>CM063513.1:45044738-46244738 GCA_032199755.1 Ambrosia artemisiifolia
TCACCCAGCCAATCCACTGTTGACAAGAGTCAATCATCTGTTGACAAAAGTCAGTCCAATCTTACACCACTTGGACCCATTCCTCCACCTCCATTCCAAACATCTGTTGACTCTTCAAAAGTGCCAACAGATGTTATGTCAACAGAGTCTCCAAACCTCTGTCCTTCACCACAAAATGCCATCATACCATATCAGGGAGATCTAATCTACCTAAGAGCTCATCCACCAGACCAAATCATTGGCAACATCAGAGAAGGTGTGCTCACAAGGAGCCAATCTTCAAACATCTGTCTTTTTGCAGGCTTTCTATCCCTTACACAACCTGTCAAGTACCAAGAGGCACTGAAAGACAACAGTTGGGTAGAAGCCATGCAAGAAGAACTCCTTCAGTTCAAAAGACAACAAGTATGGGAACTTGTACCACTGCCTAAGGATGTCTGTCCAATTGGCACAAAGTGGGTCTTCAAAAATAAAACTGATGAAAGGGGTATAGTTGTCAAGAACAAAGCCAGGTTAGTGGTTCAAGGCTTTAGACAAGAAGAGGGAATTGACTATGATGAAACCTTTGCCCCTGTAGCAAGGTTAGAAGCTATCAGACTTTTCTTAGCCTTTGCTGTCAACCACAACATCAAGGTGTATCAGATGGACATCAAGTGTGCCTTCCTATATGGCAAAATTCAGGAGGAGGTTTATGTATGCCAACCACCTGGTTTTGAAGACACATTCCATCCTGATCATGTCTACAAGCTTAACAAAGCATTGTATGGACTCAAACAAGCACCAAGAGCCTGGTATGAAACTCTCTCTACTTTTCTCTTATCCATTGGTTTCACAAGAGGTAAAATTGATAAAACCTTGTTTTTAAAATGGAAAGGAAAAGATTTAATGATTGTTCAAATATATGTGGATGACATCATTTTTGGATCCACATGTAATAAAATGTGTGAGGAGTTTAGGGAACTCATGACAGCAGAGTTTGAAATGAGTGCTATGGGTGAACTTCAGTGCTTTCTTGGTCTTCAAGTAAAGCAACTGCAAAATGGCACTTTCATTCATCAAAACAAGTATGTGAAAAACTTGCTGACAAAATTTGAGATGAATGATTGTAAGCCATGTAGTACACCCATGAGCACTGTCAAGCCACTCACTGATGATGAAAAGGATGAACTGGTTGATCAGACACACTATAGATGCATGATTGGGTCTTTATTGTACTTAACAGCATCCAGGCCAGACATTATGTTTGCAACCTGTGTGTGTGCTAGATCTCAGGCTTCTCCTAGAAAGTCTAACCTTATTGCTGTGAAAAGGATATTCAGATACCTAAAAGGTGCTCCCACACTTGGTATCTGGTATCCTGCTAATGGAAACATTGAGCTTTCAGGTTATTCAGATAGTGATTTTGCTGGCTGCCATACCACAAGGAAGTCCACCTCAGGAGGGTGCCAGTTTCTAGGGAATGCCTTAGTTTCTTGGCAAAGCAAAAAGCAAGCAGCTGTTTCAACATCCACTGCTGAAGCTGAATACATTGCTGCTGCAAGCTGTACAGCCCAACTTATGTGGCTTCAAAATCAACTACTGGATTTTGGGATAACTGCACTAAGGACTCCACTCATGTTGGATAGCCAAGCTGCTGAAAATATCATAAAAAATCCAGTCTCCCACTCAACCACCAAGCACATAGATATCAGACATCATTTTGTCAGGGATAGCTATGAAAAAGGTTTGATTTCTCTGCACCATGTTCCAACAGAGGATCAGTTGGCAGATGTGCTAACAAAAGCTTTAGACACATCTACCTTCACAAATCTGATCTCTCGAATTGGAATGTTAAACATGGATTGAAAACAACAAAAATGTTTTCAATAAAAACATTAAAATGTTTTCAGAAAATCAAATTTTGCTAAAATGACACTTTGGTTGAAAAATCTGTTTTAAAACCACTGATTCAGATAAAACAACCACTGTTTTATTAAAACCACTGTTAGTTGAAAAATCTGTTTCAAACATCTGATCAGATAAAACAACCACTGCTGGTTGAAAAATCTGTTTCAAGCATCTGATCAGATAAAACAACTGTTTTCATCAGTCTTTTGGTTAAACAACAGAGGTTGGCAACAGAGGTTTAACAAAACAGCTGTATGCCACCAGATGTTTCAACCATCAGATGTTTGCCACGTCTGCTCTCAAAAGCAGAGTTTTGCCACATCAGCGGTTTCACCAGAGCCTATAAAACCCTGTTCTTTCCCCCAACAGCAGTTTTACTGTCTCATTGTATTCAAAATACTGAAAACCGCTCTCGTCTTCCTCATAACCCTCAATCAAAGTTCATCACATTCACAATCAAAATCCATTAAAATGGAACTCCAAACAAAAGCCACTCATAATTTCCTTCCTTATTTGGTTAAAACCGAAGACAACACACCATTCCACTCCACCATTGACATCATCAATAATTCAAAATATAAAAATGTTCTTATTGCTGATGCTCCCATATATCTGGAAACACTCCAAGAATTCTGGGCGAATGCTGAAGTCTTATACCAAGACAAAAAGCCAACTTCCATAAATTCAAAAATTGGAGCCACCAGTATCGCCATAACCCCTCAAATCATATCCACTACCTTCTCACTAAACGACTTGTCAGGTATGGAAACTTTTCCAAAAACAGAGCTTCACACTGAGTTTCAAGAGAGAGGGTATGATGCTCAAATGACTGGTTCAACATTATACAAAAAGTTTTTCCCACCAGTCATGAAATTTTTCTTCCATACCCTCCTCCTCTGTGCCTCTGCCAAGACTACATCCTTCAATGAAATCCCATTGAGGATACAATACTTGGGATATGCTATGTTGTCAGATTCTGACTTCAATCTATCTCAGGGATTGTTTTCAGACTTGGTATCAAATGTGAAAGCCATAAAATCTGGCTCAAACAATGCTTTTCTGCTCTACCCTAGAATTCTAAGTGTAATTCTACAAAAGATTTTACCTGAAAAGGATTTTCAAAAGGGTGAGTCTTTTAAAATGAAAAGTTTAACTGATGAAATTTTTACAAGAATGCTGGGTTCTTCAACCCAAGAAAAAGCAACAAAAGTACAAAAAGTTTCCAAAACACAACCAAAGAGGACAAAGACAACAACTGTTGTTGAAACCTCTGTTGGTGAGCCCACTGCTCCTGGTGATCATGGCACTTCATCCAGTGCTGTGAAACCCACACCAGCCACCAAAAGAAACCGTCCATCCACCAAAACAACCACCAAAACCAAAAAGGGACTTCTGGAAGATGAGATACCAGAAGCTAACCCTGTTGCATCACCAAAGCAACATGAAACCACTGTTGTTACTTCCTCACAACAGTTGGAGATATCTCAACCCAAGCAAACTCCTCAAGAATCCTCACAAAAGGATCTTGTTGTAAGCCAAAGGGAAACTCACACTGAGGCATATGAGTCACTTGATCATATGTTTACAAGCCCATCTCCCAGGGCTAATCAGCTTCTTACTCCACCAACATCACCACCACATGTCCCACAAACAATGCAACCTCTGTTTGAAGCTATTGACAAAACTCAGGACAACCCCAGTTCCTCTCCTTCACCTATCACTGAGAGTATGCCACTACCAGTGACTGGGGCTGAGGAAAGTCAATCAGCTATCCCACAAACAGAAGAGGAGGTTATACTCCCAGAAGTCAAGGTTACTTCTGATGAGGTTTCAAGAGAAGCAGCTACTACTGCTGTAGAGACCATTGTCTCACAGCAGGACAGTGGTTCCATTGTTAAGACTTCCTTGAAGGCAACAACTGATGAAGACACAATTGTGTCTCCTAAAACAGTTGGAAGTCCCCAGAACCAAGACAAAGGGGCAGCAGGTTCTTTTTCTATGGACTCACCTCCAAGAACTGAACCAGCTAAAACTACCTCTGGTAGGGACTCAGATGAACCTATTAACTTGGGTGATGAGTCAAAACTTCAAGAATTGACGGCTAAAGTTCAAAACCTTGAATCCTCTGTTGCTGACATCAAATCTGATGTCAAGTCAATATTGGAAACATTGAATAACTTTACAAAAAGTCAACCATCCACTGCTGATGTTGCTAATGAGCTATGGAAATCTGTTTCCCCCATCATCATAGCTCACAGAAAATTAGCAGATCAGACACAAGAGACTTACATGACTTTGATCAGAAACATGGTGGATGCCAGATTTAATGACACAAAGGCTGACATCAAGGTGATCAAAGACCATTTGCTGAAGACCACTGGCTCTGCCCCTACCACAATTCTCAGAGATGAAGATGATGATGAATTCACTGCTGATGATGCCAAAAAGGGGGAGAGTGGCAGAGATAGGCTACCAAAACTTGATCCATTTGGTGCACCACCCTCACAAAAAGGGAAGAAGCCAACTGCTGACAAACCAGGGTCACCTAAATCAGCTCCACAAACTCAACAACCAAATGTTCAGATCCCTGTCTCTGAACCAGCAAAAGCATCAAAGGCAAAAGAAGTTGATACTTCAGCTAATGAAAAAGCTGAAAAGGCTGCTCAAGATAAAAGAAAAAGGGCTGACACATTGGAGGTAAAAGCAGAGATGTTGGTGCAAAAGAAAAAGGAACAGCAGCAGGAAGTGGAAGATGTGAACACTTCAAAAAGGCAGAAAATGCCAGCCAAACACACTAGAAAACCACCTTCCAAACTAACTGCTGAAACCTCTTATGTACAAACACCTGTTACCACAACCACTGCTCCACAAACCACTGCCACCACCACAACCTCTGCTACCCAAACCACTGAACCTAAAACAACTGAACCTAAAACCACTGCTAAAACATCTGCTCAACCCAAACCAGTAACCAAACCAATCACTAAACCAACCACAACTCAACCAACTCCCAAACCTACTCCAACACAAACCACTGCCTCATCCTCACCTTCACCCAAAATCTTGTATAGCAGAAAAAGGAAATCCACCTTTGTTGTACAAGATGAAAACATCCACAACACACCACCTAACACCCCAATCTCATCCACACCAGTCAATGCCATTCCACTCTCATCTTACTCACCACACACTGCCCAATTCAGATCCCATAGACCACCACCAACCATCACCCCATTGGCTGAGAAGTATCCCCTTGAGTTGGATCTAATCAAGGGGGAACTTCAATCCTTCTACAATACTGATCAGCCATCAGAAAGATCCTTCCCATCTCTCAAAGGCTTCCCTGTTCCACTCAACTTGGACACCTATCTTAAATACAAGGGTGAACAGACTGATGCTGTCATCAAAGAGAAATGCAAAGGGAAGGATGACAGGACTGCTCAGGGCATCCATTCAGCAGAACTTAGCAAACTCAGAAGGATTGAAGATTATGCTAAGACCCTGAGCAACTCCATGTCAACCATGCCTCTCAGCAGACACTTGGAGATGGAAGTAAGGGATTCACTGCTGGAACAGATCTTGGCATCCAAGCCTTATAAAGCAACAAAGAACCAATTTACAGGCTGGACCACACATGCTCTAAGGGAAGAACTAATCAGAATAAAGAACATGGCCAAGAATCCTCCTGCTAAGGCCTCTGCTCCTGATTTCAAAAAGGGGAGAGATGAAGCTAGAGCCTTGAAGTTCAGAAGAATGAGACAAGAGCTTGTAGCAGCTAAGTATGGAGAGATGAAATCTGTTGCTAGATGGTCAGAGATCAGGCTAATTGAAACATACAAGAAGCTTGAACAAGAAAGAAAGACCAATCCTGATCTTCCCAGAAAACCAGTGTATGATGATGCTCCCAAGAAACCCTCTCAGGCCTTTACATTAGACAGTTTACTGGAAACTTCAGATCTTACCATTGCTGCTAGAAGACAATTTAAGAAGCAAAAAGAAATGACTGAAGAAGAAACAAGACAGTTCACTGATACTTATGTGAAAGAGGGGATTTTGAATCAAATCAGATCTTTTTCTGATCCTGTTTCAGACAGGCTCAGAGAACTCATTGGAAGGCCACCATCACCAAACTCATCCAAAATAAAGATGCATCCCAGTCACTCCTCTGATTCTAAAATTCTAAAATGGAAGTCTGATAAAGAGACCCATGAATTGACATTGCTCAGATCAGATGGTAGTATTCAGAAGTTGAGTATGGATGAGGCACCTGGCCTAAGTGCTGAAGACCTCCAGACACTTCTGAATTTGACACTGGATAGAGATGCTGAAGACCTCTTCTCTCTACACTTTGAACTACAACTAAAAGGACAAATTAGAGAAAGTCTGATGAGGAATAAAGATCAAGAATAAAGCAGAGTTTTGGCATCATCTGTTCTAGGGGGAGATTGTTGGGTCTGCTGACCTGGAGAAGAACAGATGATTGAAAGCCAAAACATTCTAAGTGTTGATCAAGAATAAATAACAGTGGTTACAAGAAAGCTTCCTCCAAAGAACTGCTGATTCCCAAACTGCTGCTGCCTAACAACTGATACAAGACAACTGCTGCTGATGAAAGGTCTGATGGATAAAGTCTGAAGAGCAAAAGTCTGATAAAGAACAAATGCTGATCAAAGGTCTGAAGAACAAAGGTCTGTTGAACCAACAGCACTTTGGTTCAACAGATGATAAGAAGACATCAGAGCTTTAGTTTAACAGAGTTTTACTATCAGTAGTTTCAATGTAACAGTAGTTTATTGTTTAACAGATGTTGTAGTTTGTTAGTCAGTTAGGGGTCGCTTTCTAGGTGACGTCAGCTAAGTGATCATCAGAGGTTTGTACTCGTCTATAAATAGAACAGTACTTGTACTGTTCTATTCGTCACTCGTCATTCTCTTTAGACAAACAAACTCTGAGTGATCAGGCTGAGGGGGAGCTTTAATTGTACTATTGTAATCTTTCAGTTTAATGAAAGCATTCGATTGATAACAATTATTCTCTATGTTTTGATTATTCTTTATTCCGCTGCACTTTCCATTTATACTTCATTCATATTTTATACTTAATCAAAACAGTCCAAAACTCAGATCCTAACAAATCTTAATGGTGTTGTTACCAATCTTTGACACGGTTAATGATCTTTGTTAGTTATTTTGGTGAAAATGGCGATCTTAGTAGATTTGTGTTCAAAGTTGGTAAAATGGAATAGGTTGTGAAATGCTCTACTTTATGCTAGTCTAGGTGGTCGTATTGTGTATTCGATATTGCTTTCCTTAACTAGTGCGGTTGAGGACTCCCGAAAGGTGATACTAACCTATCTTTAAAGATTCTCATGAGATCATATCAGTTGCGCACTAATGAACAACTTGAAGTGGTTAACGTGTGTATTCGTGTTAGCTTTCTGTATAGTTGTCATGTTAGGATGCCCGAGAGGGAAACTAACTGTCAAAAAATGGGAATGTTGATCACGCCTTTATTTCTTATTATATGTAGATGACATGCTAGGATTGGCGTATTATAGTTTATATAGTTATATTTTCTATTTGGAGTCGTAGTTAAGTTATTTACATGTTTTAGAATTAATCTAGTTATAAACAAACTCAAACTATCTTTTCCTACTGGTGAATCGAGGATAGAGTTTTAGTACCATTGCTTCGCGCGCGTCCATGGATCGATATCTGGTTCTTATCTTTACATTACTACATATATGACAGGGTACACTTGCCCTATTGTGTGTGTTTTAATATTAAGGTCTAAACCATTTTTATAAATATTAAAGCAAAACGTGTGTTTATTCATTGTAAAATTATGTGTATATCCGCACACGTCAATTAGGGTTCAAATTAGTTTTGTTGTTACGATCTGGAATCGATCTGTTCAAATTAGACGGTTTTTTCCTATTTTACCCTTGGTTAGTTTAACCCAAATATGATTAGGGTTTTTAATCTGTATCCAGAAATCTTGTTAATCTAATGGTTGAGATTGATTCTTACGCTTCTTACGTTAAGAAGCTTTATACGTTAGCCTCACCCATAATTATTTGATGGTTTGAGAACTAAAGATTTACTTGGAAATATATGTATTTCCTTATTTATGATTATTATAGTATAGCATATTATTATTCATATATTCATTTGCGGCATCCTTGTCCATCCGAAGTGAAAGACATGGGGAGGACCTTGCAATGAGAGAAGATTAATAACACCTATAACCACAAATGGCTACCTAGACGAGAGAGAGACATGTTCCTGCGGAGAAGGAGAAGAGAAGCTGATAGACCAACGTAGAGGAGAGAGATTGAGGGTGGCTGATAGATTTTACAAAGAAAAACCTACAAAACTTCCAAGAACACAAAACAAGAATAGAGATCAAGCACAAAGCTTTTCATATATTTTCTTCTTCCTTTTTATCAAACACAAAACATTCTTAAATACAAGATGCAAATCAGAAAAACAACTAACTAAACATGAACATGGAAATAATGGATATCATGCATGCAGTTAAGTGAACGTGTGGTTGTGTGGCTTTGACTTGTAAACCACTTGTGACTAAAGTAGGGAGACATGATGTGAATGGCACGTATCAATTCTCGCGCCCTTGAAAACGTCCTTGTCCTCAAGGACGGTATGAACATCCACGGGGGTCGCCATTCGACCCTTCCTATTGCGTTTGGTGCGGTGTTGATGGGTTGCCACGAAGTGAAACGCCACGGTGGTCGCCATTCGAGTCAAACAATGGTGTTTGGAGCGGACACAACAGGGTGCCACGGTGGGCGCCATTCGCCTATCTCCGTTGTAAGATGCATCGGTAGAGTCTTTAGAGTTCCTTCAAAATATTATTTCTTTGAATACGTGGCGGTGGTGTTGTAAATGAGGTTTGGTACTAGGATCAATAAACGAACAGAAGGTTTATTCTTATGCTCAATTTGGGATGCTAGCTTTTCTTTAGTTAATTTTGCAAGGCCATATGTGTGGTTTGAGGTTTGAGGGCTATGGAGTGACAACATAGGATGAATATGTGGACGAGAAATAATATTGGATTCGGTATGGGTAGGCGATGGTGCAACGGGGTTTTGTTTTTGTGGTCGATTTGGTAGTGGCGATCGGAAACGATGAAGCATCGCGATGGTGAAAGACTTCCAAGTGAGGTGTTCGGGCCCTCGATACCACGAATTGAACCAAGAAAAAGGTTCGTCATCGAAGTACTCGACTACATAAGCAAACCGGTCTTCCTCATAAATTGCATATGAGGAAAAGAACCGCTCAAACTCACAAAGCCAACGGGCCGGATTCGAACCGGTGAATCGAGATAGAATAGTGGAGTCATTGAGTTCTTCCAAAGCCATAGAGGCTAAGGCTCAATGAAAGCACCAATTGATAGGTTTTACAAAGAAAAACCTACAAAACTTCCAAGAACACAAGACAAGAATAGAGATCAAGCACAAAGCTTTTCATATATTTTCTTCTTCCTTTTTATCTGAGAATCCAGTTAGGAACCGAATTCGTGGATCGATTACACATAAACAACTCGGTTTCAGACGAGAGATTCGAGACGAGACAGAAATTAACGATAACAAAGTCATCACAGATTCGTATTACTACAGAAACGGTTACAGACACTGTCATCAGTAGGATAAACATCTATCTCGGGGCCGGGGGAGGTCGGGCATGACCTCCCCCTTGAGAGCATTCAAAGCACAAACTCAAATCTTCAAATGAAAACCAACACATGAGATTGCTATTTATAGTCCAACACAGAATTCCACCTTCGCCCCTTTGTGAAGGTCGAATGTGGAATATTTCCACATTCGCCCCTTTGTAAAGGTCGAATGTGGACCAAAGTTCACCTTCGCCCCATTGTATAGGTCGAATGTGGAATGTTTCCACATTCGCCCTTTACCTTGGGTCGAACGTGAACTTTGTGTATTGTCCTATATATTTACAAATGCATCAGATCCATAAAATGCCCTTATGGATCACCACAATCTCATGTAACACAATACAAAGACTCAACCCTAGTCTATTCGACAGTGACGTCCACAGAAAGTGCATCAACAATCTCCCCCTTGGACGTTGCTGGCGAATCCTAAACACACCTAGCATCTTCAGTCAGTTATTGTTGAAGTATCAGACACATTGTTACATCAACAATCTCCCCCTTGACTGATGCTTCATCAAGTTTCTCTGAGATCCCGTATGATCAATCAATCATGTTCTTGAGTAACTTCATCTGTTCGACAGAATACAAGCCGTAGACGAGTGGATCAAGCAATCAGAAGTTTTCAGCGGGAACTACCAATACTTTTGAGGACTTGAAATGCTTCAGAAACTGAAGTTTTCGACGGGGCCAACAATATCTACCAATAGCTCTTGAAATTCTTCAGGACTGTGATCTTGAAACTTTCGTTGAACCTACGTGCCACATGACTCCTACTAGGATAACTCATTACTTTCAGAACATTGAAATCTCAAACTTGATTTCCTTCTTCATAACAACTCTGTTTGAACAAGTTCCTTCAAACACACAGGAACTGGGTTGACTGTTCTCATCATGCGGAATAAAATCTGTTCTGTTTTCTGGCCCATAATAGTCATTTGAATCTGATTATCATACTGTTGATTCTCATGACTACCCCACAATAAAACGTTTCATCATCATCAATTCTTCAACAATTTGGGTAAACCTCATCACCATTCTCCCAAAAATCTTCAAAAATTGCTCGAAATTTTTTTACCCCTAAATTCTACGTTCGCCCTTGGTACTTCACTTTCGCCCAAAATAGGAACCCGAATGTAGAATATGAATGATAAAGTCCACTGGGATTCCACATTCGCCCAGTAATAAGGTACTAATGTAGAAAATTCTCACTTTCGCCCTAAAAGTTCTACATTCGTCTATTTACACTCCACTTTCGTCCATCAAATCCTACGTTCGCCCAGTAGAATTCCACATTCGCCCTCCCGTTTTTCTGTAAGGGGCGAATGTGCAGAGAAAACGTGTTCTTCTTCAAAATTTTCTTCAAATCAGTCCATAATCACTACAATTCTTTGAATTTGATGATGAAACTTGTTCAGAAAGGTGCGGAAATGAAAACCTAACCCTCGAATTCACAAAAACATGGAAAAATCACATGATTTCGGGTTCAATTAAGAATCTAGAGTTTCTAGGGTTTCAACCTTTCAATCAAAATCTGAATTTAACGTCTGAACATATGAAAACGAGTTGTGATTGATTCAAACGACTGTTAGATCGTTCAAATCGGTACCACGGCTCTGATACCAGTTGAGAATCCAGTTAGGAACCGAATTCGTGGATCGATTACACATAAACAACTCGGTTTCGGACGGGAGATTCGAGACGAGACAGAAATTAACGATAACAAAGTCATCACAGATTCGTATTACTACAGAAACGGTTACAGACACTGTCATCAGTAGGATAAACATCTATCTCGGGGCCGGGGGAGGTCGGGCATGACCTCCCCCTTGAGAGCATTCAAAGCACAAACTCAAATCTTCAAATGAAAACCAACACATGAGATTGCTATTTATAGTCCAACACAGAATTACACCTTCGCCCCTTTGTGAAGGTCGAATGTGGAATATTTCCACATTCGCCCATTTGTAAAGGTCGAATGTGGACCAAAGTTCACCTTCGCCCCATTGTATAGGTCGAATGTGGAATGTTTCCACATTCGCCCTTTACCTTGGGTCGAACGTGAACTTTGTGTATTGTCCTATATATTTACAAATGCATCAGATCCATAAAATGCCCTTATGGATCACCACAATCTCATGTAACACAATACAAAGACTCAACCCTAGTCTATTCGACAGTGACGTCCACAGAAAGTGCATCAACATTATCAAACACAAAACATTCTTAAATACAAGATGCAAATCAGAAAAACAACTAACTAAACATGAACATGGAAATAATGGATATCATGCATGCAGTTAAGTGAACGTGTGGTTGTGTGGCTTTGACTTGTAAACCACTTGTGACTAAAGTAGGGAGACATGATGTGAATGGCACGTATCAGTGGCATCCATTCATACTCCGTTGAAGATGGTCTAATATGTTGCTAAAATAAGTATTAATTTGACGAATGCTAAAATATCTTAAATTTATTAAATAAACTAACAATTAAAGTCTATTCTTATTTCAAGTTGACAACAATTATCTAGTTAAGATATGAAACTTAAGAAGTGAAAAGTCATGACAACTTTTTTACTATGGAACACCTAACACAAATCTGACGAACTTCAAAACGTGTCTCATAAGAATAATCTTGCTTGTTTTTATATATACTAGTTATCTATACTATATATAATGCACTAGCTTTTATCCCGGGAGTGTCCCGGGGTTGAAATATCTAATATAATATAATAAAATATCTAATATAATATAATATAATCTTGCTTGTTTTGATATATACTAGTTATCTATACTATATATAATGCATGAGTGAAAGTATTTTAAGATACCCAAAAATTAAGAACTTTTTTTCCTTTAATGCATAAAATACAACCCTAAAATGAGAGTAAATTAGACTTTTAAGCACTAATTACACTTTAATCCCCTAATCTTAATTACATTTTAATTCCCTCAACTTTACTAAACTTTTGCTTACTTAAAAACTAATTAAACTTCTCCTCCTTATTTTAAGCAAACTATCCCTACGATTTTTTGAAAGGCCATATTTTTTTTCATACGTTAATTTTTTTCTTAAAAAAAATACATCATAAAAACGAGCATTTTAATATTTTTAATTTGAGTATAATATTGTTATTTTTGTCTTTAAAAATATTTATGTGCGACATGATTACCAATAAATACGGGTGAGCAATAGTTGAACTGTAAACCAAAGCCGAACAAAAAAAATACGAAACTAAACAAAAATCAATCGAAAACTAAATTAACCAAAACCCGAATTAACTTAAAATCGTTTATCGGTTTTTTTTCTTTGTGCCCTTAGTTAACTGAATCAACCAAACTGAAACCGAATCATTCATATATTCATAGCAAGATGCCCGAGCGATGCAACATCGAATACAAACACTTCTAATGATGTATGGTTGGGTTCGGCTCAGTTCACTTATTAGCCTCAATCGAAACAGAAACCAAAGTTATCGGTTAATCGATCTTATTAACCAACAAGTTAATTGGTTTGGTTTTTAGTTTGGTTTAGTTTAGTTAATTTGGTTAATAACCAAAAACCAACTTTGGCTAAAATTATTGCTTATAGGTACATAAAATGAAGGTATAAACGCTAAAAATATCTGAATATACGAATTATTTAGTTTTCGTTTGGTAATTTTGTTCAACTAAGGGTAAAAAGCGATATTAATTTAATTCGGTTTTTGGTTAATTCAGTTTTTGATTGATTTCAGTTTGGCTCGTCAATTTTGGGTCAATTGTGGTTAAGGGTTTAGTTATTGTTCACTCCTAGATATTGTTAATCACATAACACAAATTTTTAATTAAAGGAATTGCAATGCTTACTCAAATTATAAACAATATAATGCCCATTTTTATGATGTAGTTTTTTAAGTATTAATGTGTAAAAATTTATAATTGTTTACAATTCGTAGGAGTAGTTACCTGTTGGCTTAAAATAAAGGGAAATGTGTAACTGTTATTTAAATAAACAAAAGTTGAGTAAATTTGAGTTAATTAAAGTGTAATTAAAATGAGAGTTGTATATTATGCATTACATTTCTAAAAAAGCCTTAACGTTTGAGCATCCTACAATACCCTTATCAAATATTATATATATATATATATATATATATATATATTATAGATATCTTGGGTTGAGCAATAATTGAACATTTAGCCAAAACTAAACCAAAAAACAGAAGAAGCTGAACAGAAATCAATTGAAAGCTGAATTAACAAAAACCGAATTAACTTAAAATCGGTTATCGTTTTTTGTACACTTAGTTCATCAAAATCAACCAAATGGAAACCGAACCATTCCTCATATATTTTTAGCTTTTATACCTCTATTTCATTTACTTCTAGAAAAAAGTTTTTAGCCAGAGTTTGATTTATGTTATTAACCAAAATTAACTAATCTGGAGTAAAAATCGACAATCTAATGACTTCGGTTTCAGTTTCGGTTGAGCCTAATAATCAAACTTAACCGAACAAACTCATACACACCCTTAGAAGTGTTTGTGTTCCCCGCTACATCACGCAAGCACCCTGCTAGTATTACTACAATCATTTAACTGATAAATATACACTATAATTAGTCTCCGAATTAAGAAACTTGTTGAATTTATCACATGATCAACCTTGTGATTTCATTTTGACACGATTATGATTTATGATATAGAGTTAAAGGATACATATTATGGTAAAAGTCTATGGTTTCATGTCATACCGTACTTTAAAATGAAAAATGATTTCGCCGCTATGGTTATCAAAGGAATGGCTTATCCCTAGTATGATTAGAACATTTTAAAAAAGCTGATTGCACCACACATAAGTTAAAATTTACACATCTCACACACACAAACACACACCTATAAACGTATAGGATTCAGTTTTAATGAAAATTAAGTTGAGTTTGTGAAAATCGTGAGAACTCCAACGTAAAATGCGAATTTAAAAAAAAAATTACACACTGATATAAAATGGCTAACTAAGAAATATATAAAAAATGAAAAAAAAAATTACGTCGTCCTTACACCAGTGTAAATGTCTACGTCGATGTAATATTTTATTATGATTTAATCACAAAAGACATTCATTTTACAATTAATTAAATGTGTGGCTAATAAGTGAGTTTCTTTGGTTCTCACAACTCAACATACTTCTCGTTTTAATCAATTCATATATATATATATATATATATATATATATATAATTTTAAATAAAATGTGAAACCATTTTAGTTTTAGTGTGAATATACAATTATTTTCCTTATGGACCCCGCGGAAAGTAGGTCTACTTTGCGCCCAACGGATTTACTTGTCTTTGGTTGGGCATGGGAGAAACACGCTTGTGTTGACCTCACAGGTGTGTCCCTGCTAGTTGGTTTACGAGATAATGGTTTCATGGCTGGACAGGAAATGAGATATGTGGAATCAAAGAAATTGGAAAAACACCCCAAAGCTTGCGAAGATAACCAGCATGTTTTCGTCCCCTTGGCTTTTGATAGCTTTGGCTCCTTAGCATAGGAAGCTATCCGTTTCCTGACAATGGTCCAACGGGTTATTTATAGCAATGTTTCGACTCCAGGGGCAGGAGTTTGTGTTTAACAGATTGGGGTTTGCGATTCAGAAATGTGTTGCAGCGCAGTTTGTTGTCCGTCTGTCTATTTTAGAGGGTGTTTGGGATTGAGTTTGGAAATTCAAAAGTGATTTTGGTCAAAAGTGCTTATTGGCTTATAACTTTTTGAAAATAAGTTTTAAAAAAAGTGTTTGGATTAACTTTTGTGATGAGAAACGTCAAAAAGTCAATTGATTGTTTTTATTTTAAGTGTTTCGCTTAACTTATTGTGAATATTGGTTGTATGGGTGGTAGATTTGTAATTTTTTTTTCAAAAGCCAAAAGCTAGAATTTTTAACTTCTCAAAAACAGTTTTTCTACCATTAAAAGCCAAAAGTCAAAAGTCAAAACAGAAAGTGCTTTGGGTTACACAAACAAATTATTGGCTTCTTGGAAAAGCCAATAAGTTAATAAGTTGTTTTGAAACTCAATCCCAAACACCCTCTTAATATAATTTGACTGTCATGGAATAAAGAAATAGTTATTAAAAAAAATGGAATACGAAAGACAAATAAATAAAAACTGTTCACGTAATAAACAAAGTACAATAAAAGTAAATTACCATGGAGGCAAATACTATGGGATGTAAATCGGGTGAGATGCCATTCAAATATTTGGGGATCCTAGTGGGTGCCAATATAAACCGGATTAATAATTGGGAGTCGGTTGTGAAGGTGTTTGATAGTCGATTGTCCAAGTGGAAGGCGAGTATTCTTTCAATGGATGGTCGAGTAGTACTTATAAAGTCCGTTTTAGAAAGTATTTCTATGTATTATTTTTCTTTATATAAAGCTCCGGTGGGTGTGGTTAATGCTCTTGAGTCAAGAATGAAGAGGTTTTTATGGGGAGGAAGCGATGAAATTCATAAGGTTCATTGGGTCTCTTGGGATAAGGTCACTAAGACGAAAAGCGAAGGAGGATTGGGTATAAATAAGATTGAGATAAGTAATAACGCGTTATTATTAAAGTGGTTATGGAGATATCGGGTGGAAGGTGATGCTTTATGGAGAAAGGTGATTGATGCGGTGCACGGATCCGGTAGAAGATGGGATAGCTTTCCGTCGAATCGAGCGACTTCCAGTGCTTGGACCAAGCTGGTTCGGCTTGGGTATCGAACGAATGTGCAAGGAGTTAACATTACTAACATGATTCGTGGTGTTATAGGTAATGGCATGCGGATTCGTTTCTGGATTGACCCATAGGTTGGTAGCGAGCCTTTAAAGGTTTTGTTTCCTAATCTTTTTCGACTTGAAGCTAATAAATGGTGCCTTGTTTCGGAGAGAATTGGGATGCAAGATGGTATTAGGAGTGTCACTTGGAATTGGCGTAGGTACCCAGCCTTAGAAGCCGAACAGTTGGAATTGGTCGAGTGTTATAGGTTGCTGTCGGCGGTTCAATTATCTAGTAAGAAAGACGAGTGGAGGTGGAATAGTGGTTCTATTGTCGACTATTCGGTTAAACACACTAGAGCTTGGTTGAAAGGGATGATTGCCACTAATAGTGAAGAAAGGTTTAACTGGTGCAAGTGGCTTCCGAATAAAGTTAATCTATTCATGTGGCGGGCTAACATTGACAGGATTCCTACGATGAGTGCGCTTCGTCGTAGAAATATGTCGGTTGGGATGGTTATTGTGTGTTTTGTGGAGACGCGGGAGAAACGACGGACCATGTATTTACTGCTTGTCATTTGGCGTGTGGGGTGTGGGGTGTGGGGTGTTATAGCATCGTGGTGCAAATTGCCTCCCGTTTTTTGGTTCTCAATTGTTGATCTCCAGGCGTGGTATGATCAGAAAGAAGTAGCCAAGAAAAAGAAGGAAATCGTGTATGGTGTGCTCATTTTGACATGTTGGTGTATTTGGAAGGCTCGCAATGATAAAATATTTCGGAATCAAGATGTGAAGGTTGCTCAAATAGTGTCCAATGTGAAAGCTTTAGGTTTCCTTTGGTTACGGAGTAGGTATAGAGGTGGTAGCGTGAATTGGAAGTCATGGTCTAATTTCAATCTTGATATGTTGTAAGTTGGTTTTCGCGGTTTTCTCCGTCTTGGAGATTCCGCTTGTTTAATGAAGTTCAATTTACAAAAAAAAAAACCTATTGTATTAATTTTTTTTTCTTTTTTTGAATGACGAAAATGTATTAAATTTTGTATACTTGCATAAACCGATTTTGAAGCAGTAACTGACACGCTTTGTCATTTGGATCATTAAGCAATTTGTCAATACCATCTTCAACTTATTCTTTGCTTAAACACATTTTCCGCTTAATTAGATTTTAGATTATCTATATATATAATAAAAGAAAGCAATTTTAATGACATGACATTTAAGGAGGCATTCTCCTCCTTTAGTGTGCCATGTGTCATGCCATGTGGCAAATTTAAAAAAAACAAATAATAATATAAAACATAATCTACTAAAATTAAATTGAGTTATTTTAGGAAAAAAAGAATTTAAAAACAAATTTAATTTTTTCTCTCTTATGTTTCCTCTCATAATTTTTAAACGTTAATATCTTTTATATACGAGATTTTCTAAAGAAAAAAATTACACCAAATTAACGAGCGTTTTATTATCTTTCCAACGAGTACCATAGTGTTATATAAAAAACGGAGAAAAAAACGACTACTTTTTTTATGGGGTTTCGTTCATACGGGAAAAAAAACACAAAGTGTTCAGGTTTAAAGTAGGTTCTTATCTACGATTTTGAAATTCAGTCCATTTGCCATGCTATCATGGAATTTTACTCTTCTAAAGATGCATAGGTATATTTAATCAAGAGAAGTATTAGTATTAGTATTATTAGAATTGTTATATTTTTCAACACCGGGACGCTCCCGGGATAAAATCTAGTATCATATTAAACAATAATATATTTAGGTGCGAAGCCCTCCCTATTTGCAGAAAATGGAATCTCACCTTTGGTATGTTTGGCGAAATTAGCTGGTGGCTGGTAGCTTAAGGGTATATTTGGCAAAACTAGCTGGTGGCTTGTAGTTGGAAGTTGGTAGCTGCAAGCTTTTTAAATATATTTTGGTGTTTGGCAGAGTAGCTGGAGCTTTTAATAAAATGTATAAAATGACCAAAATCGGCATAATTAAAAGCTTGTAAATAAGGTTTTTATTTTATTTTTAAAATAGAATGGGTATTTGTGTCATTTACTAATTAAAAGCTTGTAGCTAGTAGAGCTTTTTCTTAAAAGCTAGTACTAGTAGCTTTTCACTATAGAGCTTTTTCTCCAACCTAAAAGCTTCTAGCTCCTTCAACCAAACAAGGCTTTTTATAAAGTATGAGCTTTTTCTTAAAAGCTTGAAGCTTGAAGCTCCTAAAAGCTCTTAAAAGCTCATTGCCAAACATACCCTAGAGCTGTTAGCTGGAAGCTGTTAGCTAGTAGCTGTAACTTTTTAAATATATTTTGGTGTTTCGCAGAGTAGCTGAAGCTTTTGATAAAAATGTATAAAATGACCAAAATGTGCATAATTAAAAACTTGTAAGGAAAGTTTTTATTTTATTTTTAGAATAGAATGAGTATTTGTGTCATTTACTCATTAAAAGCTTGTAGCTAATAGGAGTTTTTCTTAAACGCTATTACTAGTAGTTTTTCAATATAGAGTTTGTTCTCCTAACTTAAAAGGTTCAAGTTATTTCAACCAAACAAGACTTTTTATTAAATAGGAGCTTTTCTTAAAAAGCTTAAAGCTTCTAAAAGCTCTTAAAAATTTCTTAAACATACCATTATCTTGAATGCATATTTTTCTTTAATAATATAGTGAATACACAACCCTTTGATTGATTGTAAAACACACAATTTAACCGTCAATAACTTTATTATTTCTTTTATATACCTTTTATAAAAAGTTTATGCACTAGAGAAAGTTTAAAAATACAAAGAGTCTTGAGAAGATGATAATCTAGGGCCAAAATCAAAGGAATATTAAAGAGAAAAGGGTTTGAGTTTATTTTTGGTATAACTTACGATAGTTGATTTTTTTTAAGTTTCATCATTTTTTAAAAGCTAATAATTTTTCATATTATATTTTTTTTTAAAATAATACACCATAAAAACAAACATTTTATTCTTTTTAATTTGCATATCCTATTACTATATTTAAAAAAAAATATTTAACTAGATTTATAAGTTGGGTAATTTTGATTAATAACGTATATAATTATCATATATAACATGGGTGATTATCTGGGTTTTTGTTCAGATGAAATTACCCTTGGCTCTGTGGATATGTGTCAGCTCCCGGTTCCCTTTGTAGGTAAACTCACTCATACGACTCTTAAGTCTTTTATATATATATATATATGAATGATTGGGATCATTTGAGAACTTCTATGAGTTGTGAGAACCATAGGAACTCACTTTATAACCACAAACTTATTTTAATAAAAAATGAATATGTGGTCCAGAATTAAACAACAATAAAATAATGAATAAAATATTAATATACTTACACGTGGGTAAAAATCCCTTACACCGATGTAATTTGGCGTAAATTAATGTATTTTTTTAATTTTTTTTACAGCGGGCTTTACGTGTTTTTACACGAGTGTGCAAAAAAATTTTTTTCTGGATTTTACGTCGAGTTCTCGTGTGTTCTTACAACTCATTGAGTTCTCAACGAATCCAAACCCTATATATAGATATATATAGCAAATTGCCAAAATGACCCCTGAGGTTTGGCAATAAATGTTTATTTAGACAGAAAAAGTTATTTTTATCACTGTTAACTCGGAACTTTCATTTTGGTGCCATTTTGGCCCATTTTTTTTAACTCCCTTGGAAAACTCAGTTAAGGTCAAGGGCATTTTTGTCATCTCAAGTCAAAACTTTAAAAAACCTCTTTTTTTATTTAAACAATTATTGTCTGTCTCCTTTCTCAAACCTTTTCCTTCATTTAATCCATTATCAGTAGGTGCTCCCTTATCTCCTTCTAAACCCTATATTCATTTCCACATTCTTTTCCCTCTAAATCAGATAACATACTCATCAATTGCATCTTATTATCATTATCTAATGACTTTCATACCATACCCACCGCGTCTAATTTATTATTTTGTTTCTATAGCTCTAGGGTTACGTTTCATCTTAAGGTTTTTATCATATCTATACCGAGGTTTCTTAAACGGATTTTATTTAGGGATTGTTGTAGTTTTTGACTTTCTGTGATTCGTATATATTGTTTTCTTGGTTGAGTTATCATATCTTGTGTTTTATAGTTTACCAGCAAGTAGTGAGTGTCCCCGGTTTGTTTTGTATGAAACTCTGCAACTTTTATAGCCGCTGCTTATCGTTAAAGTTGATATTTTGAATTGTTGGCTTGTGTTGGAATGAATAAAGTATTAAACTTAGTTTGATTGATTAATTTAATTGCCAGTGGAAGAATTAATCGGTTCAGTTAGTGGCAGCCATTCGTTTAATGTCTGTACGTTGTGGTTTAGGGTTAATTGATAGGAAGTTCACTTATGCAGTTGTGTAACATCAGTTCTTAGGGTATATTTCCTTTTCCCAACAGTTTGTTTGATTTCATAGAAATAATGGTAGTTTATCAGTGTCGGAATTTGAGTGTCCGTGCTGGTTCAAACTTTCTGATATATCATGATTTTTAATTAATGTAAAATCAGAGAGATAGAGGAGGGGGAGGGGGGGGGGGAGTGCAGGGGATAAAGATGGAGAGGAAGGAGATAGAAGATAATTGTTTAAATAAAAAAATAGGTTTTTTAAAGTTTTGATTTAAGATGACAAAAATGCCCCTGACCTTAACTGAGTTTTCTAACGGAGTTAAAAAAAAGGGCTAAAATGGCACGAAAATGAAAGTTCCGGTTTGTCAGTGATAAAAATAACTTTTTCTGTCTAAACAAGCATTTTTAACCAAACCTCAGGGGCCATTTCGGCAATTTACTCATATATATATATACGAATACCTCAGGTATTTGAACAGTAATATATATATAACGCCGTTAGCTTTCCGTCATTAAATTAACTGCGTTGTCATATTATTTCTCATACATTTCTATTGATTAAAATGCGGTTGGTGTCTATCGATTAAGATAGGTGATGAATGTGTGCGCGCTTGACTAGATAACAATGCATGGGTCGGGTACCTTCGGTAATATCACCGCCGGTGTTCATGTTTCCGTCAAGTAGTCTAGGTGGCACTTGTTTTTGGTATTTTTGCTAGGGTGGACCCCTCCCTCCGTAACTGGTCTAACTTGTTGGGCTAGGAAACAAACACATATCTGGTACAAGTGTGTCCTTTTTTAACCAACTTCATTGACGAGTTTTTACCATTTTCGTTTTTTTCTTTCACTATCTAAAATGTCATTTACTAATTTAATTTAATTACTTCTCTAGACTTTAACATTTTAATCATACATTCGTATTTTAAAGTCTTTTAACTTTCAAAAAAATTACGTACTTTTTTAAACCAGTAAATCAATCGTCCGGTTCAATAATAGTTGTCTTTGTAAAGACTTAAATAGGAAGATATGAATATTCCAATTCTAAAGTTCTGAAAATATATTAAATAACACATTGACTACGTGGTACCAGAAAATATATAATATTACAAAAAAAAACAAAAGAAAAATGAAAAAAAAGAATTAATTATAATATTATACAATTCATCAAATGAGAAACAAAACCAAACCAACCCTTTCACTTTCACATTTCCTTATAAAAACTTCCCACTTCTTCCATCTTCCTCTCTCTCTCTCTCTCTCTGAACCACACATGAATCCCATTTTCCGAACCGAATCCCTCCCGGGTCTGGGTCTGGGTCCGGGTACGGGTCTGTACACTGCCATTACAGATGTCGAGAAGAGGCAGTTGTTTCTTAGAAGTTACCAGTTTAGCAGGAAACAAAGCACTGGCCAAAGGATGAAAAGATCTCTGTTTCGGGTCAAGAGACTAATATGGGTCAAGATTCGATCCGTTAAGAAGATCCAGAAGATGATTTGGTTTAGGCTTCGTCATGGGTTGTTTTATGGGTTTCGAAGGAAACGGTTTGTTCGTTTGAATCATCATCATCATAGTCATAGCAACTCTCTTTGTTTCTGGTAGGATGCAACTGTTTTTTTCTTCTTTTTTTCTTTTTTTTAATTTTTTAAGTTATTATTATTATTATTATTTTAGTTTTATGTTTATGGTAATTTAATGTACTAGGAATTGGTGATTTGATATTGTAGTAGTAAGAAGTTGAAATGGTTTATGGGTTTATCAATTTAGTATGTAAATTATTGGTGGATCTAGTAAAGAGCATACCATATGTCGACTCCAATCTTTACTAGACATAATTTATTCTTCTTTTTCTTATATTTAGTTGTGAACCAAAGTTAAGACAATTTTGTATTATTTCTTTAGAAAGTATCACAAAACATTAAATGAGTCCTTTTTTTTTTAAGTGTGAATCGGCTTGGGTTGACAATATGAACCAAAACCAAACATAAAGTTGAAAATGATACTAAACACATGAATCCAAAATACTTATGTTATCACGGTTAATGTGGACAAAATCTGTTTAATCTTAAATCTATTTTATATATTACCCTAAATTTAAAAGTTTGGAGAAAATAAACACTAACAGTCTAAAAAATAAATTATGACTCACCTTTTTCTTAATTATTTTTTAGGTTTGACCTTTATCATAAATTATCCAATAGGACAATTTATGAATGTTCTATGATGGATACATACGACTTTTGTTTTGTAAAATTTGAACCCCTCAATCTTTGGTTGTGAAACACATATAACCAATGTTATATGGTATCCACTAACGACATCCCTTCCCTAACGACATCCCTTCCCTAAATACCCAAATTAACATAAATTTGTTATACGTTTGTAGTGGTGCAATTAATTCAGATAACCAATGTTATATGGTATCAATAAAGTAAAATAAAATTGATGCGTTAGTGTTTGTATCTTACAATGTCAGAATGAGTTGAAAAGTGTGTATTATGAATTTTGTTTTTTTTTTTTACTTTCAAAATATTTAGTTTTCATTAAACACATAACCGTGAAAAAATTACATTAAGATAGCGGGCAGGCGGGCAACAAGCTGCGCCGCTAACCCCTTCTGAATGGCAAACCCTAACCTGCTAAAAACGAACCCATTCCCTTGTGGCACCGAGACATTGCTATGAATAACCCGTTGGACTCTGGTCAGAAAACGAATGGCTTCCGGTGCCATAAAATTGTTTAGGATTTTAGCATGATTTATATCCAAACTTTGTTTACGAGATTATCATTGTGTGCATTTTTCAATCCTAAATTCTACATTAGTATTGTAATGCTAGTCACCTATGTCCCTATGGTTAATTTCAGTGAGCTGACTTGGTAAAAATGTACCTCGAACCTATACGAGGCAACCATTGATAAAATACGTTTCCGAATCTGCTACACTCTATATAGTCCAAACCTGACACAACCAATTAACTAAACATATCCTACAGCCAATGATCTCCAGCCCAGCTGGTTTGAGGTGGGAAGGTTTACCTCCTTAGAGGGTACCTGCCCGGGTTTGGTCTCAGGTTCGAATCTCACGCTCCACCAAAAAAATAACCGCTTGGGTTTGAAAGGAGAAACCCGTGTGGTGCTATGGGATTCGATCCTGGGCAGTGGTCGCTTTGTAACACGGGATTTACCGCTGAAACACTACTTTTCAAAAAAAACTAAACATATCCTACAAAAGTGTAGTAAGTTAGTGTAGAATGACAAATTCACACCCTAAAGTGTTCGTTTTATAGGAATGAAAGGGAATTGTAATTGGAAATGGAATTTGAATTGGATTTTGAAGAATCCCTTAAAATCCCATAATGTGTTTGGTTGATATAATCATCAATGGAATTGGAATGAAAAATATGTAAAATGACATAACTACCCTTTAAAACTAGTAAATTGACATGAATTCCTACATATTTGATAACATTCCCTACACCTTTGAAAGATTTTAAATCCCAAGAATTGAAGGATTTCAAGTGATTTTAATTCAATTCCAATTTTTTCTTTTATTAAAACGAACATGATATGGAATGGAATCAAATTCCAATTCTTTTCGAATTTCATTCAATTCCTGTGAAACGAACACTACTAACTATATGGTTTTTAAATTAAATTTACTATTGTCAATATATTATTGATTCAATACTTTCACAAGTAACGTATCCCTATGAAGTAACAAATAACATAAAAATAAAAAAATATAGAAAGACACAAAATCACTCAAGTGACGAGATAATGAAACAAAATAAATTATAAATTACAAGAAACTAACATGATTGTAGGGATTATATTTGCGATTCCCAACAAGTTGAAATATGTGGTTCTTGTGTGTAGAAGAAGGAAAATACATTTTTTATTACTGAAAACCGTGTAACAGATGGGAAAACAATACAACTAATTTTGAGAGGAGACTAACAAAAAAATAACATAATCTAAGGAGACTTGGTTTTTCAATGTGACGAGAGCAAGAAGGATACGTTTTGGATAACAGGTTCAACCTTCTATACATAAGGTTATCGGGGATATAAAAATACTCAGTTTTCTTTGGGTTAAGACGAGAGCGAAACTGAATACTTTGGATTGAGAGAAACGACGGGGATGCAACTTAGCGCATATCGTTTAGTTTAGTTTGTTTTGTTTGTGTTTATGTATACGGGCAATCACTGATGTAAGTTTTTTTTTGTTGTATGCCGGGCGATTTTGCTAGTTTCCCGCTAGCTTCGGTGTTTAATAAAATTTGTTGGCCGTTCAAAAAAAAAAAAAAGATACGTTTTTCAAGTTGAAAATGAAAATATTTATAGTTTTTTTTTTCATTTTTCCGAAAGAAAATAAACAAATCTTGGGATGGCTAACATAATCCATTATTGATCTGCCTAAACCCAAACATGACTTGTTTTAATAAATGGGTTATTCTGAACACAACACGCTTAATAAATAAACTTGTTAATCCAATTACAGGCTTTAAAATTTTTTTGTTTAGAATTTAGAGATGAAAATGAAGCTTTTACAATATAGAGTTAGGTATTTGGATTTTTTTTTTCTAATAAGACCGAACATAGTGGGGTTGAAAAAAAAATAATGCCCCTTCCACTTGGGCAAATCTCATTGGCTCCCACCAAAAAGAAAAATTTTCACGCGAAATCCAGCGTTAATTTTTACGCTTGGGGCCAATTTTGAAGCGCCCCGAGGGCGGTGTTGGGACGTTATTGGGGGATTTCTTGCCCAAATTTATACTCGACTACACATGGTCTGGATAACTTGTTAACTTTTCATGATGAGCCAAAATGAATATGAAAGAAAGTTCACATAAGTTAATTTATAAAATGATTACTTATCGGCGTGTTGGATCTAAAAATCAATTATCATTTTTACCTTAACCCATTACTAATTTCATGTCTAATTAATTTTAGCTATATTACACATACTTTACTTCACCACCAACAATAACCAACACAACCACCGCTATCCTGTCAAAAACTGCCAGCATCACTACATAATTTGGCCATCACCATCAACAAAACTACCACCATCCTTTGTCCACACCATCATCTATGCTCACTAAATATTGAAACCAACTGCACACAAAGGATCTAAAAGCACAAAAAAGTAGAACATAATTCAAAATCTAAAACTTAGGCTCAGAGTTGTCGAAAGAACTGGTCGTATGAGGGTTGTAGGTTCATAACCTACCATCCATTATCCATGACGTGCCACTTTCTTGAATATTGAACTAGAAATTGCAACTCATCGTAGCCAAATTCATGGACACCAGAACCATCATCGTCACCGTCGTCGCAACCTAAAAAAAGGAACAAACCAAGAACTTGGTGAACAGGTCACACACATGCAGATGAGAGTTGTACACCCAAAAGAACTAAGCTTCAAATGGTTGTACGAGCCACAAGTTACGGGACTCCCACACCCCAAAGTTACCAAATTATACAACACCAAAAAGAAACCGGTGGCAAACGGTGTAAACACGGTGGTAACTCACCGACACCTCATTGCCATAAACCACGAAACTGACAACAACACAAGACTCCCCCTTTTACTTCCCCCCCCCCTCTATAGAAACCCCCTCGACATGTCTCTCTCTGTATCCGCCACCGTCATGGTTCCCAGATGTCTTAGATGACCAGAACAAAAGAAATCCATGACATTGGACTCATCGCCAATGCAGAGGGATTCACTGATAACCAGCAGTGAAGCTTGTTACAGAAAGATAAACGACCAATGGTGAAGCCTCTTAGAGAGAGAAACCAACCGGAGGTGAAGAAGAGGGTTTTTAGGGAGAGAAAGAAGAGTGATGTTGCTTCTTAGAAAGAGAAGATAGAGAAAGGACAAAGAAGTAGGCTTTAAACCCAAACAAGTCATTCATATGCAACTAAGGATTGTACACCTTAGATAGTAAAGCTTCAAACACTTATACGGACACCCACAGTTCTAGGACTCTCACATAGAACCGAACGAACATGAACAGATCCATGCTCGTGTTCATTCATTTAACTTTAACCGAACACGAACACAAACATATAGTCATGCAATTTTTTTTTGTTCTTGTTCACTCATTAAGAAAATGAGGTTTTTCATGTTTGTTTATATTCGTTTGTTTATATCGAAAATGAAGAGATTGTTGGGAATCAGTTTATGAATTTTATTTTTTATTTTTAAAATCAGACTTTGTAGTTTAATTACTATCTAATATTAATTGCGACAAGGAAGCGTGCATACATTATTTGAATCCTATTCATCCCATCAGTGGTCCAATTAGCATTTGCTTAAACAATTATAACATAATCAACTATAGTGGGTTTAGGCTTTTATACCTTTGACGGGACCCGTAGAATCGCACGATGGATCCGACAAACGTCACACTAGTTGTCACGAACACATAACACTGGATACTTTGGAATGCGTGAATCAAAAAATGATTCAAACCTACTCGATATGGAAGTTGAACAGAAGGGCGGCACAGGAGGCAGTGCGTGAAGGCCGGCTCGGCCGGGTTACGAAGGTGTGTGGAGCCCGGCTCAGGCGTGTCGTAGCGACGTGTGGCTCCGGCTTAGGTGGTCGGTTGAGAACCGAGATGGAGATGCGAGGCAATATAGGTAGTTGTGTGAGGTTTCTTTTGTGATTTCTCTTATATGTATATATAGGGTTTACGATTTAGTTTGTTAAAATAACCAAACTAATTATACTTAGATCCCTCCTAACTTCAACAATTAATTCAAAAACCAATCCCTCTAGTATTATTATCTATCATATAAATATAAAACTATTATATTTAATTGTTTCTTAAATAATTAGACCATCAAACCTCAATCTTGTCAGTAATTGTGTCACAAAACAAAAGATATTCTAAATAGTTAATTCATTAAATATTTCACTAAATATTACATTGTCACAAACTTAAAATACCACGTTTCGTGAACTTATATTTAACTGTTAAACCTTATACCTGTCTGTCATCCAAAGTATAACTCTTTGGATTATATGTCGATAGTAGCATTGAAAAATCGGACATTCTGTATCCAACATAGTTCATGGACATTAACAAACTGAGATGCAGAATCTCTCAATTCGTTGATGAAATCACAAGAACAAGATGAGGTAAATATAGACACCCAATCTTGTATTTCTTTGAAGCTTGGACATTTACAAACGCTAGAGATCTTTCTAGATTACAAAGCAAAAACCCCCCGAAGATCTACCAGATGAATTATAAGTCTATGGCATCACTTTGTTGTCCCTAGCACAACACTAAAAACTTACATTAAAGCCTTTAAAGTCAAGCTATTAAACTTAGACTACAACATAAAGTCAATTATGATTATGATCTTCATTGCACTTTCGCATAAACTCTTGCTTGAACAGTATGCAAACTTAGACTTTTGCGTAAAGAATCCATCCATTCGAATCACAAAATGAGATGTAGAATGTCTCAATTTATGTAATGTCATGATATCAAGAACCAAGATGTAAGTACTAATTCCAATCTTGTACTCATCAAAGCTTGAAAGATGATTACATGCTAAACCCTAAGGTAGCGTTTGGTATGCTAGATTAATGAGATGCGAATTGGAATGGACAATTGCTCTAGAATAAAAAATAGTAGTCAAGCGAATGGAATCACCCATTACACAAGACATTCCATTTCTTCAAAATCATGCCCTCCACACCTCCTGTTTTTTTAATTTGGTTAGTAGGACACATTTACCCATCTTCCTATATGTTACAATCAAATTGTTGGGTTGTGAAGGCCTTGGCCCTGGTTTGGGATGGAGGCTCGTTTTGGTTTCTTATTCCCAAAGTTAGAAACCCTAATCATGTTTTATATAAACCTAGTCAATGTAATTGTAATTTTGTGCCTTTAAGCTTAATGAAATAACCTAGTTGCAGCCCATGGACGTAGGTCTCCCACTGGGACAGAATGACATAAAATTCTTGTGTTGTTTATATTTCCTGTTCTGTGTGTGTTATCGTTTGTGCGTGTTCGTGTGTGTTGGTTCTGTTGCGCCACCTGATACCTAACAAGTGGTATCAGAGCTTTGGTTCGTTGAACACACGATTCATTTCATGGAAAATGATTCGCAGTTTGGTTTATCCATATTCGTAGTCAGATCGGAGGACGAAGTCGATTGTGGCCTACGGCTTGTGTGTGGAGAAAGTCATAAATTATGTTTGCTTTTTTGTCTTGTTGTGGTGCCTTGGAGGAGCCGCCAAATTCTTGTGTCGGTCAAAGGTAGCATTGCAAAAGTGTATTTTGCTACAACCAATCAAAAAGAGGAACCAAACATATATTTTTTTCCTTTCTATGGTTACAATCGAAAAAATGGAAGAAGTTTTTCTTTGAACAAGTGATAGTAGACCGAGGTATTTTCATGTTTGGATCTTGAAGTTTACTGTCAACTGAAAAATTTGTTTAACCGTGTTTTGTGAGTTCAGTATTCAGGTGGAGATTTGTCTGCAAAAGATCAGTATGAGGTAATTGGTTACAGTTTAGTTTTTAATTACTTGATTAATCAATTGTGTAGGAGCAAATCAGTTTGATTGACAATGTTCAGTAGAACATCCATCAAGTTCATGCCCGTGCCATTGCTATGTCTGTTCACTATTTTTTCAATTTGTTCTCGTTTGCTATTGTTATAACTAAGACGAGATGGTAGTAATCGGAATGTTAGACGGTTTTGAGTGTCAGTTGATTAGTTTGTCAAGGGAACTTTAATGTGGTACTGTCGATGGGAACCTGGAGAAAATGGAACCATCTAGTTTGGAATGCTTTAGGTTTGAAGTATTCTTGCTCGGCGTGTTGGTGCCGACATAAGTGAAAAAAAATGGTTAGTGGCAAGTCATGTGAACTATTTCTAGTTGGATGATCTTTCGGTTAGGGTTTGTGTTAACTGGTCATGTGTACGGTCATAGAACCCTTCGTACCGCTTGTTTTCCATGAAAGCTTGACTGCTGTTACAATCGTTTGCCTGTTAGCTAGTCTGGAACTGTGAGGTTATCGTTGTTCGGTGATGATCAGTGGTTTGACATTTGAGGGGGATCTTCGTAGTGGTACTGGGTGAAGGTTGTCGCTGGGAAAGTACGAGTGAAGATTTAACTCACGAGTGTCGTCTTGGCATGGGTTGGGATAACATGGATAGTGGGAGCTTGTCATAGTTGACTTGTTGGGGTTGCATGGAGGTGTGGACATCTTTTAGAGTTGATGTCATAGATAGGAAATTCTGCTTCTGAGAATGTGTTGGAGTTTGATGCATTAGGACTCTGTGGAAGGTAGCGAGACTCTTGGGTTCGAGATTCTGGTATGCTTCATTTCATGTTACCCACTGTAGTGAAGTATTGTTAAATCTGTTTGAAGACTTTTGGGAGATACTGGTTTATATATCACAGGAAGAAGTGAACCAACTTCCAAGTAGTAAAGTCTTGACTCGCTGAATTAGGTAGTGCTAAGGGGATTCGTTTTGCAAGCATGAATCCTCGAGCCACATGGATGTCAGCTTGAGCACATTCGGAGGTTTAAACCTGGACAGGGATTTGGTAACAGTGGGAGCACGAAGGTTGTTCTCATGCAGTTACATAGTAGCGTTGGGTTTTGAGATCGGAATTCCGAATGGAAATTCTCTCCATGGGTGCTTGCTATATCTTGGAGAGTGTTCTTTCCTCTTGAGTATCTGAAGTCGGTAGTGCGAATCAGTGGGGGCCGATTGAGATTGAGGATGAGTTATTGGCTGGTTTTGCCATGGCTGGGTATGTGATGGCTGTATTGAAGCTGTCGAGAATTTCAATAAGCCTTTTCAATTCTGATGAGAAAGGCCCCTGCAACTAGGTTGATTGGTATTTGAAATCTTAGCTTGTTCCTGGGGAATTGGAGGCTTGGAGAACTTTCGTCGTTAAAGTTTTAGCTTGTTCTTGGAACTGGAGGTTAGGAGGATTTTTGTTATTGAAGATTACTGGAGTTACTGGATGACTTGGTTGATTATTTTGTGGAGGTAGGCTGGAGTATTTGCAAGGCCTTCAAGTGGGAGATTATTGGGTTGTGAAGGCCTGGTTTGGGATGGAGGCTCGTTTTGGTTTCTTGTTCCCAAAGTTAGAAACACTAATCATGTTTTATATAAACTTAGTTATTGTAATTGTAATTGTGTGCCTTTGAGCTTAATAAAATAACCTACTTACAGCCCGTGTACATAGGTCCTCCACAGGGACTAAACCACGTAAAATTCTTGTGTCGTTTATATTTTCTATTTTGCGTGTGTTATCGTTTGTGCGTGTTTGTGTCTTGGTTCCGCTGCACCATCTAATAAGGACTTCTCATGCTTTCTAAGTATTTTATTCATTCAAAAAATCCACTCCTATTTACGTTTACCTACAAATAATTGAGTAGTATGTATGGATTAAATTGATTACCTAGTTATGTAACACTGATTTAAATGATTGTGAACATGTACAAATGGATAATATTTTGAATTATAGTTAAAGATTAAAGTGAATCGAAACGGTTTTTATGAAAATTAAGTTTAGCACAAGATAGAAACACGCATGAAAGAATACGCAATACGATATAAGAATACATTCTTAATAACTATACAAATCAAACTATTTAAAATTTATGATCATGTGCTTTTCCTCAATTTCGTGTAGGGGGCGCTCATCATTACATCATTAATTTATGATTTGAGTGTTTTACCACATTTTCGTATAGAGGGACACTTATCATTAAACCATTCACCTAACTAGTAACTACTGGTCCAATGCTCCAAGCTAATGACATGAAACTTGAGAATATCCTCTACTAGTAAGACATACTTCAATTTGTCAAATGTTGTATTACGATAAAAAATGCACACCAAGAGTAAAACTATCCATAAGAAATAATTAACACATTATAACAAATCTTTAGTAAAAAACCTTGATTAAAATCACATTTTGAAGCCCTTCCTCAAGGAAAAACTAATCAACCTACATTTATTCTTTTAGGTGAACGAACAAGGTAAACTTCAAGGTGTAATGTTTGTACATATAGGTATCTTGCTAGCAATCACATTGTAACATTTTGGGTGATAAATAAAAGTAATTTGCAGTTAAAAAAATCTACATTTATTCTTTTCTTTTTTTTCTATCTCTCCCTCCCTCTCTCCCATGAGAATATCATTCTTTTTAAAACATTTTTTTAAGTGGAATTGAAATTAAATAATTTCAACTTTGTCGGGTTGAAAGATAATAATCCCAGCTTGAACATTGGAATCTAATAGGCCCAACTTGTCTGGTTTTATTTCATTAGATCAAAACTAACAAAGTTTAACCCAGTTAGTTTTCATGCCACGTAGGCAGAAAACTAAATATGAGCCCAGATTTTTACACGTCATCTGTCATGTGAGACCTTTTTTACACGTCATCTACCACGTGGGATATTTTTTACATGTCATCTGTCACGTGACATGACACATAGGCAGAAAACTAAATGGGTTAAACCCAATTAGTTTTGGTCCAGTGTGTAAAGTTTTATGACTTGAACAATACTAAACAATCTAAAAAAAGAACACAATAACAAAAGAATATAGCGACAAAAACAGACGTCAAAACTCTTATTTAACCCAAACCAAAAAATACCCCCCCCCCTTTAACCCTAGATCTCCCCAAATAAGTGAGATATGTATAAAATATGTCTTGTGTAACAACTAGTTACAAAGAATTAGTAGTTGATACACTACAAAAATACAAAGTAAACACTTACAAAACCAGAAGATCGAGAGGATACAAACACCAGAAAGCAATATACAAGACAATAAAACGAAGAGATCCAAAGAACAACTCTCTAGAATCTCATAGACGGATGAGAGAGAGAGTACAGAGAACAATAATGAAAAAAAACCCTGGATATTATGATAGATAAGAAGCTTATATAGCTGGACCTCCTTATGCACACATGAACTCGGCTTGAACTTCTCTGAACCCTTCTCAAAGGAACCCGGGCCTGATAATAAAACATCATAAAGCTGGACCAGCCTAAAATACATAAAATTTGTCACATATTATAAGTTTAATACTTAAATTATAATAAAACCTATATTTTTAACATGCCTCCTTAATTCAAGTATTAAACAAATTTATCACGTTCAACTATTTAAAAAAAAACTTGTGTTGTTCAACACCAAGACGTTTAGTGAAACCAACAACAATTTGATGTTTAGTATCAATCTTTTTTGGCTGGATTAACCCACCAAAAACTTTTTCCCTTAAAAAATCTAGATCTAATTCAAAATGCTTAATCCTGTCATGGAACACACGATTAGCAGTAATCGAAATAGCTGCTTTGCTATCACAATATAACTTCAAAGGTAAATCAACATTAACCTTTAACTCATACAAGACATTTTTAAGCCAGATAATCTCACATGAAACATAGCACATTGCTCGATATTCAGCCTTAGTTGATGATCGAGATACTGTACTCTGTTTATTACTTTTCTAGGAAACCAAAGATTTCCCAAGATAAATACAAAAACCAGTCACTGATTTTCTTGTTTCTAGGCACTTAGCCCAATCAGAATCAACATACCCAGTTAAACTAAGCCTATCACTTTTACTGATTAAAATACCTTTTCCTGGTGATAATTTCAAGTACCTTAGCAATCTAAGAGCTATTTAAAGATGACCTTTTGTTGGTTTGTGAATGTATTGGCTCAAATACTACACAACATAAGTGATATCTGGCCTACTTAAAGACAGATAAATTAGTTTTGTAATCAGTTTTTGATATACAGTGATATTGTCCAACTGACTATATTCTTACCACTTTTAACAGAAACTATATAGCTTTGTTCTATGGGTGTACTAATAGGTTTACAACCTAAATACCCAAACTCATCTAATAGTTCAAGACAATACTTTCTTTGGGAGAGACATATACTAGAATTTGAGTATAACACTTCAATGCCAAGAAATATTTCAAAATCCCTAAATATTTTATAAGAAATTTAGAGTTCAAACATGTTTTTAACTTTGACTATTTCATTCTCATTATTTCCAGTCAAAACTATGTCATCAACATAAACTAACAAAACAACAAACACATTTCCCTTAGACAAAATAAACAAGGAGTAAGCACAAATACTTTGAACAAAACCAATTTCAACAAGCACATTAGTAAGTTTTTCATTCCACTTCCAAGGAGCTTGTTTTAAACCATAAAGAGACTGGACTAATTTACACACTTTGGTTTCACCCTTAGAATAATAATCCTCAGGAGCTTTCATGTAAACATCCTCGGTTATTGACCCATATAGGAAAGCATTGTTAATATCAAGTTGATACAAAGGCCAATTATTACAAACAACTAGATTAATCGCACATCTTACAGTAACCATTTTGACAACTGGTGAGAAAGTCTCACCAAAATCTATTCATTCTCTTTGGTTATACCCTTTGGCTACAATTCTAGCTTTGTATTTTTCTACTTCACCATTAGCCTTATACTTGATTTTAAATACCTATTTACACCCTATAGGTTTCCTATCTTTGGGTAAATCTTTTAAAACCCATGTGTTATTTCTGTGTAATGCTTCTATTTCAGCATTCATAGCTTCTATCCATTTAGGATCTTTAGAAGCTTCTGAATAACAAGTAAGTTCAATAGATTTATTTAGACTAAAAATAAGACACATGTTTTCAACAGATAACTTAGAGTAGTTAACTACCTTTTCTATCCCATACTTAACCTTCCCATAAATCACAAACTCATTAAACTTTCTAGGAAAGACGGACTCCCTAGATGACTTTCTAACACTACCTCCCTCAGGTGGAATAGGCTCATCATTTGTTAGTTCCTCATCATTGCTAACAGCCTTAGGATGTCTACTACCAAAACTGCCAATGTTCTGATTTAAGTCAGAAACATTGGTAGCACTGGGAGACCTTCCTGGTTGCTGACTAGAAGAACCTACATGAGACTCTTTGATTCCCCCTTCATCAATGGGGGGGGGGGGGGAATCCCCACAGTCATATCAAAATTAAAGTTATTTTCAGTTTCATATAGATAAAAAAATTTGGATGATTAACATTGACATTTTTAGATAAAACATTCTCATTTAGATTATTTTTGAAAGGAAAAACGTTTTCATAAAATCTAACATCTATTGAGTACTCAACTTGTTTTTGTTCCAAATTCCACAACTTGTAACCTTTTTCAAAATTTGAGTACTCAATTAGAACACATTTTTCAGCCCTAACAGACATTTTATCTGGTTTATTTAAAATAGTTATAAAACCTAGACAACCAAAATTCTTAACATGTATAGTATAGGTTTCTAGGGTAAATACCGAGTATCGTATTCCAGATAACACACTTTTCCCTATTCAACGTTTCATCACATTAATTAATCGGGTTTGAAAAAGAAAATAAAACAGAGGGGTTCTAAAAGAAAAATGGTTTTTTGAAAAAGGTTTTGGTTTTGAAAATAAAAAGATAAAAATAGTAGGAATAGTAAATATGCACGTCTCGGGGACCCTCCGTATAAGTAGTCAATTTTATTATAATAGTAGTATTAAGTTTAATTATTGGTGAGGAGAAGAAGGGTGAACGGTCCTTTCAGAGTTGGGGATGAGAAAAAATAAACAAACAAGAGATGACATTCTGGAAACTCTATGGATCACACACAGGGGAAGTGTACGAGTCCCCATAAAAGTGTCTTCGGACTACTGGCCCGTAAGCCGATGTTCTCCTATTGACAATGCGGTTATCCAACTCACACTGTCGAGAATCCCTTCCACCTCACTTAGCTCTCGCTTTCTGTAAAGGACCGAATTTTATGAAATCAACAATATAGTCACACAAGTATATGTAATCCAGGTGCGGAAACCCTAGATCACATGCAAAATTATAATAATCAGATCAGAACACGTTTAGATTCCATTTCAACATGATTTTCATTAATAAATGATGATAAAACCTTACAAAGTTTAGATACTAATGAAAACCCAAACTCACTGAACCTTCTAGACTCTTACAAAGAATACACACTAACACACACACTGAAATTACCAACTATTTGACTTAAACAAAACATCAACCTATATATAGAGACTTCCTCATTCGACCTCTGCAATGGTCGAATGAGCTCATTCTACCTCTACGAGGTTCGAATGGACTTCAATATACAAACTGATTAGCTTCCAAAACTACATTCGACCTCTTTGATATTCATTCGACCCTTCGAATGGTCGAATGAACTTCTTGATCTTCAAAACTTCAATATTATTCGCCAATGTTTATTAATCTAAAGTGATAGCCACACATATGCATCTACAAACTCCCCCTTGGCTATTGCTTGGATTATTCTTGCAGTTCCTGACTTTTATTCATCAACTTGATCTTCAACGTCTTCTTTTGTTGCGCACTCATTTCTTGTTCAGCTTTTCGTTTAGGTGTTTTACTTCAGTTATTCTCTTATCTTCAATGTTTTCCCCAGCAACTTACCATAATCACAATCAGCATGCACACCCCAAAGGAAACAAAATATAGCAACTTTCTGAAAATTCCAAGCTGGAATTAAATCTCTCACATTGAAATGAATCTGATTGTAAAACAGAGTGTCAATATCTTCTTTAGCACAGTTTATCAGCCACATCGGATCAAACACACGAATCTTCTTACACATCAGCTTAGGATTCTTGTCCTTTAGCACTATCACAGCTTCTCCCGTCGCCCAATCATAATACCAAAATTCAAAATCTTTCACAAAGTGTTGCTATATAGGTATCAAAGGAATCCTCTTCATCACTTTAGGCGGTTTGTACTTCAAAGTAACCTTCGGTAGACCATTCTTTGGATCTATTTCATTCTTGTGCACAATCCTCTTAGGATATTGTGGTCTACACGCATCCCACCTCGTGTAACTCTCTCTAGTCATTCTTTCAGCCATCCATTCAACAATCCCCGCATTCTCACAACCTGAGATCTGATGTCGTATGATGTCTCTCATAGCTAAACAAGGTAAAGTCTTGATTTAATGGAAGTGTCTGAAATACAAGATTCCCTTTTCCCATTTAATCCCGATACACCTAAGTTGTGGAAAGTACTTCCATGCCAATGCACGTCCTTTAAAGATCTTGTTCTGGTACTTGTAGACATCTATTTGAACTGCAGGTTTTGGTCTTTTTTGGTTCATCTTCTTTCAACTTCTTCAACAATTCTTTCAACGAATCAGATTGCTTGAAGACTTGTTCATTTTCAGCTTCATTATCAAACACTTCATCAATAATCTTATTGCCTTTTTCCTTAGCAATCTGTTCAGCTTGCTTGAGAGCTTCTTCGTTGATCACTGGAATGCTAGAATTATCATGAATGTTGTAGTATTCAGGATATTCTTCATGAGAAATATCTTCAACTTCAACATGATTATACTTTTCAGCTTCAATGTCATCTGCATCTTTCTGTTTTGGATAGGTTACTGGAACATATGGAATCTCCTTCTATTTCAAGATATCATCCAGTGACTTTCCAACTTGCTTAGATAATCCTTCCAGTATCTCTCTTGCAACTGCGTTATTCACTTCACCATCTTCCAAATCTGGATCATTATACTTCATCTGGTACCTCATATCATTACTCATGAAAATTTCAGGAAACTTTCCAGTGGGTTCCAGAGTATAACATCCTTGTTTCATCATCATCTTATACATCTTCTTGTCTTCATCTGATAAAGTACGAATCTGTTCAGTCCAAAATATAGCTTGATCATCTTCAGTTGTTTCTCCAGATTTCTTCTTAGAACTGGATTCGCCTTTGTCACCTTTTCAGACTTTCCCTTTTTTAAACTTGAACTGGTCAGTGTCATCATTATCATCCGAATCTTTGGAGCTGGAATCTTTATCTTTATTCACATTATCACCTCCTGATCCATCATCATCATCAGAACTATCATTCTAATCATTATCACCTTCATTCATCATCAGTACCACTATAATCAACTTTCTCTTCTTCTCCCTCCTCTTCCTCCTCAGTACCTTTAAGTTGTGGTGCTTTCTCGTACAAATCATCTATTATCTTTCTCAAATCCTTATTATCTTGTTCAATCAAATTTATTCTCTTTGTGTTTCTTTTGCTGGAAGTCCTCAATTCAGCATTTTCACTTTGTAACTTCTTCACTTTTTCTTCCAAATCGTCTTGACGCTCTTTAGAAACCATCACAATCTGATACATATTCTTCTTATTCTCCTTCATCTGTCTGATCTCAGCTTCTTTTTGATTAAACGCTTTCATCACATTAGCAATCTATCGATTCACAGCTTCCATCACATCACTAGATACTGTTGCTTGTGGAGTAGAATTGGATTCAACACTAGGCTTGGAAACTTTTGCTTCAAATTTGCCAAAACATTCTTTAAAGATACTAATATGTTTTCTGGGTTCAACTGTGATGCAGGATCAGTAGTAACAACTTCTTGAACAACCTTCTTCTTCTTAATCACTGGGGATGCTGCTGGTGATACATATTTAGAACTAGCTGCTGCTGGTACTTTCTTCCCTTTTATCACTAGATCAATCTCCGTATTTCTTCTCTTTCTTGGAGGTTCTTTCTTTGACATAGATTTCACTCTACCACGTTTCACACTAGCTTCTGGAACAGGAGAACCTTCTATATCAGCATCAAGGTCTAATATCAACTCCTGATTCTCTTCAGTAACTTTCTTATGTCTCTGTTCCTCAAATATCTTCTCTAAAGCTTCAGGAGTAATTTGGGATCAGTATCCTTAACTGTTTCAGTTTGAGTGTCCCATTCCTCATCCTCCTCTATTTTTCTAAGTCTTCATCAACAAGCAAGGTCTTTTTCTTACTTTTGCTCTTAGAAACCTTCTTTGTCTTTGTCTCTTTCTCAACCACCTTATGTTTGCCTTTACCTTTTGATTTAGCACCTTTGTTAACCACTTGTCGTTTCCTCTTAGCCTCTTTATCAACAGGAAACAATGGACTATCAGAATCAGAATTGCTATCTGCATGTCTAGTTTTATCGTTTCCTAGATCTTCATATGCAACTGAACTCAAATGTCCAAATAGACGTTTAAGTGGTGGCTTCTCTTCCTCTTTCTTTCCTTTGTAAGTTTTCATCCGGTTCAAAGTTAGCATTCATGTGTTCTTGGTTTATCACTTGCAATGGATCTCTAACCAAATCTTTGTACTTGTGATCAAATACCATCTGCAGAAACCTCGAATACATCAAAAACTTGTCAACCTTCAAACCTTGAAACACTTCCTTCATGTGGTGAAAGATCATTCCAGATACATTGTAAGGCTTGTTCAGAATTAATGCAACAACCAATGAACTCAATGTCTTCCTTAACACATCATATCCTCCACTAACTGGTCCGAAAACATGAAGTATAACATGTAGTAGATACTTATATAGTGGACATAATTTCACCTTGTGTAATAAACAATCAGTGATAGGACCATTGTACTTCATCCTGAGGAAGCATGCACGTTGTTCAGTCCAAGATAACTCAATCAGATCTTCATAAGAATCATTCAGCTGTAAAGCCTCTCTGAAATCTTGTTCACCAACTAAGACCAACTTCCCTTGTATTTTGCTCTGAATAACTGATCATCCTTCCCAAAAGGTCAATTCAACATTCTCCCAAAAATCCACCTAATGTTCTTTGTAAATGGTGACTGATTGAGCAACGGCGTGTACGATTCTGGATCTCCTTAGATAACTGATAATCCCTTGAAATTCTGCATACTTGTCATGAATCTTCTGTTCAATGTATGCACAGTAGTTGTGTTTCGGTTCAAACTTCAATTCTTTGGGTGCTGACTGTTCTGGAACGTCTTGTTGTTCTTGTTCCGCCATTAGATAAGCAAAAACACAAACAATACATACAAAAATTCGTTAATTCGGATTAGAAGTAAAAAATGGCCAAAATACCATGTTCATTTTATCAAACATGGGTTCGAATGAGTTTAGGTTATGTCGAATGAACATTAAAATCTTTCATTCGAACTAAATGATCTTCATTCGACCCTTTAAGAAGGTCGAATGGACCTGTTTGAATTTTGAAATTACCAAATCTGATTTAATCCATGTTTAACATCAAATTTTGATTCAAACATACCCTAACATGACAGAATAACACTAATTGATTACCAATTTTATCAAACGAACAATTATAGATGGTTTTCTTAAAATCTAGGGTTTCAAAGAATCGATTAAGTTCATTAATCAATTTAAACACTAGATTTTGCCATGTTCTCCCCCTAAAACCATCGATGATTGGTTGTTAATGGCCAATTTTAATATCAAAGTGTCAAAGTCCATTAAATCCAAGTCTAGGGTTTCTGTTATTTATTCGATGATTCTGAATTGAAAACTCATCCATTACCTGTTGATGTGCGTGGTTTTAGCAAAATAAAAAGATATCATTTTCCTGACCCAAAAACTTTGATGTTTTGATTCAGAAACTTTGGTTTGGGATAAATGACTGATTTTTTACTAAACCGGTTTATACCAAATTTTAAATTTATAAAGTAAACAATATTTACTTTCGAAACTAAAACCAACACACAGGCAGAGAACCTGACGTGCATAGTATAGTCTCTAGAGTAAGTATTGAGTATCGTATCCCAACGTTCACACTTTCCCCTACTCAAACTTTCATCAATTAACTGATCAGGTTTTAAAAAGAAAAATAAAACGAAGGGGTTCTTTAATAAAAAATAGTTTTTTGAAAAAGGTTTTGGTTTTTATAAAAGAAAAGATAAAAATAGTAGAGAGATCAAATATGCACATCTCGGGACCCTCCGAATAAGTAGTTAAGTTTATTATTACAACTAATAGTTAAGTTTAATTATTTGTGAGGAAGAGAAGAGTGATCTTGAAGTGTTGACTCTTTGATAGAGAAGCGGAGGCTACTATTGCGTAGAATGCTAAACCTCTCCAACGTGCGTCCACCTGGGATCTCCGCCAGGGGCTCGCGTATAGTGGGCTCCTCAAACCACGGTCAAGTCTCTGGTCTTCGAACTCATCTTCTTCTTACAATGGAGGCTTCACTTCCGACCTGGAACAACGTACACCTCACCTTAGCTATCGCGTTTCGTACCGAAGGATCTCGCCTTAGGGTCATTCCCGAGTGGACCAACAACGAATCCCCTAAGAAGGTTCACGATACTAAGACCGAAGGATCTCTCACAGTTGACTCAGAAGACTCGTATCCCCATTGGTTAACAACGTTGTACTAACGAGAACTAGATATAGAATCTTTATTTTATTTATCTTTAGTGACACTTTAATATTTACAGGCCTGATAAATATAAAGTTGGTTTGATGATTGATGACTTAATTAACCCAACCCATAACCTCCCGAGCTAAATGAAGTCCTTAACAAAGGTGGAACATAATCCTAAAGATGTATGATACAAAAGATCACTGGTGCGCCAGTAGGGAATCCTCCCTTTGCTAAGAAAGTCATTCAACTACTGAGAAAAATCCTTGATAAAGGTGGAACATAATCCTAAAGGTGTGTAATCCGAAGATCACTGGTGCACCCATAGGGAATCCTCCCTTTACCAAGAAAATTACTCAGTCATCTGGTGTGTACCAGAAATGTGTCACTCAGATCTGGTCCACTTCAAAAGCCGTTGCTTAGAATCCGGTTCGGATATCAGAAGCCTGAAGGATCTGTCTCACTATCGGTTTCCTCGCCTTGGATCTAGCTCGGGACTACCAGAAGTTGATTATACCTTTAGTTATTTTATTAAGTTAGAGTTGATTTTTAAGTTAATTAAATGAATCATCATTCAAATATGCCACAAATATAAACAAATAAAGATTAGAAGAAGATAACACAACAAATAACTAAAAATAAACTACTACTACTAATAATAAAAGTCTACATATCGAAACGGGTTCATAATAATAGAAAGATACAACCATATCGAATGATCAACCCAAGAACATGGCTGCTTATAGACAAGCTCTCCATCTTCAAATGCTATGCATCTAACTACCTCATGACCCTCGATGTTTTATTGAATATGAACTACTCTACGATCCTCTTCTTGGCCAAGCCGATCAAGGTAGGACGAGCCTTAATCATTGAGGGAGGTTAGGAGGGCCAGCAGGCCTCCTACAAGACCCCAAGATCTTTGGGAGAAGCTTGGAGTTTAGCCCCAAGAGAGCACAAGAAGGGATGAAAAAATGGTGGGGGTTAGCTTGCTATTTATAGAGTTCCAGGGGTAGCACGACTGTGCACAAGTGTGTCGAGGGCGTGCTTGCAGTTACACGTACGGTCTGTTGCTGCAGGTCTGAGATAGTCTGTACTTTGTGTCTGGCACTCCCGTGACAAATGCATGGTCAAGCGCGTGCTCAACCTTGCTCCCCAAGTTTTCTTGCCCTCCAAGTTTGCTGCGTTGTCTTCTCACGTGCAGGGCCTTCGTACAAGTGAGCGTGGGCATGCAAGGTCACTCCCGCACCGATTTTGTCTCTGTTTAAGCCCCTGGTTTGGCTTCAAACATACAAGGAACAGGCTGCAAGTCTCGTATCTTCAGGAATCTCTAGTTTTTGCTTGTTTTCACTCAAAAATCCTTTGTTTCTGTCTTGGAGCTCCAGTTTCCTGAGAAATACAAATAGGAATGAATTAAGCATCAAATATCAATGATGTAAGCCTAATTATATCCTATTATGAGACTGTTTATGCCTATTTTATATGTTAATTAGATGATTCATCACCTGTAAATTTGATTGTGAAAATAACTAGGAAACAACGAGGAACAAGAATCAAAGGTCTAAATGTCAAGAACAAAACAGTGGTGTTATGATTGAATTGCTTGTGAACAGTAATGTGATGGTCGAATTGCGTCAATAGTCAACAAACCAGGTCAACATCCGTACATGTTTCATTTACTACTACAATATATGTGCATATTTAGAGAGTCCACAAGCACTATACCCCCCCATTTAGTAAAGCAGGGAATAGTTCATGAACGAACCCTGAGACACCTGTTTAGCCATACAATGCCCGGTCACTCACCAAACAAACACAAAATGAGAATGTTCATTCTCTAACATATAGTAACTTCCCTTTAATATATGTGCACAAGATAACTATAGTGTTAATCACAAAGGACACTAATACATGTTAATGTCGTCACGAGGCATCCTTGCCATAAAAACAACATCAAGCCACCTCTCAATACAATTAGGTGGACCACAACTTAATACAAGCTAGTAACTCGATCACATAAGCACTACATCATCCTGAGGTGTTATCTTCACCACACAACCACTTAGTGTTAATCAAGAAACTAACTATGCTCGTGACACTAATCCCCTAAGACACCAAGACTAGACACTAGGACACTATCCTAACTCTAGATCCGTATGTATGTATGTATGTATGTATGTATGAATAGATACTACATTTACATTTACTTTAAGCTAGGATACAACTACATAACCTACAACCATGCCTATTCTAACCTTCATGTACTAGCCTAGCCGAACCAAACCATGAGGTGATGATCATTCATCTTTGTCTTGATACACACTTACAAACTAGTGGACAACCTACAAACCTCCCACCTAGTGATGATCATTGGCCCATTATTATCATCCTCTCACCCATCCCTATCACTTGACAACTATGGATTTACACTAACTAAGGTCTAAACCTTTCTTACATCTCTTGATACCCATTGATCCATACCACAAATACACTAATTCCTCCATGTGCATATTTCGGCCAAATGGAAACAAGCCAAGAACCCTCATGTGTCACCATCACACAAGTGCCAAAGTTTACACATAAATGGAAAGGACACTAGAATGTGCACCATCCAACATAACCACCCTTACCCTTCTTACCTTGACACCTAGCGATTAAGTTGGATGACAAAGACAAGACATGGAAGTTTCTAACTATGACCATCATCCAAACACTTGTCTTTTTCCTTTGTCTTAAACCGATCGCATAAGTGAATGATTAGTTGTCTAAGTTTCACCAATATAGTAATGAGACAAACCTTCCATAATCCATCTCTTAAGTCAACTATACCCCTTCCTAAACTCTTACACCCTATGGCTACAAGACAAGAATGATACAAGACAAACGATTTCATAAGAATGTAGATAAAACAAGGAATGATCACCCATTCCCAAGATGGAAGGCATACCTCTTTGGGATAGATCACAATCGGCCAAAGGAAGGAATGAGTGCAAGCTATGGATAGTTGTCAACCTTACACAAGATTTTAGGAAAGAAACAAAACCTTAATCCATTCCTTGATGAGTCAACATATCCCTTTGGTCCACACCTATCTATAATCGGCTAAGATCAAGGAGATAGCAACCATTCTTAAGTCACTATCTATCATTCACATATGACTAGTCACTTAAACAATAACAAACTTCAAGAGCTAGATCATACCTCTTTTGTTTTGTCCACACCCTAGCCGATCCATTATTAATAGAGGCCACATTTCCTTCTCAATTGCCACACCAACACATTCTTTCACTCTCTAAAACTTTCGGGTATCTCTCATTGAAGCCGGAGCCTTGCAAGAGCTTGGAGGAGTCCTAGAGACTATCTAACCTTCGATCCACCTCTAGGTAAGAATCCCATGCCCTCGAGCTATATTCTAGTCTAGTCTACCCCTCTTTAATCGGCCCTAGTTGCCTTAAACACATAAACACATATACATTGTCTTAGATCTTGCTTAATCTTGCACTAGTGAATGCATTGTTGTAACACTACAAGCAATCGGCCCATGTTACATCTCTAGAAGGCCGAAGCTATACTATTGTGCCATGTAGATTACATATATCACCCTGGTTAGCATCGACTTGTCATAGGACACACACTAGATCCAAGCTTAAGGTTTAAAGCTAATGTAGTGTTAAACTAACCTATGTTTCCACGAAAACACTCCAATAACACTTCCCAAGCCATTGTTAAGTCCAAACATACCAACTTGATCCATGTTACAATCGGCCTAAGGCCCTATGTGGGTCTTTGTAATCAGACATCATCTAATAACATGTGTTAGTAAGGTTAGAGCATGTGTTAACCTCCATTTAGGTGTACGATTGCCCTAAACACATGTTAAGATAACTATCTTTATCATAAACGCATAAAACAAGGTTCACACAACTCCATAACCAAGTCCACAAGTGTCGGGTAGACAAATTGTATGATAAACAACTAGAACTTGTGATCTATCTTACTTTCAAATGAATCATAGGGCAATTTCTATCGGGACGATAGTATCTACATAATTCAGCTTCACTAGACCGTATACCTCTCTACCAGGTGAGTTTTCATGGCCCCATTTTACTACTCTTCATTTTGGGTGAAATACATGCATCAATACTTGTGTCATTTTCAAGTGTGTGTACATTCTATCACGACTGCCATGTGGAACATAAGACATTTTGGTTCATGAGCTCACTAGTCCTCGTACATCGTTTACTGTAACCATTAGCTAAACATCTAGCCATGGAACACTTTAATAGATCTGTTGGGTTGACACCCCCACTCTTGGTTAGTCGCTCTAACCGGTCACATACAAAAGAGTGTTAGTATTATACAATACATACATTGTCTTTAGTGTACAATGCGCGAGGCACAACAGTCAAGAGGTTTGGTTACAGGACTCATGGTTTGCACAGTGATCATTTGCCTAGCTAGCATATGATTGGTCATACACGAATTACACGTTGGTTTTACTCATCACAAACAAAACCCATGAACTCACCAACATTATTGTTGACGAAATTCGTTATGCATGTGTTTCAGGTAACTAGATGGAGGGCCACATGGATTTGAAGGAGAGGTTCGAGCAAGCACCGTGTGGTACCACTATGATGGTTCTATCATATTGTCCTATTGTTATTTAGTCATGAGAGTAATAGACACGTATTTCTCTTTCGTTAATGCTATGGTAACGTTTCTAAATAATTATGACAATGCCCATCTTATACGGTGGTACTATTTTGAATAAAATTATGTGATTGCTTGAACCTTGTGCTTGAAAACTTTTCGGTCGTTACATCTTGTGTTTCCGCCTTGGCGGGGTGTGACAGGAATGGACAGAAGAATACATATAGACACTGCTCGTTCGACCCTTACAGGGTTCAAATGAGATACTTTTATCTTCATTCGACCTAGTTAAAGGTACGAATGAATATAAAAGGGGTGCGAATGAAAAAGTTAACATTGAACCATTGTCATTCGACCACATATATGGGTTCGAATCAAGCCACAGAACTTCATTCGACCTAATGAAAGGTCGAATAAGGATATGGAAAAACTGATTTTTTACTAAATGTCCAATTCAATTCCCGTTTTGTCATTTTTTAAACATTTAAACATTCAAATTCTCAAAATTTTTCATTTAAATGATACAAAACTCAAATTGGCTCGTCAAACTTCAGAAATGACTATCATCTGACATCGATTATCGAAAATAACGCAGAAATGTAAAAATCTCACGAATACCAACCGTAGGGTGCAGAATTCCTTCCGGTTGTGCAAACCGAGTAAGAAATAATCAGTATAGATCGTGATGAAAACAGATAACAAATCACCGAGCAATTTCCATAACTTTACTCGTATATTAGTTCAATTATAGAACATTACATAAAAAAAACCTAGACCTAATACAGAGAATCTCACAAACTGGGGAAAAGCTCAAATGATCAACAAATACTAAAATAACTAACTTTTCCCCTTTATATAGACATTCCCATTCGACCCTTGCAGGGTTTGAATGCGTTCATTCAACCCTTTCAGGGTTCGAATGAATCCTTCTTCTTTCGTTCGACTTTTCGTTTTTCTATTTGTTCCTCCACATTCAGTACCGGATCACTAGCTGGGGACATACATGAATAATGTACTTACAATCTCCCCTTCGAACCTAGCTAGTGATTTACCAAGTGATAAAGTTATCAATTCTTCAAGTCTCTCATTCATCATCTTGAACGACTTGAAAACTTTCCATTTTTGCACGTTTGTGTCAAGGTGCTTGTCTATCTCTGTAGTAAGCTTCGAAATCTCATACAGACTCAAGAAATCTTGGCTTTGCCATTTGTTGGTCCAGAGATGAAGACAGAAAAACAATCTTGGAATATCTTCACTTCCATGATTTCACTTATCACATCGTTTACAACTTCTGACTTGTTTCTGTTGTTCTGGTGAACTTGATGTTCAGATTTGGCTCATTTTCAATCTACACACTTTGTCGATGAATCTGTAGAAAAATTTACTAAAAACTGCACAAACTACAACCGCCGTTAGACACGACAAAAATCTTGGAAGTAATCTTTACATCCAATTTGACCCTCAATGTTCTCCCCCGAACTATTAAACATTTTTAATATATACCAGAAAATTATACAGTTGCAATTTGATTTCCCTTTTACAACTCTTGAGCATCTGAGCCTTCACATTTAGTATCCCAACATCGATTATCGAAAATAAAATCGAAACAAAAAATTTTGATTTTTCAAAGTTTATGCTAAAACTCACCAAAAATCTTTTTGAATTTTCAAATAGATTTTCATGAAAGTAACTAAACATATTTTTGTGAATTTTCCGATAGAAGGATCATATCAGTATTGAAACAGTCAGTCAAAACTCTATTTGATCAGTTTTCTGCTTTTGACAACCATTACCAGTATGTTTGTCCACTTAAACCCAAAATCATCATTCATTGTTAAGCACTTCAGATACGTTATAGTAATATTAGATACTGAATAATCTATGGTCCCCGCGTATGCGACACATTCCCGTATCTAGAATTGCGCAAAGCTTCATCGTAACGCGTGAATATATTGAAGTTATCCATTAGTTACAAGGTATAAGGCACAAAGGTGACATGTAAGCAAATTAATGCTTCAAAGCAACTTGTGCACTCTATCAGGGTGAGGACTAATATAATACATGATTTTCATCATAGTATTGATACGTTGCATTAGATAGTCTTTAATTATCATCACACATGTTAAGTTCCTCATTCGGTAACTTAAGGTTTGTCATTAAAGATCTTTATAAAGATACATTGACTGAATCTAGGTTTGTAAATCAATACAGCAGAAGATCAATCAGGCCATCCCCAGATAACTTTCAATATAACGACCTGAAACCTCTGATTTTGGCAATCTATCAAATGAAATTTCGGTACTAAGACCATATGCTAACGAGACGTTGATCCACATGATTATCAAGTTATTGATTTTAAATTTATATCACCATGCTGAACTTTAAACTTTGATTTCAAGCCTATCAATATATAATTGTAGTGGCTACTCAATGTTATTAATTCATTTTTGTTTTCATAGTTCTCTGACAGTCCACTAATGTACTATCATATCCTCTTTTTCTCCAGGAAAACTCATTTTTTTATTTTCTAGTTTTTAATTTTGATTTTTCTGAAATTTTCTCCCCCTAAAAATCTAAAAATAAGCATATTTTTTTTTTATTTTTTTAAACTTTTGAAGAAAAACAAAATAAAATGATATCCGATGTGGTTTACTCATTGAGTTTCAAAAACCATTTTCCCACTCAGATTACTTGACTCACTTTGTTCTTTCAATTAGTAAAACCATTGACAAAGATAACAGAGTTTAGAATAAACCGTAATGTCGCATCTATTGTGGAACTCCAAAACCTGAGAGCAATTTCATGAGATTGCAACGTTTTCCGAAATCACAGGTAGGAAACAGACGACAAGCACTCTTCTCTATGTTAAACTCGTGTTTTCCTTTTTCAGTCTGACTTTCTCAACCTTTACCTCTCCAATAAATAGCAAAAACTTAATTTCCTCCAGATGTAACAAAAACAAAATATATGAGGAAAATCAAGCCCACTTTTGTATACAGATGCTCCACTATCAACTATCAAAGGACAGCTAATAGGTGTGTTTGGAACAACCTGCACACTTGTTAAACAATTAGTAGGAGAGGGGCACCCATCCCTTCACAGTGATGGGTCATCCAAGGTCATCAATCCTTGGAATATCAATCCATTCTCCTTTTGTAAAATCAATTGATTTTTCAATGGATTGATTTGAAGTAAAAGCTGATGTGGATTGAGAAAATGATTTGGGTTTCCAAACACGTTCAGGGTTTATTTTATATTTCCTTTTCTTTGGTTTTCTTTTGATTTTTTGACTTTTTAGGTTTCTTGGTTGAAACCTGCTTCTGAACTATGTTTGGAATCTTCTCTGACTTAACTGATGAAGACCCAGGCTTAGAGTTATTCTTAGGCTTAGCCTTTGAACTCCCCCTTACCTTAGCAACCCTTTCACGATCTCCATTTTTATTCAAGGCAATTTTATTGAGATTGTCATACACAACAGACTGTTTCCTCTTTTGTTTCTTGAATTGGTTCAGGGATACAGGCCTTTTGACATTGCCTAAATGATTAGCAACATTCACTTCTATCCTTTTCTGCCTAACATACAGACATGTAGCAACTAAATGCCCACACTCTCTTTAGTTAAAACAGGACCTATACTCTTCAAAATCACACTCATATCCTTCATCCCAATACTAATAAGGAGAATAAGCAGTAATATGTTCGAATTCACCACATTCAAAACAACTTCTCCATTCAACATACTCAGGAGAATACTGTGGCGGGTTGTTTCCACAATAATCATCAAATCGAGACTGACTTGAATAATCATAAAAGTCATATGATCTAGATGAAAAATTTCTTGAATTCTTATGATTAGAAATTTTCATCTGATCATTGCCTTTCGATTTGTTTGGTTTTGGTCCTTTTGTCATGGGACTTTTCTTTTTGTTCCCAGACTGATCCTTTTCATTCTCATGTTGGTTAGAATTGAGTTCAAAATGAAGATGACCAAATTGATTTCTAAATTGATTTATCAAGTCATTATTATCGACAAAGATACATTTAAGTAAAGATTGTTCGATATTATCAATTGGAAAATCTTTGTTGAATATCAATTTGTCATGTCCTACCAACATATAGGATCCTTCAACTCCTTCAGGAAACTTGAATATGGGGTTCTCTTCAGATTTCGGTTCTGAAGATGCTACCACATTTTCCGTTTTCTCTTCAAACACTAGTTTTACTTCAGAATCAAGATCAACAACACAAGGTGTTGTGACATCCCACGCTGATGTGAAATTATTCTTTGAAATGGTTTCATGGAGTTTTGAAATCTCTTTCTTAAAAGATTCAATTTTATTTTAAAATCTTTTTCATTCTTTTCAAAACTTTTATTTACATTTTGACACTTTTCAAGTTCATTTGCTATGTTCTGTTTGTTCTCAATAAGTTTCATCATTTCACTTTTCAATTTGACACACTCAGAACAGTTAGCACATTTAGATTTTGAGTTTACCTCAGCATCGGTATTAATACCATTTTCAGATTTTGCATCAACATTTGATGTATCACTTTCTCTTGATTCACTATGTTCTGAACTCGTATAAGAACCCAAATCGCTCTTTGACAATTCACTTGAATCATCATTCCCCATTTGTTTGACAAGACACACAACATTACTTTTAACATTTTCTTTGTTAATACACTCAGTCACATGTACCATTTTATCAATTGGTTGCACAGCTGGAGCTATCAAATTACCCTAATAATCAACTGTAAGTCGTGTAACAGATTGTTGAATTGTAGGTACAACGACTTCTATTTGATCTCTACTCATATAATATTCCCACGGATTTGTCATTTTTTTTAACAATGATTATTTCAAAAATTTCCAAAAACAGTCAAAATTTTTTACACCTTAAATTTTGAAAAATATAGTTCAAATAACCGTGGGTTCGAACCAACAATATACAGTCCTATTCGACCTTTCAAATAGGTCGAATGTAAATCAGAATTAGTTCAACCTCTAAGAGAAAATCTTGAAAAACAGACACTTGGTTCGACCTGTCGTGAGGTCGAATGAGGTTAATATGGGTCGAATGAACTGAAAACACACTGATTCGAGCTCCAAAGTTTCTCGTTCGACCTTAAACATTTCGCGTTCGACCTAAACATTTCTCGTACGACCTAAAAATTTCTCGTTCAACCTCTCGATGTTCTCATTCAACCTTTTCAGGTCTGTTCATCATCTTCAACCTCAAGAACACACGAATCAGATCTGTTTTTGAAAAATTTTCACCAAATGTAATGAAATTGGATAGGTTTTGTTCAGAATTGATTTTAGACAATCTTTTGTGAAAAAATATTTGAAAACAACTTCAAATTCAACTCCAATTCAATAAAAAATCATATTTTTATGAAAAGCTTCAAAATTTCTAGGGTTTTGAACTTTAAAACAAAACTTTAATCTGTTTTCATCAATTCAGTTCAGTTTGCAATCGTGAAATCGAGCCTACACTTTGATACAACTTCTGAAGGACTGGATTTTATGAAATTAAAAATATTATCACACAAGTATAAGTAATCCAGGTGCGAAAACCCTAGATCACATGCAAAATGATACTAATCAGATCAGAACACGTTTAGATTCCATTTCAACATGATTTTCATTAATAAATGATGATAAAACCTTAAAAAGTATAGATACTAATGAAAACCTAACTCACAGAACGTTCTAGACTCTTACAGAGAACACACACTAACACACACACTGAAATGACCAACTCTTTGACTTAAACAAAACATCAACCTATATATAGAGACTTCCTCATTCGACCTCTGCAATGGTCGAATGAGCTTATTCGACCTCTGTGAGGTTCGAATGGACTTCAATACACAAACTGATTAGTTTCCAAAACTACATTCGAAAACTTTGATATTCATTCGACCCTTCGACTGGTCGAATGAACTTCTTGATCTTCAAAACTTCAATATTATTCGCCAATGTTTATTAATCCAAAGCGATAGACACACATATGCATCTACACTTTCCGTTCCGAAGGATCTCTCTTGTAGTTAGCATGAGTGACATCGTATCATCTAAGAAGTTAACGGATTTGAGTACCAAAGGATCTATCTTATAGTCAACATCAGTGACAGCGTATCCTCCAAACATTAACGGCTTTGTACTAACGAGGACTAGATAAAACATTCTTGTTTACTTTAATTAAAAAGTGACAACTTAATAATTTATTGATCAGATAAATTTAAGTTTGTTTTAGTGATCATGCAACTTAACAAACCCAACCCATAACCTCCCGAGATGAATGAAGTTCTGGGGAATATAATCCTAAGGGTGTGCAATCCGAAGATCATTGGTGCACCCGTAGGGAATCCTCCTTTTGCAAAGAAAATCACTCATACATCTGGTAAGAAACAGAAACTTGTCACTAGGATCTGATCCACTTCAAAGCTATTGCTTAGAACCCAATTTAGATATCAGAAACCCGAAGGATCTGTCTCACTACCGGTTTCCTTGCCTTGGATCTAGCTCGGGACCACCAAAATCCGTATGAACCCCATGATAGTTAATTTTATTATTTAAGTTAGGGTTGATTTTGAAGGTTTATCAAGTTAATCACTAATTGAACCTGTCACAAAGATAAACAAACAAGAATTAGTTAAGAAGATAAACACACCACATAACTAAAAATAAACTACTGCTAATAATAAAAGTCTACAAATCGAAATGGGTTCAGAGGATAATAGATGGATACAACCATAAATGGTGATCATTACAAGAACATGGATGTTTCCAACTCATAGACGAGCCTTCCACCTCCTTGATCCTATGTATTTATTATGATCCTCACAACCCTAGATGTTTTATTGCATGTAACTACTCCTACGATTCCATTCTCAGCCAAGATAATCAAGGTAGGACGAGGCCTAACCTTGGTGGAATATTATGATGGCCCTAAGGCCTCTCATAAGACCCCAAGATCTCTGGAAGAAGCTTGGAAGTCGACCCAAGAAGGCACAAGAAGGAATGCCAAATGATTGAGGAGAGCTTGCTATTTATAGAGCTGCCTGACCTTGCACGGGCAAGCCATATGGTGGTGCACGACCGTGCACCTGCCCTAAGTACGTTCTGTTGCTGAAGAATCTGTCTTGTCTATACTTGTGGTCGTGCACGGGCGTGCCAAGGAATAGGCACGTGCGTGCCAAGGAATGGACACGGGCATGCAAGTTGACAACCTTGATTTTGTTGTCTCCCAAGATGGCTGCTTTATCTTCTAGCGTGCGAGACCTCCGTGCAAGTGAGCATGTGTTACAGTTGGCAAAATTAAGGTAATTTCGTACTAATTAATTATGCGTAATTAATGTAATTAAGTGCAATGCTGTGTTAATTGTTTTAACTAAGCCTTAGAGAATAGCAAATTCCCCATAAAATGCATAGGAATTCACATGTTTAATGTTGAAGCACGATAAAATCGCGTGCAAATAAACTTGTCCGGAATGGATGCTGGTGATTACCCGATAACAATTAATTATCCGAAAATGATCCCGAACACCCGGGATATGAAATAACGGGAATTTCCAAGAAATATTATGTGTTTTTGAACTCCAAAGCCATATGTGGAAACTTTAATTAAAGCCAAAATAACTTACCAATGCCCAAACTAGTCAATTTTTAAGAGTAACTGGGAGTCAATTAAATGTCCGAAATAGCTCGTAATAAACACCGGATAAAGGCCCGAAAACCCTAATCAGATTAGTTAGAATTTAACTAAGTACTTAGGAGATATTTACAAAAGCAAGTGGGTCCCCACCACCCCTTTTTTTGGCCGGCTCCTAGGGGTGTGGTAGACACCCTATTATTGCTTCTTTGTCCTTCTAAAATGATGAGGTTAGGAGCATGCTTAAGCCTTGTCAAATCTAAGTACAAATGAATGTTTTTATAATATCTTAACTCATCCATAATGCACCACACTTCATAACACAAAACACTCCTTCTTTCTTAGCCAAAACCTACGGCCATCACCTATTCATCACCATTTATCCTTGCTTTCATCCATATAACTCACAAAAAAATCATTCTATTCCATACCCTAAACTAGTGTGTACAAGAAACTTGGAGCTTAACTATTGGAAGACACAGTTAAACCTCATTCCAATTGAGTTTTGAGTCTTCCCTAGCCTTGTGCTAGTTGTAAGTTTCTTATTCTTGCTTCTTGTCTTTGTATATTTTTATTTAACATCTGTCAAAAGCCATTTGTACATGGGTTAATATAATGAAACTTCACATGATAAAACATATGCTTTACAAGACTAAAATGGAAGTGTTAAGAATGTATGTTGGGCCGTGAGTTTATATGGGTTATTGTTAATGGTTTTGTTAGTTAAAAGGTCAACATAATCTTACACATGTTAAGGATTTAAACATAATATGTAATTAGGATTTTAGTCATGAGATAATGAATGTTTTTACAAGTTTAACAAAGGATTTTAAAAATGGCATTATGGCCGTGAGTTTTTATAGAAAAAGGTTAGTGTTTTTGTAGTTTAAAAAGTTCACATAAACTTATGTTGGAAGATGGTTTGAGTAGTTTTTATAAAAATAACTTGAACAAACTTAAAAGTGGTTTTAATCATCTTAATATAACCATCTAAAACATAATAATATGGTGAAACTTAACAATGTTACAAGATATAAAAACTACATCTTTTAAGACCCTAACTTTGAAACTCTAAAAATGGACATATTGGACATTATGGACTTAACACACCAAATACACATATTATTAACCATAATAAGAGTATATTGGACTATTACTAGTGTTGGATCATAATAATAATTCATATTGACAAAGTTGACAAAAACAAGTTTACTAGTCTAGTGTAAAATTTTCACTTTTGAAAGATCTAGGTAGAAAATGTAAGTTTTTGAAAGTTAAAGGAATTATTTTGTAACTTTAAAAGTTGAGGGATATAAAATGTCATTTTAGAAACTTTGATCTAAAGATGTGCTTTTGGAAAGTTAGGTGTTAAAAATGGAAGATGTTAACTTTCCAAGGTAACTTTGGGAAAAGTTAGTAAACTTACAAAAATGTAATTTTTGTATAAAAATGTGTTTTTATAAAATATAGATTACCAAACATGTTGGAAAAAAACTTATAAAAACAAAGTTTTTTTATAAAAATTTGGTAACTTAAAGACTTGGTAAAAAATTGTGTAAAAATGAACACTTTTATATATATGGGAATATAAAAGTGTTGAAGTATTTTGTTGTAAATGATCAAGTCTGGATTTTTAGAAATGAAAATGTTATTTATAAAGTTCAAAGTAAAATATGTTGAAATTAAAGGATGATTAATTTCAAGGAAACATATTATTGGAAACTTTAGGAAAAATAACAAAGTATATATTTTAGTGTAGGAAAAATAATATTACGACGACAAGTATTTATTCCTACAAAAATATATATAAACAACTTGTATTATTCGGGACATCAAATATATATAAATACAAGATGATCGAATGTAAACGTATTTATATCATGGCGTGTTATCGGACAAAAATGTAAAATGGATGAATAAGTATATATTGTATAACTTCCTACAAGATACGTATATATGTTATTGCGTCTGATGTAGTAATGAAAACATATGCTTTATGAACTAAAATACAGATTGGATGAAAAATACATAACACTTTCCTAAGTGTTGGAAATCTATTCATGGGAGAATTAACGTAAACGATCTATAAAGATTACACGTTTAAAAGCAAGTATACGAACTTGACAATATAAAACATGTCATCGAGTCGACATGATCCTAGTATATTTATTTAATGGGAAAGTAAATATACGCTAAAGTGAGTCGAGTCGAGTGTAGAAAGTGTAATATCGATTGACAAGATCCTAGTATAACTATTTAATGGGAAAATAATTATACGGTAAAGTGCGTCGAGTCGATAATGATATAAAACGAGTTAATTAATACAATAACATAATTGTAACTTATATCAAGGGTAAACCATCACCAACGGACCTAGGATACACATTTAATTAAACGGGGAATTAAACTAAATAGTGGTGTTGGGAGTTGGGTGTATAACTTGCCGAAACACACACGCTATAGACTTAGTGATTTATACGTCTAGGACATTTGTAGGTGTTCGATCTCGGACGAGCTATTCTCTTAAATGGATTTGTATACTTTGCTTGAGGTGAGTTTCAAGGCCCCATTTTACTGTTTTCATTTATTGGGGAAAGATATGTTGTGTTTGGGAAATATGTGATATGTTGAATACTTGAGTTTCTTGTTACACCACTCGGGGTGAGTCCTCGCTACTGTAACCATTTATTCGTGTGTATGTGTGTAAAATCGAAAACCAAAGGAATATATGGATAGTACTATTGGTGCCTCACAAGGCCCACCCCTTATCGATAGCGTTGCTTATGTAACTTTGTATACTAGGGGTGCACGCATTCGGAACTAAGTTGTCATTATTCGAGAAACAACCACGAGCGAGGCATTGCTTGTCTTGGTTTGGTTATGGGCTCAAGTAGATTGTAGGAACTTGCAACTCTTACAATAGTCACTACTTGTGTTTATTTCCCAAAATGTTGTTGTTAAAATGTTTTGTAAACTAAACCCTGCGAACTCACCAATATTTATATATTAAAGTCTTTTTAGCATATCTTTCAGGTAACTAATCGCTTGAAGGTCACATGGCTAGTATGGGCAGTGATCTTATTTAGCGTCGGATATTTTGATGGGGTTTTACTTTTATTTTCCATGGGGTTGGGATATAATCGTGAAACCTCTAATTTTGAATTTAAACTATGTTTGTTAAGTATGTACGAAACATGAAACTTAATTCGACGTTTTAAATAAATGTTTCTTTTTGTAAATTACTTATAGTTTGTGTTAATCTTGACTTGATGGTCTTCGAACGTCGCGCCACGTGTTGGAAAAGAACACAACAAAGTAAATTTTGGAAAAGAAAGGAAAATTGTATAAGGGGAGATTCCGACCGGACTAGCCATGGTTGTTAATATATGATATGTTAGATTTAGAAGTTAGGAATGTTGTGTTAGATGTAAGCCTAACTTTCTAACTAAATTGAAGACTTATATATATGTAGTACGGTTCTTTTGCCAAGATATGTCTACAGATAGTCACACGATTCCAGTACCCAGCTTTAATTTTAGCCTTCAGATTTTAGACGTCGTTCTCGTTGAGCAAACTCAGATCATAGACCTCGATCCCGAGGAGGCAGTCCCAAAGGAGGACCCCGTAGAGTTGCCCGTTTCTATGGAGCCCAAGGCAGCCGCTGTGGATGAGGGCGGCGATGATACTGAGGACCCTGTTGCGAGCAAGGAGGAGGAGGAGGACCCGTCTATGGATGAGTCTGACTTTTACTCCGTTACCTCTCCGGCCGCTGCTGCCAGCAAGCCGTCTATTGACTCTCCACCAGTTGACCCATCTATTGTCCCACCCCTTGTTGCTCCTTTACCACCATAACCAGTCCCAGCCATTAGAGATTTTCCCATTGGGTGCAGAGGCCTCGTTCACCCAGCCCCAGCCGCGTCTAAGTCCACTGAGTCCCCATTTGATCGACATGCCCACGTCGATCATGTAACCATCCCTGCTCCCCGTATCCACTTTCCACTGGGCATGAGACTTACGTTTTACGTACAGGGACAGTCTGTCGGGTTCCTAGAGACTGATTTGTTACCTGCGGGGGCTTCTGTCGAGCACATTGTGCTACCTGCGGGGGAGCCACTGATTTGTTACTTAGCACGTAGAGCCCATCCCTACCTCAGTAGGGCAGCGACGCATCAGCTACATGGATCTGTGATACGCGGGTGAATGTTCAAGGTTTTTCGAGATTAAGATTGTATTTTTATGCAATTTTGGAATTATGAGCACACTACTTTGATTAGATTTGGGTTTTGCAGGTTAACAAAGTTAAAAGTGTGTTTTGGGAGCTTAACGGGACCTCGGATGGAAGCTAGAGTGATTCGGGTGGAAGAAATGGAAGAAAATGGACAAAAAGAGGCTTATGGTGTAGCCTACGGCCATTTTGGGCGTAGCCAACTTGTAGGGAAGGTGTAGATAGTTCATAGACAGCAAAAACTTGCGTAGACACTTCATTCGCGTAGCATACTGATGTATTGGGCATAGGCTACGTGTCCAACCCCGTAGCCTACGACCATTCTGGGCGTAGCCTACGGGGTCTCTGGTCAAACACATTTAATTTTGATTTTAATGCTACTTTTATGGATTTTTATGTGGGATTTGACCATTGACTCGGGATTAGGATATAAAGATCAATCTTTGGGGACCTTAATCATCATCTTTCATTCCTAAATGACCATCATATCATCCCATAACATCAAGTTCAATCACCAAAAACCCATTATTCTTCATCATCATCATTCACCAACCATTTTTCCCCAAATAAACCTTTTATCCCCAAATCTTTTCATGGCATACTCTCATATATTTTCCATCACTATTGAAGCCTCCATCACCATGAGTGGCTAATCTCTCTTGGAATCACCCGGTGTAGATTTGTAATCTAGGGTTCTTGAACATTTGGGTATTTTTCCTATTTCTTTGTAATTGTGATTTGAACAAGCTAGTTAATTGCGTTAACCTTGTTTTGAATTCTCTTTGATAATTGTTTCTTGCACCAATTACTAGGGAAATGAATTCGGTTAATTATGCTTTAACGTGATATTTGGGTTTATATGTTCTAGAGTAATGAAGTGTAGTTTAGTTCATCTTTGATGTTGATGAAACTTGACACCTAAGCCTATTGAAACAATTAACCCGTTAATCTTCATTGCAAGCATTTGATCCAACCCAAATTGTGATATAACTCTAGGTTGCTTATCGAAGCCGGTGTGATTTCCATTTTGTTATTATTGTTTACAATCAACTATTTACATTCAAAGTTTTTATTGTTAATCAAGTTTTATGTTTCACTTTTGCAAAATATAATGTTGAATCACCTTGTGGTTCACAACTTTCAAACCAAAAATCTTAAATGAACAACAACTACAATCTTCATAATTAAATAACATCTTCATAAAAGTGACATTTTAAATCAACTAAGAACACTTTACACCAACCACAGACTCTTCGTGGTTCGACACCCTTGTTAACACTAGCTATATATTTTGAGGTAATTAGGACATTATAAATACAATCTTTGACCGCACCATGACATCCGATCAATCTACAGCGAAGAGATAGCATTATGGATGTATAGTAGTAGTCAAAATGTAGTGTAACAATAGTAGTAGTACTTTTCGCATTTTACCTAGCTGGGCAGGTTGTGCTAGCCTATATTATGATGTTTTGTTATATTTTAAACGATGTATGAGGGATGTTGTGACCCGTTATTTTGTTATTGATGAAACAAATGTGTACTCGTTATTGTGAAATTAATGAAAATCATATTATTGTTATGGTAAATATGTGTTGTTACACTGTGCATTCTGTGATTTTTTATGATGATTGTATACTTTATACCCTGTGATTGTGAGATTGTATTGTGATGATATGTTATCGGTTGTATATATGCGATGTGATGTTATTTGTGCGTTGTGCATGACAATATTTGGATGAATATTCGTCTAACTAACCATTGATATTCGTTAATGAAGTTTAATGGCACCTGCAACATAAAGTAACACCAGTCACGATGGATTACCCACAACACCCGCCGAGCTAGAACAACTCATCTCTGAACGAATTGCATGGGCAATGGCTGAACGAGATGTCATTCGCACTGAAGGGTCGGGTGACTGCACTAGGAGTGATCGTTGTGAGCGGTCCCTCACTGGTAAGTGATTTAAAATGAAGCTAAGTGTCGGGATGTTGCCCCGATGCTTCTTTCATGTAATAACATATCTTCGTATTATTTCAGAAACTGCCTCTTGTGAACGCGGTTGCACGTTCAAGGCTTTCCTAGACTGCAAACCCATCAACTTCAACAGGACTAAAGGCTTTGTAGGCCTGGTGAAGTTGTTTAAGAAGACGAAACTGTCATTCGTATCAGTGGCTGCAGTCCTAGGCAGACCATGATGTATTCCAACAATCTGTTCCTGGATCATGCTCTGACTTGGTGGAATAGCCAAGGTCAATCTTTTGGTGATGATGTTGCTTACTCCTTATCCTGGTTGGAGCTTAAAGAACTCATGATCTGTGAGTACTGTCCAACAAGCGAAATCCAAAAGCTCGAATCTGAATTTTGGAACCTTACTATGATTGGTTCGGACGTTTCTCGTTAGACGTCCAGATTTCACGATCTTTCTAGGTTGGTTCCCCGGTTGGTTACGCCGGAAAACAAGAAGATTGAGAGGTACCTTTTCGGGTTGGCACCTTAAATCCGCAGCATGGTCACTTCGTCGAAGCCCACTACCATGCGGGAGGCTATTGATTTAGCCGTAAGTCTGACTGAAGATGCTATTAGTGTGGGCACATTGCTCCGAAAGGGTTCAAGTTCAAAGACTGCTCAGGTAAAGGTTTCTAAGGGGAAAAGTTCTGGATCGGGTTTCGCGGAGCGATCAACTCTCTCTGGATTTGGGAAACGTAAGAGAAATGAGGGTAAGAAGGATGGATTGTAGGGGTATCAAAGTAAGAAAGGGAAAGGGTATGGTGCCACGGGTCAGTCGAATGAAAGGAGATCAGGAAATTAGGGGAGGAAAAATGAAGTTTCTTCCTGGAGCGCCCATGTCTGGAGAAGCGAGGCCATGCTTCGCATGTGGATCTCTCGAGCATTGGAAGAGGGAGTGCCTGAAGCTGAACAATTAGGCTCGCGGATGGGCATTTGTTATCGGTGCTGGTGATGCACTCCAAGACCCTAACGTGGTCATAGGTACGTTCCCTCTTAACAATCATTATGCTTCTGTTTTATTTGATACTGGTGCCGATTTTAGTTTCTTATCTATCAATTTTAAGCGGTCTCTTGGTTTGAGAACTAGTAAGCTAGATACACCATATTCTATAGAATTGGTCAACGGTAAAACTATGGAAACGAGTGAAGTGGCGAAGGATTGTAAGTTGGATCTTTGTGGGGATGAGTTTAGTATTGATCTCTTACCAGTAGTCTTGGGTAGTTTCGACGTAGTCGTTGGTATGGATTGGTTGTCTTTACATTGCGCCGTTGTTGTTTGTGATGATAAAAATATTCAGATTCCTCTCGCGAGTGGTGAAACTCTTTCGATACAATGTGAAAGGCGTGGGATGTGTAACAACCCGGTCTTAGGGGCCAGAATTTTTTTCGCGCTTAGAGTACTATAACAGCACATTTATACACGGAATCAAAAACCGAATCAGTATATGTAATTAGTATTCGTATATACACATTACGAGACCGGACTGACACCCGTTAACGAACCCAACCCGAGACCCAAACCTCCTTGCTTAGTCACAAGGGAGGACACTTGTCCTCCCCTTGTTGTGACAACACAACAACAAGACAAGTTATGGTTTTGTAAAAACCATTAGCCAACCCCACTATAAATACCACAAACCATTTATACACTCCATTTATTTGCATCTGATTACTCTCAAACCACACACACACACACAATACCACCGAGAGAGAGAGGGACCATGGGTGACTCTCGGCCACCGCCTTCCACGGCGGCCACGGCGGCGCCACCTCCCAACCACAACCCCTTCCCTCCGATAAAACTTCAATAACGACTGACAAACACCCACACCCACACAGATCTGACACAGGGCTAGAGAGAGAATTTATTCTAGAGAGAAGAGAGAGAGAGCAGTAGAGAGAGAAAGAGACGAAGAGAAGGAAGAAAGGAGGACGACGGTGACTGAGACGGTGGCGGCGGCGGCAGCGGCTTAATTAGGGTTCCGACTAGATCAGTAAGTTTATATAATAACTACTATTTCCTCTTCTTTTCTGATTAAGGGTTAGCTAATCGATGTTTGGGTTGTTTGGTTGTAAAAGGATGAGATGGTGTTACTACTTGTTAGGTGGTGGTGATGATTCGGTAGGTGATGTTGGGGGATCAGGATAAGGGTGGAGGTTGGTTTATAGTGATGGTGGTTACCGAGGTGTCGTACATCAGTGGCTATGGTGGCTGATCAGATGGCGAGTGATGGTGTTGATGACAATGGAGTATTGATGGTGATGGCATGGTGGTTACGGGTCAAGACCCGAGTCAACCTAGTTGACTCGGTCAAAGCTGGTCAACGACCAGTTAACTTGGTCAACAGCAGTAGGTAACAAGGTATAAGACGACAACTCAAGGATATAGTTATTTATATATTATATATCACGTATCGTATTACACGTGTGGGATTCGACTAACGTAACGGACCGACCCGACATACAATTATACATATATGTTTTAGGCGAATTCATGACGAATGATATAGACATTGGACAAATAAATATCGGGCATACATTGAGCACTAGATGAACTATTGCGAATATAAAGTTGGAACCTTGGGACCTATCATTAAGATATAAACGACAATATATGATTTGGTTATAGATAACGAATGGTAAGAGTGTTATTGGTAATATATGGAAACTCGGACAATTAGACACGTAAATGGAACATTCGGACAAGTAATATAGACGACTGTTGAGACATTAAGTGATATGTATATACTAATGATAATCGAGATATTGAGATATAGGATATTGGACCTAAGATGAGTAATGCGGACATTAGTGTTACTTAGGCGGTATTGGTAACAAAGACATTGAACCATGGATTCGGTTAGTTATAACAATGATCTAATAAACTAAGTAGTACATATGATTATATGGGAATAACTCGACAATTGGAACACAAAGAACTATATAAACAATGTAACAATCGGCTAATTAGTTATTAGTACGACATAAGATTATGAACTCGACAAATAGAAGTTTGGAAGTTCGGATAAAGGACCTAAGCGTGCCCACACGTGTAACCGCGATACTCGGTTACACGCTCTAATACTTGTAAACATGATAGGTTATGACATGTAACGGATAGACAGATTCGAGGGATTTGAAAGATATATTGCTGCGTAACATTACAGGTGAGTTCGTGTACTTCCCCTTTTTGTTTTACTGTTTTGGGGTGAATACATGCTTGTGTGTCTAAACTGTTTTGTGTGTAAACCTACTTGATGTGACAAGGGCTCCCGAAACCAGATGCACACTCATTAACCCAAGGGAGTTGGGCCACTTAATATATGGGTAGTACTACTTGGGGAATCCCCCACGCACAGTGGATCCGGAAGCCCGGAAAACCCTCCACTGAGGTCTGCGGACCGTTGCGGCATATGTTATGCCGTAGGGAATCCATAAAGGGAGTAGATGGATTCCATGTTAGGATTGAGGTGTGACTTGTACATCACTGTGTTTTGAATTGTGTAAACTATGTTTGAACTGTTAAACTGTTTTCGATTTACTAAACTACTTACACGGACTCACCAGCTTAATTGCTGACCCACAACTCTTTTAAGCATGTGTTCAGGTACTGCGTTCGGATTATTGTGAAGCATACGGATTATGTTCATATGATGCGGATTAGAGGTGATGATCACTAGATGACTTGGTAGAAGATTCGGGCTATAAGTGTTGCGGACTAGAGCTTTAGAGATAAACGTTGGTAGAAGTATGGAACGACTAGTGGATTACACTCCTCAACTGCTTCGACGACCGCCGCGTTTCGTCCCTGCATAGATATTAGTCCATTTATTTAAATTGTGTATTTTATATTTTTGGATTAGAAATTGTATTTGACACTAAATATTAGTTATCGTTGCTTCCGTTGTGCAAATCTGTTACCAATCTGTCATTTCGACCAGCCCCCACCGGGTCGGGTTGTTACAGATGGTATCAGAGCAACGGTTGTGGCGAAATAGGATATCTGTAGATATCCTATACCACACCAGGACAACTTAGAGAACTTAGCGTTTAAGGCTCTAAGACTACCTAGCTAGGGAACGCCTTGAATTATATAAGACTGACGAAAGTAAGAAACGAAATAAGTCGAGACTTGAGTACCTGGACACACTGGAATGCTTACAAGGACCTAGAACCAGTATGACTAGTATACGAGCTTCGAGTGATACATGAAAGTGGACTACGACGGAAATTATTAGGACAATCTTGTGAGGTAAATTGACGATTACACTTGATATCACGTAATCGTGAATTTACAGGCACGCAAAAGTTCTAAGAAATCCGAGGAGTCTCCAAGATTATAAGTAATAACCAAGATAACCATAGATATATGAGAAGTAAACGGACTATGTTAGGGTCGTAAACAATTACTCGATAGGCATGCGTGACCATAGTGAAGGTGTTGACGTTGATATAGTCGATATAATGTGGCGTATTTTGGAAGTAGGTGATACACTTATGTGACTAGGATTGACATATTTGGCGACTTTGGTATGATATATATGTATACGTTTCCATGACTATAGTAGAAATTATTCTATAAACATTACATAAATATAACTAATAGTAAATAATACTATGATTGACTAATTTTTCATGTTCAAGACGTGAGCTAACCATAAAAACCAGGTACCTCGCCAGAACTTGGCACCACAATTTGGAAAGAACCCAAGAATACTAAGGTAAATTTCGATCCACTTAGTAAATAGATAGTCCGATAAGTTGTCATTCAACAAAATAGTTATTATGGTCCATCATTGTATCGTTTGCACATATGTATAGGTTAAATTTTTGCGTTACCAGGTAGACCGGAGATAAGAAACCAAAACTATTGGTTACTAGATCAATTCATTCGGATTTAATTGATATAGACTTATGCATATAAGTTAAATATAATAAATTGGATTCGTAACCGCATAACGGATTTTAGAGTTAATCTTGGAATATCAAGCGAAAAGTCAGTAATCTAGGCTCAGGAATGCAGCGATCACCATGGGTATACTAACCGGCGACCCGAAGAGGCTAGGTTTGAACACTACATGAGGTTTTTACTAAGGTTGATAAGTACTTCATCGTTTGGATACTCATGATGTCGTTAGAAAATTTCTGTCAAAACCTTTGGATTAAGCTTTATAACTATTTAGTTTAGTGAAGAATTATTCATATGAGACATATTAGAATTGTATACGTAGGCTTTAACGGGGGGAGCAATTACATGACAACTATTATAAGAATATTTGACGAGATTAAGTGAATATAGACGAAGTTTAATAAAAGAAATCGGCATGGATAGCAAATTGACCCTATAAGAAGATAAGGTATAGCCGTATAGGACATCAAATATATATATATATATATATATATTATGTGCCAGAAGATATTTAAGATCAACATATCAGGATTGAATGACTATATTTTCCATGTTTATTAATAAATGTCAAACATAAGGTATCGTAAAACTTTTGGAGACTTAAGAATTGACAAATTGTTGATAGTAAAGATAGAATTAATTCCATAATTTAGCACAAAAGTTGAGGAAGTGACGTATAGTTTTAAGAAAGGTAATCATAAACCTACATATAGGTTAAAGTGGTGTGAAAGTTCATCAGGGTTTAGGAGAGATTTTGAGTACATTTTTAAGGTATCATTGGTGTGGTGGGTTAGCTGCGGTACACCCTATATATAAACACCAATGATGCGTCAAAAATGAAACCAAGAATCAACATTAGTTTATTAATAGTGTGGACCGTTTGTTTTAAAACCTGAACATAGCGTGAAGTTTAGCATGGAGCCGCTTAAATTACGAATAGGTTTGAGAATATATCAAATACACACGAGTGTGTAGACTCGAACATTGAATCCGAGTATGGATTATACTGGATATGTCCAATAGATAGCTTAAAAGTAATTCCGGGGACGGAATTCTATTAACGGGGGGAGAATGTAACAACCCGGTCTTAGGGGCCAGAATTTTTTTCGCGCTTAGAGTACTATAACAGCACATTTATACACGGAATCAAAAACCGAATCAGTATATGTAATTAGTATTCGTATATACACATTACGAGACCGGACTGACACCCGTTAACGAACCCAACCCGAGACCCAAACCTCCTTGCTTAGTCACAAGGGAGGACACTTGTCCTCCCCTTGTTGTGACAACACAACAACAAGACAAGTTATGGTTTTGTAAAAACCATTAGCCAACCCCACTATAAATACCACAAACCATTTATACACTCCATTTATTTGCATCTGATTACTCTCAAACCACACACACACACACAATACCACCGAGAGAGAGAGGGACCATGGGTGACTCTCGGCCACCGCCTTCCACGGCGGCCACGGCGGCGCCACCTCCCAACCACAACCCCTTCCCTCCGATAAAACTTCAATAACGACTGACAAACACCCACACCCACACAGATCTGACACAGGGCTAGAGAGAGAATTTATTCTAGAGAGAAGAGAGAGAGAGCAGTAGAGAGAGAAAGAGACGAAGAGAAGGAAGAAAGGAGGACGACGGTGACTGAGACGGTGGCGGCGGCGGCAGCGGCTTAATTAGGGTTCCGACTAGATCAGTAAGTTTATATAATAACTACTATTTCCTCTTCTTTTCTGATTAAGGGTTAGCTAATCGATGTTTGGGTTGTTTGGTTGTAAAAGGATGAGATGGTGTTACTACTTGTTAGGTGGTGGTGATGATTCGGTAGGTGATGTTGGGGGATCAGGATAAGGGTGGAGGTTGGTTTATAGTGATGGTGGTTACCGAGGTGTCGTACATCAGTGGCTATGGTGGCTGATCAGATGGCGAGTGATGGTGTTGATGACAATGGAGTATTGATGGTGATGGCATGGTGGTTACGGGTCAAGACCCGAGTCAACCTAGTTGACTCGGTCAAAGCTGGTCAACGACCAGTTAACTTGGTCAACAGCAGTAGGTAACAAGGTATAAGACGACAACTCAAGGATATAGTTATTTATATATTATATATCACGTATCGTATTACACGTGTGGGATTCGACTAACGTAACGGACCGACCCGACATACAATTATACATATATGTTTTAGGCGAATTCATGACGAATGATATAGACATTGGACAAATAAATATCGGGCATACATTGAGCACTAGATGAACTATTGCGAATATAAAGTTGGAACCTTGGGACCTATCATTAAGATATAAACGACAATATATGATTTGGTTATAGATAACGAATGGTAAGAGTGTTATTGGTAATATATGGAAACTCGGACAATTAGACACGTAAATGGAACATTCGGACAAGTAATATAGACGACTGTTGAGACATTAAGTGATATGTATATACTAATGATAATCGAGATATTGAGATATAGGATATTGGACCTAAGATGAGTAATGCGGACATTAGTGTTACTTAGGCGGTATTGGTAACAAAGACATTGAACCATGGATTCGGTTAGTTATAACAATGATCTAATAAACTAAGTAGTACATATGATTATATGGGAATAACTCGACAATTGGAACACAAAGAACTATATAAACAATGTAACAATCGGCTAATTAGTTATTAGTACGACATAAGATTATGAACTCGACAAATAGAAGTTTGGAAGTTCGGATAAAGGACCTAAGCGTGCCCACACGTGTAACCGCGATACTCGGTTACACGCTCTAATACTTGTAAACATGATAGGTTATGACATGTAACGGATAGACAGATTCGAGGGATTTGAAAGATATATTGCTGCGTAACATTACAGGTGAGTTCGTGTACTTCCCCTTTTTGTTTTACTGTTTTGGGGTGAATACATGCTTGTGTGTCTAAACTGTTTTGTGTGTAAACCTACTTGATGTGACAAGGGCTCCCGAAACCAGATGCACACTCATTAACCCAAGGGAGTTGGGCCACTTAATATATGGGTAGTACTACTTGGGGAATCCCCCACGCACAGTGGATCCGGAAGCCCGGAAAACCCTCCACTGAGGTCTGCGGACCGTTGCGGCATATGTTATGCCGTAGGGAATCCATAAAGGGAGTAGATGGATTCCATGTTAGGATTGAGGTGTGACTTGTACATCACTGTGTTTTGAATTGTGTAAACTATGTTTGAACTGTTAAACTGTTTTCGATTTACTAAACTACTTACACGGACTCACCAGCTTAATTGCTGACCCACAACTCTTTTAAGCATGTGTTCAGGTACTGCGTTCGGATTATTGTGAAGCATACGGATTATGTTCATATGATGCGGATTAGAGGTGATGATCACTAGATGACTTGGTAGAAGATTCGGGCTATAAGTGTTGCGGACTAGAGCTTTAGAGATAAACGTTGGTAGAAGTATGGAACGACTAGTGGATTACACTCCTCAACTGCTTCGACGACCGCCGCGTTTCGTCCCTGCATAGATATTAGTCCATTTATTTAAATTGTGTATTTTATATTTTTGGATTAGAAATTGTATTTGACACTAAATATTAGTTATCGTTGCTTCCGTTGTGCAAATCTGTTACCAATCTGTCATTTCGACCAGCCCCCACCGGGTCGGGTTGTTACAGATGGTATCAGAGCAACGGTTGTGGCGAAATAGGATATCTGTAGATATCCTATACCACACCAGGACAACTTAGAGAACTTAGCGTTTAAGGCTCTAAGACTACCTAGCTAGGGAACGCCTTGAATTATATAAGACTGACGAAAGTAAGAAACGAAATAAGTCGAGACTTGAGTACCTGGACACACTGGAATGCTTACAAGGACCTAGAACCAGTATGACTAGTATACGAGCTTCGAGTGATACATGAAAGTGGACTACGACGGAAATTATTAGGACAATCTTGTGAGGTAAATTGACGATTACACTTGATATCACGTAATCGTGAATTTACAGGCACGCAAAAGTTCTAAGAAATCCGAGGAGTCTCCAAGATTATAAGTAATAACCAAGATAACCATAGATATATGAGAAGTAAACGGACTATGTTAGGGTCGTAAACAATTACTCGATAGGCATGCGTGACCATAGTGAAGGTGTTGACGTTGATATAGTCGATATAATGTGGCGTATTTTGGAAGTAGGTGATACACTTATGTGACTAGGATTGACATATTTGGCGACTTTGGTATGATATATATGTATACGTTTCCATGACTATAGTAGAAATTATTCTATAAACATTACATAAATATAACTAATAGTAAATAATACTATGATTGACTAATTTTTCATGTTCAAGACGTGAGCTAACCATAAAAACCAGGTACCTCGCCAGAACTTGGCACCACAATTTGGAAAGAACCCAAGAATACTAAGGTAAATTTCGATCCACTTAGTAAATAGATAGTCCGATAAGTTGTCATTCAACAAAATAGTTATTATGGTCCATCATTGTATCGTTTGCACATATGTATAGGTTAAATTTTTGCGTTACCAGGTAGACCGGAGATAAGAAACCAAAACTATTGGTTACTAGATCAATTCATTCGGATTTAATTGATATAGACTTATGCATATAAGTTAAATATAATAAATTGGATTCGTAACCGCATAACGGATTTTAGAGTTAATCTTGGAATATCAAGCGAAAAGTCAGTAATCTAGGCTCAGGAATGCAGCGATCACCATGGGTATACTAACCGGCGACCCGAAGAGGCTAGGTTTGAACACTACATGAGGTTTTTACTAAGGTTGATAAGTACTTCATCGTTTGGATACTCATGATGTCGTTAGAAAATTTCTGTCAAAACCTTTGGATTAAGCTTTATAACTATTTAGTTTAGTGAAGAATTATTCATATGAGACATATTAGAATTGTATACGTAGGCTTTAACGGGGGGAGCAATTACATGACAACTATTATAAGAATATTTGACGAGATTAAGTGAATATAGACGAAGTTTAATAAAAGAAATCGGCATGGATAGCAAATTGACCCTATAAGAAGATAAGGTATAGCCGTATAGGACATCAAATATATATATATATATATATATATATATTATGTGCCAGAAGATATTTAAGATCAACATATCAGGATTGAATGACTATATTTTCCATGTTTATTAATAAATGTCAAACATAAGGTATCGTAAAACTTTTGGAGACTTAAGAATTGACAAATTGTTGATAGTAAAGATAGAATTAATTCCATAATTTAGCACAAAAGTTGAGGAAGTGACGTATAGTTTTAAGAAAGGTAATCATAAACCTACATATAGGTTAAAGTGGTGTGAAAGTTCATCAGGGTTTAGGAGAGATTTTGAGTACATTTTTAAGGTATCATTGGTGTGGTGGGTTAGCTGCGGTACACCCTATATATAAACACCAATGATGCGTCAAAAATGAAACCAAGAATCAACATTAGTTTATTAATAGTGTGGACCGTTTGTTTTAAAACCTGAACATAGCGTGAAGTTTAGCATGGAGCCGCTTAAATTACGAATAGGTTTGAGAATATATCAAATACACACGAGTGTGTAGACTCGAACATTGAATCCGAGTATGGATTATACTGGATATGTCCAATAGATAGCTTAAAAGTAATTCCGGGGACGGAATTCTATTAACGGGGGGAGAATGTAACAACCCGGTCTTAGGGGCCAGAATTTTTTTCGCGCTTAGAGTACTATAACAGCACATTTATACACGGAATCAAAAACCGAATCAGTATATGTAATTAGTATTCGTATATACACATTACGAGACCGGACTGACACCCGTTAACGAACCCAACCCGAGACCCAAACCTCCTTGCTTAGTCACAAGGGAGGACACTTGTCCTCCCCTTGTTGTGACAACACAACAACAAGACAAGTTATGGTTTTGTAAAAACCATTAGCCAACCCCACTATAAATACCACAAACCATTTATACACTCCATTTATTTGCATCTGATTACTCTCAAACCACACACACACACACAATACCACCGAGAGAGAGAGGGACCATGGGTGACTCTCGGCCACCGCCTTCCACGGCGGCCACGGCGGCGCCACCTCCCAACCACAACCCCTTCCCTCCGATAAAACTTCAATAACGACTGACAAACACCCACACCCACACAGATCTGACACAGGGCTAGAGAGAGAATTTATTCTAGAGAGAAGAGAGAGAGAGCAGTAGAGAGAGAAAGAGACGAAGAGAAGGAAGAAAGGAGGACGACGGTGACTGAGACGGTGGCGGCGGCGGCAGCGGCTTAATTAGGGTTCCGACTAGATCAGTAAGTTTATATAATAACTACTATTTCCTCTTCTTTTCTGATTAAGGGTTAGCTAATCGATGTTTGGGTTGTTTGGTTGTAAAAGGATGAGATGGTGTTACTACTTGTTAGGTGGTGGTGATGATTCGGTAGGTGATGTTGGGGGATCAGGATAAGGGTGGAGGTTGGTTTATAGTGATGGTGGTTACCGAGGTGTCGTACATCAGTGGCTATGGTGGCTGATCAGATGGCGAGTGATGGTGTTGATGACAATGGAGTATTGATGGTGATGGCATGGTGGTTACGGGTCAAGACCCGAGTCAACCTAGTTGACTCGGTCAACAGCTGGTCAACGACCAGTTAACTTGGTCAACAGCAGTAGGTAACAAGGTATAAGACGACAACTCAAGGATATAGTTATTTATATATTATATATCACGTATCGTATTACACGTGTGGGATTCGACTAACGTAACGGACCGACCCGACATACAATTATACATATATGTTTTAGGCGAATTCATGACGAATGATATAGACATTGGACAAATAAATATCGGGCATACATTGAGCACTAGATGAACTATTGCGAATATAAAGTTGGAACCTTGGGACCTATCATTAAGATATAAACGACAATATATGATTTGGTTATAGATAACGAATGGTAAGAGTGTTATTGGTAATATATGGAAACTCGGACAATTAGACACGTAAATGGAACATTCGGACAAGTAATATAGACGACTGTTGAGACATTAAGTGATATGTATATACTAATGATAATCGAGATATTGAGATATAGGATATTGGACCTAAGATGAGTAATGCGGACATTAGTGTTACTTAGGCGGTATTGGTAACAAAGACATTGAACCATGGATTCGGTTAGTTATAACAATGATCTAATAAACTAAGTAGTACATATGATTATATGGGAATAACTCGACAATTGGAACACAAAGAACTATATAAACAATGTAACAATCGGCTAATTAGTTATTAGTACGACATAAGATTATGAACTCGACAAATAGAAGTTTGGAAGTTCGGATAAAGGACCTAAGCGTGCCCACACGTGTAACCGCGATACTCGGTTACACGCTCTAATACTTGTAAACATGATAGGTTATGACATGTAACGGATAGACAGATTCGAGGGATTTGAAAGATATATTGCTGCGTAACATTACAGATGAGTTCGTGTACTTCCCCTTTTTGTTTTACTGTTTTGGGGTGAATACATGCTTGTGTGTCTAAACTGTTTTGTGTGTAAACCTACTTGATGTGACAAGGGCTCCCGAAACCAGATGCACACTCATTAACCCAAGGGAGTTGGGCCACTTAATATATGGGTAGTACTACTTGGGGAATCCCCCACGCACAGTGGATCCGGAAGCCCGGAAAACCCTCCACTGAGGTCTGCGGACCGTTGCGGCATATGTTATGCCGTAGGGAATCCATAAAGGGAGTAGATGGATTCCATGTTAGGATTGAGGTGTGACTTGTACATCACTGTGTTTTGAATTGTGTAAACTATGTTTGAACTGTTAAACTGTTTTCGATTTACTAAACTACTTACACGGACTCACCAGCTTAATTGCTGACCCACAACTCTTTTAAGCATGTGTTCAGGTACTGCGTTCGGATTATTGTGAAGCATACGGATTATGTTCATATGATGCGGATTAGAGGTGATGATCACTAGATGACTTGGTAGAAGATTCGGGCTATAAGTGTTGCGGACTAGAGCTTTAGAGATAAACGTTGGTAGAAGTATGGAACGACTAGTGGATTACACTCCTCAACTGCTTCGACGACCGCCGCGTTTCGTCCCTGCATAGATATTAGTCCATTTATTTAAATTGTGTATTTTATATTTTTGGATTAGAAATTGTATTTGACACTAAATATTAGTTATCGTTGCTTCCGTTGTGCAAATCTGTTACCAATCTGTCATTTCGACCAGCCCCCACCGGGTCGGGTTGTTACAGGATGCCATTGAGAATTATTACTTGTATGAAGGCCCAAAAGTTCTTGCGGAAGGGTCTTGTTGCATTCTTGGCACATGTGGTAGATAAGAAGGCTGACGAGCGCACACTTGAAGATATTCCGGTTGTGAGGGATTTTCCTGATGTGTTCCCTGAAGATTTATCAGGGTTGCTACCTCCTCGACAAGTTGAATTTTGTATTGATCTCGTTCCTGGAGCCGCTCATATAGCGCGATTTCCATATCGCTTAGCTCCATCTGAAATGCAAGAACTATCCAATCAAGTGCAGGAATTATTGGATAAAGGTTTCATAAGACCGAGTTTCTCATCTTGGGGAGCTCCTGTCTTGTTTGCGGAGAAGAAAGATGGCACTTTTCATATGTGCATCGATTACCAGGAGTTGAACAAATTGACCATCAAGAATCGTTATCCTCTTCCCAGGATCGATGACTTGTTTGATCAACTCCAAGGATCTAGCTTTTACTCCTAGATCGATTTGAGATCCGGCTATCATCAACTTCGTATCCAAGAGGAGGATGTACCAAAAACTGCTTTTCGTACTCGTTATGGTCATTATGAGTTCTTGGCCATTTGGTTTAACCAACGCTCCTGCAATTTTCATGTACTTGATGAATCGTGTATTTAAACCTTACGTGGATAAGTTCATGATTGTATTCATCGATGATGTATTGATCTATTTGAGCACCAAAAATGATCATGAAAATAACCTTCGTTAAGATTTTGGAGTTATTGCGCAAGGAGAAGTTATATGATAAATTCTCGAAATGTGATTTCTGGATTAGAGAGGTTCATTTCTTAGGCCACGCGGTGAACGGAAAAAGGCATACATGTTGATCCCGCCAAGATCAAGGTAATAAAAAACTGGGAGGCACCCAAAACTCCTACTAAAGTTCGACAATTTCTTGGCCTTGTGGGTTACTATAGAAGATTCATTGAGAATTTCTCTAAGATAGCATAGCCCCTGACTATGCTAACCCAAAAGGATAAAAAGTTCAAGTGGACTAAAAAACAAGAGTAAGCTTTCCAATTATTGAAGGATAAATTATGTGATGCACCTATACTATCCCTCCCTAATGGTACCAAAGATTTTGTGGTCTATTGTGATGCTTCCCATCAAGGGTTAGGTTCAGTGTTGATGCAGTGGTAAACAGTGATTGCGTATGCTTCCAGACAATTAAAGGTCCATGAGAAGAACTACAATACACACGATTTGGAATTGGGTGTCGTGGTATTCGCTCTCAAAATTTGGAGGCATTATCTCTATAGCACCAAGTGCGCGATATTTACAGATCACAAGAGTTCGCAAAACATTTTTTACCAGAAAGATCTGAATATGCAACAACGGAGATGGGTTGAATTATTGAATGATTATGACTGTGAAATTAAATACCATCCCGGTAAGGCGAACGTCATAGCGGACGCCTTAAGTCGTAAGGAACGGGTTAAACCATTACGTGTCCGATCTTTGGGTTTGACAATTCACACGAATCTGATGGACCGGATTCGTGAGGCCCAGAATAATGCGCTTAAGCCCGAGAATGTGAGGAAGGAAAGGCTTCAAGGAATGGTTGATTCATTGGAGGCTAAGGCGGATCAAACTCTATATTTCATGAATAGAGTTTGGGTACCTTTATATGGTGGATTACGTGAGCTAGTATTTGCCGAAGCTCACAGCTCTCGATATTCCGTTCATCCTGGTGCGGATAAAATTTCCATGATTTAAAAGAAAATTATTGGTGGCCGAATTTCAAGAGAGACATATCGGCTTATGTTACGCGTTGTCTAACTTGTTCAAAGATTAATGCTGAATACCAAAGGCCATCCGGTTTGCTCCAACAACCAGAAAATCCCGAATGGAAATGGGAACAAATTTCCATGGATTTCATTACTAAATTGCCCAAGACATCGAGCGGCCTTGATACGATTTGGGTAATTGTGGATCGATTGACGAAATCCATGCACTTCCCTCCAATCCGCGAAATGGATAAATTGGAAAAATTGACCCGTATGTATATCAAGGAAGTGTTGTCTAGGCATGGTGTGCCTATCTCTATTATTTCTGTAGATGCATATTGTGCGACTAATGCTTCGGATTGTAAAATACAAAGTTTGTTTTGGTAGACATAAGGTCGAAGGTGGAATTACATGGGGCGAAGGTAGAGTTTGTGGGGCGAATGTGGATTGTACTGAAGATAATATCTAGGTTCGAGCTGATCAGAAGGTCGAATGTGGAAAACTTCCACATTCGTACTCTCGATATGGGCGAACGTGCAGAGTATAAATATGTGAAGTTTGTTTTTATTGTTAACTTTGGTCATTGTGAGTCGTCTAGGTCTGAGTAGAGCTCTCTAGTGTTTGTGTTAGTGAATTGTTGGTCAGATTAACTTGTAAACGTTATTATCATCATATTTTGACAAGTTATCTATGAAAATGAGATTTGAAAAGTTTAATTCGTGTGTTTGATTCATTGATTATCATTTTGTTCTGTTCTAGGGTTTCCGCACCTGGAATAGTGACTTGTATGATCAGATTTACTGTTTTTAGTTAAAACGATTCGTTTACAAAGTGGTATCAGAGCCAACAGAGATCATACAACAACAAATTGATAGTTTTTGAACTGATTTGGACCCAAAATTGATCAAATTTTCTCTGTTTTCATAGAACAATGGTTTTTGATGCAATTTGAAGGATTTGGATTAGATTTCGTAGATAAAATCAATAATTTGAAGTATTAAAGTTGTTCCAAATCAATTCCGAATCATAACCTGATTAAGATCATCAAAATTCATTAACTTTTGAAAATTTCAGATCAAAATAACCGTTTTTCAAAGTGTAACCATTTTTTAAACAAGAATGGGTCGAACCTAGAGAGCTCAGGGGTCGAAAGTGGGTTTTAGGTCGAACCAAGGCTTTTTAGTGGTCGAAAGTAGCAATTGTTGGTCGAACCTAGGAGTGTGTTGTGTTGTTTTTCCACTTTCTGGTCAAAGTTCCACTTTCGGGTTGTCGCGAGGTCGAAAGTGAAAAGGGAAGGTACGAACGTGAAGAGTTTCCGGTCGAAAGTGAGTTTTATTAGTAGAATTCTACATTCGGGTCAACTTTTGAGGGCGAAAGTGAAGGTTTTGCTACATTCGAACTCACGATCTCTTTGACAAGGGCGAACGTAGAAACTGTTTGGTGAAATTTTCAAGTGTGTCGTATTTCCAACTTCGAGAACAACATGTGGGGATTTCCGACTACACCGAGGCTGGGTACAACACAACAACAACAAGTTACCATGGACCCATGGACAGTAGCTGCTCAGAAATCGAATACTCCGTCTTCGCAACCAATCAACTACTTAGCAATGATGAGCTCGATTCCTCAAAGTGTTGCTTCATCTTCTCAACAACCAGCAGCAGATTACTGGGGTGTAGCAGCCGCAGCGGTACACACTCAAACAAATAATGCTATTTCTACTATAATCAATGATTTGTCTTCAGGTAGCGGGAACAGACCACCCAAGCTGATGGAAATGCAGGAGTACAACCAATGGCAGAAGAAATTCAAGATTCATCTAGAAGGTATGGGACTTGAAGGAACTGAGGCGTGGCAGATGATTGCAAAAGGATATGTGGCACCTGTGTTAGAGAATACCGGTGAACAGATTCCACTTGAGAGTTTGTCTGATGACGAAAAGAAGAAGTTCGCGGTGGAAAAGAAGGCGTATTCTCAACTAACCCAAGCGATTACAAATGATCTTTTACATCAGTTTGGATCGTGCACTACTTCCAAACAATTGTGGGATATGTTGAAGAACCGTCATGATGGTAATGAGAAGACGAGGAGGTTGAGAATTGAGGATCTGAAGAAAGAATTTGAGAACTTCAGTTATGTTGGAAATGAAACACTGAAAGATTTGACTCCCAGATACTGTCATTTGTTAACAGAATTATCAAATTATGAAATCAAGATTCCAATGTCGGATCTGGTGGATAAATTTGCTGATTCGTTACCACCTTACTGGGATCAACACATTGAGGTACTCAAGGAGAAAGATGCCTACAAGTACTGGACAATCAATGAATTCATCCAGAAATTGGAAAACAAAGAGCTTGAAGAGAAGAGGAAAGCTAAAAGATCACAAATTCCTCAAAACCCAGAGTTGTATCATGCTAGTATATCTTCTGTTGGTAATTCAAGTCTTGGTGGAACAGTTGCTCCTCATATAGCATGTGTTTCAAGTGTTATGGAACCACCCAAACAAAAGATCAACTATCTTGCTCAAACCTCATCTTACACACCACCATCATATACACCACCACCACAATCATACTCTAATTCTTTCGTTTCACCATTTTCTCCTATGCAATAAGCTGCATGCTATTCTGCAAATCAACCACAACCTCAACAACAACAATACATGTCTCAAATGAATCAGGCTAATCTGAGACCAGTAGTGTTGGAGACATCCAACATGAATAATGTCACTGTGGAAGTTGCTCAACAACACATTGCTTTGGTTTCAGCAATGGTTGCCTCGTACAACGGTTTAGTAGCTAGTCAAATTGGTAACAACAATCTAACCAATGAGGACTATGCTCAAATCGATAAAGAAGAAATGGAGCTTATCAATATACAGTGGGCTTTCGCAAGCATCATGAGGCGAGCAACAGAATTCATTGAAAAGACTGGGAGAACTGATTTGGGCACTTCTCCAAATACAACATATGGCTTTAACAAAGAAAAAGTCACATGTTTTAACTGTGGTGGCAAAGGTCATTTTAAAAGAGAGTGTACACAGCCTGCAAAACAAGGTAACCGAAACCCATTCAACTCAAACTACTAGAATCGTCAATCTCAAAACCAAGTTTCTTATCAAAATCAAAACAACAACAACAACAACTATCAAAACCAAAACAATTACCAAAACCGACAAAACATCTCTCAGAACAACTCTAATAGACAACCAAATACACCCAACCAGACTCAAACTCAAACACCAAATAACCCAAACAGAACCATCATTCCTATCACAACACCAAATGAGCAACCACAGACTAATAATCAAAATCAAGCTTTGGTGATTCAAAATGATGAAGGATTTGATTGGACTGATATACAACTTGGTGTTGAAGAGATAAGACCTGGTGGGAATGTAGCTTGTGTTGCTCAACAAGTTGATATAGAGGAGTCGGTGATGGTTGAGAAAGATGAAGAAATTGAGAGTGAGATTGAAGAGTCAATTGAAGAGATGAATGTTGAGATGACTGATTCAGTTGAAAATCACAATGAAGAGAAGAGTTCAGGAGTTATTATTGACTCTGTCACAGATGTTCCTAAAGAAAGTGAATCGATGTATTCAGATTTGGAGAGTGAATCAGATTCAGAAGCAAGTGTGAATTCTCTAGATGATGACATTGATCAATTGATGGCTGAAGCTGATTTTCTGAAGACTAGGAAGTCATGTATAGTGGATGATGCCTTTACCAGAATCCATTAATCCAAGTTCTTTGCTGGAAAGGAAGCTCATTTCGCTCTCATGGCTATGACAGATCCTCCGAAGCAGGTAAGTTCTAAATCCACAACTGATATTCATAGTGATAAGTATTGTGGTACTTGTGATAGATTGACAGATGAGAATAAGCAACTTAGGGTACAACTTGAGAGTGCTGTGATTAACTGTCAATCTGCTCGCAAGGAAATTAAAGAATTCAACAAAGTGCTTGATGGTTACAAAAAGGACATTTCTGACTTAAAGAAAACACTTTCTTTAAAACAATTGGCAATTAACAGCTATATAAATGAAATTGAAAACACTAAGTTAGAAATGGCCACCATCAAGTGCTTTGCAGAGAAGGTCAACAAAAAGCTTGAAAGCTGTAAGCATATTGCATATGTGGTTGACCATATAATTGATGAACCATCACAAACCGCAAATTACAAAGTTGTGCCATCTCCAGTGTTGTTTGAAAATCACAATTGTTATCAAGTGACACCGGAGAGCTCAGTAAAATCTGACTCTGCATCGGAAGATGAATCTAACACTTCTAGTGTTGGAGATCCAAATTCCGATGTACGACCGATTTTAGGTTTGAATGATGAAGGAGTTACTTCCGTAACTGATGATTCCGACACTGAGAGTGAGAAAACTGAGAATGTGAGTGATATTCCAAAGGAAAATCACATTATCACGAATGAATCAGTGTCACCTTCTCAGCTTTCTCATCCGATGGCTAACGCACATCGTGTCGATCAATCAGAAAAGAAAGTGGTTAAAAGGATTCAGGTGACAAACCCGTCAAGGTATTTTATCGGATGGAAGGATCCGATAAGATTATCTCTGACGAGGAATATCCAATAAAATTTGCAAATTATTCTAAAATTGAGAAAATCTGGCAAGAGAGTACCATATGGTTTCCTAAACATGAAAGGACCAATGAAGTACCACCAGAAATTTTAAAGAAATTGTATTTGGATACTCCTAAAGAACCAAAAGTTCATGTCACCGAATTCATCAAACCAAAGCAGAAAGAAAACGGTTTTCTTGAGCCAGCTTACTCTAGGGACCCAGCTCCTGAGAGTTTAAGGCGCAGATGTGTTGATAATCAATATCCCATTAATACATTTGCTAAGTCGCATGCTCAGAACGTGTTTGAAGAGTACCGTGCATGTTTCAAGTGAGGGGAGAGAGGGCATTTACTTGCTCACTGCCCGTACGTGAGGCACAAAAGGCACGAGGTTGAAATGAGGCAATCCATGAGAAAGCCGGTTGACAATCATTATTATCCTCAAAGACGATTTGTTCCTCAACCAGCACCGTTTTACAATCAAAACAATTTTTATCAAAAGAGGAATAATCGTCAATTTCATTATGATCGTCGAAACCGGATTGCAATGGAAAAAAACATTAAAGAGACCTATGGTGAACACAACGGTTGATAGACAAAAGGTTCAACCAAAACCTGCTGTTAAATCAACTGTTGGACCTAACTCAGTTAAATCAGATAAGGTAATCAAGAAAGTTTCATTTGTGAACGATACTAAGAAATTGACTGAGACTCCAAAATCTCATATAAGAATTCTGAAACGTTCGGAACAGTCTTGGACACCTAATGGTTCTCCGGGAGCCTCTACTTCAAAATCAAATGAAAAAGATGAGAAAGTTTTGAATGATCCAAAAAAGATTGTTTCAAAACCAAATGTTGATGTCAATGCATCTTTAAAGGGTGATATTCAAAGACCCAAGACCACACAGGCTTGGGTCCCCCGAAAGAACTAACGTGTTTACTTGATTTGTGCCAGGAGCTTCAGCTGGCCCTGTTAGCAGTCTTTGGATTGTTGACAGTGGAGCTTCAGGCCACATGACAAGTGATTTAGCACTATTGTTCGACGTGAAGAATATTAATGGAGGGTATGTTGCATTTGCTGGAAACAAAGGAGGTTACATCACAATGGAAGGAAGTGTGAGTAACGGGATAGTTAGTTTCGATAGAATTTCCTATGTGAAGCAGATTGATTACAATTTGTTAAGTGTCAGTCAGATATGTGACAAGCAATGTTCTGTGTATTTCGACGACAAATCTTGCTATATTCTCAAACCAGGCTTTAAGATTCCAAAAGAGTGGGTAATGTGGAAGGCACCTCGAGTCAACAATCTCTATATTCTTGATATGTCTAAGGCGATGACAACTCAGGGCCAGGTGACATGTTTTCTATCGAAGGCTACAGAGAAAGAGTCAATTATGTGGCATAGAAGAATGGGACATATACACCTCAGGAAAATGAACCATTTGGTGAAGAATGGGCTTGTCGAAGGTGTCAATGTCAAACATTTCCATTTGAACGACAAGTGTGTGAGCTGTAAGAAAGGCAAACAACACAAACAATCCCATAAGCTGAAGAAAGTAAACTCTGTTGAGATGCCACTTGAGCGGTTGCACATGGACCTATTCGGACCTGTCAAACGTAAAAGTCATCTTGGAGAACTTTATTGTTTAGTGGTTACTGATGATTTTTCACGATTCTCATGGGTGATGTGTTTGCACCATAAAAGTGACACGTTTAACAATCTGAAAGTTCTGTTCACTCGATTGGAGAATGTCTATGGTCTAAAGATCAAAAGAATTCGGAGTGACAATGGGACGGAGTTCAAAAATGCGCAGATGGATGCTCTTTGTGAAGACAAAGGAATTCATCATGAATATTCTGCTCCGTATACCCCTCAACAGAAGGGTGTCGCTGAACGGAAAAACAGGACTCTCATAGAAACGGCAAGGACAATGCTCGCTGACTCAAATCTTCCAGTAATGTTCTGGAACGAAGCGATCTATGCAGCGAATTATATACTAAATCGGGTCTTAACAGTGAAGAAGTTTGGCAAAACCTCTTATGAGCTGTTGAACCGAAGAAAGCCAAACTTGGAGTATCTAGAACCATTTGGGGCTCCGTGTACGATGTTGAATCCAGGAAAAAGTTTAGTCCTAAAGCTGAAGAGGGATATTTTGTTGGATATGCAACCCCGCTGAAACGGGTATTCAACAAAAGAACTCGACAGGTGGAGGATTGGGCAAATGTGGAGCTTCAACGGTATACTCAAAACGTGCAAGGAAATGGTCCTGATTGGATGTTTGATTACAAAGATTTCTTTGAATCATTCAATCTAGATAGCTTGGTTGAAGAGGCTGTTATCAGATTAATTTACGAGTGTGAAAACGCAGTGACTTCACCATTGGTGCGTCCGATCACCGTAACTCCTCCAACAGCTTCTAATGATACCAATTCTCCTGTACCATAAGAAGAGATTTTTCAAGAAGCTTCAACTACACTTGATACTTCAGAATCGGAAGATGATGGAGATTTTGATGAAGCTATTCTTGATCATGCAACAGAGGCACCGCCAGTGAACCCAAATCCAGATGTTGCTTCATCGTCTAACACGGGTAATGATCTGGATGCAGTGGAGAACTTAACTACTCAGACGGGAGTGATTGTACCTGAACATCTGGAATCTTGGATTCGTTGTATTCACCCGCTAGAGCAAGTTATCGGTGACCCTGGTAGAAGTGTGATGACGAGAGGACAGCTACGTGGTGTTAACACACCAGAAAGTTTTGGTGCTTTAGCTTTATATGCAAAAATACAAAAATCTGGTTGTCAAAATGATTGGTCTTTTGCATGTTATGTTTCGCAGGTTGAGCCGCGGACATACAAAGAAGCTCTTTTGGATGATGCTTGGGTCGAGGTGATGCAAGAGGAGTTGTTGCAATTTTAGAAGTTGGGCGCCTGGACACTTACAGATTTACCTCCGGGAAGGAAAAAGATTGGTACCAAGTGGGTATTCAAATGTAAGAAAGATGACAGAGGCGTGATTGTGAGAAACAAAGCCAGATTGGTAGTGCAAGGATTTCATCAAGTTGAAGGAATTGACTACAACGAGATATATTTACCTGTGGCACGCATAGAAGCTATCTGAATGTTTCTAGCGTTTGCCTCGTATAAGAAATTTAAGGTGTATCAAATGGATGTCAAAAGCGCGTTTCTCTACGGTGTGGTCAAGGAAGAGGTCTACGTCGGTTAACCTCCGGGCTTTGAAGATCCTATCCACCGGGATAAGGTTTACGTTCTCAAGAAAGCACTGTACGGGTTGCACCAGGCTCCACGCCAATGGTACGAGGAGCTAAGCACGTACCTCATGTCCAAAGGATTCAAACGCGGATTGGTCGACTGCACACTGTTTACGAAGAAAACAGGGGATGGTTTGTTTCTCGTCCAGATTTATGTAGACGATATTATTTTTGGCTCTACTAACGAACTTCTTTGCAGAGAATTTGAACGTGTAATGCAGGAAAAGTTCGAGATGAGTGCGATGGGAGAAATGCAGTTTTTCCTCGGCTTGCAGGTGGATCAAAGACCAACGGGGATCTTTATTCATCAAACAAAATACGTATCTGAAGTCTTGAGCCGGTTCCAGATGGAAGATTCCAAGCCGATGGACACCCCGATACAACCTAATCACGGGATTGGTGTTGACGCTAAGGGGGAGCTGACTGACCCATTTACATACAGAGCAATCATTGGATCTCTGATGTATCTCACGGCATCAAGGCCAGACATAATGTTCGCTACATGCCTCTGCGCACATTTCTAATCAAAGCCGAAACAAAGTCAACTGACAGCGGTCAAGCGTATCCTTAGATATCTGAAGGGTTTTCCGTCGAGAGGACTATGGTACCCTAATGACGATAATTTTGTCTTTATCGCTTTAGTGATGCAGATTGGGGCGGCTGTGACAAAGACAGCAAATCCACGACGGCTGGATGTCAGTTTTTAGGGAGCGGGCTTGTCACCTGGCAGTGTAAGAAGCAGACTTCGGTCGCATTATCTACTTGCGAAGCAGAGTACGTAGCAGCCTCAAGTTGTTGCTCACAGGTTCTCTGGATTCAGCAGCAGATGGTGGATTACGGTTTGCAATTTCTTAAAACCCCTATTCACTGTGATAATGAAGCCGCAATTGCATTAACTAAAGACACGGTCAATCACTCGAAGGCTAAGCATATCCGGATTAAGTATCACTTTATCCGTGATTGCTATGCAAAAGAGTTGATCTATATGGTCAAAATCCACACTGAGTATCAGAGAGCGGATCTTTTCACAAAAGCTTTTGATAAATCCAGATTCGATTATCTCTTAAAAGTAAACGGTATAAAAGAAAAACAAGAATGATCATCACCTCGGTTTATCGTTTTTAGTTTTCAAATTTTCTTTAAAGCTTTTACAGTTTTTCAGAAAAATTCAAAAACCCAAAAATATGTTTTACATTTTAGGGGGAGTCTTTATTCAGAAAAACCAAAAACATTGAAAAATTCAAAAAATCATAAAAATAGAAAAACCCAAAATGATTTCCAGGATAAAAAGAGGAAATGATAGTACATCAGTGGGATCTGACACAGGCTAAAGATATGTAATGTAATATGAGGCGTGTGTTGATGTCGTGTGATGTGTTGATAGGCTTCGTAGACTAATTACTGCGTGCATTAGTGATACAAACATAACGAACTACTCGTTCGTGGCTGAACACCTCATGGGCATATGGTCTTAGTACCGTAATTTCGTTTGATAGAGTTGCCAAAATCTGAGGTTTCGGGTCGTTATGTTATTGTTATCCGGGATATTCTGATTGAACTTTTATCGTATTAATTTACGGACCTAGTTTCAATCAGAATATTTGCTAAAAGAACTTTAATGCCAAAACCAAAAGTTACCGAATTGAGGAACTTCATGTTTATTATTGATCAAAGATCATTAATTGCATCGTGTCAACTTACTGATGTAAATCAGTGACTGACATCGACATCAACCTCAACCTGGTATATACGCACATGTTACTTTGCTGCATTCATTTGCTGACCTGTACACCTCTGTGCTATATATCTTGTAACTCAACGGATAACATTGGCATAATCACGCGTTACCAGGAAGCTTTGTGCAATTTCTTGATACGGGAGTATGTCGTGTGCGTGGGAACCACAACGTGTTAGTATAATACACTTAATATCGTATCATTTTAAAGCACTGCATAACAGTCTACATGTGAGTTTATGTGGACAACAATATCAGCAGTTGCCGGATTACACATTGTTTCTAATGATAATATAAAATAGATCAACGATGTGATCAAATTTCTCAAATAACTGATATGATCCTCTTACCGGAAATCACAAAACATTTACTGTTTTTGTTTACATTTGTGCATTTTATTTTGGTTTTACAAAAAGATACAAAACCTCAAAAAGATTTTAGGTGTGTTTTAATATAAATTTCAGAAAAACCAAAAGTTTTACATTTCTGCGTTATTTTAGATAACCGAGGGTGTTTGATGGTCATTTTCTGAGATTTGATGAATCAATCTGAGCTTTGTATCATTTAAAACTAAACTAATGCATGTTTGAGGCTTAATATGTTGAAAAATGTTTGAACGAGATTCGATTTCGTGATTTGGTAAAATTTCAAAATTTTCCATTTTACTTTCACCCCTTAGTTGGGTCGAAAGTGGAAATTTTTTTCTACATTCGAACCTTAAAATGGACGAAGGTGGGTATTTTAACTAATAATTTTACTATCGAACTATTTTCCCACATTCGGGTCTTTCAGTAGGGACGAATGTGGAAAATGTCTCACATTCGCCCATTAGAACAGGTCGAATGTAGACACTATATAACCACCACTTCAGTTTCGAACCATCATTCGAACAAATTTTCAAAAATTTTCAAGATAGCAAAACCTTGTTGCTTTGATTCTGTTGATCCCTGATTATTGTTCCTCACCATTTACTGATCATATTGATACTTATTACACATGTAATGGACCTGTAATGAAGACGAAATTGGGGTTTTTGTTCATGAACCCTAGTTTTGACAATCTGATCAATTCTGGACTGTTTTTGATGATGTTTTTTATTTGGATTTAGTGTTTATTAGTTTTAGGGGGAGAAGGGTACATAATCTAGGGTTATAACATCATTTTTAGGTGTTAATCAATTGATTGAAAATAATAAACCCTAGATTATTATGAAAACTAATAAAAACTAAATAATAAACACAATTGATGGTTGAGATGATCTATTCGGCCATGTTAGAGGCTAGTTGAATCAAAAACAGAGTTTAAAATGACACAGAAAACGATTTTGAATTTTTGGGCATTATCAGTCACATTCGACCAGAACGTTTAGGGCGAAACTTGGTTTTCCTAGTCGAAGGTGATGATTATTGGACGAAAGTAGAAGTTTAGGGACGAATGTGGACTTTGATCTTTAAATTTTCACATTCGAACCAATTTCACACTTTCGAACCCACATTATTCTACATTCGTACTTCTTTTAGGGCGAATGTGGAAATCTGAAAATTTCAAAATTTCAAAGTTTGTCGTTTTTGATTATTTTTGACGTATTTTTCCTGATTTTGTTTTCCAGGTTATTCTAATGGCAGAACAACCAGCAGAAAATGTGAAGATTCCCGTGGAAGAAGTTCCTGTGCAAGAAGTTCCGGTACAGGAAACTCCAGTGGAGAAAGTTGTTCAAGCGTGGCCATTTGAACCTGCTCACAATTGTTGCGCGTTTGTAGGAGAGGTTCAAAAGAATACTGAGTTCACTGGAATCATAGACTTTCTCAGAAGAAGCAGGATTATTCATAATATTGCAACACCTGCTATCATCTACAAAGATATTGTGGACGAGTTCTGGAGAAACGCTCGCTATGATTTCTGGGAAGACAAGACTGCTATAGTAACCGAGATTCAGGGAAGTTTTGCTTTGATTACTGAAGATGACATCAGAGATGCACTGAAGATCAAAGATGATAATTGTACTGATCCTAGATGTTTATCTTGGACTGAGCAAAGAGTATGCTTTCTACGGATGAAGTATAACGGTCCGATTACTGATGGAGCGTTACATAAGGGAAAGCTGAGTGTTCAATTCAAGTACTTCGCTCACGTTATTATTCATGTGTTCGGGACGGTGAGTGGAGGCTATGACGTGATGAGAAAGAGTCTGAGCTCGTTGATGGTTGCACTAACTTTGAATAAACCATTCAACATAGCTGGGATGATTCTGGACCATATGCTGGAGATGTTGAAAGGTCAGAAGTCGAAGAAATTTTTGTTGTATCCAAGATTTCTGATGATGATTTTTGATCATAAGTAACCGAAGTTGAGGAAGGATCCTACAATGGTATTGGGACAGGATCACATGAACATCAGAACATTGGTTAGAATGAAGGGTTATAAGGGTATTCCTGATACTGAGAAGCCTCCATACAAGAATCTTTTTGGTCATCTGATCAATCCGCGGGTTACACTGACCCAGGGGAGGATAAAGCTAGACATGCTAACAGTGAATCAGATACTGATGATCCACTAGTACATGCTGATGCAACTACTAAAAGAAAACGTCAAGTACAGAATGCCGAAGCCAAAGGGAAGGGCAAGGCAAAAGCTGATGAAGTTGAATCTGCTAAGAAGCAGAAGATGAGAAAGAAGAGTACTGCAAAGAAGGGTACTAATCTGGTTGATGAAGATTCTGTTGATTCTGACGAGACAGAAGAAGATGAACAATGGGATTCTGATGCTGAACTGTTAAGGAAGAACTCCAAGCGCAAGGCCACTGCTGCTGGAGATTCTGAATCACTAAACAAAGCTGTGGAAGAACAATTACAGAAAGAGCCTTTTGATTTGGAAGGTGAATTAGGGCTTGAGACTGAAGATTTTGATGGATCTACAGTAGTTGTGAATTTGAAGAAGCCTAAACATAAGTCAATGGCTAAGAAAGTGAGCATAAAGAAGTTGCGAGAGAAAGAAATTGAGAAATTGTTGAAAGGGAAGAAAGTCCCAGCTACCAAGAAACAAAAGAAGTCTTCTAAAGAACCTGAAGTAGTTCCTAATCTGGAGTCGACTTTAGAAAATGTTTTAAACATGTTCAGGAAGCCAGAAAAAGATAAAACTCCTGTTGCTGAATCTTCCAAGTCTAAAGTCACAGTTTCTGATGATGTGATGAAGAAAGTGAACAAACAACTGGAAGATATGATGAAGATGTTAACAGCACAACAAGCTCAGATAGAAAAATTCAAGAAAAATGAGAAAAAGATGTTGCAAATAGTTGTTGCTTCTAAAACAAATCAAGATGAACTTGAGAAGAAGCTGAAACAACTTGAAGAGGATAAAAATGAGCTTGATGTGAAATGCAACGGGAATAGGAGAATGATTAAAAGTGTAAGAAAAGAAAATAAGGAGTTGAAGAAGGAAAACAAGAGAATGAGTGATTTACTTGATAAACTATATGGTGAAGCTCCTAAACTAAAAGAAAGAGAAGAAGATAAAGAAAAAGAAGAAGAACAAGTTGATTATGAAGAATCTTCTGATGATGAAGAAGGAGATGATGAATCAGATGATGGATCTGATGATGATGATGATGATGCTGAGGGGAAATCAGGTGATAAGAAGAATGATGATGATGAGAGTAGTAGTGATGATGATGATGATAATGATGATACGAGCAAGTTTACATTTGAGGAGAGACAGACCAAGAAGGGAAGTTCTGGTCAGTCTAGCTCTAAGAAAGCAGGAGAGAACGTTGATGCTGATGATAACATATTCTGGACAGAAAAGATCAGAGCGTTATCAGATGATGCAAAGGATGTCTATAGAGAAATGTTGAACAAGAGAGAGTGGACTATTGAGTTTACTGGGAAGTTTGCTGATATATTCCAATCTGAAGATATGAGATATGAATTGGAGTATAATGATCCTGATTTAGAGGATGGTGAAGTGTTAGCTGCTGTTTCAAAAGAAATTCTTGAGGGAATTGCGCAGCGAATTGGTAAGACACTGGAAGAGATTATGACTGATTAAATGATTCTAGACATTCCTGAAAAGGATGTTGGAAATCATTCTGATGATAAGCAAACACCAGAGGCTGAGGAGATTGAAATAGAAGATATTACATGTCACACCCTCAAATTTCCACTGCGGGGTTTTACCGCGAGGCGCGTGACACACCAGGATCCCATAGCCATAAGTCATATGAACGTACTCTAAATGCCCAAACCATTTAGTTCGTTTTCAAAAATCAGGTTTAGTTAAGCTGCGAAAGCGTAAACCAAATTAAAACCTTTTAAAAGCCATGCGTAAAACAACGCGCCCAGATTAAAGCCATATGAAGGAAAATGTAAAAGCATAATATGTAATTTAGGTGTATGCCCGAGACCCCAAATGCAGTGAAGCGTGCAGTGCTTTCTAATCCTGGCACCGGAAGCTAACTACCTGCAAAAGCATGTAAATCGTGGGTCAACAAACAATGCTGGTGAGTTCACTAAGTAAAGTAGATGAGTATGTAACTGCGCTGGTTTCCAAAACCATGTAAACAAGTAATTGAGTTGGTTCCAAGAACCGTGTAAACACTAGTTCATCGCATGTCAAGGGTAGCTAACCCATTCATGATAACTAACACCGATATACCGAACTGCTATGTACGTATAGCCACAAATGTGAGCCGCATGCCATACATCATTGCCTATCAACAATGATAAAATCTGTTAAGTTATAGTTCACTCCCGCACTCCCCCGAGCCGGTGTGAGGTTTGTCAGACCTAATAGCGCTATCAACTAATAACCCGCTTGCCATAACCCGGCAACTCATTCGGTATGTGAAGGACTTACAGATGATAGAGTTGGTTTAGTTCATCAAGGACACAGTTTGCGAACTAGTAAAAACCGACCCACACAAGGATCCATAGCATCCCAACCCGGGATGTGTAACTAGTCCCAAACCGGACTAGAAAGTAGTAGTCCCAACCCGGACTAGAAAAAGTTAATTACGTTGTCTCAACTCGAGACGCATGCTTTTGAGAGAAGAGTAGTGAAACTCACCTTAGGTTGGAAGCAAAAATATCCAAACTCCAACGTAATAGAGACTCGCTACCGACTCCCTATTATATGTGTCACTATGTGAGTACACGTGCATAACCAATATACCACATAGTACGTTTATTAGATACTTTTAAAAGTTCAAAACCGTGTAGTGACACCTAGTGACTCTACATGCACAAGTATGTCCTACGTATCCCGTTGGTGATCATGGTGATTATTATAAGTTTAACACATCAAATACATCTCATGCAAGTTTCCACACAAGTACATGTCAATTACATACCACATACAACTTCAAATAGTCACATAAATACCTCGTACACAATCTGCGTTTTTAGGACAGATTGTGCGCTGTGAAAAACGAGTCACTTAACCCACTTAACGGATGAATTAAAATCCCAAATTTTTACTGAGTATTCATGGGGATTCATTTGCAAATCCCTATTTTTATTTTGTCTCAAAACCAAACAAAAAAATTATAAAAATTCGTACAACACAGCTATGTCCAGAAAATTTCCACAACAGGTCAGTTTAGTAGAACAATTCCCAAAAATTGTGTATTCATCCAAACGGGATGAATCCACTTGGAAAAGCCGAGTTTTTCCAATGTTGACCTACTGTAAAAATTTCATAACTTAATTCTTTGTAAATCTCCAGTTATGACCATTTAAAGTTGACCAATTTTTCAATTCCGAAAATCTGATATGACCCCTAATCAATTAAAATTCCAAAAACGACTCAACCGATGTCCAAATCTGATGGTTTTGCCCATTATGAAAATCTAAGACTATTTTTATCACAATCATGCAAAGAAATCATCAAAACTATCAATTTACCAACCCATTACAGCCCCTACAATTTGTCACAATGAATCTGTCAGAAAATCAGAATTCTAATAACATACTTCTCATGAACCCTAATCATTCTTATTAACCCATAATCATGCAATAACCTCATACTAGCACAATAACATTCATATTAACATGTTCAATCTCAGGTTTTTACATACCATACACCCTAGACATGATTCCTATTAACCATATTCATCAACAATTCAACAAACAATCAAGATATCAATATTAATCATCATTTGCGATTTTTATACATAGAGTTCTTAGGGTTTTTACAACTTTTCAAACATCAATAATAATCATAAAACTCTTAAACAATGTACCTTGCAATGCTAGACTCCTTAACACTCCAAGATACCACCCGAATCAACTTGAATTAGTGAGATTTTGATGAAGATTGCAATTGAAAGATGTGTGTGTGTGTTAGAACCCCACGGCGCAAAGAAGTGGGTGTAGGGTTTCTTTTATTTTTTTTTATAAATAATAAGTTAGGGTTATGCTCATGGGCCAAGTCTTTCGGGCTTTGGTGGGTTTTTGTCTGATAATTGAGCCCATTACCCCTAACTAACTCCCGAGATCCATCCCGACAATAGTTGTCATACTAGCATATATAAAACTACTGTTTTATCAATACGTATTATGTTTATCATAAGTGCACGTATCTCATAACGTTTACGTACAAGTTAATTAATACGCAATAATTCACATAAGCATGTAACTTACATACACGTGTTAATCCACATACATCAACACTCAATTGTTCACATAATCATGCATGTCCAACAAATCACCAACGTTCGGGTTATAGGATTCGTGTGTGTGTCAAGACAAAACCTTCCTAGTTATACGTGCGTTAATATCATCTAACATATGTTATTATCCCATAACATATCGAAAGACCTTCTTAGCTAACCCTAGTTAAGTGTTTAGTCATGAATGCACATGAAAGTTAACTAGAGTTTAGTAAAAGAGTTAACATGAAAATGCGGGGTGTCACATTACACATGAAGAGTATCCCCAATACTTCAGAGACACTGATGAAAATGAAGTTTTCCCAGACTTTACTAAAACACATATGCGAGAAGCTAAGAAGAAAGCTGAGCAGAAGAGTGAAGAATTTGTTAAAAATGTGTTTGGAGATGATAAGCAGAAACCATCGTCTGAACAAAGTGATGAATTGAAGACTTTGTTGCAGAAGCTGAAAGAGACTGATGAGAAAAGGCCGAAACCAGAAGCACAGGGAGGATTCTATAGATATCACAACCAGAAGTTCAAAGGCAGAGCACTGGGTTGGAAATATCTTAGAAGTCTGAAGTGTATTGAAGTGAAGTGGGAGACTGGAATTCTGTACTTTTACAGATTCTATGATTTGTTGACTCTACCGTACTGGGCGGTGAGAGATATTTGTCGATTCAGGATGACTGGTGCTTCGGTGAATAATACTGCGGTCGGATGGTTTGCTGATAAGCTTGTCTGGGAGAGTAGAACTAAATGGGATATGTTCAAGCCTCAGTACCCGAGAAGAAAGGTTCATAGAGACATTGATCCAAAGACGGGAAGAAAGAAAGTGACGTTGATTTATAAAGCTCCTGTGGTGATGAAGAAAATACCGCTAATGCCAATACAACAGCATTTCAGTGAAGATTTCATTGTATGGTATTATGACTGGAGGAATGCTGAACCGGTGATTGTATTGAGAGATGGGAAGGATGCGTACAAGAAGATACATGTTTTTGACCCAATGTGGCTCATAAACTGTACTTTTGAAGACATCATCATTCTGTATTACAATCCAATCTACAGTGACCCCAATGATGCATCGCAAGCAAAGAAATTTCAACAGGTGGTTGTAGTATGCTTTGCTTATGATGTCAATTCTGGTAGCAACCTTGAGAAGAAGCTTGGTGAGAAGGTGAAGGTAGCTGAAGTGCCAAAGCGTTCAACAAAGAGGAAACTTGAACCAGAAATGACGAAAGATCAGCGTAAGCAACTTCGTCTGAAGATTATGAACAAGGTAATGGATGAAGCGCGAAGGCAATCCGAGCAATAGTCGAGGGGGAGTTTGTAGATGCATATTGTGTGACTAATGCTTCGGATTGTAAAATACAAAGTTTGTTTTCGTAGACATAAGGTCGAAGGTGGAATTACATGGGGCGAAGGTAGAGTTTGTGGGGCGAATGTGGATTGTACTGAAGATAATATCTAGGTTCGAGCTGATCAGAAGGTCGAATGTGGAAAACTTCCACATTCGTACTCTCGATATGGGCGAACGTGCAGAGTATAAATATGTGAAGTTTGTTTTTATTGTTAACTTTGGTCATTGTGAGTCGTCTAGGTCTGAGTAGAGCTCTCTAGTGTTTGTGTTAGTGAATTGTTGGTCAGATTAACTTGTAAACGTTATTATCATCATATTTTGACAAGTTATCTATGAAAATGAGATTTGAAAAGTTTAATTCGTGTGTTTGATTCATTGATTATCATTTTGTTCTGTTCTAGGGTTTCCCCACCTGGAATAGTGACTTGTATGATCAAATTTACTGTTTTTAGTTAAAACGATTCGTTTACAATTTCTGATCGAGATAGTCGTTTTACCTCAAGGTTCTGGCAAACTTTACATGATGCCCTAGGTACTCGCTTAGATATGAGTACCGCATATCATACCCAAACCGATTGACAAGGTGAATGAACCATTTAGACATTGGAAGACATGTTACGGGCATGTGCAATTGATTTCGATGGCTATTGGGACACGCACTTGCCACTAGTGGAATTATCGTACAATAATAGCAATCATACGAGTATCCAAGATGTACCATTTGAAGCTCTATATGGACGTAAGTGTAGACCTCCACTATGTTGGGCTGAAGTCGGAGAGAAGCAACTTACCGGGCCTGAAATTGTCCAAGAGACAACCGATAAAATCTTTTTCATAAAAGAATGTCTCAAGTAGGCCCGCGACCCATGGAAAAGTTATGCGGATATGAGGCGTAAGCCTTTGGAATTTCAAGTCGGTGATAGAGTTCTATTGAAAGTGTCACCTTGGAAAGGTGTTGCACGTTTTGGGAAGCGTGGAAAATTGAATCCTCGATATGTTGGGCCTTTCAAAATATTGGCAAGAGTAGGCCCTATGGCTTACAAGTTCAAACTACCGCAAGAGCTTAATGGGATACATGACACGTTCCACGTGTCAAATTTGAAAAAGTGTCTATCCGATGAGACCCTTATTATCACTGCCGGCGAAATCAACATTGATGATAAGCTTCACTTTATCGAAGAACCAATTGAAGTGACTGACTGGAAGGTTCAGAAGCTTAGACGTAGTAGGATAAAGTTGGTCAAAGTCCGATGGAATGCCAAGCGTGGACCGGAATACACGTGGGAAAGATTGGATCTAATGAAGCACAAATATCCTGCTCTATTCGAGAAGACCCCCGAACCAAAGAACTTGAATTGAATTCCAGGACGGAATTCTCTTAACGGGGGGAGAATGTGACAATCGGCAAAATTAAGGTAATTCCGTATTAATTAATTATGCATAATTAATGTAATTAAGTGCAATGTCGTGTTAATTGTTTTAACTAAGGCTTAGAGAATAGAAAATTCCCCATAAGATGCATAGGAATGCACATGTTTAATGTTGAAGCAAGACAAAATCGCGTGCAAATAAACTTTTCCGAAACAGATGTTGGTGATTACCCGATAACAATTAATTATCCGAAAATGATCTTGAACACCCGGGATATGAAATAAAGGGAATTTCCATGAAATATTATGTGTTTTGGAACTCCAAAACCATATGTGGAAAATCCAAACACAAATCTCTTGGAAATGAACAAAGTTCGTGTATCACACCCAATACGCGCTAAGCTTATAAATTCACCCAATTAAAGCCATAATAAGTTACCAATGCCCAAACTAGTCCATGTTTAAGGGTAATTGAGAGTCAATTAAATGTCTAGAATATCTCGTAATAAACACATGATAAAGGCACGAACACCTTAATCGGATTTGTTAGAATTTAACTAAGTACTTAGGAGATATTTTACAAAAGCAACTGGGTCCCACCTCCCTTTTTTGGCCAGCTCTTAGGGTTGTGGAAGCCACCCTATTATTGCTTCTTTGGCCTTCTAAAATGATGAGATTTTGAGCATGCTTAAGCCTTGTCAAATCTAAGTACAAATGAATGTTTTTATAATATCTTAACTCCTCCATAATGCACCACACTTCAAAACACATAACACTCCTTTCTTAGCCAAACCTATGGCCATCACCTATTCATCACCATTTATCCTTGCTTTCATTAAAATAACTCACAAAAAAATCATTCCATCCTATACCCTAAACTAGTGTGTACAAGAAACTTGGAGCTTAACCATTCGAAGACACACTTAAACCTCATTCCACTTGAGTTTTGAGTCTTCCCTAGACTTGTGCTAGTTGTAAGTTTCTTATTCTTGCTTCTTGTCTTTGTATGTTTTTATTTAACATGTGATAGAAGCAAGTTGTACATGGGTTAAAATAATGAAACGTCAGATTATGCTTTAGAAGACTAAATTGGAAGTGTTAAAAATGTATGTTGGGTCGTGAGTTTATATAAGTTATTGTTAATGGTTTTGTTAATTAAAAAGTGAGCAAAATCTTACACATGTTAAAGATTTAAACATAATATGAACTAGGATTTTGATCATGAGATAATGAATTTTTTTTTACAAGTTTAACAAAGGATTATAAAAATGGCATTATGGCCATGAGTTTTTATAGAAAAGGTTAGTGTTTTTGTAGTTTAAAAATTTCACATAAACTTATGTTGGAAGATTTTTTGAGTAGTTTTTATAAAAACAACTTGAACAAACTTAAAAGTGGTTTTAATCATCTTAATATAACCATCTAAAACATAATAATATGGCAAAACTTAACAATGTTACAAGATATGAAAACTACATGTTTTAAGACGCTAACTTTGAAGCTCTATAAATGGACATATTGGACATTATGGACTTAACACACCAAATACACATATTATTAACCCTGATAAGAGTATATTGGACTACTACTAGTTGGCTACGCTTAAAATGGTTGTAGGCTACGCCATAAGCCTCTTTTTGTCCATTTTCTTCCATTTCTTCCACCCGGATCACTCTAGCTTCCATCCGAGGTCCCGTTAAGGTCCCAAAACACACTTTTAACTCTGTTAAGCGTGCAATTCATAAATCACATTAAATTAAAGCAATCCCATCTATAAAATCTCATAACATTGCAATCTTAATTATGAAAACTAACGGACTTGCATCCACCCATTACTTGAACACACAAGAAGGCAATTTAACAATACCATCAAATTGTTTCCACATAGTATTTAATTTATGATAGTATTTAGTAACATAATTACTATTTTTCCTAATAGAAATAATTTTCTTATACAAATTAAACATAACAGAACCATCAACCTTATCATATGTTTCCTTCAAATCAGACCACACTTCAGAAAGCAAGTTTAGAAAATACTTGACCTAGATATAACTCCTCACTTACAAAATTTAACAACCAAGATAATACAACAGAGTTACATCTTTTCCATTTTTTCCCTAAGACATCATCACTAGTAGATTTTATACAAGTTTCATCAATAAAACCAAACTTATTTTTAGTTTGCAAAGCCAATTTCATAGAACTTGGCAATACAGAATAATTCTCCGTTCCTTTAAGTTTTATACTAGTTAAGGTTAAACTACTAGTGCCACTAGGGTGTAAAAACATTGGATCATTGATATCTAACTTGCTAATTAAAGTTCCAACAATAGCTGCTCCTGCACCAGGATCATCTCCTTCTGTAGGACCACCACTACCAGCAGGTCCACCACCAACATGACCATGACCAATGGCAACATCACCCATATCAAAAACACAAAAAGAATAAAAACAAAATATAAACAACGTACAAAGTTAGCCGAGGACTACCTAAAGAACAAGCAATATAGCCTAGAAAGTGAAGCTATGTAGTGTTCAGATCATGGGTTCATCATTCATAAATGCTCACGCAGATCCTTACATAGGAGCTTTTTATTATCTAGATATATACGTCTATAATAGACAACACAAAACCAAACAAATAAGAACAAAATCACATAGAGAAAACACAAACAAACAACAATACTCACAAGACCTCAATCAATTGTCACTCCACCCTAACCCGGCCAAATGCTTCTAGACACAACAACTGAAGAAAAAAGATATAGAATACTTACAAGGTACTCCAGTAGCAAGCAAGACAAACAAAAATACCATAAAAGAAAAGTCAGAAATAGTTACAGGTTGCACAGCTTCCAATAAGAATCACAAGCTCAAAGACTTACTTGATACCCACCAGATCCAAGCTAACAATCGTTGACACCAGATCTAGGCGACAAAACCCTAGATCTTAGGTCAAGAACTCAACAATAACCAGACACAAGAACAAATACCAAACAATACAAGAATTGACTTAGGAAGACACATATCTAAAACAAAAAATCTTCACAATACCAAATCTGACTATAGACATACAACGGAAGACACCAGAACCAAAAGACAAGTAGATAACAGAGCCCTAGAGCTCTAATACCATGTCAATTTTTATGACTTGAACAATACTAAACAAACAAATCTAAATAATCTCAAAAAGAACACAATAAAAAAAAAGAATATAGCGACAAAAACAAGAGTCAAAACTCTTATTTAACCCAAACCAAAAAATCTCCCCCCAAACACTAGATCTCATCAAATCAGTGAGATCTGTATAAAAGATGTTTTGTGTAACAACTGATTACAAAGAATCAGTTGATGCACTACAAAAATTCAAAGTAAACACTTACAAAACCAGAAGATCGAGAGGATACAAACACCATAAAACAATATACAAGATAATAAGACGAAGAGATCCAGAGAAGAACTCTCTAGAACCTCACAGACAGATGAGAGAGAGTACAGAGAACAGTAATGAAAAAAACCCTAGATATTATGACAGATAAGAAGCTTATATAGCTGGACCTCCTTATGCACACACAAACTAGGCCTGAATTTCTTTGAACCGCTTTCTGAAATGAACCAGGGCCTGACAATAAAACATTACAAAACTAGACCAGCCCAAAATATTAGTAACATGATATATATGAAATTTGTCACATAATATAAGTTTAATACTTGAATTATAATAAAACCTATATTTTTAACATAGTAAAATAAAAACCTAGACAAGTTGGGCCTTTTAGATTCTAATGTTCTAGTTAGAATTTTTTTTTTTGAACGGCCAAAAACTTTAGATATATATATAGGGGAGGGTTATCTTGAGAATGCTAAATATTGTGAGAACCATGAGAACAAGTAAAAAAATCAATCAAAATCAAAAAATTTTCATACAAACCTCATTATAATCAAAATACAACATTAATAAATGAATGTTCTTTTCAAATAATTCATCTTTTCTTGCAAAAACACTTTCAAATTAACTTTTTACACATGTGTAAATGAAACAGTTTACACATGTATAAACAGTAAATTTACACATGTGTAAAAACAATTTTTTTTTCGTATACGTTTGAATTTTTACGCGTAAATTGTGTTTTTGGGATTGTATTTTAGTAATAAAGATAAATGTAAAAAGAAATTTTGAATTTGAATGGTTTTAGATGCCGTTCTCACGGTTCGCACGAAATATAGGTGTTCTCAAATTAACTTTCCCATATATATATATATATATATATATATATATATATATATATAAAGGCCCAGCAAGGAACTGGAAAGACGAGTACAAATAAAAACCCCCAAAAACACCAAACGGGTACCTATTACAAGAGGTCTAAAACACCAAACATAACCCATTTATCCCAATCAATCTTTGCCGCCTTGTATCGATTATAGACCCAAGAGAACGCATCCTCCTTTAGGATTATTGTCTTCCAATCCGACAAAGGTGAGAATATTTAATTTCAATTCCCTATTTTTTTAATAATAGGGAGATATGAACATTTTGCCTTCTGAACCACATAAATTATTAGTGTGCTTATTATGTATTATATTATTTTAAATCCGGACTTTATTAGAAAATTAGTATTTCTAAATTCTTTTTACAATGAATAAATATGTTTTTTTTTTTCTAAATTGACCATAAGAACAAGAAGATACGTTCTCTTTCGTTGTTAATTACGATATAAGAAACATACATATTATTATTTTTAGAACTTTTAGGACGCATTTTAAGACTTTCTTTGACTTCTAACAATGCCCTCAAACAATGATTCCTATTAATTATTTATTGGTAGTTGAGTCGTTTTATTAATTAAGGTAATACCTATATGATATAAGGAACACCGATTTGTTTTTTAGTTATAAGAAGGTGAAATATAATGATTTTTGTCACCTAATGACTATGATATTAGTTAAGTTATATGGAGTCCAACGCCAAGTCAATAATTTTGAGGATCTTTTATTGAAAGTTGGAAATGATTCGCTTTCTGTTTGTCTTGGACACTTCCTCCATAGAAGAACAATTATGATAATTTTATTTTTTAGAACATTGGACTTAAATAAACTAATGACATGTTATAAAATATCAATATGAATAAAGAATTGTAAATATGATTTCCATCTATAATGCGAAAGTTTTAAATGTGATGAATTTAATACTCTATATTTACCAACTTTTCTCCCTCTCACAACTTTCACTGAATGGCATTCAAGTAAGTTAGTTAATTTTCGAGAGGTATGACTGTCATTTCGTTGCCCTCATCTACTCCCTGCTGTGTTCTCTTTACTTTCCAACCACCTCCTCTTTTTATCCCTCATCACATCTTCTAAACACAGAATGAGAAATAAAGGGTGGAGCCACCTACGAAGGCCGGCGGAGCGACGAGTGTGCTCCGACGACACCCCCTGACACGTCTTTCGGTGACAGCATCTAGGGGCTTTGATGTCTGCAACCATGGTGAAGACGAGGATAATGGGTTGCAGGTGGACGATGGCGACAACCATCGCTGATTACGGTTCCGATGAACATCGATATCCCTGACAGAGCTAGGATTTCGATGCTAGGTTCCGACAACACATGTACGTTCTACGGGTGGTTGCAATTTCGATTGTATTTTCTCTATTCAAGCTAAATTTGGTTAACAATAAATATTAAAATAGGGGTTACGTGAAGCAAACACTGCAACTTCAAACAAATCTTCATGTTGGAATTTGGACAGAAGGCTGCACTAACAACAATTGAGAGAATTAATTCCTTTGGCTTAGTCAAAGATGCAGATTGGGATTAGCTGTAGTTCACATTAGGTGAAAAGGCTCAAATTATATTTAACCTAGGCTTTAAATTTGTAACTATGCCAGTCCACTGGGTACATACTAGGCAAATAGGCGAATTAGTAGCTAACCAACTTCTAGGAGAGACATATATCTGATTAATGATCAGATGTTTGATTTTACTATAAATACGAAAATTATGTGCCCCGTCCAGGCGTCCATAACAAACGGATTGATCTTGATATTGCGGCACGTACGGAAAATACGGGCCCGCCGCGTAGCGCGGGTGCTTAATGCTAGTTACATTTTAAGCGCAAACGCTAAATGAGAAGGAATCGAAAACCTGAAAGCGTTCCAAACAGTGGAAGAAGACCATTTCGGAGAGAAGACAACTGAGATGATAGTATTAGTGAGCCAGTTGAGCTGACACAAAAACATACCAAAATTACTGACAAGCACAAACCTGACAATACCAATGGTTTTAAGTAATAAAACTGAATGTAAAGATATATCATCTTTCCCACACCTATCAAACACTAAATTACTTCTAACCGTGAAGCGGTTGATTGAACTAAATGGGTTTGCTTCACTTTCATCCTTTGTGTCGTTGGCCTAGCTCACACTCACCGTTTGACCGTTTAACATTCTCTGTTTTAATTAGTTTATGGTTTTTATTTTTTTATAAATCTTAACAGTTAATTATTTATAATAATAATTATAATAATCCAAATTTTTATAATACTTTTAATTTTAATATGACTTTTGGGCCTAATAGCGTGGTTGTTACAAATTTAAACTGTATCTTTATATGCATTCAAAAACATATTTGATAATAGGAGCACAGTGGCCAATTATACCAAATGTTTGCCCAACACTATAGCAAAAAAAAAAAGCTGAGTAAGGTAATGATTCCAATCCTAATCTTCAAGTCAGCAACATTGCAACAATCAATTTGAATCTTAATTTTACACAGAATGTGCTTCAAATCTAAAGATGTACACCTGGGAAATAACACAAACTCAAATAAATCAACATAAATTCTAGCGTACAGTTAAGATATTCAAGTCAAACTGTTGTGTGTCAAACATCATAGAAAAGAGAGCATAAGAGCTGCACAATCAAAATTGTTTTAAAGTAAGGTTTAGACGGCCTGGTCTAAGCCCGGTTTGTTGGGATAACTGCGAAGGACCTGGATATCCCAATATTCTCCTCACCCCGTGAAAAATACGTCTAGACTTGCCACCGAATATCAATACATCACCTGATTCCAACAAAACTCTTTCTAACTTGTTTTCATCTCTAGTATGGCCATACAAGAATTCTGCAGTCCTGCCAATGGAGACGGAAACCACAGGCAATCCTCTACTCAGACTATCAGCATGCTCATCGCAATCCTACGTTCAAACAAACAATCAACTCTACCATGTCAAATAAATAACCTACACTACAAATGAGTCAGTCCATTAGGGTATTGTGAAAAAATAAATTTCACTTGTAAGTAAAAAGCTAAGAACATTTAAAAGTGTGTATGCATGTTGAGATGAAAACTAACCTGATGAAGGCCGATTCGATCATATATTGAATAGAAATTGGCTACACAAATATCGGGGGACATTGAAGGAAGTTCATCAACATGGCCTTGGGTATCTTGAATTGCGTTTTCAGCCAATGAAATAAATTCACATGGAAGTGGTGGTGGTGTAGAACCATCACTTGTGGCACTTTTCTCGTACTTTGTTACTGGATCCCAATTTCGATCGAAACACATCATACGTAGTCGAAGTTTAGCTCCACTTCGGTTACGAGGCTGGTAAAACCCCCCAGGACCCATAGCCACCATTTGGCACATATTCACTATATCAACCTGAAACTTAGATCCTTGGTCAAAAGAATTCAAAGATTCCAATCGAACATGTAAATAAATTTTAATAAAAAGCATTGTAATTGTAAAATAGGGAATCACCATTTAACAATTCATCATTGATTCTCTCTTGACAACGAGAAGCAAAGATACCATGGTTGTAGTTCAAAAATCATAAAACTTTAATTAAAGATACGTACGCATCAGTGATTAGTTATGGCTTCATGTATTGGCACATCCCCTACTTTTATTTGCATACCTTCTCCCCCTATATGCCGTGTATAGGGAGGGTCATACGCGGTATAGGGGGTCTGGCAATACGCAACATATAGGTCTGACAAGACTAGTGACTGATGGACACTAATGACGTGTGGGAGTTTGTGCACCCACTTGTACGTCGCGTATAGCCCTATATGCGACGTATAGGTGGGTGTGCAAATAATTATGAGGGTGCATCATTACCATGACCCTTAAATATATAATAAGAATATCTATATATCAATCATATTGTGATGATTGTTAACGGGAAACATATACCTGGCCCTCGTGGGTGAGGTAATTTTTAAAGAGAACCATTCCAGGTCCAAGCACTTTATGATCAAATTCAGAATTTCTCCACCTATCAAACACTAAATTACTTCTAACCGTGAAGCGGTTGATGAAACTAAATGGTTCTGCTTCACTTTCATCCTTTGTGTCGTTGGCCCAGCTCACACTCACCGTTTGACCATCCAACTCCTGCACATTTTGTTCATGAATGTCATTTCTCAAGACATGATATAATTGAGCATACATTTATATACCAAGTAACAAGAAAAAAGTGAGAGACTGAGGGAAAGAAAAACATAACATACCCACTGATCCATTCCAACCATCGAGTCAAAGCCAGCATCAGGATCTGTAAAAGTAACAAATCCAAAACCTCTAGACCTGCCAGTTTCTCTATCTTTGATTACTCTAGCTGTTGTATATCATAAACAACCATGAGAGACATATCACAGAATACAACTTTAATTTGGAAGCTGATGTCCAAAAACATAAACAACCACAGTCATCAAGCAACTATACCTTGAGAGATTTCCCCGTATGGGCTAAAGGCTTCTCGCAGGCTTGTATCATCTGTAGCGCATGCCAATCCTGCAACAAAATTAAAAAAACATCAATGTGTGTGAATACAAACAGACTTCTAAACTCAACATGATGATCCTACTAAAATTGTATTTGACTTGAGGATGAGATACCTCCCACAATGACCTTGTAATTGATCGACATGCATCGTAGCATTTGACATGGACTTGCCACTGACATTATATTATTGATGTTGTTATTCACAGTTTGCCTTAGTATATTACCAACTCGGTTCAAGAGCGCCATGGTGGTATCTTGCAACTTAAAACACAACAGTTAGAGGGATCAATTCAAAAACCCAGTTGACATAAACGGAGATTAAAAAAACACACTTTAGTTATAAAATCATAAGCTACTAATTTAGTGTAGTGTTAGGGATTGCCAATTTGTACTTTCCATCCTTTCTGTAACTTTTACTCACACATGATGTCGGCAGAACCGGAACATCTTAAGCAGGGGTCATAATAGAATTGTTTACATTCCATGTAGTATCAATAATTCAACTTATTCTCAAACACTTATTATTATTATTGCTATTGTATGTATTTTAACGGATTTAAACCCCACCCCAAAAAAACGTAACAAAGCAACAGTAACTGTAAATTCCTAATCAATTAATCAAAAACAATATAATCAATAATAACATCCAAAACCCAATTTATAATTACTAAATTCCTATCAGAATGCAGAAATAATGGGAAAAAAAATAACTCACAATTCACAAGTTCAATTTGCAGAGAAGGGAGCAAGGCTGCAGCCTGAAGGGGCGGCGCTGCCTGGCTGGGCCGGAGGAGGGCAGGGTAAGGTTTGGTGGCTACTTGTTGCAGAACATGGTTTTCTTAGGGGTGAGCAATGGTTCAAACCCGACCTGACCCGAGACCCGATCTGTACTTAAATCCAGAACCGAAATCAGACCCTAATAGTAGGTTCGGTCATCGGTCCGGTCACAGTCGGTTCCTTCGGTCCAAGATACAAGACCCGAACCCGAAATATAACATCATCATGCCTGATTCAGGGTCTTGATTAGTTATGCATTTGCCTACATGTTACAGCCTATTGTGAAGCTCTTCAAGTCTTTTGAATCTCCTCTTGTCAAAAAAAGTGCAAGCAAGTTGGTGTTAACCTCATTAAAAACATACATGTTGTCGGCCGTTAAAACAGTTGACTCAAGATTTGAAGATGGAAGTAAAGATGAGAATATATCAAAAAATGAACATTTGGAGGTACTTCATATATTAAACCTGTTGAAGTTTCTGGTCCCTTGTTTACCAAGCATAGTCATATCGAAAGTTGTTATAGAATTACAAACTGTTATAGCATTAATTGGCGCAATTTCTGAATATCAGTTAGTTTGTTACGATCTTTCGGTCCAAGTTTTTGTTTTCGGTTCGGTTCTCGGTTTTATTTCGGTCCGGACCTAATATGCTCACCCCTAGTTGAGGAAGTCGAATCAAATGCAGTCATTTTCAATTAGTTATGGAAGTTAGATCGAATGGAATCATTTTCTATAGAGAATTAGATTGAGAAACTTTTGTAATTGTGGTACATGAAAATGCTATCAAGTCTAATAGTTTTAATGTCTTAACATTTTTTAGTAATGGAAGAGTAAAATATACAACTTTCTTCCACAAATGATCAAATTTAGGTTTTTTTATAACTAAGTAAATAGTTATAATTAATACTGAGTTAACTCTATATTTTATAAATTAATTAGGGAAAAAATAGTCTAATGCGTTGCTGAGTTCAATATATAGATTAGGTGATGATGATCTTGAAGTTAACATTAACGTTTACATATGAGTAATTATATTATTTTCAGACATGGTTGACAAAATGATGTATGAAAAACCTTGTAAGAGTCTTTGACGTGTTGCATCCACTCTATATCAGTGTTAGCCTTGGGAGGAACCGTGGGGAATGGATTATCCGAAAATGCAACCTCTTTTCCTTCTCAAGAACACTTCTCAACTAACGTCTTGAGGAACCATTCCGGGAGGCTATTTTCATGGAGTTTGTGTCACGTTGCGGCATGAGAAGAAGAAATCTAAAAAAATAGTATTCTATGTTTGATGTCCTAATTAATTATGTCACCCAATGGCAAAATCTTCTATTATGAATTAAGATCTTGTTTCACAATACAAGTGAGTGGCTAATCACTTTTCACTAATATCACTACATTCTTCCTCGCGTATGTATAAGACCGAATTCATTCGATTTCTAAAAAAGATTACTAATCCATAACTTTTCAAGGAATCCTTCATCAGTGGTTGTGAATGACTGATTTTTTTCAATCTTTTCGACCTTGGTTCCATAGGAGCAAGTCAGAAAGTAGAACCATCTGATTTGATTCGTTCTCAATAGCCATGAGATGATCATCTTAGGGGGATCCTTTTGTCGACGGATTCCTCCTTTTGCTCCTCAGCCTACGGGGTATTAGCAGTCGTTTCCAGCTGTTGTTACCCTCCCAAAGGCAGGTTCTTACGCGTTACTCACTCGTCCGCCACTGGAAACACCACTTCCCGCTCGACTTGCATGTGTTAAGCATGCCGCCAGCGTTCATCCTGAGCCAGGATCGAACTCTCCATGAGATTCATAGTTACATTACTTATAGCTTCCTTGTTCGTAGACAAAGCGGATTCGGAATTGTCTTTCATTCCAAGGCCTAACTTGTATCCATGAGCTTCATATTCGCCCAGGGTTCGCTCCCAGAAATATAGCCATCCCTGCTCCCTAAAGTCAATCCCACGAGCCTCTTATCCATTCTCATTCAATCACAGCGGGGTAGCAAATCAAAATGAAAAACTCACATTGGGTTTAGGGATAATCAGGCTCGAACTGATGACTTCCACCACGTCAAGTGTCACTTTTTGGGTGTGAAGCAATGTCAAACCAAAATACCCAACAAGCATTAGCTCTCCCTGAGAAGGAGGTGATCCAGCCGCACCTTCCAGTACGGCTACCTTGTTATGACTTCACTCCAGTCACTAGCCCTACCTTCGGCATTCCCCTCCTTGCGGTTAAGGTAACGACTTCGGGCATCGCCAGCTCCCATAGTGTAACGGGCGGTGTGTACAAGGTCTGGGTACGGATTCACCGTCGTATGGCTGACCGGCGATTACTAGCGATTCCGGCTTCATGCAGGCGAGTTGCAGCCTGCAATCCGAACTGAGGACGGGTTTTTGGAGTTAACTCACTCTCGCGGGATCGCGACCCTTTGTCCAACGGAAATCAAAAAAATTGATCCATTTATAGTCCTCTGCTAGTTGGATTAAATACCCTATTTAAATTACATTGATTGTTTATCGCGAACTTAAATTTTAAATGAATAAACACTTATTGATTTATGGTGTTAAACAACTTTTAAAACCAAATGTTTTATCGTTTTTTATAAGACTCCTTTTATTAAATTTTACGATTCTTAGGGGTTGTTTGGTAAGCTTCTTAATGAGGCTATGAACCTATTAGTACCGAATGATTCAGTATTTAGCACGTTTGTTTCAGCTTCTGAATGGAATGGTTAAGGCTGAACCATTCAGACTTGAGATGTTGCTGAACTATTAAGCACTAAACCATTAAACATTGAACTAGGCTGAACTTTAATGTGGTTCTCCTACCAATGTGAGACAAGAAAACTAATTAGAGGTCCAACTCAACGATTCAGCACTTAACCATTCAGACATCTTAACCATTCAGACCTCTTAGTGATTCAACACTTAATCAACCAAACAGCCCCTTAATTAAATTAAAACACATGCTAGTTTTTCCTATCATTCTATTATTGAGACATTTTTTTTCGGTTTTGATTATCTACTCTAAAAAATCCAAACAACCACAAAACATAAATAAAGTCGAGCCACTTGTGGTATATTGTTCAATTTCGTTCTAATGAGAAACCTAAACACTCTCTAAAGGGACAGAAAAAAAACCATTATCTTGAAAGCTCCCACTTAGTCCAAGATCTCCATCTACAAGCACTACAAGAAAATGAAGCTATTGCAGCACCACTAAAATGTTGCATTAGGCCTTAAAAAGGTTACAATATGTCTAATGCAACCTCTTATTGGGGGCTGCATCAGAAGCAGTTACCTTAGACCTAATGCAACACTTTATAGGCTTAATGTAACCATTTTTTATAGTGTTACATTTGCTACTCTAATGCAACTTTTTAGTGTGCAACTTTTTTACATTCTAACGCAACTTTTATCATACTTAAATGTAACTTTTATAATACTCAAATGATACTTTGGTTATATAAGTGCAACCTTTTTTTATAGAAAAAGTGCAACCTTTTTATAATAAATGCAACTTTTTTATGAATTTTAGTTACAACAAATGCAACACTTTTACACCCAAATGCAACTTTATAACATCAATCCAATTACAAATAATTAAAATTTGCATTAAATCACGATTATGCAAAAACAATAAGAATGCAAATATCATCATAATCAAATGGTTTACTTAAAATTACTTGTCCAAACATAAATAACAATATAGTGTCAATTACAATACTAAAGCGAAATATAAAACCTTCTACTCAACTTGATCTTCAACTTGTAGTTGTTTCATAACCTTCTGCATCATAGCTTCAAAGTTTTTCGTTGGTTGTCAATAATATCTTTTCTAATAGCTTCAAGTTCGGCTTTTTTTCTTTCATGGTCCACTTCAAGCTCGGCTTTTTTCCTTTGATGATCCTCTTCGATCTCCTTGCGCAATTCTAGTAACTGGTTTTTCTCAACTTCAACGTTTGCTTTAAACGATTCTATCATCCCCTCTAGAACCATGTATGACGTGCAAACACCATCCACTTTTTTCATCAATGTATTTGTAACACCTCTACCATATAGTCGACGATACCCATAGTTTTCTTTGCTCATTACAACTAAATAAGGATCTACTATAGCATTGTCATCCTCCTTTGGCTTGTAGTTCTTCATTTGTTCCTTAAATATTGTCAAAAAAATTATTAAGAAAATACTTAAAAAAAAAAATTGTAATTAAAATCATGCTATGGATAAATGTTAAAAAATGTATGTTTATTTTCATGTGTCATTGGAGCTTTCATCAAAATTAAATTAATCCTATAAGTAATAAGCAAGCATGATAGATGAATATCTACATAAAGTTAAAAGTATAAAGAACTTACAATTTTCCTTTGCGTGTCATCATATGTATCAACATACACACGCCCTTCCGTCCTTTTACGTGTACGTTCAAACAACTGTGTTAAAGTAGGTAATTGTTGGTTTGGGTCAACATTTTTCTGTATTCATAATAAAATAGTTATAAGGAAACTAAAAACATTAGTGTATTGCACAACAAAAATAATACATATCATGGGCAAACTAAAAACGTGTTACCATCTCCTCACAAATCCTAGCAAAACTTTTTGGACCGGCTGTGTGCATATTTTTTTGAGACATGCGTGATTCCCTAGCTCGCAAACAGCGTTTCTGTAAACACATTAATATATACACATCAACTAATATACAACTCTAAATAGCAAATACTATTAATGGAGAAATTGTTGAAGAAAATACCTCCACATCTTTATTACTCAATAGACGCAACAATTTTGCAAAATCATCTTCTGGAATGTTGTCAGGTCGGTTCTTCCACCTTGTTTTATTGTCCTTAAATTGATAGAAGTGTTTTCGCTTAAACCGACATTTGTAGACCTTATACAATTCTCCAATAGTGGTTAAAACCCATTTCTTAGCAGCATTTGGCACATCATATTTTTCCTTTTAAAAAATAAGCATTTAGTTAACAATGAAAATATAACAAATAAATGAAACAAAACTACCAAAAACCTTACCAAGACATATTCCCATATCTTTTCTTTATTTGGCACCTTCTGCCACGAACTATAAATCAATGGTGCAAAACTATGATTACGAGCTAATGTACCCAAAAATCGAGAGAATTGTCCAGGTATATCTTTCCCCTCTATTTCAGGTCCAATGGGTTGTCCAAATTTATTACATATAATGACCTTCCGCTCTTCGACTTTTCGTGTGTGCACATCATGCAACATTGTTGGTCCCCTTTTTTTGGATTTGGGAATTTCTGTACTCAAGTATAGTTTAGAAAAAAAAATATGTATATATAGTAAATCAGTAACATCCCAAAACCATGGTGTAAGTAATTAAATTGTACCTGATGTTTTTTCTAATTCAGGGCGTTGTATTTGTTCAATTTCAAGGCAATGTACATCTTCCTCATTTTCCGAATCCTCGCTGCTATCATCCATATTCATATCCTTATTTGCAGCTATCATATCTTCAATGTATGCGTTCTCTTCATCTTGATCAGCTTCATCTCGTCATTAGAAATAAAATACGATCAATAAACAACAATTACAAAAATGCTAAAACAATAACTAAGGAAATACTTAAATCACTAAACATACGTACCTTGTGATCTCATAAAATCTCCTTCATTCTCATCATTTTCCAAACCATCTAGTTTCATATAATTCATTAACATGTAAAAGTAAAAATAAGTAAATTAATATAAAATATAGTTTTAATTAAAATAAATACGTACCTTGAGATCTCATAAAATCTCCTTCATTCTCATCATTTTCTAAACCATCTAGTTTCATATAATTCATTAACATGTAAATGAACAAATGAGTAAATTAATATAAAACATAGTTTTAATTAAAATAAATACGTACCTTGAGATCTCATAAAATCTCCTTCATTCTCATCATTTTCCAAACCATCTAGTTTCATATAATTCATTAACATGTAAATGAACAAATGAGTAAATTAATATAAAACATAGTTTTACTTAAAATAAATTATACGAACATAATAATACCTTGAAATATCCGATCATCATCCTCATCAACAAGAAGCAATTGTTCCCTTGATCTATCTTTAATACTATTAGGCCTTCCCGCTCTTTTACTCAATACCTCCCTTTGCGTTTTTGATAGTAGTTCACCCATCGTAACTGTTGATCTACTTTGATTCTCTTTCAATGCCTTTGAATTCAATGGAAACTTTTCAGTGGCCTTTGGAGCGATCATTCGATTCTTCTTCGCTAAATTAGCAATCCTATTCATTGATAGTGGTGCAATATATTGTGGCCGATGTTGCTATAACAAATATCATGTTCGTTAGAAAATACGTGTTTATAAAATAAAATAAAATCATAATCTATTACCTTTTTGGATACTTCAACACTTAAAAATTATATTCAATAAAAAGATAGAATTCATTCAACACTTGTATTCACTTCTTGATCTTCCTCACTATTATCATCATTATCATTATCAGGTATATAGTCTACGTCTTTCGCATTATTGTAAGTAGGTTTCACTTTCTTTTTCTTCATTTTTTTGACTATCTACCAAACTTGTAAATGAATTTGCAATCCTTTTCAATCCCAACTCTTGTAATTTCTTTTTATTTTCTTAACCCTCAATAGCTTCCTCATCTCATAATCATTGACTTTCCCTTGATCAATTTGAATTTGGTTGCTTTTCTTTGCCATTAGACCTACTCAAAGTCAATAATGAAATTCCCAGTACTATATAGGACAAACAAAGATTCAAAAGTCTAAGTAATAATAAAATCATCTCAAATATACTAGATGAGTGGATGCACAATATGGCTTTCAATTTTTGGGCATTACAACCCGAATAAGACAACAAAAATAGAGTACATTAAAATCAATTTATAATTTGGGCATCTATGAGTGGATGCACACTATGGCTTTCAATTTTTCATTTGTTTCTTTACTTTACTTCGTAGATTCTATTGTTTGTTAAAATGAATTTATAATTGCTAAAAAAATAAACACAACTAGCGGTATGATGATAAAATTAATTACATATGATACAAATTTTTACTTAAAAAGTAATGATCATACGTTCATAATTCATCCTTGTAATGTCATATGCAACAAAACTGCACAAATGATATCAAGACAATCAAGAAATGTCAAAGGAATGCATCACTAATCAAGCATGTACAGACTTTACCAAGATGTGCATCAAACTAGAAGTTTCAAAAGAGTTATAGCTCAACTTTAAGTCATCATATCTATTTATAAATTATTACTTTGATGGAAATGCATAATAACTTTTACGTAATGTACACCTAGATCAATCAGATTACAAAACAAAGTCCAATACAAAACAAAAATACCCATGTTCCAGCATACTACAAACATACCATGAATCACTATTCCAAACCATCATATATTATTATTCAGTTTAACAGAAGCCTCAAATGAGTTAACACCCATCATCATCGACTGAACCGTTCAAGAATCAGACGTAGAAAATGTCGCAACAAAGTTGCAAACAGGCCACCCAAGACGGCAGTCATGGCCACCGGCGGCGCATATGCGAACGTTTCTCCCTCCCCAACCACAACAACAATCTATTCCAACCACCCACCACTCTCAGAGAACACAATCCTCATCATCGCTTATTATGATTATACTACAGGAGCATAAAAAAACACCCATCGGCTATCACAACCACATACACTCACATAATCAAACCACTTAATAAACTTCATCTAGTTATCCTCCACCTTCCACCTATCAACTTCATCATCATTAACATACATACATCTAGTTATAAGGAAAGAACTCTGCACAAATGAGAGTGAGAGAACAGAAAACAAAAGAAAGAAACAAAAAAAGAGAGAGAGAGAGAATGTAACCGAAAGCGGCCGCGGTGGTGAGAGCAGAGGAGGAAGGAAGGAGAGACCAGTGGGTCTCTGGCGGTTGCTCACGGCCGAGCTCCGGCCAAGCCACGACCACAACACCGTCCGACGATGAGATGCGACGATGAGATGCGCAAACCAAAAGATGAGAACCAAAAGATGAAGACGGACCGGGGGGAGCCTCTGGTCGAGCCAGCCAAGGCGGTCCGACGATGAGATGCGCAAACCACTATTGAAATTTGGGGATTTTGCCGCCGTCGACTTGAGAAGGATTAGGGAGTCATTGATGTATTGTCGTACCGGTACAAAAATATAAGTCTAAGATGAATGCCACCTCTATTGAAATTGGGGGATTTTGCCAAAATAGAATAATTGTAAATGCTGCTATCTTTGAAGTTTGGGAATTTTGGCCAAAATGAAACATGTGACTCTATTCAATTATAAGGCAGTGCTTTCTTTCTTTTAACAGTGTATAATGTATAATAATAATCATTTAAATTCGATGGTGGGTTGAAGATGCAATACTGACCTCGATTGAAGATTTGAAGGTGGGTTGAAGCTGCAATGTAACCCTTCTGTTGTCCTCTTCAATTGGGAGATTGAAGCCTCCTTCAGCCTAGATTAGGGCATCTTTTATTTAGGAATGAATAAAGAGGGAAACTTAAAACTTTTCAGCAAAAAAATTGCCCGCTATTTATTTTAATAATTGTACCGCCATTTTTTTTTTGTAAATGTTTTAAACTAATAGGTTGTTATTTAAAATAATAATTTCTTTTCATGTTATAAGATCAAGTAATTATAATTATAAAATTAATTGATGGAAGTATCAAAATAGTTATAAAATGCAAAAACTAATATTTTTTTTATCTATATATATATATATATATATATATTAATGGATAGTTAGGCGTGTAAATGAGTCGGGTCAAGCTCTACTTCCAAAGCTCAAACTCAGCTTATGGGACAATACGAGCTATATAATATTAATGGAGAGGAGTTGTTACTAATGAATGATAGTGCACAGAAGAAAAGAGCAAGTAATTCATTTTTATCTAACTTTTTAAAATAAAAGTTGCATTTAACTTTTCAAAATGCAACCTTTTAGGAAAAAAGGTTGCAACATTTAGTAACATGTGCAACCTTTAAATAAAATAGTTACAAATTTAGTACTAGTTTGTAACTTTTTATAAAAAAAAGTTGCATTAGATCTTTTAATGCAACCTTTATGTTCATCTGAGTTGCATTAGATTCAAATGCAACTTCTTTGAAAAATGTTACTTCTAAAATGTTGCATTAGGCCTATTTTCTAGTAGTGAAGCATTATTTGTTTTCGTTTCCGGTCTTCAATATTTTGTCTAGTCTGGTTTTACAATTTAAAATAAACAACTTTTATATAAAATAAACCAAACTATTACAAGAGTTCCAAATAACCCGAAAAATACAAATATTAAAACCAACCAAAAATCTACAAACACAATCATAACAAACAACAAGAGTTCTATGGCTCGCTTCACATACTCACAATCATCACCAAAACAAAAAAGGTTTGATCTTTTTTCAAACGAAAGATTTGACAGATAAAACAAAGATCAATTTAAATAAATAATATTTAAATAACCGCAAAAATGGTTCTAACGCCACTTTGGGAATTTGAGATCCATTTTAGGGCTTTATAAAATGTATTTTTATAAATAAATATAATTCAATAACTGCTTATTATAATCAAATGCCGAATGTGATTAAACACAAAAACAACAAATTATCCAATCAGTGATCCAATTACACTTCATTTAAATAATTCAATAAACATCAATCACATGGTGTTTTAGAGTCTGCCTTGACGAATTCCAAAAATCTGCACTTTGGATTCAACTAAAGGTTCCGCTAGATAACCGTATGACAAAACTACGGACTCTTAGAGACCATTGCAGGACACCACAAAACAAAACGGGTTAGCAGAGTGTAGGGTGACGGTGCAATTGCTTGGGCAACGGGGTTGCAGCGCCGCTGATCCATGACGCTATGGTGGCGGCGCATAGGCCGGCAGCGGCAGTGAAGGGGGCGGCCGATGATGGAGTTGGAGGGGGGAGCGATGTGTTTTTTTTATAAAAATTCTTAATTAGGTTTTAAAGTTACGGTTGCTTATATTGGCCACTTAATTACACTCCAATCCCTAATGAACTTTCTTGTCTAACAAGTGGTTGCCTTTAATTAACATTTAATCAGCTTTTTCATCCTTTTAACTTTCATTATAAAATAATCTCATTTAATTCTTTAAACATAAAAGTCAATCATCCTTCTTATTTATTATATGATAATAAATAATAAATTCATTTTGTTTAACTCTTTATAGGAATAACTTTCTTTGCAACTTTAATTATTTCCCAAATAATTAAGGAATTATGTATTCAACAAATATTAATTACCGCAAAATATAATACCGCATTTTGTGAATTATATTATATAACAATTAAATATTATTCTTGTCTGATCTCTAAAATGTAACTCTTTGAATCGTGCATTGATAACAACACATCTAAATTAAACATTATTTGGCCTTGTATAAGGCGACTGGTAAAGTCATTGAAGGTTTGGAATCTATCATTTTTTAAATTCTTAAGGGGAGGGTCTTTGGTGGCTAATAAAATCCATTGGGTGGCATCGGATCTAGTGTTGTTTTTTAATGTTAATGGATTTGGAGGCATCAAGTGGAAGTTCAAAGCTTATGGATAAAAGTCACTGGTCCTTTCCATCATAAGAAGAGAGGTTGATCTATCCTTCCTCATCATTATCAGTCAACAGGTGTTTAACGTAATATCCTAAGAATGGAATCCAATTTTCCGGTCCCGAGCATGAATATTCAGATGTATATTAAAGGGGTGGTGGAAAACATGGAAAACATCTGCTTTTGGATTGACCCTTGCCTTTTTATAGAATAACTAAGCGATACTTATCCATTGATTATCGCTATATATGTAACCAAATAAATTGTGTTTTGTTAAGGACAGATCGGGTTTCAAAACAAGAATCAAGTCTGGAAATATCTATGTACAAGAGTCCTCTCGCTGCCTGCAAAATTATAAAAGTGGCATCAGCTTTGTGGGCTACTCAGTGAGGTTAGTATTACTAGGAACAGTGACGGTTGGGTATGGCAGAGGGATAGCTGGGGGAACTTCTATGTGGGTTCGGTCAAGATATTAAGATACCAAGAGACTGATTCTAGCCATATCTTCATTATCGAGTGGTGTAAGTGGGTTCCGAGAATATGCAATATCTTTATGTGGAGAGTGGAAATGGACAAATGGACTAATGGAACAGATTCCTACTACCTCGACTTTTCAAAGAAGGAATGTGAATTTTATCGGGACTTAACAGGAAACGACTGGTCACATGTTTACTTTGTGCCTAGTTTCTACGATTATTTGGGGTTATATTAGTTTTTAGTGTGGTATCCGTCATATTTTTGTTTCCTCGGTTAAGGATTTGTTGGAATTACGCAAGTCGCTCAGGTTGGATGACAAGTATAAGGTGGTGGTTCAAGGTGTTATTATTAAAGCTTGTTGGCGTACACGAAATCAAGGACGATAATCGGTTCTCTAACAAAGAGATCAAACTGGAGAAGATAATTGAAGAAGTGAAAGCTCTTAGCTCTTTTGGGTTCAAGCATAGATTGAAGTTCAAGTTGATAAAATTGGATGATTGATGTAAATTTTATTTCTTGTAAATATGGTGTAGTCTTTGTTTGTTTGCGTCCCCAACTTGTTGGTAGCGGCTGTTGTGTTGGTTTTTTTGCCCCTGTTTGTTTTGGTGGGTGGTGTTTTAATATTGTTCTCCTTTAAAAAAAATCATCATAGATGATATCTAGTTCGATAGCTGTTAATGGACTACAAGCCAACGGTTACTAACTTTCATTCAAATAGCGCGCACATCGATGAAGCAATGTGAGATAGTGGAACCCGTCAACGCAATTAAGGTAAAATATTTCTGAGTTATTGATAAGTGGTTCACATTGATTTGAGAGAGGCAAAATAAAAGAAGAGGAAAGAAAAACATTAGGTTATTATGTTAATGAATTTGCTATTAGGGGGTCGGGGCACTTTACGGCAAGGGGGAGCACGGTAAGATTGTTGCGCGGCAACACCACCGCCGCTCCCGCTCCCTCGGCTACCCTCAAATACTTCATCAATCGGCAACAAGTAACCGGCCGACAACACTTTGAGTGTGATTTTGTTGGGTCTGCTGACCTGGAGAAGAACAGATGATTAAAAGCCAAAATATACTAAGTGTTTGATCATGAATAAAGAACAGTTGTTACAATAAAGCTTCCTCCAAAGTTCTGTTGATTCCTAAACTGCTGCTGCTTAACAACTGTTAGAAGACAACTGCTGCTGACAAAGTCTGATGGATAAAGTCTGATGGATAAAGTCTGATGAAGAACAACTGCTGATTAAAGATCTGAAGAGCAAAGGTCTGTTGAACCAACAGCACTTTGGTTCAACAGATGATAAGAAGACATCAGCGTTTAGACTAACAGAGTTTTATTTATCAGTTGTTTCAATGTAACAGTAGTTTAATAGCTTAACAGTTGTTATAGTTTGTTAGTCTGTTAGGGGTCGCTTTCTAGGTGACGTCAGCAACTGATCATCAGAGGTTTGTACTTGTCTATAAATAGAACAGTACTTGTACTGTTCTATTCATCACTCGTCATTCTCTCTTAAGACAAACATTCTCTGAGTGATCAGGCTGAGGGGGAGTTAATTGTACAATTGTAATCTTTCCATTTAATGAAAGCATTCGATTAAAAACAATTATACTCTATGTTTTGATTTATCATTATTCCGCTGCACTTTCCATTTATACTTCATTCATATTTCATATTTAATCAAAACAGACCAATACTCAGATCCTAACAATTGGTATCAGAGCTTGGTCATTTAAATCTGATCTAATCAATCAGTTTAATACACAGATCAGCTCATAATCATTGATATCGTTTGTTTGTCGGGTTAAAACAGAGTAATAGTTTATTTTCGATTCAACAGTTGATAAACAGACTTTGTTTTTGAAAAACCAAGAGAATGACTTCACTCAATCAAGATCCACACAACACTGGCACACACAACAAGCCTCCGATGCTTGTCAGGTCAGAATAAAACATCTGGCAGCGTCGGGTGGCTCATGTGTTAGCACAACAGAACACAGGGTGCTGGAAATCGGTAGTATTTGGACCACATGTTCCAATGGTACCGAGTGCCGAGGATCCAAAGATCCAAGTACCAAAGAGTGTTGAGAACTACTCAGAGCAAGATTTTCAAAAAATCGAGCTAGATGCCAAGGCTTTCAGCATAGTAGCCATGGCACTGCCGAATGATATCTATGCCGGTCTCTTGCACTGCAACAGTGCTAAAGAACTGTGGGATGCTCTCAAAGAGCAATTCGGGGGAACTGATGATGTGATTGAAAACAACCGTGAAATACTTAACCAACAATATGAAACGTTTAGTCACATAAAAGGGGAGTCATTAACACAGCAGTTTGAAAGGTTTAACTGTCTAATTAGTGAACTCAAACTGGTTGGTCTAACTTTTCCTAATTCAACACTGAATCATAGGTTTCTTAGATCACTTCAGGACAAATGGGACACTATAGCCATAGTTATGAGAAACTCTATCGGATTCAAAGACCTACGCCTGACCCAGCTTCATGGTAAGCTCCTAACTTATGAAAGGGAGCTTAACCAGAAAAAGAAGCTCCAGGACTCTGGCAAAGTGTCAGATGACTATGTATTTGGTAATACTGCACTGTTGGGTCAGGATGATGGTTCTGGAAGTAGTAAGGATCAGAGTTATGATCATTACAGTGACATAACAATTGGTTTTAATAATGATTCTTACTCATCACCAAACAACTGTACTTTCACAGCCAGTGGTGATATCCAGGCTTCTGATAATTCATCTTTTGTGTACAATGACTTGCAATATATTGACCCTTTGGACCTAGAAGAAATGGACATCTTACACCAGGTTGCCCTGCTCAGTATTAGAACCAATAACTTCTATAAGAAAACTGGCAGAAGGTTTCCAGGTTTACATGGTGGGTCAAAGGTTGGGTTGGATAAATCAAAGATAAAGTGTTACAAGTGTCACAGAATGGGTCATTTTGCTAGGGAATGTAGGAGTCAAAATGGAGTTCCTATGATCACCTATCCAAACCAAAGACCACAGACCAACACTTATCAAACCATACCTAATGTGCAAAACACTGCTCACTTTGCACAGACCCAAACCACTGTTCCCGTGCATTATGTCCAAACCACTGTTCCTCAGTATCACTATGTCCAAACACCTGTTGCTCAGGCACCTGTGCCAATGACTGTTACTCCACCCTCTGCTTCTGCAGAAACCAGTCAACCAAGTCAACAGAGTTTCTTTACTCAGGGCTTTGTTGATTGGAGCAGTCTACCAGATGAGATAACAGATGATAACATTGCTCTAGTTGCCAATTCTGAAAAGGATTTTTGTTTTATGGCACTAGAAACAATTGTTGAAGAGATTGATTCTGAGGAGGTGGTATCTATGTCTGAAAATGTGACTGATAGTGTTGTTGGTGAGTTTGTTTCAGCTGAAGAATCTGAAGTGGAGGTTGTGAATCTCTCAGACCCCTGGGGTAGTGATGATTGTGACTGCCAGTGTAACTGTGCTTTGATGGCTGCTGCTAAGGTATCTCCTCAAATCTTAAATGACTTGTGCTCAGACAAATGTATTGTGGCATTTGCTAAGATAAAAGAGGTGAATGAAAACTTTAGAAAGAAAATTTTGGATTCTGAAATTCAGTTTGAAAAACTTACAAAAGAGTTAAAATCAAAAATATCTGAAAAAGAGTCTGAAATCAGCAGCTTAAAACATGAAGCAAGCATTACCAAAGACCAGCTTCAGACTATGATAACAAAATATCATAGTTGTAAGAAGGAGCTTGAGTCCACCCAAGTTGAATGTAAGAAATGGGTGGAATCATCTAAAGGTTTTGAGATGATTGTCAACCAACAATCTAAAAGTCATGTGAAATTTGGGTTTGGTTATCAAGAAACCACTGACCAAAGTTCACAAACCACTGACAAAAAGGTATCACAGTTGGTTGAAGTCATTCCCACAAACTCAAAAGGTCAAGAAATCAAGGTTACTGAACCCAATGGCAAGAAAATCATTCTTGAAAAGTTGGAAGGTACACCCTCATTTGATGAAATTGAGAAATATCAATTCAAACCAACATGGTCAGATGAGTGTGAAGTCCTTGAAAATTTCAAACCAATGACCTTCAAAACCCCTGATGGTAAAATGGCACCACAGGCCAAAGTAATCCCTCTAGTAAATCTTCCAACAGATGATGAAACCTCTGTTGAAAAGAAGAAAGAAAAAGGGAAAGCCAAGAACAACTTGTTTTGTGATTTTTGTGAAAAGAAGAACCATGTCACCAAAAACTGTTTTCTTCTAAAAGCATATGACATCAACAAAACAACAAGTTTAAATGATTCTAAAACTAAAGAATGTTCAATCTGCAAGAAAAAGAATCACAAAACAAAAGAGTGCCTATATCTCAAAAATTTTGATGAAAAGATAAAAGAGTATTAGGCTAAAACTCTGGAAAGTCAAGTGGTAAGTACTTCAAAAGGAAAACCCAAACAGACTTTTGACTCAGTCCAAACATCTGTTACCAAAAGTCTGAACAAAAACTCTGCTCTCAGAGATGTTCAGGTAACAGATGCTCCACCCACTAACAGATTACCAAGAGGATATGGACAACCCACTTGTCACCGTCTGTCACATGTTTATGAAGAGCCCAAGAGGCCTTCAAAACCAAAAGTGAACAGACACCCTCATGGTTTTCAACAACTGATAGGAAATGATCAAACATCCGCCGGACCAAGTGTTGACATACAAGCACTGGCAAATGGTCAACTGCAGCTGTTGAACCTAGTTCAAAAGCTAGTTCAAACCACTGATCATTCTCCTCAACTTAAGGCTGAGACAGCTAAGGACCCATCCAAAGCCAATTTGGCTTTGGACACTCACCAAAACTGAAATCCTTACTGATGTGCAGGGAGCTTCTGCTTGTTTAGACAGTTTATGGTATGTAGATAGTGGAGGCTCCAGGCACATGACTGGATGTAGAGTCCTTCTTCTGGACTTTCTTGCACATGGAGGGGGTGATATATCCTTTGGTAACGATTCTAAAGGTAAAGTGTTGGGTTCTGGTACTGTCAAAGCAGGGAGGCTTAAGTTTGAAAATGTTAATCTAATAGACAATCTAAAATTCAATCTACTTAGTGTGTCTCAAATGAGTGACAAAGGCTTTGGGTCATTCTTCACTAAGCAAACATGTAAGATTGTTGGCCCAGAGGCTGTAGAAAAGATTAACACCATCATTGCAGAGAGCAAAGCACAACTTGTTGCTCACAGAAGTGGCAATGTGTATGTTGTTGATATGTTAAAGGATAATCCTATGGCAAATGTATGTCTGTTCTCAGCTGCCTCTACCAAAGAGACAGAATTGTGGCATAGGAGACTTGGTCACACCAACCTTAAAACTATCAACTCACTCTCTAAACAAAACCTTGTCAGAGGTTTGTCATCAAAAGAATTCAAATGTGATGAGCATTGTGTTTCCTGTCTAAAAGGTAAACAACATAAAAGCTCTTACAAATCCATTGATGAGTCCAAAACTAGTCAGTGTTTACAAATGTTGCACATGGACTTGTTTGGCCCTGTAAAAATCATGAGTCTAAGAAGAAAAAGATTTTGTCTTGTCATAGTTGATGATTTTTCTAGGTTTACATGGACTTACTTTTTACACTCTAAGGATGAGACTGCAGGTATTTTGAAGGACTTTGTCACCAAAGTTGAAAAACAATATGACTTGCCAGTAAAAGTCCTGAGAAGTGACAATGGAACAGAGTTTAAAAATAAGGAGTTGGATGATTTCTGTGTGTCTAAAGGGATTGTAAGGTAGTACAGTATCCCAAGAACACCAGAGCAGAATGGGGTGGTTGAAAGGAAGAACAGGACTCTCATTGAGGCTGCAAGAACAATGCTAGCAGATTCTGGTTTACCTCTGTCCTTTTGGGCAGAAGCTGTAAACACTGCTTGCTATGTTCAAAACAGAGTTTTAATCAACCCTAGACATCAAAAGACTGCTTATGAAATTCTGTTCAAAATCAAACCACTGATATCATTTTTCAAAGTCTTTGGCTGCCCATGTTTCATTTTAAATCTTAAAGATTCCATTTCAAAATTTGCAGCCAAAGTGGATTGTGGATATTTTCTGGGGTATTCTTCTACTGCCAAGGCCTATAAAGTGTTCAACACAAGGACCAAGACAATAGAAGAAACTCTGAATGTGAAGTTCAATGAACTTTCCTCTTTAAAAATCCCAGCAAACCCTGCTGAGTTGTTTGATTTAGATAAATTCAAATTTGAAGATATTACTGTCAAAACTAACCCTGCAGGTTCTCCACAATCTTCACAACAAGATTACAGAATAGATGTTGTGGTTCCAGACCACTACAAAGTCTATCCTGCATCAGAGGAAGCAGGAGTTCAAAACAACTATCAAAACTCTGTCATTGCTGAGTCAGCCACTGTTGGCCAGTCCTATCTCCAAACCACTGATTCACCCAACCAATCCACTGCTCAATCATCTGTTGACAAAAGTCAATCATCTGTTGACAAAAGTCAGTCAAACCTTACACCACTTGGACCCATTCCTCCACCTCCATTCCAAACGTCTGTTGACTCTTCAAAATTGCCAACAGATGTTATGTCATCAGAGTCTCCAAACCTCTGTCCTTCACCACAAAATGCCATTGTACCATACCAGGGAGATTTAATCTACCTAAGAGCTCATCCACCAGATCAAATCATTGGCAACATCAGAGAAGGTGTGCTCACAAGGAGCCAATCTTCAAATATCTGTCTTTTTGCAGGCTTTCTATCCCTTTCACAACCTGTCAAGTACCAAGAGGCACTGAAAGACAACAGTTGGGTAGAAGCCATGCAAGAAGAACTCCTTCAGTTCAAAAGACAACAAGTATGGGAACTTGTACCACTGCCTAAGGATGTCTGTCCAATTGGCACAAAGTGGGTCTTCAAAAACAAAACTGATGAAAGGGGTATAGTTGTCAAGAACAAGGCCAGGTTAGTGGTTCAAGGCTTCAGACAAGAAGAGGGAATTGACTATGATGAAACCTTTGCCCCTGTAGCAAGGTTAGAAGCTATCAGACTTTTCTTAGCCTTTGCTGTCAACCACAACATCAAGGTGTATCAGATGGACATCAAGTGTGCCTTCCTATATGGCAAAATTCAGGAGGAGGTCTATGTATGTCAACCACCTGGTTTTGAAGACACATTCCATCCTGATCATGTCTACAAGCTTAACAAAGCATTGTATGGACTGAAACAAGCACCAAGAGCCTGGTATGAAACTCTCTCTACTTTTCTCTTATCCATTGGTTTCACAAGAGGTAAAATTGATAAAACCTTATTTTTAAAATGGAAAGGAAAAGACTTAATGATTGTTCAAATATATGTGGATGACATCATTTTTGGATCCACATGTAATAAAATGTGTGAGGAGTTTAGGGAACTCATGACAGCAGAGTTTGAAATGAGTGCTATGGGTGAACTTCAGTGCTTTCTTGGTCTTCAAGTAAAGCAACTGCAAAATGGCACTTTCATTCATCAAAACAAGTATGTGAAAAACTTGTTAACAAAATTTGAGATGAATGATTGTAAGCCATGTAGTACACCCATGAGCACTGTCAAGCCACTCACTATTGATGAAAAGGATGAACTGGTTGATCAGACACACTATAGATGCATGATTGGGTCTTTATTGTACTTAACAGCATCCAGGCCAGACATCATGTTTGCAACCTGTGTGTGTGCTAGATCTCAGGCTTCTCCTAGAAAGTCTAACCTTATTGCTGTGAAAAGGATATTCAGATACCTAAAAGGTGCTCCCACACTTGGTATCTGGTATCCTGCTAATGGAAACATTGAGCTTTCAGGTTATTCAGATAGTGACTTTGCTGGCTGCCATACCACAAGGAAGTCTACCTCTGGAGGGTGCCAGTTTCTAGGGAATGCCTTAGTTTCTTGGCAAAGCAAAAAGCAAGCAGCTGTTTTAACATCCACTGCTGAAGCTGAATACATTGCTGCTGCAAGCTGTACAGCCCAACTTATGTGGCTTCAAAATCAACTACTGGATTTTGGGATAACTGCACTAAGGACTCCACTCATGTTGGATAGCCAAGCTGCTGAAAATATCATCAAAAATCCAGTCTCTCACTCAACCACCAAGCACATAGATATCAGACATCACTTTGTCAGAGATAGCTATGAAAAAGGTTTGATTTCTCTGCACCATGTTCCAACAGAGGATCAGTTGGCAGATGTGCTGACAAAAGCTTTAGACACATCTACCTTCACAAATCTGATCTCTCGAATTGGAATGTTAAACATGGATTAAAACAACAAAAATGTTTCAATAAAAACATTAAAATGTTTTCAGAAAAATCAAATTTTGCTAAAAATGACACTTTGGTTGAAAAATCTGTTTTCAAACATCTGATCAGATAAAACAACCACTGCTGGTTGAAAAATCTGTTTCAAACATCTGATTAGATAAAACAACCACTGTTTCATTCAAACCACTGATAGTTGAAAAATCTGTTTCAAACATCTGATCAGATAAAACAACTGTTTTCATCAGTCTTTTGGTTAACAACAGAGGTTGACAACAGATGTTTTAACAAAACAGCTGTATGTCACCAGTTGTTTCAACCATCAGATGTTTGCCACATCTGCTCTCAAAAGCAGAGTTTTGCCACATCAGCGGTTTCACCAGAGCCTATAAAACCCTGTTTTTCCCCCAACAGCAGTTTTACTGTCTCATTGTATTCAAAATACTGAAAACCGCCTTCGTCTTCCTCATAACCCTCAATCAAAAGTTCATCACTTTCACAATCAAAATCCATTACAATGGAACTCCAAACAAAAGCCACTCATAATTTCCTTCCCTATTTGGTAAAAACCGAAGACAACACACCATTCCATTCCACCATCGACATCATCAATAACTCAAAGTATAAAAATGTTCTTATTGCTGATGCCCCCATATACCTGGAAACACTCCAAGAATTTTGGGCGAATGCTGAAGTCTTATACCAAGACAAAAAGCCAACTTCCATAATTTCAAAAATTGGAGACACCAATATCGCCATAACCCCTGAAATCATATCCACTACCTTCTCACTAAACGACTTGTCAGGTATGGAAACTTTTCCAAAAACAGAGCTTCACACTGAGTTTCAAGAGAGAGGGTATGATGGGCAAATGACTGGTTCTACATTATATAAAAAGTTTTTCCCACCAGTCATGAAATTTTTCTTTCATACCCTACTCCTCTGTGCCTCTGCCAAGACTACATCCTTCAATGAAATCCCATTGAGGATACAATACTTGGGATATGCAATGTTGTCAGATTCTGACTTCAATCTGTCTCAGGGATTGTTCTTAGACTTGGTATCAAATGTGAAAGCCATAAAATCTGGCTCAAACAATGCTTTTCTGCTCTACCCTAGAATTCTAAGTGTAATTCTACAAAAGATTTTACCTGAAAAAGATTTTCAAAAGGGAGAGTCTTTCAAAATGAAAAGTTTAACTAATGAAACTTTTACTAGAATGCTGGGTTCTTCAACCCAAGAAAAAGCAACAAAAGTACAAAAGGTTTCAAAAACACAACCAAAGAGGACAAAAACAACAACTGTTGTTGAAACCTCTGTTGGTGAGCCCACTGCTCCTGGTGATCATGGCACTTCATCCAGTGCTGTGAAACCCACACCAGCCACCAAAAGAAAACGTCCATCCACCAAAACCACCTCTCAACCCAAAAAGGGACTTCTGGAAGATGAGATACCAGAAGCTAACCCTGTTGCATCACCAAAGCAACATGAAACCACTGTTGTTACTTCCTCACAACAGTTGGAGATATCTCAACCCCAGCAAACTCCTCAAGAATCCTCACAAAAGGATCTTGTTGTAAGCCAAAGGGAGCCTCATACTGAGGCATATGAGTCACTTGATCATATGTTTACAAGTCCATCTCCCAGGGCTAATCAGCTTCTTACTCCACCTACATCACCACCACATGTCCCACAAACTATGCAACCCCTGTTTGAAGCTATTGACAAAACTCAGGACGACCCCAGTTCCTCTCCTTCACCTATCACTGAGAGTACACCACCACCAGTGACTGGGGCTGAGGAAAGTCATTTAGCTATCCCACAAACAGAAGAGGAGGTTATACTCCCAGAAGTCAATGTTACTTCTGATGAGTTTTCAAGAGAAGCAGCTACTACTGCTGTTGAGACCATTGTCTCACAGCAGGACAGTGGTTCCATTGATAAGACTTCCTTGAAGGCAACAACTGATGAGGACACCATTGTGTCTCCTAAAACAGTTGGAAGTCCCCAGTACCAAGAAAAAGGGGCAGCAGGTTCTCACTCTATGGACTCACCTCCTAGAGCTGCACCAGCTAAAACTACCTCTGGTAGGGATTCAGATGATCCTATTAACTTAGGTGATGAGTCAAAACTTCAAGAATTGACGGTTAAAGTTCAAAACCTTGAATCCTCTGTTGCTGACATCAAATCTGATGTCAAGTCAATTTTGGAAACACTGAACAACTTTACCAAAAGTCAACCCTCAACCTCTGATATTGCCAGTGAGCTATGGAAATCAGTTTCACCAATCATCATAGCTCACAGAAAACTGGCAGATCAGAACCAAGAAACCTACATGTCCTTGATTAGAAACATGGTGGATGCAAGATTCAATGACACCAAGGCTGACATCAAGGTGATCAAGGAACATTTGCTGAAGACTACTGGCTCTGCCCCTACCACCATCCTCAGGGATGAGAATGACAATGAATTCACAGCTGATGATGCCAAAAAGGGGGAGATGGTATCAGACAAATGGAAACTCCTTCAGTTGTCTTTGGGTGCCAATTGGACAGACATCCTTAGGCAGTGGTACAAGTTCCCATACTTGTTGTCTTTTGAACTGAAGGAGTTCTTCTTGCATGGCTTCTACCCAACTGTTGTCTTTTGAACTGAAGGAGTTTTTCTTGCATGGCAGAGATAGGCTACCAAAGCTAGATCCATTTGGTGCACCACCCTCACAAAAAGGGAAGAAGCCAACTGCTGACAAACCAGAGTCACCCAAATCAGCTCCACAAACACAGCAACCAAATGTTCAGATCCCTGTCACTGAACCAGCTCAAGCATCAAAGGCTAAAGAAGTTGACACTTCAGCTAATGAACAAGCTGAGAAAGCTGCTCAGGATAAAAGGAAAAGGGCTGATACTTTGGAAGTAAAGGCAGAGATGTTGGTACAGTTGAAAAAGGAACAGCAGCAGGAAGTGGAAGATGTGAATACTTCAAAGAGAAAGAAAATGCCAGCCAAACACACTAGAAAACCACCTTCCAAACTAACTGCTGAAACCTCTGCTGTACAAACACCTGTTACCACAACCACTGCCACCACAACCTCTGCTACTCAAACCACTGAACCTAAAACCACTGCTGCTAAAACATCTGCTCAACCCAAACCTACCACAACACAACCTAAAACCCAAACAACTGCTTCATCCTCACCTTCACCAAAAATCTTGTACAGCAGGAAAAGGAAATCCACCTTTGTTGTACAAGATGAAAACATCCACAACACACCACCTAACACCCCAAGCTCACAATCCACACCAGTCAATGCCATTCCACTCTCATCTTTTTCACCACACACATCTCAACTCAGATCACATAGACCACCACCAACCATCACCCCATTGGCTGAGAAGTATCCTCTTAAGTTGGATCTAATCAAGGGGGAACTTCAATCCTTTTACAATACTGATCAGCCATCAGAAAGATCCTTCCCTTCTCTCAAAGGCTTCCCTGTTCCACCTAACATTGACACCTATCTTAAATACAAGGGTGAACAGGCTGATGCTGTCATCAAGGAGAAATGCAAAGGGAAGGATGACAGGACTGCTCAGGGCATCCATTCAGCAGAGCTTAGCAAAGTTCGAAGGATTGAAGACTATGCTATGACCCTGAGCAATTCCATGTCTACCATGCCTCTCAGCAGACACTTGGAAATGGAAGTAAGGGATTCACTGCTAGAACAGATCTTGGCAACCAAGCCTTACAAAGCAACAAAGAATCAATTTACAGGCTGGACCACACATGCTCTCAGGGAAGAACTTATTAGAATTGAGAGCATGGCCAAGAATCCTCTAACTAAGGCCTCTGCCCCTGATTTCAGTAAAGGGAGAGATCAAGCTAGAGCCTTGAAGTTCAAGAGAATGAGACAAGAGCTTGTAGCAGCCAAGTATAGAGAGATGAGATCTGTTGCTAGATGGTCTGAGCTCAGGTTAATTGAAACATACAAGAAGCTTGAACAAGAAAGAAAGACCAATCCCAAACTACCAAGAAAACCAGTGTATGATGATGCTCCCAAGAAACCCTCACAGGCCTTTACGCTAGACAGTTTACTTGAAACCTCTGATCTTTCTATTGCTGCTAAAAGACAATACAAGAAGCAGAAGGAAATGTCTGAAGAGGATACAAGAAAGTTTACTGAAACCTATGTAAAAGAGGGTCTCTTGAACCAAATCAGATACTTCTCTGACCCTGTCACAGAGAAGTTCAGAGAACTCATTGGCAGGCCTCCATCTCCTAACTCATCAAAAATAAAGATGCATCCCAGTCACTCCTCTGATTCTAAAATTCTAAAATGGAAGTCTGATAAAGAGACCCATGAATTGACACTGCTCAGATCAGATGGTAGTGTTTAGAAGTTGAGTATGGATGAGGCACCTGGCCTAAGTGCTGAAGATCTCCAGACACTTCTGAATTTGACACTGGATAGAGATGCTGAAGACCTCTTCTCTCTAAGCTTTGAATTACAACTGAAAGGGCAAATTAGAGAAAGTCTGATGAGGAATAAAGATCAAGAATAAAGCAGAGTTTTGGCATCATCTGTTCTAGGGGGAGATTGTTGGGTCTGCTGACCTGGAGAAGAACAGATGATTAAAAGCCAAAATATACTAAGTGTTTGATCATGAATAAAGAACAGTTGTTACAATAAAGCTTCCTCCAAAGTTCTGTTGATTCCTAAACTGCTGTTGCTTAACAACTGTTAGAAGACAACTGCTGCTGACAAAGTCTGATGGATAAAGTCTGATGGATAAAGTCTGATGAAGAACAACTGCTGATTAAAGATCTGAAGAACAAAAGTCTGTTGAACCAACAGCACTTTGGTTCAACAGATGATAAGAAGACATCAGAGTTTAGACTAACAGAGTTTTATTTATCAGTTGTTTCAATGTAACAGTAGTTTAATAGCTTAACAGTTGTTATAGTTTGTTAGTCTGTTAGGGGTCGCTTTCTAGGTGACGTCAGCAACTGATCATCAGAGGTTTGTACTTGTCTATAAATAGAACAGTACTTGTACTGTTCTATTCATCACTCGTCATTCTCTCTTAAGACAAACATTCTCTGAGTGATCAGGCTGAGGGGGAGTTAATTGTACAATTGTAATCTTTCCATTTAATGAAAGCATTCGATTAAAAACAATTATACTCTATGTTTTGATTTATCATTATTCCGCTGCACTTTCCATTTATACTTCATTCATATTTCATATTTAATCAAAACAGACCAATACTCAGATCCTAACAGATTTTGACATGGCAATATGAGATTGGGTGGGGCTTGACAACTTTACTAAGAATGCTCTATCCCTTTTAGTAATCTTTTTTTAAAGTAAAACGATGTAATATAAATATAATGATCGTGAAAAATTACATCAAGATAGCGGGCAGGCGGGCAACAAGCTGCGCCGCCACCCCTTTCTGGACGGCAAACCCTAGCCTACTAAAAACGAAACCCTGCCCCCCCGGAGTCGAGACACTGTTATGAATAACCCGTTGGACCCTGGTCAGGAAACGGATGGCTTCCGGTGCCAAGGAGCCAAAGGTATCAAATGCCAGGGGTACGAAAACGTGTTGGTTCTCCTCACAAGCTTTAGCATGCTTCTCAACTTTCTTCGACTCTGCTTTCCGCACCGCTTGCCCTGCTACAAAACCAGTATCCCTCAAGCCAACCAGGGGAGATACACCTGTTAGGTCGACACAAGCGTGTTTCCCCCCGGCCCACCCAAAGACAAGCAGGTCTGCTGGACGTAGGGTGGATCTCCCTTCTGTGGGGTCCGAGAGGAAATTCACAGGAGCCTCTTTCTTGGCTGAGATCCCAGCCCTTCTTAAAATGTCCCAAAGAACCACCCGGACCCAGTCATGCCTATATTTGAAGCCAGGCAACTCCTTACAGTGAAGCACGTGTTCCCCGTATTTGTCCAAGCATGCCATACGGAAAATCGGACAAACTTCATCTTCATGGTACATGGGGATCATCGAACGATATTTAAGAATTGCCCTGTATTCAACCCTGGACATTGTTTGGCCCAAACCTTCGATTGGGATAACATTTAGGAAATCTTGGGCATGGGGGCTTTGCAAGCATTCAATAACTGCCTTTTGGCGGGGGGGACAAATCAAAAGATTCACCCAGGCTCTGTGCGATTTTGCCAAAAAGGGCATTCGCCAAAGTTTTCTGAGGCTTTGGGGGGCGGTGTCCTTGTTAGAAAAACCGTCCATATCAAAACCTGGGAGATAGTCATTTATCCTTTCGAGGGCCTGTACGTAGTCCAAGTCCATGTCGACAACCCCGCTATTCCATAAGATGTGGTCTTGGAGGTTCCAAGATTGAGCTCGCGATGCCACAAAAGCATACACCCTAACATCCTTTGCTGAGAGGAGCCCTAATCCTCCCAAACGCATCGGCAAAGATGCCAGTCGCCACTGTAGGTCACCAAAGAACGGACCACCACATACCACTATGTCTTCGATGGCTCCCCGCAGACCCTTATCAAAACATGATACCGCTTCATCCATCATGGCGGGTTGGCAGGTCCGCAAACCAAATAGCAACTTAGCGACCCCCATACAAGATCTGAGCAAGAGGAGTTCACTCTGGGGATCCCTAAGGCAGGGCAAAAGTTTCATAAGATCAACCGCGCGTGAGGCTCTCCGCCCTGCCAATTCCCGTATAAAGTAAGAGTCCCGACTAACAGCCCCTCCAAGGAGTTTCACCCCCTTTTCTGGCCTACCAATCCCACTGGGGAAAAGTCCATCCCTAAGTTTCACCCCATTACAAGACGGCCAAAAAACCTCAGTTTTCTTAATATTCAGTTGAAGCCCCAGGGATGGCCCCTCATTTCGGATGATGTCTAAGGCATTCGCAACATCGGTGGCATCACCAATAATAGTCCCATCATCAAGGTACCATGCATGAAATGGGAGGTTACAATTTTCTTGCACCCGGAGAACCATAGGGTGTAATGCCAAGGCGAAAAGGAGGGGACCTAAAGGGTCCCCCTGCTGAACCCCCGTAGTAGCCCCTATACAATCATTACCAACATACAACCTAGCCGGCTGGGCATATAAGAACTGGACCCACAAATAGATAGACGGGCAATGTTGAAGAACTTCTCGAAGAAGGGCAGTGCGGTCGATCATGTTGAACGCGTTTGAAAAATCCACAGTGAGCATAGCCAAAGAACCGTCTTCATGGAAGGAGTTAAGGAACCTGTTCGCACTGTGGAGCACCGCTTCTGCCCCATTAGGAGTCCCCACTCCAAATTGGAAGTCCCCTAGATAGTTAGCCATGTCCTTACCAACCTTCCTCATAGCCACTTTAGATACCAGTCTGCGCCAAATAGCCCCTATTGCAATGGGTCGGATCCCGTTATCAGGTTTCAGAAGAGGGGTAAGGGGGGCCGAAGCAATAAATTCAGCAAGTACCCTGGGACATAACCCCCTAGCCATAAATTGACGACTTCAGTAATAGCTGAGAGCAAACCCGTTGAAGCCACAGACCCCTCTCCGCTAAGGGCGTCCAATAGATGTTGGGCCCGTAAACCATCCCTCCCGCAGGAAGTCCCTTTAGGGAAAGATCGGAGGCATCGAAGCACACACTCCTCATCCACAACAAGCGCGGGCATAATGTTAGAGTTAGAGGGCAAGGACGGAGGAGGCAATACCGGATGTTTATCAATGAGAGCTTTCATGGTAGAATCCCCAAAAGGAGCAACCCCACTAGAACACAACACCTTGACAGCAGCTGTGAAATGACCGTCCTTTACTTTCCGGAGGCACTGTTTGACATTGGGGCTCTTTTCAGTAGCCTCACCCCCCTTGCTTCCTGCTTGGTAAAAGAAACATCCCCCACGCAATCGAAGAGAGAAGGAACCAACTCTGCAAACCCAGAACCGTCTTTCCACAAAGAAAGCGATTGCATGATGTTACTACACTGCAATGATTTTCTATTCCCAGACCTTCGCTCCTGCCTAGTGGACGGTTTGACCACCCGAAGGGTACACCGCGGCAATAAAAGTAGTTTGACCCAACTTTCTACAGAGCCTGGTGAAGCCACCACTTTGCGTAAGGCACCTGTCAAGGCCTGGACAAACGCCAATCGACAGCTTGGGGGGATGCTCTTGACAGTTTGAATGGGCAGTGAAAAAACCTTTTCTAAGAGGGATATATCCCCAACCACACCTCCTGAAGGACCAGGTTCCATGTCCACAGTCACGTGACGAGGTTTTTGGATCCCAACAATGAAATCTTCCACATCTCCCGTAGCCACAGAGAAGGAGAGGACGTCATCCGCACTGTGAATGCACCTTTTGCTGAGAGCATGCATCACCATGCACTTCCCACATAACCATTTAGCCCCGTCCCTAAGGGCGCCCCCAACATCCATAAAAAGGTCCAAGTCTTGGGAGATTGCATCATGCAAAGACGCCCTCCTTTTTTCTGTCTTGAAATGCAAATTCTGCATGTGCTCTAGAAGGCGTAGAAACCCTGAAGACCCCGGCTTACCATCTTTACACTCGTGGAGATGCTTAAAGGGGCATGCTCTCAAACCACTACTCGAGCCAGGGCCAAAACCTCCTTGTTTAACATTCCGATCCCTTTTATTAGGAGCCATAGGCACGCAAACACCAAACCCAGTAGCAGGCAAGAAAAATAAGAAACCCCTACTCGAGACGAGTTGGGTTAAAATAACACGGGCATAAACCATGCCCCCGCAAGAATAAAGGAGTTTGGAGAGGAGCAACAAAAAATTGTTCACCTCCTACCCGTCAACGATAGCTGCCCTTTTTTATGTCATTAGGCCACGTCTAACGAAGCGGACGAGGAGTCGTATACGAGGGAAGGTTTTTATTATTGTTATTATTATTATTATTATAAGGAAAGAAAAAAAAACACCCTACTTAAACTTTAGAAACCTTAAATAAAATGAGTCCCAAGATAAATGAGCTCAAAAACCAACATACCACTTCAGAAGAACAATTATATAAAAGATAGGAGACACAAAAAAAAGAACTGAGGGTCGAAGGAGTTAAAAAAAAGGTCGAAGGAAATAACGGAGGTCGAATGGAAATTAAAAATGGTCGAAGGAACTTAAAGCAGGTCGAAACAAGAGGGTGCGAAAGTGGAAGCAGAGGGTTCGAATGGGACCTAAATTTTGAAAAAGAGCCGTTGAAAGTTTCACGGAGGTGGTCGGAGCTGAACGGAGGAGGTGAAGGGTTAGAGCTGAAGAGGTGATGAAGGGTTCTATGGTTTCAAGATGGTTTCAAATATGATTTAATTGTGTGGAGAATCTGTTGAATAATAATAGTGGTGAGGTTTAGTCTTGAAGGAGAAGGAAAGGTCAAAGGTGTGGACCAGTTAATCTCCGGCGGATCTCACTCCGGCGGATCTCACCAGTTAAACGGAAATTTAAGATTAACCGTGAAAATTTTCAAAATGGGATAGCAAAACCAAAAACTAGTTGAAGATTGTTTCGAAATTTCCAAATGATTCACCAAGCCGTGAAAATGATAGAAAACAAAAATCAAGACATTTCTTTTGTGTGTTTAATTAATTGATTTGGTATGGAACATAGTTGATATTTTGATATGAATCACTGTTGTATTTCTCCGGCGGATCTCATAACTCTCCTTTTTTATTGTATATTTATTTACCTCATGCATTGCAAAAAAAATTCTACTAATCATTTTTTATGCAGATTTACCTCGTGCATTGCTTACAAATTTTACTTATGCATTTGAACTGAACAAAGAACGGTCTTAAACCGAAAAAAGATTAAGTTATCTAGTTAGCGAAAAAGTAAAAGGAAAAAAAAGGAGTGATAACTTAAAATCTATAGGTTATACACTTAACGAGTACCTAGCTTATTTTGGTAGCTCATTAATAAGTTTCATTCTAAAAGTCAGCCATAAATGGCTGTTTGGTAGCCTCTGAATGGTCATTAAGAGGCTATATTTGAATGGTTCATAGTCTTTTAATTGTTAAGATATAATCTTAAGTATGAATGGTTAAGAGGTAACATCTTAATGGTTGCCTCTTAACCATTCTGACTTAAGGTTACCTCTTAACCATTCAGATGTATGAACCATTAAGAGGTAGCATCTGAATAGTCATTAAAAGGCTACCAAACACATCGTTGGTGAGATATCATCCTTATCCTCCAAATCGATTATTCTTATTGAGTTCAAAGATAAGATTGACCAACGCCAATTGGTCAAGCCTCAAATATTTGTTTTAGATGAATGATATTAGAAATATATAATCCAGGCTATAATATTGTTAAATCAAAGAAAGTTATTTGACGTCATAAAAGTCTAAAACAATAAATTTTATGTTTAGCTACATTAAATTATTAGTTATATTATTACTTTTTTTCCTTTTTTTTTTTTTGAGAAATTCTGAGAAACTATCAATGCCCTGCTAACCAAGGAAATCGGTTAATTGTAGGATATGCTAGACACATGGTTTAAAAGAGATTATTCTAGGTAACCAGGACCGGGGAAAGATATGCTTACCACAATATGGGAAGTCTAAACTTAGGTCGGACAAAAATAACGATAAAACTTGAGTGTCTACTAACCAAACTTAAGCTAGCAACAGTTAGCAAAACGAAAGGCATCTACAGTTAGCAAGAAGCTAGCAACATACGTAACCCCAAAACATCATGCAAACAAAAGAATACAAGCCAAAGAAAAAAACCAAAAATTAATACACCATCGTTAACAATTCACTCAATTTGACTATTTCAAGATAAGGTTAGGCCCAAATGAATAAAATTGGCGCAATTGGGCTAAGCTACAAAACAATAAAAATTGCACTAATCTAAAGCTGAGTCTGAATTTTGAGGTTAGGCCTACAACCACACAAGTAAGTAGGGTGGGCATGTTGGAATATTGGTACCAAAGACACAATTGATTAAGCTAAAACTTGTTCTTATTATTTGATGTATTGAAAGATTTACAAAAGGTCAATCTATTTATAAGCCTATAATTCTAACTTAACAAGGATTCATAACAATTATCTAAACAATAATATTTATCTAATAAGAGACCTATTTGACTTATACTATGATGCAAAAAACTATCTCAAAAAAACACCCTCTAGGTTTGCTCTTTTTTAACAAACCTACACAAGATTAAGATTACATTCACCCTTCTAATCTTGTGACTCCAATGAGCCTTTCATCTCATTAAACTTCAACCTTGGCAAAGCTTTAGTGAGAATATCCGCTCTTTGTAAATTCCCACTTATATGTTCCACTTGAATTTGCTCTCGTCCAATGCACTCTCGTATGAAGTGATACCGGGTGTGGATGTGTTTGCTTTTACCAAAGAACACCAGATTCTTCATCAACTCTATTGCGGATGAATTATAAATTCATAGAACCACTTTTTCTTCTTTTTCACTCGTCACCTATGAGATCAAACCCCTAAGCCACAATGCTTGACAAGCCGCTTACGTTGCCGCCATGAACTCCGCCTCACAAGATGATTATAAAGCAACTGTTCCTTGTTTTTGAGAAACCCAAGTAATTAGCGCATCTTTATAATAAAAAACTATCCCCGTCGTGCTTTTCCCATCATCCATATCCATAGCATAACTACTATGACTATATCCAAGTAACATTGATTACCTCCTTTTGGATATACGATCCCGAGTTCAAGACTTCCCTTCACATATCTTAGAACTTGCTTAACGGCTTGCTCATGTGCTTTCGTGGGTCTTTGCAAGAACCGGCTCACAAACCCGACAGAAAAACTCAAGTCCGGTTGAGTGTGTGTAAGATACCGTAAGCTCCCAACTATCCTTCTATACCCGGTTGGATCAATTTCCTCTCCTTCATCATTCTTTGACAACTTCAAAACGGGATCTAGTGGGAATTGTGTAGGATTACATTCCCACATTCGGAATTGCTTTAGTATCTTCGTAGCATATCCCTTTTTTGCTTGAGCACAATTCCTTAGGAACCTTGAATTACTTCTATGCCAAGATAATAATGTGAACTTCCAAGATCACTCATTTCAAACTTCGCTTCCATTTGAGTCTTGAACATATTTATGTCTTCAATAGACGATCCGGTTACAATAAGATCATCCACATAAGTTCCAATGATGGTTCAACTTCGTCTCCAACCACCCGTTTTGTTGAGGGGTGTACGAAGCGGTAAATTTCCTTGCAATTCCTTTTTCTTTGTAAAACTTTCCCAAGACTTGAGACTTGAACTCGCCTCCGTTATCGGTCCTCAACGACTTTAGTTTCCAAGCTTCGTTTCAACACCTGTCACGAACTCGATAATAATCTCAAGGACTTGATCTTTTGTTTTAACTAGATAATCCTACATATATCGACTAAAGTCATCCACGATTAGTAACATATACTTGTTTCCAGCTTGTGTCTCTGGTGAAATCGGTCCACAAAGATCCGCATAGACTAGCTCGAGAAGATTATTTGCATGGTATCTAACTTCCTTCAGGAAAGCTCCTCTTACTTGCTTTCCTACCACGCATGCATCACATATTTGGGATACTTAAAAATTTAACGAGTCTCAAGTTTAACTCAAATGCGGCATTTAAGCTCATTTCCTCATAAAACCTTTAAATAAATAATACGAACTAAATAGGAGTAAAATTTAATAAAAACTAAACCAAAAATTATTTAAAATGTAGGAAATGTTGATATAAATATATGTATTTTTTAGAGCGTATCAAACATCCCCACACTTAATCATTTGCTTGTCCCTAAGCAAATATCAAACAACACAACATACCCTCACTTAGACCAAATACGACTAACATCTAGCAAAGCCTAAACAAGCCACAAATCCTAGGGGCACAAAGAAATCACAAGACTTACAACGGTCAAGAAGCATATGGACCAACTAGTCAAAGGTGATACTATTTTTAAAAACATGGGATTGCCTAATCAAGCTTCACTCCCCATCAAGATTCCAACCAAACCAAGCTAGTACCCCTCATAAACATCTCTCATCACTCGGTATAGATAAAAGCATATGTAAGTAAACCCTCAACACCTAAACATGAAGCTTGAAACACATAGGCTTGTACAAGGATCAAATTTCCACCTAAATGGCTTGGACCAACATTAATCAAGAGGACTCATGGGTAGGCAAGGGCTAAGGGTAGGGTATATTTGGGAAAAGTGGCTAATAAGAAAATAAAGATGAAAATCCGGAAAAATAAATTCAAAACATAAAAATAACTAAGATGGGTAATTTTGACCCATATCTAAATTATTCACTTTTTTTTTACTCAACAATTTATTTATATACAAACTTGAATTACTTTTTTTTCAAATTTTTTTTCAATTTTTTTTTCTTTTTGCTTTTTTTTCCAACAAGTAAACTAAGAGTCAAAACCTGATACAAAAATAAAAGTGGTAAACATGGTAGACAAATGAAAAGGGAGAAGGCTCAAAGTGGTGACTAAAGGTGTATCAAAAGGGTCAAAAATGAAAAACAAAAAGAAGGTAAAAAGGCTAAGATGTGGGTGATCCTAATTGCCTCTATCACGCTAACGCCAAGTCCAAACCCAAGGTCTAAAAATGTATCATGATGCACAAGTTCTATAATCAAGCAACATGTAGGCAACACTGAACAAATGAAAATGAATATCATAATAATCAAATAGGCTCAAAACCTCACTATCAAGTGTGGGAATGGGATGTTGGTAAAAGCCAAGAGTGGTCTTCCTCAATCAAGTTTGTTCCACTATCATAAGTATCCCAAAAACAATTTTACTTCAAAAACCGACTAGCTGGACCTACTTTACTATCGCGCAACTTAAAGAAATCCCGTGCCCCCAAGAAATGCAAACCCACATCGACCTGCCTTCAACTTACGCTTTACAATGGCTAAGGCGTGTCTTTTGTGTGTAATCAATCACATCGGGACATGCAAAAACTTTTATTATTTCTTTTTGTATTTTTCAAAATTTTTACTTTTTTATTTTTTTTTCAAATTTTTTTTTTTGAATTTTCTGAAAATATAAATTTATTTATATACTCCATCCCCACACTTAAAATGCACATTGTCCCTAATGTGTGTCAAAAGTGGCTAACATAAACTAAAATAAGAAAAGGAGAAAAGAAAACTGATACTCCCCTGACAAAAACGTGATGAGCTGATATGTGGGGCCATCCTACAAACATGCAACTGCCGGTGCGATCAAGCGTAACGAAGTAATAACTTGCATGACAACTCAAATGCTCGCGAATCGCGACAAACACAAAGAAACAAACCATTAATAATAATATGGCTTAAAAACGATCTCTCTCGAATGGAGATTGAGTACGGGGAAGATGTTTCTAAACCATTTTTCTTTCTTTTTTTTTTCTTTTTTTTTTCAATTTTTAATATAAAAACTCAACATAAAGAATAGATAAAAATAGAAATAAGCTCAACTAATATGTACACTCGAGCCAACACCCGAGAACAAATCACAACAAACAAACCTATGGAGGGTGAAAGGAGACTGCCACGACCTCGCAACCTCTCCACCAATGGTAACGACTCATTAACGGCCGATCACTCCACCTCTTCATTTTGGCCCACCAATCTTTATACTTACCTGGACCAAAATATATACGACACATGTAGTGAAGGAATCGGTCATCCCTCCAAAAGGGTGTACACGCTTACTAAATTCCAAGCAAGTTGTCGGTGAGCCATCTCCCGTGATCCTGATGATTGGGGAGGTGATCCATCATCTTCTTCTTCCACAGGCCAACTATACTCAATCTCCATTCCTTCTTCCTCTTTGATCTCCTTTGTTGGCTCTCCGAACAGTAATGCTTCTAATTCATCAAGATCACCAACAGGGTCAAACTCTCCCCCACATACGCTCTGTCAATCCACCAACTCATGACCGAACTCATCCTCCCACGATGGAAGATATTCGTCCTCTATCACCTCATCCTCAAGCTCATCTATCGGCTCGCTAACCTGTGCGGTACTTGCTTGGCTTAACCTAATCATTTGCACCTCGCTAGCTGCCTCAATCTCAATTCCGTCATCAAAAACTTCTTCTTCAATCAGGATTGCAGTGTCGTCAGCCAGCTCTACTACCTCGATGCCATCATCACTCCAGAAATCATCATCCTCAAGTTCTGGTCCATGGCTCCAAGGAGTGGGATACCAATTAGGCTTCTCATCACAACTAACATCCTGCTGAACTGAAGGTGGGACTGCTTCATCCATTATCGCCTCCGGTTTTGGGATTTTGTCAATCATATTTCCAGATAAATCCTTATACCCCAATATGTTCCTTTCAAAGTCGTAAACCACACGTGTAAGAGGTTTTGCACGCTCTGATTCCATGTGATCAATCATCATCTGTATATCCATACGCCACCTGTCATCATCAACTCCATACCACTGTGTGGACCTCCCACGTGAAAGATAACATTCGTGTTTCAAATGGACTCCACCACAGATCTCACAACATACATTCATGTACTGATAGCACGACTGAGTTTACATGTTTTCTTCATAACGGCTCGCGTGGTCGCGTTCCCTTATGTAGTATGCAACAGTCTTTTTTCCATACAAGATGCCATGACGATTTTTTTTAAGTAAGACTAAAGTAAAAGCGGCTAAAAAAGGGCTAATCTATCAAGCAAAAAATCAAACTCATGCAAAGGAAACAAGTAGACTAAAGCACACAGATAATCCTAAAATGAAATAAGAGCTAAAAATATGACTAAACTAAAGCAGATATAAACTTGAGAATAAAATAGGAGTGTGATGTTGAAAGGAAGGTGTGAAGCAGAGAGAGGTGAGCGCAGAATAAAAGGAAGGTGTCAGTTGGTGGTTCCTAAATTCTTGGAGCAGACATTATCTCAAAAAAAAAATTAAACTAAAAATGAAAATAAATTTTAAAAACCTCAAACTTTTGGCTTGCACCTCCAATGTTAAAATGACAGCCGCCAATGAATGTCAGCTCTCCACTTTTCAATCCCAACGTAGAGCTCTCTTTTCCTTTATAACTTGTAGCCACCCTCTTTGGAGCTCATACCCTAATTTCTTTAGTGGGTTGGCCCAACTCTTTTCCATTGACATTTTTGTTTGCCTTGTAGCCTAAGCTCAATTTATGTTGTAGTTTAGATGAAGTCCAAAAGATGTATGATCTATTTAGTCTTGTTGTAGTCCAATGTTCATCTCGTTTTGGGCTCAGGCCCAATTGTTCATACAACACAAAAAGTAAATAAGAGTCTATTCCAAATAATATACTTAATTAGACGACCTATTAAAATACTTAAAAATTTAACGAGTCTCAAGTTTAACTCAAATACAGCATTTAAGCTCATTTCCTCGCAAAACCTTTAAATAAATAATACGAATTAAATAGGAGTAAAATTTAATAAAACCTAAGCCAAAAATTATTTAAAATGTAGGAAATGTTGATATAAATATATGTATTTTTTAGAGCGTATCATGGGACGGGTGTTTGATGTTGAGTATGCCGATCGAGTTCTTGGAGAGTAATCTTAAAACTCGAAATTTAGGTGCCCAAGACGGGCATGCCACAACCAACCTTTCTCTGGCAAGTTAACCTATAAGCATACTGGAAAAACAACCTTTAAATTAATCTTGTATACATGATTGGTTGATCGAGGTACCTTCATAAGAATTGAACCATTCGGTTCAAACATGCATAAAACTTCAAGCTCGATTGTTACTTTATGCCCGGTTTTGTCCGTTTGTCCAACACTAATTATCTTATTAGTTAGTGAAGGTATATAATAGACATCCATTAATACCCGTTGTTTACCCATTTTTCCTTCAAGGATAATTGTACCGCGTCCCTTTATCTCCACACACGACCCGTCACCGAACCGCACGCGTCCCTTGATTCATATGTACAGGATCGAGAACCATCCCTTGTTTCCCGTCATGTGGTTACTTGCCCCATTGTCGAGAAACCAAGTGTTGATTTCCAGTGGGCTCTTGTCATGTGATTTCAAGTCGACCCAGTCTTCGTTAAAAAATAATTCTTCATCCTTGGCCATATAAAGATCCGGTCCTTCGTCCATGGCTAGATTATTTTCTACCGGATTCTTAAGAGTTGGGCAATCACTCGAAATGTGTCCTAGTTCGTCACACCGAAAGCACTTAAGCTTGGATCGGTCCTTGGAGAACGTTTGGATCTGTCCTTTCGTTTTCCGTTTGATCCGCCTTTTCCCCGACCCTATCCTTTTCCTTTGTAACTTCCTTCGCTACCTCTTCCTTCGATGCTTCTTCCTTCGGTGTTCCTCCCACGGCCGAACCCTCCTTGTCTCTTCTTCGCCTCCCATTCTTCGTAGGTTAGAAGGAGTTGGTCGTTTTTCGAACTAGAACCGGTGGTGTTTTCTTCGGGACCAATTCTTTCTTCCTAAGCTTTCAAACGTCCTACTATATCATCGTATGCCATGGTTTTTAAGTCAATGACTTGTTCAAGGGAAGCCACCATGTGAATAACCTTCTTGGGTAAACCGTTCAAGAACTTTTTCACAACCATAGATTCTTCAATCTTCTCTCCAAGCGAGGCCAACTTAGATGCAATACTTGCAATCTTACTTGAGAAATCATCTACTGTACCGTTTTCCTTCATACGCAAGTTTTCGAGTTCGGACATTAGCGTTTGAAGTCTTGCTTCCTTCACCATTTTGACTCCTTGGTGTCGAACTTTCACTGTGTGCCACATCTCCTTAGCTGAATTTAAGTTCCCGATTTGTCCCACATCTCAACGCGGTTGCTATATTATTCTTTTTAGCATCGGTTGTAGTCCCGGGTTCGATTATCTCCCATACGCTGTTAACACTTAATATAACATTCATCTTCATAGCCCACACTGTGTAATTTATGGGTGTTAAAAGAAGAACGCGGAGAGATGTCTAGTTGTTATCCTTTGGTGCGGCTAATTACTTCACAACATGTCTCGTCTTTCCTTTGATGCGACTCGAATGCTTAGTTCCGTCCTTCTCTGCTTAACAAACGACCGGATGCGATTCCTTAATGAGCAAGGAACCTGATCGGGCCCTCCCTGGTTACATGAGGGTTGTCAACAGCTTCGGTTAGCTACCCAGTAAGATCCGATCAAAACCTGTTTAATTCTTCCTTCACAGTTTCGAACTGATCCTTGCAGCCTACTTCTTTTAATCGCCGATCGCCTTGGATCCCTTCTACAAGACCCTTTGCGGAAGTCATTTGTCGTTGTATCTTGACAGATCCTTCTCACTGGTGAATGTAAACTGCTGCAATTTTCCTGAGCTCGTCTTCCCTTAATCGGAACCTTGAGCTCTGATACCAATTTTTGGAGTATTGGTACCAAAGACACAATTGATTAAGGCAAAACTTGCTTTTATTATTTGATGTGTTGAAAGACTTACAAAAGGCCCATCTATTTGTAAGCCTGTAATCCTAACTTAACAAGGATTCATAAAAATTATCTAAACAATAATATTTATCTAATAAAAGACCTATTTGACTTATACTAGGATGCAAAAAAACTATCTCAAAAAACACCCTCTAGGTTTGCTCATTTTTAACAAACATACACAAGATTAAGATTACAGGCACAAGCCCACCCTCCGTTAAACATGAATCCGCCACTGGTACTGGTATTATGTGGGCACGTCTTAGTTGAGATGTTTTTATTTGACAGGAGTCTAAATGCAAATTTCCTTAAAAAGCAAGATGTTTGGGTGTGGATTTATTCAAGTATCGCTGAAAATATGGCAATGTTGTAAACTGGGTTTACCGGTATGGATGAGTATGAGTAGAATCATATTTGGAAACCAGTTGTGGATAAGTTTGAATCTAAACTATCCACTTGAAAGTAAAAAAAAAAATTATTGCTGGTGGTAGAATTACCTGAATGTATAGAATGATCTTTGCTCTTCGAATTGTCCAAAACCAAGGAGTAGTATTAGATGGAAATGAGGAAAAGGGCTTCACATAGCTCAGTTAAATTAGGGTAGCAAAATCGTCTTTGTGATACCTTAAGCAATATTATTAATGATAAGATAGATAACGGGTGTGGTTTAGGATGACCCCGGACAGTTTACAGTACAATATATCATTGAGAGAAGTAATCGAATCAAACATGTTTGCTCAGCCCAATCATAGCTTCAAAAATCGGGCTATGATTTAATTAAATTTCTTTGTATATAGGGCGTCTGCAATCAGGATCCCCACACTGATGGAGTTGGTAGGGAGAGGTATACATATATCGTCTTCTTTATCATGGTGATGGAATGCTCGAAACATCAAATATAGTCTAGTATTCGTGCATTTGTTTAAGGCATTTGGGCACATATCGGGCCATGGGTCAAGGTTCAGATTCCCGAAACTGAGTGGTAGAGGAAGTACTATGTATTTACGTATTTCCAAACAGGCTTCGCCTAAGAAGGTAATTCGTGCATCTGATTTAACACCAATGTGGTTTCTTTGGAGAGCTAGAAGTAACAAAAGTTTTCAATATAAAACAAATTAATCGTGAAGATGATGGACTAGATAAAAGTTGATACATATCATATATATAAAAAAACAGGATGAAGTTAGCTTCAGCAAATTGGTCAACTTGGTGTACTTTTCTTTTGCTAGCTCTCCTGTTCTGTAACACGTATGAGTTGATAGACACTTATGTTGGTGGTTCCGTTGTGTTCCGTTTTGCTCTAGCTCTTTTGTCTAATAGCGATATATTAATAAGATTCGTTCTTGCCATTAGAAACATGTAATTTCTGGTTTTACTCAATCTCTTTGAGTAATATTTACTAAAGCAAACGTCCAATGAGAAAGAGCCTCAAATGACCTACTTTGGCGTCAATGAAGATATCCATCCTTTTTTGAACATGGAACATATTCTTAGAACATCTTTCATCCATTTTATTTATTTTTTTGAATTTTAGATATTAATTAAGAATCCAGATTCGGTTTCAGTATATTTGCATAGTATTTTAAATTATCTAGCTTAAATTTGTAACAAAGAGTTAACGTCTTTATTGCACGAGTGTAAAGCAGGGATGGATTTAGTAAATACCTACATCATTGTATCACATTTACGGGTTATAGTTCTTAGTACTTGAACACAATCTATATATTCATTGGTGTGAAAGTTTCCTAGGCTTCTTAAAGCAATAGTCCTTACACTGCAGCGCAGTTGGTTTGTGACACATTGGCAATGAAGAGGAGATCCCACCGAGGGGGGGGGGGGGGTTTCAAATCCAAGCCCCACCCAGATTTTACCCAATTGTTTCTTCAGTGACATTTGTAGTGTGAAGGTAGTGTGGTTTCCAGGGGGACGCCGTAACCAGTCTGATAACCAGTGCGGATCCGGTTAAGACAACATAGTCTGGGCAAACTGGCTAGGGTCGCCGATAGTCGATGTGACATTGGGTCACTCAAAAAGAAAGTTACCGTTCAAAAAAAAAAAAACTTAAAGCAATATACCTTGAGCATGGTTTGTTTAACCTAGCCCGTTTGAGATATAAATGGGTTGACACGTTCAATAATAGTTATAAACGGATTACTATGTTATAAACAAGTTGTAATAACGTTGTAAACAGGTTAAACACATCGGTTAGAAAAAAAGCATAAAATTTATATTTTGTTATTTTTTTTTTCATTCTAATTTTCCAGTTTAATATTAGTATGGCCAAGTTACAACAACAATATACACAAGGAAGATGGAAATTAGTAATTATTTTCACCAACCTAAATTATATTCATCAACCTAAATCTAATTATTTTCATTATAACTTTTGGATCGTTTGAAAAGTCCCCGCAATTAATTATTGACGTTTTCTTTATTAAAAAAACTTGAAATAAAGCCCTTAAATTATGATTTTAGGCCCAATTATATCAAAATCTAATCCATAATCGATCAGTCTCAGCAGTCTGAAGCAAAGCCCAACAATTTGAGTCCATCAGTTTCAATGTCTAGTTTTAGTCTATGATTCTCTGGACCCTGGGTACGTAGTTACTACTTTCAGGTTTTAATTTTGTATTAGGTTAATCATAATTGTGATTTTGTGTCTTGTTTTTTTTAACATATAACTAAATAGAAGTTGGATACTCCGCACGCGGCTATCAATGGCCAAGTGGAGCCCTAGCTGCCCTAACCTGGATAGACGGAGCCCAAGCTCACCAGCCACCAGTTTCGGGGAAAACCCGACTATCTACGTGCCTGAAGGCACGGCAATGGAATAATCGGTAAAACTTGACGCTCTTAAGAATCGAACCCATGACTATTCAACCATAGGTCTTTTATCATTGAGCCTCCATACCAAAAGTTACTTCAACTTATCCAATCCGCATAGTTATAACTTATAAATGCTATGGTTAGCAACGAGGTTATTACCATTATTTTTGTTTAAATATACAGTTGATAATAATCATAATTCGCCGTATCTAAACATGCATGCATATACATGTTTCAAATGGTTATTTCAGTAATAATCTATCCTTACTATAATACTATAATAGAAGAGTTGTGAGTGACAAAAGAAATTATTAGAAAAACTGATATGACAACTATAGATAGGCCAATAATGTCTTGTTGATGATAAATGTGATGTCATTATTCTGAGTAAAATATTCACAAAAATATGTCACTTGCATTAATTAAATAGATTAAATAACTAAATAATGTCACTTGTATTAATTAAATAAATGAAATAATGCCACTTGCATTTCAAAATCTTTTATACTTCAGATTTAAGCTCCAAATTCAAAATTGAAACCGCTTATACAAATATACATATAAATGTGACCTCTGTTTCTCTCTTAAATTATTCGTGATTGTTCTCTCTTTCTTTCTCTCTCTCTCTCTCTCCATCAGTCTTGTTAAATAATTATTAAATCATACGAGTAGCTGATGCTTTTCCTCATACCCACATTCAGATCGATGGATTCAAGCATCAGGTTACCAAATTTTAATCGATTTATTATAATAATAAAATTTACGTTTGTGCAACGTCAAACTTTTTATATGTTCCATTAGAAAGCAGAGGTTTGGGCTTGAAAAAGATGCTGATATTTAGAAGATTCTTACAATCCAAGAAAAATATTATTTATGCCATTACCAACCGTTGAATATTGGCAGCATCAAACACAAGATAGGTATGTCTTTCTTTTTTTAAATTTATATATGTGCAATAATCGTGGAAGTTTTTGTCTGTGCAACTTATGTGGTTTATTAATGTGGTTTATTACGGTTACCAGCTAGAGTCGTTAGCTCAAGCAATCAAGGAGAACACTATAGTGTTTTCAGAGATGGTGTCAGGCAAGACATTGATTGTGATTATGCTTTACGTCATTACGCTTATCTTTTGAGAAAACCGTCTCCGTTTACTGCTGTGTTTTTTCTACCCACTGTGGTGCTGGTCAACAGGTATGTTGTTTGACTTTATTCTTTCTTGAGTTTGTTTTTTAGATGTGTAGTTGAAACGTAATCGTTTAAGTTTTTGTCTGTTACATTAGCAAGCAGAGTATGTGAGGAAGCACCTTGAGTATGTTGATCTCTGAAAGTTGACTTTTGAAAGATTCTTACAATCAAAGAAAATATTATTTGTATCATTACCAATGGTTCAAGAGTGGTAGTTTTTTGCAACATTATTTCTTGAACATTGATGGGTGTATACAGAAACTAATATGGGTCCATCTATTCAAGATTGGGTGGAAACATTCTCTACATGTTACAAGTTTTCTGCGTTTTAAGTTTTAGCTGTTCTTAGTTTAAGTTGTATGCATTTTCAGCATTAGTTGCAAGTTTACTGTAAATTAGTTGGTGTTAGTTTTTTTAGAAAACTTGTATCTTCTATTTTTGTAAACAGTTTTCTTTGGTGATTTTTTGGTTGTATTTTGTATCTTGTATGTTTTCCATAAAATTATGGAAATTCAATAATATGTTTCATTGGCATGATAGTCTTTTTGCAATGTCTGTTGACAAAAAAACATATGTTTGTAAACAGAGTATATAGATTAAATTAAGGGCTTTGATGAAATAGATGGTTATTGTAGAAGATGTGATTTGACACGAAAACAGGATTATATGATCATACAAGTTACAAAACCAGGTGCGGAAACCCTAGCTTTGAACAAACTGATATAAACTCAAATCAAAACACAATCAAAGTCATTTTCAAACGTTTTCATAGATTAACTTGATGATAAACTTGATTACAATGTCAATACAGTTAATCTAACTCAAACACAGACTCTCTCAAACTATCCTGGAACAACACCTCAAAACACACACACCTTAATGACTCTCTTAATATTACAAAATCACAAAATCTATTTATAGGCACTGCACATTCGCCCCTTTCTCTTGGTCGAATGTGAGTATTTTCCACATTCGCCCATTCTCATGGTCGAATGTGTAACTCTGTGTAGTTCCATTCCAGATTCGTCCAGTCTTCTTCTACCTTCGCCCACTATACATTCACCTTCGCCCAGATCATTCTACATTCGCCCAGATCAGCCCTCTAACACATGTTAACTATCAAATCACTAGTCGCAAAACACATCTACAAACTCCCCCTCGACTATTGATTGGATCGTTTTCTGTCCTCGTCCATGGCTTTGTTCAGCAACATGATTCTAAGCTGTTTCTTCTGCTCTTTAGTCATCTCAGGCTCTAACCTTCTCTTCACTGGTTTTGACACATTTGCCATCTTCACCATTTTGCCAAGTTTTCCCTCCAAATTACTACCCGCATTTATGTCATATGCAAAACATACACCAACTACTTGAGTGTATTTCTTTGCCTGATCAGCGTCGTTCGGCTCATGATGAATCAGATTGTAAAAGAGCATGATGATGTCTTCGAAAGTGCAATTTATCAACCACATAGGATCAAATACATGCACATGCTTGTATTTATCCTTTCCATCTCTCAACACAATCACCGCTTCTGCTTTTCTCCAATCGTAATACCAGAAGATAAAATCAGCACTGAAATGTTGAGGCATGGGCATCAAAGGTATTTTTCTCATCACTTCAGGTGCCTTATATATCAAGGTAACCCGCTTCAGCTTGGTTCTGGGATCAATATCCCTGTGAACTTTCCTCCGGGGATATTGTGGCTTGAATCTATTCCATCTTGTTCTGCTCTCCCAAACCAGCTTGTCTGCGCACCAACCGACATGAGTATTATTAACTGAAGCACCCGACATTGGGAATCTGCATAGATCTCTAACCGCCCAGTACGGTAGAGTTAGCAAATCAATGAATCTGTAAAAGTACAAGATCCCTGATTCCCATTTGGCAGCTAGACACTTCAGCCTGCCTAAATATGTCCACCCAAGAGCTCTGCCTCTGAACTTAGCATTGTGAAATCTATAAAAGTTTCCTTGAGCTTCAGGCTTCGGTCGGTTCTCATCCATTAATCTCAATTTCTTCAAATAACTCTTCAATTCATCCGATTTATTTGAAGATTCTGGCATATCAGCTCCAAATACTTTCTCCACAAACTCAACACTTCTCTGCTTAGCTTTCTTCTTCGCAGAAGTGTTAGGAATTTCAGTAAAATCAGGAAACACCACATCTTCATCAGTTTGTCTAAAGTATTGTGGGTATTCCTCATGTGTTATATCTTCTATCTCCACTTCTTCAAATTCAGGGGTATCTTTATCATCAGAGTGACTTCCAATATCCTTTTCAGGAATATGTGGAATCGACTCATCTACAATGAATTCTTCAAACGTTTTCCCTACCCTCTGTGCAAGTCCATCCAAAATCTCCTTTGCCACAGATGCAGGTATTTCCCCTTCTTCAAGATCAGGATCGTTATATTCCAATTCATATCTCATATCGTCAGTTTGGAATATTTCAGCAAAACGACCTGTAAACTCAATGGTCCATTCTCTTCTTTCTAACATGTCCTTGTAAACTTGTTTAGCATCATCAGTCAAGGACCTCACCTTCTCATTCCAGAATATACTTTCATTTGAATCAACGTTCTCACCTTTCTTCTTTGAACTTGATTCTCCAGTATCTTTCTTCTTCTTTGAAGGTGGTCTCTTCTCAAATGTAAACTTCGATGTATCATCTCCTTCATCATTATCATCATCACTGCTACTGTCATCTTCTTTTTGACTTCCAGAACCCTCTGCATCATCATCATCATCATTATTATCATCCCCATCATCACTCTTTTCCGATTCTTCATCGTCCTCATCATCATCTTCCTCTTTATCAGATTCAGATGGTTCAAAATCAACCTGTTCTACTTCTTTTTCTTTGTCTTCCTCACCCTCTTTCAACTTGGGTGCAACATTGTACAGGTTATCAATCAGCTCACTAAGGCGTTTATTCTCAGCCTTCAACTCTTTGTTGTCTTCTTTAATAGCCTTAAACCTGTTTTTGTTTCTCAAACACTTTCCTTCAAGCTTCTTGTTCTTTGCTTCTAGCTTCTTCACTTTCTCATCAATCTCATCTTGATTAGACTTTGAAGCTACTACAATCTGAAGTATCTTTTCCTCATTCTGCTTGAACTTGGCTATTTCAGCTTGCTGAGCCACTATCATCTTCATCATATCGTCCATCTTCTTATTCACCTGCTTCATAACTTCATCATCCACAGTGACTTTCTTTGACTTGAATTTTGATTTGGATGGCTCAACTTCAACTTCTTTCTCTTTCTGAGGCTTTCTAAACATGTCAAGTACATTATCCAGTGCCTACATTGAACTCATCCACTGGTAATGTTGTTGCCTCTTTAGTCTTCTGTTTCTTTGTGATTGGTGAAGATTGTTTTGATGACGTTCCAGCTTCAGGTAATCTTTTTCCTCTCAAGAGTTGAGCTAACTCTTTTTCTCTAAGCTGCTTTGTACTGGTTTTCTTAGCCATGGTTTTGTGGTTAGGCTTGGGCAAGTTAACAACTACAGTTTCTCCTTCGTTCAACTCATCCATATTCACACAAAACACCTCATCTTCAGCACTAACAGACTTCTTGCTCTTCTCAGCTTCTGCAATTGATCTGTTTAATGATTCAGACTCACCAACCATAGTGGCCTTACGTTTGGTGGCCCGGAGATTTTCAGCATCCGAATCCCACTGTTCCTCCTCCTCTGTTTCTTCTGAATCTACAGATTCTTCATCCACCAAACTAGTACCTTTCTTAGCAGTAGATTTCTTTCTTACAACTTGTTGCTTTGAGCTTTCCTGATCAGTCTTTCCTTTGCCCTTCCCTTTGGCTCCAGGATTGACTACTTGCCTCTTCCTCTTAGTATTAGCATCAGCATATACCAAGGGATCATCATTGTCAGAATCACTATCAGGATGCTTTGCTGTATTCTTTCCTGGATCAATGTAATCCTCTCTAGCTAAGGCTCCAAACAACCTTCTGTAAGGTGGCCTTTCATTGTCTGGCACTCCCTTATATCCCTTCATTCTAACCAAGGTACGAATGTTCATGTGATCTAAAGCAAGTATCTGTGTAGGATCTTTCCTCAGATTTGGATACTTATGATCAAAGATCATCATTAGGAATCTTGGATACAACATAAAATACTTCTTCTTTAAACCCTTCAGCATCTCCAGCATGTGGTCCAAGATCATACCAGCAACATTAAATGATTTGTTGAGAGTCAACGCAACCATTAATGAGCTCAAACTCTTTCTCATCACGTCATAACCTCCACCAACACATCCAAATACATGTATGATGACGTGAGCAAAATACTTAAACTGCACGCTCAGTTTCCCTTTGTACATAGAACCATCAGTGATAGGTCCTTTGTATTTCATCCTAAGGAAACAAGCTTTCTGCTCAGTCCATGAGAGTTCTCTTGGATCTTCACTAACTTCAAACTTAATCTGGAGAGCTTCTCTGATGTCAGCCTCTGTAATAAACATCTCCATGTCTTGAATCTTGCTTCTGATAATGGTCTGATTATCAAAGTAATCATACTTCGCGTTGTTGTAGAAATCCTCAACTATATCCTTGTAGATAATAGTTGGAGTAGCCAAAGCATAAACTACTCTGCATCTTTTCAGAAACTTGATTATATCAGTAAACTCCACGTTCTTCTCTACATCTCCCAGATAAGCACAGCAATTGTGATTCTTCTCGAACGGCCATTTGCTCTTGCTTGATAATTCACCTTCTTGAACAGGTTCTGGGACTATATCAGGAACAACATTTTCAACTGGAATCTCAATATTCTCTTGTTCCTCAGCCATCTAAACACACAAAATCAGAAACAAACGTCAAAACACAAAATCGACAAAATTCAAAATTTTAAAGTTTAAACACATTCTACATTCGCCCACTTAGAACAGGTCGAATGTAAATTTTTGGGTTCGAATGTAGAAAATTCTGGTCGAATGTGAAATGATTTTGAATAAAAATCACATTCGCCTGTTTTATAATTTCATTCGTCCAAAAGATTTCACATTCGTCCGTTCGACGAGCCGAAGGTGAAACCTGTTTATCCCCAAAATTTGAAAATTTTTCAAAACTGTTTTTAACCCTTGATTTTGATTAGAATGTATGCTAATATGGCCGATTATCACTCGTCCATTATCAATTGCCCCTAAAATTCAGTCTATATCAGTTTTAATTAAGAATTAGGGTTATTATATGTTCAATCAATCAATCAATCCTCAAATGATGTTAATAACCTAATTCTTTTATAACTCTCCCCCTAAAACTGATATGGAATGAATGTCTATCAAAAACAAGATCAAACAAACACTGAAAGTCCCTAAAATTTAAAACCCTAGGTCGTATTATAAAAACGACGATTCCTGTCTCATCCCATCTTCATTACCTGTAAAATTAATACTAAAATGATCAGGATATAGCAGGGATTCAAACGCACAAGCAAACAAAATCAAAGCAACAAGGTTTTGGTACTTAGTAAAAATTTGTGAAAAATTTGAATGAGGGACGAATCTGCTTTCAGCTTATATATAGGCTTCTACATTCGCCCGGTGGAAGTGGACGAATGTGATAAATTTCCACATTCGCCCCAAATGAATGGCACGAATGTAAAAATAGTTCACCCGAAAGTGGACTGTGATTAAGAATCCACATTCGCCCGTTTTCACCATCCCGAATGTAGAGAATTTTCCACATTCGACCCAATTAAGGGGCGAATGTGAAATGGAAAATTCTGAAAATTTTGCCAAATCACGAATTCGAATCCCGTTCAACATTTTTCAATCCGTTAAGCTTCCAAAACTCAAATTTTTACATTTAGAATGATACAAAGCCCAGATGGTGTTTTCAAATCTCAGAAATTGACTATCAAGCATCCCCGGTTATCAAAAATAAAGCAGAAATGCAAAAATTTCGGATTTTTTCTGAAATTTATCAAAACACACCTAAAATCTTTTTGGATTTTGTATTTTTTTGACAATAAAAGTAAATTGCAACAAAATAAAATGCAACAAAGTAAATGAAAGCAGTAAACTTTTTGTGAAATCCGGTCAGAGGATCATATCAGTTTTCTGAAAAATCTGATCACAGCATTGATCTATTTGTTTAATATTATCATTAGAAACAGTATGTGACACGGCAATTGCTGATATTGTGGTCCACGTAAGCTCACATGCAGACAATTACGCAATGCTTTAAAATGATACGAGTTAAGTGTATTAGACTAACACGATGTGGTGCCCACACACACGACATACTCCCGTATCAAGTAATTGCACAAAGCTTCGTCGTAACGCGTGATTATGCCAGAGTTATCCGTAAAAGTTACAAAGTATATAGCACAGAGGTGTACAGGTCAGCAATTGAATGCAGCAGAGTAACATGTGCGTATACACTAGGTTGAGGCTGATATTAATCACTGATTTGCATCAGATGATCAATACGATGTAATAATGATCTATGATCAGTTAAAACATAAAGTTCCTCAATTCGGTAACTTCCGGTTTTGGCAATTAAGCTCTTTTAGCAAATATTCTGATAAAACTAGGTCCGTAAATCAATACGACAAAAGTTTAATCAGAATATCCCGGATAACCATAACATAACGACCCGAAACCTCAGATTTTGGCAATCCTATCAAACGAAATTACGGTACTAAGACCATATGCCCATGAGGTGTTCAGCCACGAACGCGTAGTTCGTTATGTTTGTATCACTAATGCACGCAATATTTAGTCTACGAAGCCTATCAGCATATCACACGTAGTCAACACACGCTCATATACTATACAATTCTTTAGCCTGTGTCAGATCCCCACTGATGTACTATCATTTTTTCTGTTTACCAGGAAATCATTTTTGATTTTCTAATTTTTAGATCTTTTTGAATTTTATAATGTTTTTGGTTTTTCTGATAAAATGACTCCCCCTAAAATAAAAAAACATATTTTTGGTTGTTTTTCAGAAATATCAAAAACAAAAAAAAAAAAAAAAAATTTGAAAGAAACAATCCACTCGAAAGCATCAACTTCTTTGAGGATTAAACAATCCCCTCGAAAGCATCAACTTCTTTGAGGATTACGATAGTAAAGAGAAATTCCCAATTAGCAAAGAGAAATTCCCAATTAGCAAAATATAAAAACTAAAAACTAAAAAGCGATAAACCGAGGTGCCGATTAGTCCTGTTTTTCCTTTATATTGTTTACTTTTAAAAGATATTCAAAGCGGGATCTGTCAAAAGCTTTTGTAAACAAATCTGCACGTTGGTAGTCAGTATGAATTTTGATCATATCAATCAATTCCTTAGCGTAACAATCACGGATAAAATGATATTTGATCCGGATATGTTTCGCTTTAGAATGATTTTCAGTATTTTTAGTTAATGAAATTGCGGCTTCGTTGTCGCAGTGAATAGGGGTTTTAAGAAACTGCAAACCGTAATCCACCATCTGTTGTTGTATCCAGAGTACTTGTGAACAGCAACTCGAGGCTGCAATGTACTCGGCTTCACAGGTAGATAGAGCCACGGAAGTCTGTTTCTTGCACTGCCAGGTGATTAACCTGCTCCCTAAAAACTGGCAACCGGCTGTAGTAGATTTGCTATCTTTGTCGCAGCCGCCCCAATCTGCATCACTAAAAGCGATAAAATCAAAATTATCATCATTAGGGTACCAAAGTCCTTTTGAGGGACAACCCTTCAGATATCTAAGGATACGCTTGACCGCCGTCAGATGACTTTGTTTCGGCTTCGATTGATAGCGGGCACAGAGACACGTTGCATACATAATATCTGGTCGAGACGCCGTCAAATACATCAGAGATCCGATGATTGCTCTGTATGTAAATGGGTCCGTCAGCTCCCCCTTAGCGTCCACTCCAATCCCGTGATTGGGTTGAATCGGGGTATCCATCGGCTTTGAGTCTTCCATCTGGAACCGGCTCAAGATGTCGGATACGTATTTCGTCTGGTGAATGAAGATCCCGTCGGGTCTTTGGTCCACCTGCAAGCCTAGGAAAAACTGCATCTCCCCCATTGCGCTCATTTCAAACTTTTCCTGCATGACAGTTTCGAACTCCCTGCATAAAAGCTCGTTAGTTGAACCAAATATTATATCATCTACGTATATCTGCACTAGAAGCAAATCATCTCCCGTCTTCTTCGTAAAGAGGGTGCAATCGACGAGGCCGCGCTTAAATCCTTTGGAGATGAGGTATGTACTTAGCTCCTCGTACCACTGTCTCGGAGCCTGGTGCAAGCCATATAAAGCTTTGTTCAGCACGTAGACCTTATCCCGGTGGATTGGGTCCTCAAAGCCTGGTGGCTGCCCGACAAAAACCTCTTCCTTGACTTTCCCGTACAGAAATGCGCTTTTAACGTCCATTTGATAAACTTTGAATTTCTTGTATGAAGCAAACGCAAGGAACATCCGAATAGCTTCAATTCGTGCTACCGGTGCATAGATTTCGTTATAATCAATCCCTTCGATTTGATGGAAACCCTGCACGACCAATCTGGCTTTGTTACGAACAATAACCCCACGATCATCCTTCTTGCACTTAAACACCCATTTAGTGCCTATCTTCTTCCTATCCGGCGGCAAATCCGTGAGCGTCCAAACTCCCAATTTCTGGAATTGTAATGACTCCTCCTGCATAGCTTCCACCCAGGCATCATCCTTCAAAGCGTCCTTGTATGTCCTTGGCTCTACCTGCGACACATAACACGCAAACGACCAATCATTTTGACTACCAGATTGTTGAATTTTGGCATATAAAGCTAAAGCACCAAAACTCTCTGGCGAATTAACGCTTTTCAGCTGCCCTCTGGTCATAACACTGCTTCCAGGATCACCGATAACTTGCTCCAGCGGGTGAATACGATGAATCCGAGATTCCGGATAATCAGGTACTTGCACTCCCGTCTGTACAGTCAAGTTCTCTACAGCATCCAGATCATGACCCGTATTTGATGATGAAGCCACATCTGAAGTTGGATTTGGGTTCACTGGCGGTGCCTCTGGTTCTTCAGCATGTTCAAGAATGACTTCTTCAAATTGTTCATCTTCAGATTCTGAAGATTCTAGTGAAGTTGAAGCCTCCTGAAACACTTCTTCCTCTTGTATAGGAGCATTGGTATCATTAGAAGCTGGTAGGGGGTTCACAGTGATCGGACGCACCAACGGTGAAGTTGTTGCATTTTCACACTCATAAAGTAATCTGATAACAGCTTCTTCAACCAAGCTATCTAGATTGAATGATTCAAAGAAATCTTTGTAATCAAACATCCAATCAGGACCCGTGCCTTGAAGATTTTGAGTATATCGTTGAACTTCCACGTTAGCCCAGTCTTCCACTCGACGAGTTCGCTTGTTGTATACCCGTTTGAGCGGGGTTGCATATCCAACAAAGTAACCCTCCTCGGCTTTAGGACTAAACTTCTCGCTTGGATTCAACATAGTGCATGGCGCCCCAAAAGGTTCTAGATACTCTAAGTTCGGCTTCCTTCGGTGTAACAGCTCATAAGATGTTTTACCAAACTTCTTCACTATCAGAACCCGATTTAATGTGTAATTTGCTGCATAAATCGCCTCGTTCCAGAACATTACTGGAAGATTTGAATCAGCAAGCATTGTTCTAGCCGCTTCAATTAGAGTCCTATTCTTACGTTCAGCAACACCGTTCTGTTGGGGGGTGTACGGAGCTGAATATTCATGATGTATCCCTTTGCTTTCACAAAGTTCATCCATCTTGGCATTTTTGAACTCCGTCCCATTGTCACTCCAGATTCTCTTAATTTTCACATTGTAAAGATTCTCCAATCGAGTGAACAGAACTTTAAGATTGTTAAAGGTGTCACTTTTATTTTGCAAACACATCACCCATGAAAATCTTGAGTAATCGTCAGTGACGACTAAACAATAAAGCTCTCCAAGATGACTTTTGCGCTTGACCGGTCCAAAAAGATCCATGTGCAATCGCTCAAGTGGCATCTCTACCGAGTTAACTTTCTTCACTTTGTGGGACTGTTTGTGTTGCTTCCCCTTTTTACAACTCACACACTTGTCATTCAGATGGAAATGTTTCACGTTTACTCCATCGACAAGCCCATTTCTCACAAGTTGATTCATTTTCCTCAGATGAATGTGCCCCATTCTTCGGTGCCACATTATCGATTCTCTCTCTGTCGCTTTTGATAGAAAACATGTTATCTGCCCCTGTGATGTCATCGCCTTGGACATATCAAGAATGTATAAATTGTTGACGCGAGGTGCCTTCAACATTATCCACTCTTTAGGAATTGTAAAGCCCGGTTTCAGAATATAGCAGGATTTGTCATCAAAATGCACAGTAAATTGCTTATCACATATTTGACTGACACTCAACAGATTATAATCAATCTGTTTCACATACGAAATCCGCTCGAAACTCACTATCCCATTGCTCACACTTCCTTCCATTGTGATATATCCACCTTTATTACCCGCGAAAGCTACATACCCTCCATTGATGTTTTTCACGTCGAACAGCAATGCAAGATCCCCTGTCATGTGGCCTGAAGCTCCACTATCAACAATCCAAAGACTGCTAATAGGGCCAGCTGAAGCTCCCTGCACACAAAAAGTAAATCAGTTAGTTCTTTCGGGGGACCCAAGCCTGAGTCTTGGGTCTTTGAACATCAGGTTTCAAAGTAACATTCTCACAAGCATTTTCAACAACTTTTTGATCAATCTTTTTCTGATTGTTCAAAACAGTTTCCTTTTTCTCACTAACTCTTGAAGTTGAGGCTCCTGGAGTACCATTGGGTGACCAAGATTGTTCAGACCTTTTCAAAATACGAATCTGAGACTTTGGGTTCTCAGTTGGTTTCTGAACATTGTTAGCAAATGTAACTCTCTTGGTAACCTTATCTGATTTAACAGACTTAGGTCCAACATTTGATTTGACAATCGGTTTTGGTGGAACCTTTTGCCTATCAACTGTTGCGTTCACCACAGGCTTCTTCCATGATTGTTCCATAGCAATCCGATTCCTTCGATCATATTGCATTGGACGAGTGTTCCTCATTTGGTGAAAATTGTTTTGATTATAAAACGGTTGTGGTTGCTGAGGAACAACTCTCCTATGTGGTGGCACATAATGATCAATCGATTTCCTCATGGAATTCCTCACTTCAACCTCGTGCCTCTTATGCCTTACATATGGACACTGAGCAAGTAAATGCCCTCGGTCCCCACATTTAAAACACGCACGGTACTCTTCAAAAACATTCGGAGCATTTGGTTGAGCAAATGATCTAACAGGGTATTGATCATTGTACTGTTGCTTCCTTAAACTCTCAGGGAGTGGCCCTTTTGAGTAAGTAGGCTCATTAAAACCATTAGCTCTGTTTTTGGGTCGAACAAACTCTGTGACATGGACCTTTGGTTCTTGAGGAACATCCAAATACAATTTCTTTAACAATGCCGGTGGAATCTCATTTGTTCTCTCATGTTTTGGGAACCAAATGGTACTTTCTTGCCAAATCTTTTCTATTTTAGCATAATTGGCATTTTTTATTGGAAAGTCCTCGTCAGAAATGATCTTATCGGATCCTTCCATCCGATAGAACACCTTGACAGATTTGTCACATTGTTCATTCTTAACACTCTTTTCAAGATCTTTCTTAACCACATTTTTCTCAAGATCTTTCTTCACAACATTCTTATCAGACTTCTTTTCACGATGAACATTTGCCATCGGAATCACAATCTGAGATGGTGAAACTGGTTCATTTGTAATGATGTGATTTTCTTTTGGAATTTCACATGCATTAACAGTTTGATTACAACCAGTATCATCACTCTCAGTGTCTGAATCTACACTCTCAGCAGTAACACCTTCATCATTGATACCCAAAATCGGTCTAACATCGGAATGTGGATCACCAATACTAGATGTATTAGATTCATTTTCCGATGCTGAATCAGATTTTACCGAACTCTCCGGTGTCACTTGGTGACAATTATGGTTTTCAAAAAGAACCGGAGATGGTACAGACCGATAATTGGTAGTTTGATCATCTATGATGTGATCTACTACATAAGCAATATGCTTATAGCTTTCCAGCTTTTTGTTTACTTTCTCAGCAAAGCATTTGATGGCGGCCATTTCCAACTTGGTATTTTCAATTTCATTGATATAGTTATTAATTGCAAGTTGTTTTAATGACAAAGTGTTTTTCAAGTCGGAAATGTCCTTTTTGTAGCCATCTAATACTTTGTTAAAAGCATTCAACTCTTTGAGAGTAGATTGACTGTTCATGATAGCACTATCACGTTGAACACGGAGTTGTTTATTCTCCTCAGTCAATCTATCACATGTACCACAATATTTATCACTTGTAACATCAATGCTACACTCAGAACTTACAGGTTTTGGCGGATCAGTCATGGCCATCAATGCGAAATGAGCTTCCTTTCCTGCAAAGAATCTTGAATAATCGATCTTGGTGAAAGTATCATCTGCAATGCACGACTTCCTTGTCATCAGAAAATCCGCTTCTGCTAGCAACTGATCTATATCATCATCTAGTGAATCAACACTTGCTTCCGTATCCGATTCACTGTCTGAATCAGAATAAACCGATTCACACTCCTCAGGAACATTAGAAACAGTATCAATCACAACTTCAGAATTAGTCTCTTCAGCTTTAACCTCAACATTAACCTCAGCATTAACCTTAACAGATTCAGTCTCCACATTCATCTCAGCCTCAGACTCGTCACTTTCAACCTCAGTTTCTACCTTCTCATACATTGTCACTGATTCTTCAATATCAACCTGATATGCAACACAAGCCACATTGCCACCAGTAGTAATTTCTTCAACACCTATTTGCATACTCGACCAGTCAAACCTCTCATCTTGTTGAGTCACCAATGCTTGATTCTGATTGGTGTTCTGATGTGTCTCATTTGGTGTAGTTATTGGTATGACTGTTCGGTTAGCATTATTTGGTGATTGGTTTTGTGTCTGGTTTGGTGTGTTTGGTGTGTTTGGTTGTCTGTTTTGGTTGTTATTAAAGTTGTTTTGACGGTTTTGGTAGTTGTTGTTGTTTTGGTAAGAAACTTGGTTTTGGTTTTGTTGTTGACGATTCTGGTAGCTGGCATTGAATGGGTTCCTATTGCCTTGTTTTGGTGGCTGGGTACATTCTCTTTTAAAGTGACCTTTCCCTCCACAGTTAAAACAGGTAACTTTCTCCTTATTGAACCCGTAGGTTGTGTTAGGAGAAGTTCCCAAATCCATTCTACCTGTCTTCTCGATAAATTCCGTTGCTCTTCTCATAATGCTCGCAAAGGCCCATTGGATATCAATGAGTTCCATCTCTTCCTTGTCAATCTGTGCGTAGTCTTCATTGGTTAAGTTGTTATTCCCAATTTGACTAGCAACTAATCCATTGTAGGATGAGACCATTGCAGAGACTAATGCAATATGTTGCTGAGCAACTTCAACTGTCACATTACCCAAGTTAGAAGTCTCCAAAACCACTGTTTGTTGATTAGGTTGGTTCATTGGTTGTTGAGATTGACTAGCAGTATAGAAAACTACTTGTTGCATTGGGGAGAATGGTGGAATGTATGAATTGTTGTATTGTTGGTGTGGTGGTGGATTTGATGGTTGTGAAAAGGATGATGTTTGTTGATGGTAGTTTATGGTAGGTGATTCCATAACATTGGAAATACATGCAACATGTGGTGCCACTAGCCCTCCTGAGCTTGATGTACTAGCTGGAACTGGAGATCCTCCAAAGTATAAGTTGGGATTCTGAGGAATCTGTGCTCTTCTAGCTTTCCTCTTCTCTTCCAATTCTTTGTTTTCCAGCTTCTCTATGAACTCTTGAATAGACCAGTATTGATAAGCATCCTTCTCCTTAAGAACTTCCACATGCTGATCCCAGTTTGGTGGTAATGCATCTGCAAACTTATCCACCTGCTTTGCCATAGGAATCTGTATACCATAGCTAGACAATTCAGATAACAAATGATTATATCTAGGAGTTAGTTCTTTCAAAGTTTCATTTCCAATATAAGAAAAATTCTCAAACTCCTTTCTCAGTTCTTCCATCCTTAGACCTCTAGTCTTCTCATTGCCATCATGCCTTCTTTTAAGTGCTTCCCATAATTGCTTAGACGTTGTACAAGTCCCAAACTGATGCAACAGATCATTTGTGATTGCCTGTGTCAATTGGGAAAACGCCTTCTTCTCCACAGCAAACTTCTTTTTCTCATCCTCAGCCATACTCTCCAATGGCACTGGTTCACCTGTGTTCTCCAAAACTGGTGGTGTGTAACCTTTAGCAATCATGTTCCATGCTTCAGCACCCTCCACTCCCATGCCTTCCAAATGTATCTTGAACTTTTTCTGCCACTGATTGTATTCTTGAATCTCCATAAGCTTCGGTGGCCGATTCCCGCTACCTGAAGACAAATCATTAATCAGTGTGGAAATAGCATTTGTAGTTTGAGTGTTTACCACCGCTGCTGCTACTCCCCAGTAGTCAGATTGTGGTGCTGGAGGTGCACTTTGAGTCATGTAGTTAACCGGCTGCGAAGACTGTGTGCTCGTCTTCTGTGCTGCCACCGTCCATGGATCCATCACCTGCTGTTGTGGTTGTGTAGTTGCTGGTGTCGGAGTAGTCGGAAAATTCCACATGATCACGAACTTCGAGAAATTCAACACTTAGAAAATTTTCCAAAAACTAGCTCTAGGTTCGCCCAAATAAACTCCACTTTCGTCCCTTTCTGCTTCAGGTTCGCCCAAACAGTGATACCCGAATGTACAATCTCACCAGAAAGTAAAAACACACCAACACTTTTCCACGTTCGTCCAATTCAATCCAGGTTCGCCCGTTTTAGTTCTAGGTTCGCCCGCCCGATCAATCGAATGTGAAAAATGTGACCCGAAAGTGAAAAATTCAACAGAAAATTTCCAGGTTCGCCCAAAAACTCCTAGGTTCGCCCAAAAATTTCTCAGATTCGCCCAAAACTCTACACCTTCGACCACACAGTTCCAGGTTCGCCCATATCTGATTTTGAAAAACGGTTACACTTTGAAAAACGGTTATTTTGATCTCTGATTTTCAAAAGTTTGTGAATTTGAATGATCTTGATCAGGTTTTGCTTCGGAGATGATTTGGAACAACTTTAATTCTTGGAATTTTGAATTTTAACCACAAAATCAACTCTAAATCTTTCAAAAACACTCAAAAACCATTTTTATGCAAAAATAGATGTGAATTGATCAAAATAATGTCCAAATCAGCTCTGAGTTTATCAATTTGTTGTTGTATGATCCTCTACGCTCTGATACCATTTGTATTGATCGAATACGCGTAAACAACTCGTTTCAGACGGGATGTTCGAGACGAGACAGAAATATAACGATAACAACGTCATCACAGATTCGTATTAATACAGAAACGGTTACAGACACTGTCATCAGTAGGATAAACGTCTATCTCGTGGCCGGGGGAGGTCGGGCATGACCTCCCCCTTGAGAGCATTCAAAGTACCAACTCAAATCACCATTTGAACAATAACACATGAGATTGCTATTTATAGTCCAAAACTCAAGTTCCACGTTCGCCCACTGTTACTGGTCGAATGTGGAGTATTTCCACATTCGCCCAGTTATACTGGTCGAATGTGGATCACTTCCACATTCGCCCCATTTGTATATAGGTCGAACCTGGATCTGTTTTGTCCTATATTTTACAAATGCGTCAGATCCATAAAATGCCCTTATGGATCACCACAATCTCATGTAACACTATACCTAGACTCAACCCTAGTCTATTCGACAGTGACGTCCACAGAAAGTGCATCAACAATCTCCCCCTTGGACGTTGCTGGTGAATCCACAAATCTCTTGCACATCAACAATCAGAAACACAGTTCTCCCCCTCAATACATGCACCATTGCATTGAGTTAGAAATACAATATCCTTCGTGAACCGACCAAGTAATGCACTATGGACCCTCAGCATCAATACGCAGGAAGTCAGCTAGACCACGTATATCATTTGCGTCAGATCACCTAGTTACGCCAATATGAAGTTGACAATGTAATGCACTGCAGTCTCGTAGCATCAGTACCCAGGGATGTCATCTTGACCAAGTACATCACGCGCAATCCAACTAGCCTGATAAGATCCCTACTAGAAGGATTCCATACTGACCGATCAGATATTCTACGTAACACGTAGATACCACCACTAATTTACGTCTCATATCTGCACTTAACCTTTGCATCACCCTTCACATCAACTGGAGAAGTCTAACTGTCAGTATCCAATTAAACAACTCAAATGGACTATGTGCAAAACAATCCACTCGAACACCAGTATTTCTATGAAATTCTTCATCTGTGCTGACTGTGATTGCATTAACACATTCTTCTCTTCACATTCTTCTCTTTTCCTAGCATCTTCAGTCAGTTATTGTTGAAGTATCAGACACTTACATCAACAATCTCCCCCTTGACTGATGCTTCACCAAGTTTCTCTGAGATCCCGTATAATCAATCAATCATGTTCTTGAGTAACTTCATCTATTCGACAGAATACAAGCCGTAGACGAGTGAATCAAGCCATCAAGAATTTTCAGCACTTGAAACTTTCGTTGAACCTACGTGCCGCATGACTCCTACTACGATACCTCATTACTTTCAGAACATTGAAATCTCAAACTTGATTTCCTTCTTCATAACAACTTTTCAGAACAAATTCCTTCAAACATACAGGAACTGGGTTGACTGTTCTCTTCATGCGGAATAAAAATCTGTTCTGTTTTGGCCCATAATAGTCATTTGAATCTGATTATCATAATGTTGATTCTTATGACTACCCCACATTAAAACTGTTTCATCATCATCAATTCTTCAACAAATTTGGGTAAACCTCATCACCTTAAATTCTACATTTGCCCCTGGTACTTCTACATTCGCCCACTTTTGTTGACCCGAAGGTAGAGTAGTAACCAGAATGTAAAATAACACTAGACCCTTTCCACATTCGCCCAAAATCAGCTACATTCGCCCACTCTACTTCCACCTTCGCCCGCGCGATCAATCGAATGTGAAAATAGTCACCCGAATGTGGAAAATATTATCACAAAATTCCAGGTTCGCCCAAAATCACTCCACGTTCGTCCAAAAAATGCTACCTTCGCCCAGTAACATTCTACATTCGCCCACCCGTCTTTCTAAAAGGGGCGAATGTGCAGACTGAACGTGTTCTTGATCAATATTTTCTTCAAATCAGTCCACAATCACTCTAATCCTTTGAATTTGATGATGAAACTTGTTCAGAAAGGTGCGGAAATGAAAACCTAACCCTCGAATTCACAAACACATGGAAAAATCACATGATTTCGGGTCCAATTAAGAATCTAGGGTTTCTAGGGTTTCAACCTTTCAATCAAAATCTGAATTTTACGTCTGAAAACATGAAAAACGAGCTGTGATTGATTCAAACGACTGTTAGATCGTTCAAATCGGTACCACGGCTCTGATACCACTTTGTAGAAGATGTGATTTGACACGAAAACAGGATTATATGATCATACAAGTTACAAAACCAGGTGCGGAAACCCTAGCTTTGAACAAACTGATATAAACTCAAATCAAAACACAATCAAAGTCATTTTCAAACGTTTTCATAGATTAACTTGATGATAAACTTGATTACAATGTCAATACAGTTAATCTAACTCAAACACAGACTCTCTCAAACTATCCTGGAACAACACCTCAAAACACACACACCTTAATGACTCTCTTAATATTACAAAATCACAAAATCTATTTATAGGCACTGCACATTCGCCCCTTTCTCTTGGTCGAATGTGAGTATTTTCCACATTCGCCCATTCTCATGGTCGAATGTGTAACTCTGTGTAGTTCCATTCCAGATTCGTCCAGTCTTCTTCTACCTTCGCCCACTATACATTCACCTTCGCCCAGATCATTCTACATTCGCCCAGATCAGCCCTCTAACACATGTTAACTATCCAATCACTAGTCGCAAAACGCATCTACAGTTATTTTATCTTAAAATCTGTTAAAAAGACTAGTATATGTTAATTGGAAAATTGTATTGTATGACAGTTTTTTAGAGCATCTGTAGACAACTCAACATATGTTGAAAGTTATTACGATCTTGAAAGTTAGTTTATTTATTTTCCACATGCTTGTATTGTATGACAATTGTTTTTAGAACTACTGTAGACAAGTCAACAGATGCTGTAGAACAGATGTTTTGGTTTACAAGTAATACAACCCTCTATAAGTAGTCAAGTGATTTATATGTAACTAATTGATTTATTTTCATCAAAATATTACGTACATTTAGTAACCATGGTGGTGAAATTTTTGAAAAGTTTAAACATGAGAATATTAATATTAAATTAATAATAATACAGTATATATCGTCAAATAGAGTCTCGAAGGCCAAATATAATTATTACGATTTTGAAACTTAGTTTATTTATTTTCCACATGCTTATTTTTAATTGGAAAATTCTATTGTATGACAATAAATTTTAGAACTACAATAGACAAGTCAACAACTGTTGTAAAATAGATGTTTTGGTTTACAAGTAATACAACCCTCTGTAAGATCAGTTTATAATTTTCGATAGAGTTTGTCCGTACGTCCATTACATATTTTGTCATAATTATATAATGCTCTATCTTTTTTGGATGAAAAATAGTAATTTGAGTAACAAATCAACAGTTGTGGTAAATTAAGATATAGAATAAAATGATAATACTTTTAACCCCTAACAGTTTGTTTGTGTACATCTGTTGACAACTGAACAGATGTTATAAATCACAGTATATATATATATATATATATATATATATATATATATAAAAGAAATTGGCACATAATGAAGTTTCTTTCATCATCTGTTACTTCCTTCATCAGTGGATAACCATTTGATGTTCATTTTCACATCAGTGGTTATCAAACGAAGAAGCACGCGCAGCAATAAATGGATTTTCACATCAGTGGTTACCATTTGATATTCATTTATCATCAGCTGTTTCATTCATCAGTAGCCACATTGTCCATTAATGGTTTCCAATCAGCTATTTCATTTACATCAGTTGTTATGAAAGGCAAAATCAAAACCATCAAAGAATGGATTTTCAGGTTTAGTTGGATGTAGTCTTCCCATGTTTAAACATGAGAATACTAATATTATTATCAATTTTAATAATAATAATACAATATATATCGTCAAATAGAGACTCAAAGTCCAAATATAATTATTACGATTTTGAAACTTAGTTTAATTATTTTCCACATGCTTAGTTTTAATTGGAAAATTGTATTGTATGACAATAAATTTTAGAACTACTTTAGACAAGTCAACATCTGTTGTAAAACAGATGTTTTGGTTTACAAATAATACAACCCTCTGTAAGATCAGTTTATAATTTTTCATATAGTTTGTCTGTACCATGATCTCATCTAGATAAATAAATAATACTAAAATTTTCATGTATCCGTATGTTAAGCCCTTAACTTTTCAAATTTTAAGAGAGAAAATTTTAAATTAACATAGGGAAGCGTGGTTATGATTTTCTACATTAATAGGGTTGAGTGTCAAAGAATAAGTAGTCAAGTGATTTATATATAACTAATTGATTTATTTTCATCAAAATATTACGTACATTTAGTAACCTTCAATGAAATTTTTGAAAAGTTTAAACATGAGAGTATTAATATTATTATTAATTTTAATAATAATACAGAATATATTGTCAAATACAGTCTCGATGTCCAAATATAATTATTACGATTTTGAAGCTTATAGTTTATTTATTTTCAACATGCTTATTTTTAATTGAAAAATTGTATTGTATGACAGTTGTTTTTAGAACTACTGTAGACAAGTCAACATCTGGTGTAAAACAGATGTTTTGGTTTACAAGTAATGCAACCCTCTATAAGATCAGTTTATAATTTTTTATAGAGTTTTTCCGTGGCATGATCTCATCTAGATAAATAAATAATAATAAAAATTTTAAAAGCATGTATTAAGCCCTTAACTTTTGAAATTTTAAGAGGGAAAGTTTTAAATTAACATAGGGAAGCGTGGTTACGATTTTCTATATTAAGAGGGTTGAGTGTCAAAGAATAAGTAGTCAAGTGATTTATATATAACTAATTGATTTGTTTTCATCAAAATATTACGTACATTTAGTAACATTCAATGAAATTTTTGAAAAGTTTAAACATGAGAATATTAATATTATTATTAATTTTAATAATAACACAGTATATATTGTCAAATAGAGTCTCGAAGTCCAAATATAATTATTACGATTTTGAAATTTATAGTTTATATATTTTCCCCATGCTTATTTTTAATTGGAAATTTGTATTGTATGACAGTTGTTTTTAGAACTAGTGTAGACAAGTCAACAGCTATTGTAAAATAGATGTTTTGGTTTACAAGTAAAGCAACCCTCTATAAGATCAGTTTATAATTTTCTATAGAATTTTTCCGTACCATGATCTCATCTAGATAAAAAAATAATAATTAATAATTTTTTTAAAAGTATGTGTTAAGCTCTTAACTTTTGAAATTTTAAGAGGGAAATTTTTAAATTAACATAGGGAAGGATGGTTACGTTTTTCTATATTAAGAGGGTTGAGAGTCAAAGAATAAGTAGTCAAGTGATTTATATGTCAATAATTGATTTATTTTCATCGAAATATTACGCACATTTAGCAGCCTTCAATGAAATTTTTGAAAAGTTTAAACATGAGAATATTATTATTAATTTTGATAATAATACAGTATATATTGTCAAATAAAGTCTCGAAGTCCAAGTATAATTATTACGATTTTGAAACTTATTGTTTATTTATTTTCCACATGCTTATTTTTAATGGGAAAATTGTATTGTATGACAGTTGTTTTTATAACTACTGTAGACAAGTCAATAGCTGTTGTAAAACAGATGTTTTGTTTTACAAGTAATACAATCCTCTATAAGATCAGTTTATAATTTACAAGACAACCCTCTACCATGATTTCATCTAGATAATTACTCCCTCTGTCACAATTTAAATGTCTTGGGCTCCACAAACACATATATTAAGAAATCTTTTATTTGTATATGGTAAAATGACAATAATATCCTCAAATCTTTGATTGTGTTTTGTCTTTTATGGGCAAAACTGAAAATTGCATTTCTATTTTTAGAAATGGATATTTAATTTGGGACAAAAAAAATGATAAGATGAACATTTAAATTGGGACGGAGGGAGTAAATAAATAAGAATAAAATTTTTAAAAGCATGTGTTAAACCCTTAAATTGATACAGAGTTTTTCCTAATCGTCCTCACATCTACATAAATTAATAAAAATTTTCATAGCATTTTAATGGAGGGTGATAACAATAATCTTAGTTTTATTAGTGATCTGAATCCAATGAAAGATATGTGGAATATGAAGGTACAAGTCATACGTAAATGGAATCAAAATTTTAAGGTGGAGCTCATATTGATAGATGAGAATATAATACGTTCTCACTTGAATGTATAAATTTGAGTTACTCTACCTTTACTACTAGAAAACAAGGTTTTTGCCATCGCATTTTCAATCACAAAACAGTAACAATTGCCTTGTTGTCATTGTTTTGCATCAAAAAATATGATGGTAAAAACGTCCGTGTCAATTGCTCTAATGCAACCAAATAGCCAAACTTTTTATATTTTGGTACCAAATTTTTGCCACCACCAAAATAGTCAAAATTACTCCGACTGCTCAGGCCTTAGGGTTATTTTGCCACCATTTTTTTCGGTAGCAAATTTTGGCGTCACTTGCCAAGTTTTCTAGCTAGTAGTGCTTTGTACCTCGCCGCAACGCGCTAGGGGTAAAATTGCAACCCTTGATGTAAATATATTTACATAGGAGAGCCGTAGGCAAGCGGGTCTAATTACTAGTTAAACAACACCACCCTTTTCAGTAACTTATGAACTCTTTTATTATTCGGTACGAAAATCCAAAATCACATAGGAGAGCCTTATGATATAAAATACATATATTACCATTTGTTATTTTTTAATGAAGCCTGCATTAGAATTTGTATCTATTGTTGTTATTTTGGGGTTTGTCAAGTTCCAACTAAATACAAAACAATGCCGGTTAGCCTATATATATCACCACCGAACCATCATCGGCTTCAAAACCTCCAATGATTAAAGAACAACAAATCCAAGTAAATTAATAGACCATTAATTCCATTTATCCTATGATTGTGTTTCTTGAATATGAGAAGTGATTAAGACGAGTCAATCTATCAGCAACGGTCTTGTCCTGGCAAAATTTATTAATTTCTATTTCAAGGAGTTGATATTGATTTGTGTCATGACTCGACATATATCTCTTTCATGTTCGTAAATTTCTTCTTTAAGTTAAGTCAATTTTGAGGGGGAGAAAATTTTTATTTGTTTTTAATGTTTAACCAATAATAAATTTACAGAAAGTCAGTAAAAGGGAAGTTATTAAATGTTTAATCAATAACAAATTTACTGAAAGTCAGTAAAAGTGATGTTACTACTATATATAATTTTTTTCTAATTAAGAAATTGATGTGCCCATCCATAAGCTTCCATGGCTTCTGCGTAGGCGCCATAGCAGATTCAATATGCTGCGCTATGCTAGGTTCTCAGAAAGGCCGCAATTTGACTTAGTCACTTAGGATTACAACTTGGCGGTTCTTGGCCCCTTGGCGTAGCAGCGTAGGAGAATGTATCTGCTGCGCCAAAAAATGGAATTTGTTTCGCTAAGGGATTCCTATGAAGCAGTGATTGACTGAAAATGAAAATTACAATAGAAGTTACTGATAATTTGTCACCTCATTGGTTATTGATAATATCCCATAGTTAAAGTGTTAAATCCTTGTGGCTTTTAATATAAAGTACAAAATTGAGAAAATAATTAAATAGATACCATGCACAAAAGGTTATAATGTGTTATTGTTTGTTTGCATTGTACATCATTAACTTCTGCTAAAAACCACATGAAAATTCAAATTTTGGTGGCTTTGTTTGCATATTAAAAATTACTTTGGAACCGAACAAAATGAGATTGTTTTGTTTCTTCATGTTATATCCATCAAGTTGTGAGAAAAAGGTAGATGGTAGGGCCAAAATACTATCTCAATCAATGATTAAATCTTATTAATTATCAATGACACATCAGATATTAATAAATTATTATTTTTGAAAACTTGCAAGTTGGCAATGTCATTGGTCGCTGTTGTGTATGGTTTAAAGTTAAAGCAATTGAATTTTAAAAATAACCATTTTCTTGATTACGACTTTTTTGATAAAATACTACTTGACATGATAAAACATTAGTAACCATTGACTTCGTGTTGAGTTGACAATGTAACATCTATCAATTTTGCATAATTCCTATCATCGTATCCACAAAATGGAACTTGCCAGCTATATTTTTGTTTGTTATCATAATCATTTTAAAGGTGTTTCACAACCTATATATCAGTAAGTACTGAGCGATCAAGAGGTCTGATTGGATAAGAAACTCTGAATCAGTAAGAGGTCAAACTAGTTGGTGTGGAGGTGGTGTATGAGTGGCCGGCCGAGGGTTGTGAACCCGAGTTAATGGATAAATGATAAAATCAATTTGAAACTTAATGGATAAGAGACTAATTCATTGATTCAGATGTGTCACGTGAATACACCAAACACACTTAATGCTAACTGATATAGATATAGTCTCTTAATGAAATCAGTAAGCGGCTATCAAATAGCCCCTTAGTGATCCAAGTGTTTTATCAGCTTTATACAGTAGGGACAAGAGATCAATACCATAACATGAAGTGTTCCACAAAATACAACAAAATTAAACTACAAGATGAAAAAGAAGAAGAAGATGATGATGAAATGTTTTGAATTAGTAGACTTGAAGTACACCGAAGCTTCTACTGCTTGTCATCCTGTCCAAGAAGAGTGCATATGAGTTCTTTAGACTAAACTGAGCAGTGAACACACGATTAACATCCGCTTTCTTCGGCTTCCTTCCCACCTTTGTGCGCTTTCGAGGCTTCTCTGCACCTTTCTTCTGTTCAAAAGTGTCTGAATCTTCGTTAATGGTTTCAAGATCATTTCTAAGTATCTCATCTACATCCAGCTTTGATTCTGTACGCCATCGCTTTCGGCTTGAACAAGAAACTAACCACCATAAGTTTCCGCTTCGTCTTGATCGACTCATACCTCTCTCTCTCTTGCTGATTTTTTGTGTTGTGATGAATTTTTATGTTAAAGAGTATCTATCTATATATATATGAGGAGAGATGAAACAAACCTGAATTTATATAGTTGGTGGAGCGGTTAGTAGGTCATGGACTGGTTCAATATATAATATTGGCTCTATCGAAATCCAATATATAGACTTTTTCTAAATGGTTTTAAAAAATATTAATAAAATACATTTAGACTAAGTGTATTTTGATTATGTCCATTGAAGAGGAACCAATAAAAGTGACAAAATGAGAGGTCTAGGTAACTATACCTTCTTATTAGTTTTTATAAACTTTAGTGTGTGGTTGGGGGGGGGGGGGGGAAGGGAGGGAGCGAAAGTGATTGTCTCAATAGAACCGGAAGAAACGATCCCTAAAAATAGCAGTTGTGAAATCAGTTTCCCCGCCCACCTACACCCCCTAGCAGGCATGAAAGCAGCGTAAGCCCTATGTGTGTGTGGGGGGGGGGGGGGGGTGGGGGGGGGGGATTGGTTGAAATAAAAAAACAAACATTTGTTAAATATGACCGTTTGGTGAGGGATTTTAAAAAGTATATTAAACACATATAATCGTTAAATGGTAAGCTTTTTTTTATAAAATTTATTATTAATATTAATAACTTCCAACCAATATTATATAAACCAACCCATTTTCACACAATTCTTTCTCCATCTTCTTTATTTTTATATAATCTTCATATTTTTTTTTTTATAAAAATGCAACTATACAACAGACCTTTTGACCCGAACAAACCATGCATACAACTACATTAAAAACCCGAATACACCACCGATTTGCCCGATAGCAAATCGTCCACCCAAAATTCACACACCATGTCCCGAATATGCCGGTTTCGCATCTTACCTTAGTGGGCGTGTCTATACCAATTTTTCATATGAGGATTCTTCCATTCTTACACAACCACAAACCCCTTTAACTTACCCGAAACTCAACCACAAAACATTGTTGGATCATCGTCGGGGAAGACGAGTGTAAGAAGGAGTCATAAGAAGAAGACGAATGAGGTAAAAGCTCTCGCTGCTGCCAACCGAACCATACTAAAATGGACAACTGCCGAAGAGGTCGCATTAACAAAAGCTTGGATAAGCGAGTCGGAGTGCTCAGCTCAATGTATTTTTTATACCTTTTTAAACATAAAATATGTTGTTAAAAATATTCATTTTTAACTATGACTAATTAATATTTTTAACTATGAAATAATTGACACAAAAGCGATTTTTGGATCGAGATAAACAATGCATTCCATAAATTGATGGACCGAGAGATCTACCGAGCAAATGATAGTCTCTCGGAGAAGTGGACTGAAATAAATAGAGTGACGAGGTAGGGCCCAGTTTAACCAGGCTGGCCCATACCTACTACACGTCATGTGGCCCAATGGGTAAGGCCCAACGGCCACACGTAATCCGGCAGTGATTAATAACGAACATCTTCTAGAAGGAAGTGGAGGGTAAAGCATAACTGCCAGCCCGATAAATATGAATATAAGCGATATGGCTTATCTCCAAGAAAAGTGGAACAGCCAAAGAGAAGAGGGCGGTTAAACATCATAAGAGGTTAAGGACTCTTCTATTATAAATAGGGACGCATGTAAGACTTATAATTCATTCACAAATACTCCATACTCTTACAATCGCTTAAAAGCCATACTTATTCTCACGCCGGAGGGTGGTCACAGGATAACCCCCAATCCTATGACGAGTCCTAACGGTGTTCTGTTTTGTAGCTAAACAGGTCCCGTTCAATCAGGTCAGAAGAAGTCCTTTGCCCTATCCAGAAGACCAGTTCCCCTCAGGTACTTGTTTCTTCATTGGCGCCATCCGTGGGACGGAAACTAGGCAAAGGATCATTCTTTTTCACCTGACAGGATGGCATCTCAGTCGAATCCTCAGTTCACGGCACAAAACAACATGTTCCAAAACCCACCGGTAACTACCGAAGAAGAAGATCACATCTCTGAGGAATCGGTGGACGAAGAGATAGAGATAGAGCCTCCGGGTTTCCCTCCTAGGGAGCAACCTAACGGAAACACGGCAGGCCAAGGAAGACCTTCAGGGGATCCGACGGCAAGGTTAAACCCTACCGCGCCACCTTTCCCGTCACCAATCCCTACGGCAACTTATACTAGCTCCATTGTGCACACCACGATGGGCGGGAGGTCACGTCCTCCCACGTCCTCCATGCCTTGGATGACGGCCGCGGCTACACTTCCGTTGTTCTCGGCGGCTATGACAGCGTCGATGATGTCATCGCCAATGGCGACTATCATGAATCCGGCATATGCACCCTATACTCCCGTGACGCCGGGAAACCAACCATATATGCCATATTACCCCATGCACCCCTACGGCTACATGTACCAACCAACAAGCGCTAGTCCATACTCTTACCCTTATCCGTATATGTACCCTCCAGTGGCGCCCATGACGGGATGGGGAGGACCGGCCCCATCAGCTACTCAGGCCCCGGGGACTCGCCTGGATGAGGTTCGAACCAGGCTCACTTATGATGCCACGCCCACGAACCCGTTGGCACTCCCGGCAGAAGTCGGTCAGACACGGCAGCCCGCGAGCAGCCAACACCCGGTGCGACCTGTTCAGTTGGAAAGACGGGTAGAAAGGCATGACAGAGAAAATCCCGGTGATGAAGAAGAAGACGATCTCACTAAACCATATCGTCCACCGGCTATGGTCACTTATTCAAAGCTGGCACCAAGAATCGCCAATGCACCACTCCCGAAGAATCTGAAGCTGTCCTCTACTGTGGGAAAATATGATGGGACAGGGGATCCGGATGACCATCTGAGTATCTTTGAAGCGGCCGGACGTTCTAAGGATTGGCCTATGCAAGCGTTTTGTCATATGTTTATACAAACTTTGGTCGGGGCGGCCAGAGTCTGGTGGGACAGTCTGCCGCCCGGATCCATTGCGAATTGGAGAGAAATCGTGCAGGGATTCTCCCAGCAATTCAGTCAGCAGAAGAGACATACGAAATACAGAGATGAAGTCATGCATATCCGGCAACGTGATAATGAAACGGTAGAAAGCTTCATCGTAAGGTTCAATAGAGAAAGATTACAGATCCCGGGCCTCACCGAAGAATTGGCTTGCACGGCATTCACCATGGGAGTAAACGACGACGGCCTGTTAAGAAAATTACACGGCCCGAAAGGGTACCCCCAGACTATGGATGAAATGATGACCATAGCAAAGGCATATGTGAAACAAGAAAAATCCATAGCCATGAACCATGCAGTACGAAAGAAGCAAGAAGCTGCTAAAATTTCTGATTCTCATGACAACAAGGATCACCGGGGTGGTCGAAACCGAGGAAGAACCGAATCATCTAGCCAGCCTTACTCCAGGAATGACAGGAAAGATGATAGGCGGGATGATCGTCGGAGATCCGACAGGCCCCGCGACACCTTCACAGGTAAAGGGGAAAGCCAATCAAGGTCTAGGCAGGAATACCCTGATCTGACAAAAACGCCGTCCAAAATTCTGGAGTCTGAAGATCTGAGGCTCAATGCCCCGAAGCCAATCAAAGACTCACCATCACAGGACAAGTCCAAATACTGCTCCTACCATAAAGGTGCCGGGCACGATACAGACGATTGCTTCCAATTGAGAAGGCAGATTGAGTACTTCGTTAAATCTGGGAAGTTAGCTCACCTACTGAAGGATGTAAAGCCAGGACCCTCGTCCGGAGGCGGCGACAAGGCCTCAGGGAAAAAACCCTGGGAAATCAATATGGTCCGCGTAGAATCCAGGTTCAGCAAAAAACGGACGTTTGAACGCTTCGAGCCGTGGATGGAAGCGGTCATGACAGTACCGCCGCATTACAAGGTGTTAAGTATGGAAGCCCTGGTAATTTGTGCCGCCGTCGGCGACTACAGCATGAGAAGAATACTCGTAGACACTGGAAGTTCTGAAGATTTAATCTACGAGCCCTGTTTTCGAAGGATGCGGCCCGAGGACCAGAAAATGTTAGAGCCAGCTCGCGGCCCGGTAAGAGGATTCACAGGTGAAAGCGTGGAGCCCTTGGGACAGCTCACGTTCCCGGTTACCATAGGGGACGGCCGCCGAGAAAGAACTATACTCGTTACCTTCCTGGTGATTCCAGCAAATTCGCAGTACAACATGATCATCGGCCGCTACACATTAGGCCGAATAGACGCTTTGGTCTCAACGGCTAGAGGGTTTCTAATGTTCCCGACCCCCCAAGGGGTAGCAACCGTATGGGGCGACAAGGTTTGCTCAGCAGTCGAGCAGAAGCCGTGCCATCAAGCCCCCTCGGGGCTCAGGGGTCCAGAAAGGTGGGTGCTGAACGCTAAACACCCAGAACAGACAGTGTTGATTGGTGACACCTTGTCACCATCGGCCGCGGAGAGACTGAAGCAAGTGCTGAAGAGAAACCTGGACGTTTTTGCATTCAAGCATGCAGATATGACAGGAATCTCCAGGTCAAAGGCAGAACACAAACTGTCCACCTTCCCGTCAATCAAGCCAATAGCACAGAAAAGAAGAAGCATGGCCCCGGACAGAAGAGCCGCGGTGGTTCAAGAGGTAAAAAAGTTAGAAGAGGCAGGCATCTTGCGGAAAACCAAATATCACACCTGGGTGGCAAACCCAGTGATGGTGCGGAAACACGATGGAACATGGCGCATGTGCGTCGATTATAAAGACCTCAATAAGGCTTGCCCGAAAGATGCATATCCGCTGCCCGAGATTGACCTTAAGGTTGATTCCCTCTCGCCATTTAAATTCAAATGTTTCTTGGACGCGTATAAAGGTTACCACCAAATCAAGATGGCCCGGGAAGACGAGGACAAAACAGCTTTTCATACTGACGCGGGCATCTACTGTTACACTAAGATGCCCTTCGGGTTGAAAAATGCTGGCGCAACATACCAGAGGTTGATGGATCAAGCGTTTGAAAGCCAGATCGGAAGGAATCTGGAAGTTTATGTCGACGATTTAGTCATCAAAAGCAGCAACGAGAGTAATATGATCGCAGACATCGAAGAAACTTTCAAAAAGCTCCGCGAGTACAACATTAAACTGAATCCAGGAAAGTGTTCGTTTGGGGTCGAAGAGGGAAAGTTCCTGGGAGTAGTAGTCACTAAGGATGGCTTCCGGGTTAACCCGGAAAAGGTGTCAGCAATTGTCAACATGCCATCACCTAAAACACTGAAAGAAGCACAAACCTTGAACGGACGACTGGCAGCCATAAATCGCTTCTTAGCGCGGCACGCAGAGCGATCCTTGCCATTCATATCTACATTGAAAGACTGCCTCAACAAGAATAAGTTCAAATGGACTGCCGAGGCAGAGAAAGCATTCCAAGAGATGAAGACATTCGTGAGCAACCTACCCACACTCACGGCCCCCAAAGAAGGTGAGTTGCTGAAGATGTATCTGGCCGCAGGCGTCCAAGCGGTCAGTGCCGTTCTCCTGGTAGAAAGAAACGGGGTCCAAACCCCCATTTATTACATCAGCCGGGTGCTCGCAGACCCGGAAACCAGGTACTCGATGTTGGAAAAATTGGTCCTGGCCCTGGTTCACGCATCCCGGCGGCTGCGCCGCTACTTCCAGGCACATAAGGTCGAAGTGTTAACCAATTTTCAAATAGCACAAGTAATAAACAGACCGGAAGTATCAGGAAGACTCGCCAAATGGGCAATTGAATTGGGGGCGCTGGATGTAGTCTTTAAAAAACGAACCGCGGTGAAGGGGCAAGTCATCGCTGACTTCATAACAGAAATCCCTGTGGGACAGGAGATACCGGAAATAAGCAGCAAACCGTCCCAGGAATCGGATGAGCCAGCATGGCAACTGTACACGGACGGCTCATCAAACAGCAAGGGAGCGGGAGCCGGCCTCTTACTGGTCAGTCCAGACGGGGCCAGATTCCTGTATGCCCTACGGTTCGAATTTGAGTGTTCCAATAACCAGTCCGAATACGAAGCACTCCTGGCAGGGATGAGGATGGCTCTATCGCTCGGGGCAAAGAAGGTAGATGCCCACGTTGACTCTCTCTTGGTGAATAACCAAGTTAATGAATCGTATGAAGTCCGGGACGATACATTGTCCAAATACTTAGAGAAGACAAAAGCTCTGATGTCAAAGTTCCAGAAGATAACATTGATACATGTCCGGCGGCACCGGAATGACATAGCGGACGCCCTCAGCAAGTTGGCATCGTCAGGTACTAAGGAAGACGTCCACATCGAGACCCTCAAGCACCCATCTACCCAGGAAGCAACAGTGCATAGCGTACACGCAGCGGAAGTCTGTTGGATGACACCGATACAGCAATATCTGGAACACGGCATACTGCCTGATAGCAAGGGGGAAGCCCTTAAAATCCGCACCAAGGCCGTACAATATGAAATGCAAAACGGTGTCTTATACAGGAGGTCCTACCTGGGCCCATCTTTGCGGTGTGTGTCCCCATCAGAAGCAAAGTTCCTGGTTGAAGAGATCCACGCGGGCATCTGCGGCATACATGCCGGACCAAGGGCAGTGGTAGCCAAGATAACAAATGCAGGATACTACTGGCCGGGTATGCATAACATGGCAGTGGAAGTACTACAGAAGTGCATCAGTTGTCAGAGGTACGCCCCACATACTTTCTGACCCAAAAATGATTTGATTCCAGTGACGGCGGCCTGGCCGTTTCAAAGGTGGGGGATTGACTTAGTGGGACCATTCCCCCCGGCACCGGGAAAGCTAAGGTACTTGGTGGTTGCTATTGACTACTTCACAAAATGGGTCGAAGCAAAGCCGTTATTCAAGATCGAAGCAGTAAACATCAAGAAGTTCCTATGGGAGCACATCGTGTGCAGGTTTGGGGTCCCACTATACTTAGTCAGCGACAATGGGACCCAATTCGCAGATAGGTCACTGCAAGAATGGTGCAAAGAGCTCCAGATCCAGCAAGTTTTCACATCCGTCGCCCACCCTCAGGGAAACGGGCAGGTGGAGAGGGCGAATAGAAGTATACTTGATGGGATCAAGAGGAGACTGGATGCCGAAGGCAAGTCCTGGGTTGACCAATTGCCGCACGTCCTGTGGGCTCACCGGACCATGCCGAAAACAAGTAATGGTGAAACACCGTTTAGTTTAACATACGGGTCAGAAGCAATGATACCAGTAGAAGCCATGGTCCCGTCACAACGAAGGAGCAACGGCGGCGAAGACAACGAGCAGCTGCTACGTGAGAACCTCGAACGGCTTGAAGAACGCCGCGATACGGCCTGCATCAATGAAGCCAGATACAAGAGACTGTTGGAAAAATACTACAACAAGCGGGTGCTTGAAAAATCCTTCAAGGTTGGAGAACTGGTAATGCGGGACAACGAAGCAAGCAGATCCCAACCCCAGGGCAAGTTGGGTCCAAACTGGGAGGGGCCGTATGAAATAGCAGAAGTGCTGGGAAAAGGGGCCTACTCCCTGAAACAACTCACAGGGGAACCCATCCCGCGCACTTGGAACGCAGCCCAGCTCAAAAAATGTTACGTTTAGTTCAAGCTAAAAACATTTGTTCTCCAGTACATTTAGAGTTCACTGTGTCATAGTCGGCCTGTTGGTCCTCACAGTCTATTTGTATTTTTCGTTTTTTTTAGTACATTTAGCGTTAACTGTGTAATAGTCGACCTGTTGGTCCTCACAGCCTATTTGTATTTTGTTAATAAGACGCCTATTACGGCCACTTTTTCATTAGTAAACGGTTGCATTAATTAACATATCACGGGGACTGACACTACAAAAAACGAAACTCCCCTACGGTAGGTGGCCGGACTAAAATCCTTGGCCATGACATAAACAGCCTACCACCAAAAGCGCTATACAAAAACAAGCAAACAAAAAGCCACATACGGCTAAATTGCTACCATCTAGACCGGCCCATTTCACATACGGCCGTCCAGCATAGCTACTACCTCTGCAGGGGTATGTAGCAGATCACCATCTGGAGCATAATCAGGAAGTATTAAGTACTGATTAAAATGCAAGACAACGCCTCCCTCATCAGGGTTCTCCGGGAAGGCTTCCGCCACCAACGGAGCTTCACCAACATCTGGCACGTCTGGAACAGGGTGCTCAACATCCATAACTTCCAGATCGTCATCAGGACCTGGTGCAAGCTCAGGAGAGTTCACTAAGGGAACCGGAGCATTGAACAAACTCCTTGGGCCTCTGGTGTAAGTCAATCCATACTTGTTTGGAGGAACGAAGTCAGCAGTTCTGGCATTGTACTCCTCCATAGCTGCACGTTTCTCATCCATCTCGTTGGCCCACCTTCTGAGCATGTTAAGACCTTCAGCAGCATCTAGCTCACGAAGGAGCTCAGTCAGGGAGACTTGGTTGGAAGCCATAAATAGATACAGTAAATGTATACCTTTTTTGGAAAAAAAATTTCGAGTGCAACATTTGATAAGAAACCTGACTTATATACATGGGTCCAGAAGATCAAAGGTCAATGTCAGTAAATATCGTTATTAATTCTCTGCCACACGCCGTCAAATCTATGACACATGGCAGTCGTAGCGTCATTATGACGTCACGCAATGATGACTCTTAATTAATAGACGTCTAATGATGGCTGTCCAATCAGCATTAATGAAGCACACAGACCAGCTGGAAAACACCAAGTGAAACCAAAAGTTTTTTCATTAATACGATTGCATAGTCTTAATCACACTTAAACACAAGTTACGATTACACTAATTAGAGGTGACATCATCCCCATCAGAAGAATCGCTCAAGTATGGTTCCAACTCCGCCCGGAGGGCTGACACCCCCTCGTCACCAACTTTGTTGCTAAGACGACCCAGGGCCTCCAACGAGTCTGAACTCAGGGCTTGTAGACTATCAGCAACTCGGGTGGGCAAAGCTTTTTCCTGAGCAGTAGGGGGGGAAGTTTCTTTCCAGCCAGACCAACTTGATTGCCATAAGCCAACCCGTCATGATAGCCGGCCTCCATGGCCACGTCATAAAAGGCGTTCAATCTGTCCTGATACTCAGTGCTGCCCCAGACATATCGCCATGAAGCAGGAATACCGCGGCTTACCAACCAATCCCTATCTTGATTCATCGCATCCAGCTTCAATTGAAGGTCGTTTACCTGGGACCGCAGTGAGTCCGCATCATTCACAACTTGATCTGCACGATCATTGGCGGCAGTCAACTGTTTGTGGCAGTCAGCTAAACTTTTGAGGGTCTCATCCCTCTGCTCCTCAGCACGGCGAATCCGGGACTCGTAGGTCTCAATCTCAGCAGCCATCAGATTATACCTTTCCAGATTGGCCTGGTTACTGGCTATGGTGTTCTTAGCAGCCTCCAATTCTTTCTCCAGCGTCTTGATGCTGGCTTCATAACGAAACAAGTGCTGATTCAATTTATCCTCCCGCCGACGCCAGTCAACTTTCTCCTCGGTATGGTTCGTCACCATCCGCTCACGGTCACCCTCTACCTTTTCAATGGCTATCTGCTGGGCGACCACCTCCACCTCTTTATCAGCAATAAGCTTCAATAGTCGCTCGTTCTCCAATACCAACAACCTTTGCTTCTCCCGAAGGTCGACAAGATATACCAAATCTGCACGCCATCGGCGAAGCACTTCATATACTGATGACGTTGTACTAACACCGGACACCATGGCGTTTTCAGCAAGCTGAGCGTTGTCTAACCCCTGCAGATAGTACCTCTCGGCTGGGGGGAAAGCAAACTCGGCCCAATGCCTTACCACATCCGGATGAATGAGCCGGGTGGTGTCAGCAACGTTCCACCCGGGCGTGTACTTAACCGGCTTCAAGGACGGTCGCCAGTTTATGCCCGGCAAATAGGTGTTCGACGGCACGGGCCCGGAATACGATGAAGACTCTTCACCATGCTGGATGCCTGTCCGAAAACCCCCGGGGAACTTGATAGGATGTTGTTGAACATCCTTCAGGAGCTGGGAAAAACTTTGAAGAGAGAGACCACTGGGTGCCGCAATAGTACTCGCTACAGAATATACAGGCTTTGTGGACGGCGGAATCGACACAGTGGACGTAGTAACAGTAAGGCTCACAGGTATGGTGGGGGGAGGACTGGTAGCTGTAACAGCAGACGAAACAGTCGTCAAAACAGCAGAAGTGGGAATCGTCATCATGGATGTAGACACAATGACGTCACTATCCTCCCTGACGATAGCCTGACCGGCAGAAACAGGCGGAGACTCCATGGACAAACTTTCCTCTACCTGGGCTTCCCCGGACTCAAGCCTTTCACCTACACATAAACAAATAGACGTGAATACCTGCACGAATGCACAAGGCAGATGGCACAAGGACAGATAGGCAGAAACACTTACCCAAGGTCTTCTCTTTAGCTTCCTTTAGCTGCTGCCTTTTGGCCAGCAACCCCTCAGCATCCAGAACGGCGGTGGCTTTCCGCTTCTTATGCTTTTTGCCAGACACATCTGTCAACGGCGGTGCAACATTCAACGGATCGGGGTCTATGGGAGCCTCTTTGTCAACACCCAGCCCGGAGGTCCCTACAACATCGGCTGACACAGCTGCCGCTGGGACATAGAACTTGGTCACAGTCTGGCTTAAAACGTCCAACTCTTGTGCACCAAGGGGACGGTCATATTCCGTAAGTAACGGAGCAGCAGCAGGATCAAGCACGTCGAAGTACTGCCAACTTTCCTGGTCATCACGACGATACTCAGGAAATACTGTATCATCCAACCATAATCGGCTCATGCCCACAGCCACCATGGCTCGTTCAGGTATGTGAGTACACTCGGTTGGATTATTAGTCAGGGCAATATATAAAGGATCTTTCTCATATACTGCCGGGGAAGGGCACAAATCTGCAAGCTTGGTTTTGCCCTCCGGATACCTAATCGGGGCATTCTCCGGAAAGACACAGGCATCAATATAGAAAAATTTCTTTCTCCATTCTTTATCCCTCACACTCTGTGGGAAGTTCTCTATACAGGATAAAACCCCGGGTCGGCGGTCAAAGGTGAAGTACTCTCCTTTGAACTTCAACACGTACAACGCCCGGAAAATTTCCAGTTTGGGCGGCATACCCAAACCTAGAGCACAAAATTCAAAGTGGCGAATCTTAATCATCCCCAGCGGATGAAGTTGAGAAACATTGACCTCATAATATGATAATAATTCACAGAGAAACTTCGTGGCAGGAAGGCGAAAATGGGAAAAGGTGAAAAACTCAGCATACAGAGTTAGTTTCCCCTCCTTCAGGGGGAAAGCAATATCGTCCTTATCCGGCAGTACAGGACTCCATTCCGATGGAATTTTGTAATCGTTTAAGAAGGATTCAAGTACCGTTAACGACCACATGCAGTGAATCTCGGCAACACTCGTGACTGTGCGAGTAGAACCAGTCTTGGGGGCCATTTCGGAGGTAATAGTCTATTGAGGGGAAAGCAAGAATTTGCTGAGTACTGTGGATGGTTCACCTTGAAATGGCGAATTTATAGACCAAATTACTAACGGTTGAAATTCAAAATTGAACCGCCAAACATCATTTCCCCTGACACTCGGACTGTTCATAAACGGCTGATGGACGTTTGAAATGACACAATGGCACGTGCACAAGTCATGCGGTACTAATCCCAATAAAGATTTTTTAAGTCACATTTATTCTTTATACATATGCTTGTTGAACTTTTTTATATAAGTCTAGTAACGTTCACACGTTCACCTTACTAGACTGGGGGGACATGACGAGGTAGGGCCCAGTTTAACCAGGCTGGCCCATACCTACTACACGTCATGTGGCCCAATGGGTAAGGCCCAACGGCCACACGTAATCCGGCAGTGATTAATAACGAACATCTTCTAGAAGGAAGTGGAGGGTAAAGCATAACTGCCAGCCCGATAAATATGAATATAAGCGATATGGCTTATCTCCAAGAAAAGTGGAACAGCCAAAGAGAAGAGGGCGGTTAAACATCATAAGAGGTTAAGGACTCTTCTATTATAAATAGGGACGCAGGTAAGACTTATAATTCATTCACAAATACTCCATACTCTTACAATCGCTTAAAAGCCATACTTATTCTCACGCCGGAGGGTGGTCACAGGATAACCCCCAATCCTGTGACGAGTCCTAACGGTGTTCTGTTTTGTAGCTAAACAGGTCCCGTTCAATCAGGTCAGAAGAAGTCCTTTGCCCTATCCAGAAGACCAGTTCCCCTCAGGTACTTGTTTCTTCATAGAGCAATGAACGCATTCAAGGGTTTCTATTATAAGACAAGAAATTTTCCAAAAAGTGGTGAGACAGATGGCGACTATGTAATGAATGCGCTTAAAGCTTATCATGAGGACATAGGGTATGGAGTTCAAGTTTTTGCATTGTTGAGATGTGGCGAAACATCATCAAAATTGGGCGAACATCCCCTCTGCTAACGATTCCTCAAAAAGGTCGAAAACAAGTTCATCTCAAAATCGTTCGGTTGGTTGTGATAATTTGGATGATGCTGAGTTCGACGAGGAATTGAGTCGCCCACCCGGTAGAGACAAGGCAAAAAAGAGGGCCCAAAAATTACCTGGTTCGGGTAAAGGTGCTTACACCAGGCAGTTGGACGATTTAAATGCTAACATCGTTCACTTCAATACCGTTAAAAAACAAAGGCTTGACGAGAAGAGAAGCATCCGTGATGCTTTTGAAAGAAAAATGACCTTAAAAGAAAAGCGCGAATTTATGAAATTTCTCGCTATGTCCGTCGATCAACTTACCGGTCCTGAGTTAGAAATGACTTTAAAAATGAAGCGTGGGATTTTGAAAAAATATAACATGTAGTTTTTTTAGTTTTTTTAGGTGTTTGGATTTGATTATTTTATGTTTTTTTTAGTTTTATGTTTTTCAATTTTTAGGTTTTTTATTTAATTTTTATTATTAATTACTATACTTTTAATTATTTTTTTTAATTTAATAATGTGTTTTTGATTAGTGAAGCACACAGATACTATATGGCATTTCATAACTACTTTTCCCCTCCCCACTCCCCGAATTCTTAACTTACTAATTATTAGTTAAATTTTCTTTCTCCGGCTTTTATTAGATACTTTGAAATTGGAAATGTAATTGATTTTGTTAATTAACATATGTTTTTTTTTTTTTAAGTTGTTGGTGCCCATTTAGATACACGTTTAACGTTTTTTAATGGGAATCCGCGTTTAATTATTATACCTATGTATAAATTTTTCTTTTATTTTAGGGGGGACGGGACGCTACCAGAATTGGTTACAGTTATCCCACTACTATTACGGTAACACCGCCGCCATAGTGCTGGTAGGGGTCCCGTGAAACTTTTACTGGTTTCATCTAACGGATGTGAACCCGTAAATTTAAATAAAATATTATTTTTTTCTAATATCTCTCTTCTATCTCTCTATATTCTTTAATTTCTTCTCTCCATTTGTATTCTTTTAAGTTGAAATATCTTTTGTTTTTTTTTTTACATCTGCAACACAAAGAGGAGGAAAAAGTAGATAGATATATAAGTGTATGTATAGTTAGTGTATTATGTGGGGGGAATATATAAATATATGGGAAAATGATCAAAATGGCCCGTTGACCGTGTGATTTGCCAAAATGGCCCTCTCCCGTCTCTTTGGAGAGACGGGTCACGGCTCCCAAGACTTCTGAAACGTCTTTTGAGAGGTCTCCTGTATAGACCAATAAAAAACCAACACCTCATCACTCTCTTTCTCTTTCCTCTCTCCTCACTCTCTCTCTCTCCATTTCTCTTTCCTCTCTCTCTTGAAACGTCTCCTCCTGTCTTAAACAATACACCACCAATATGACATCATTTGGTAACAGTTTAGTGGACCAATGTGGTTTCTAGCATTAAAGTAAAGTTTTATGTTTTAACAAGACTTTCCAATTCGTCTCCTTCCTCTCAACAAAATGGACCAATGGACTCTCATCAATGATATCATCTGCAAGCGTACACATCATCATCATCTCCTCCGGCTGTCCTCTCTTCCATCACCGGAGACGCCACCACCACTGGAGAATTAACTGATTTCTACTTGATGGGGATGAAGAAGATGATGAGCAATTGCAGGAGGATGTAATTTTTAGTTTGCGACTAATGTTTATTATGGTTGAGGCTGATGATGTTCTTGTTGCTGGTAGTAGCACAATAGCAGCAAGCTTCGTTGGCGTGAGTAATCAGCAAGCTGGTGCAACAAATTAGAATTTATATTATTTTTTTAAAATTTCTTTGGCGTGAGAGGGGACAGAGCAAGCGTGAGAGGGGACAGAGAAGAGAGAGAGAGTGAAGGAGAGAGGAGAGAGAGGGTTCATGAGAGAGAAAGGGGGTTCAGGAGAGAGAAAGGTCTGTCTTGGGATCAACAACGACACGTGGCGGTCCTCTGTTGGCTGAAATGGGAAGCCTCTCGGGAGACGGTTCAAGCTCTTTGGGAGCCGTGTCCCGTCTCTCCAAAGAGGGGTCAGAGGTTTATTTTTGCAAAACACCCGGTCAACGGGCTATTTTGGCCATTTTCCCTAAATATATAACGGTTGGTCAAGTAGTGTGTGTAGTAGGTTGAGTTATAGTACATATGCTTTCTTTATTAAAAAAATAGAATATTTTTTCAAATACGTTTAAACTAAAATGGATTAAATAATGTTTATTAAAAAACAGAATTATTGTTTTCAAATACATTTAAATTAATATGGATTAATTACTGTTTATTTAAAAAACAGAAAAAAAAATATTTTAGTGAAATGAATCAGTTGAGTGCTGCCTACAAAAAGTGTTTCAGTAAAGGAAATCAGTAAAGTGATGTGACAGTGCAAGATTGGTAAAAATCAGTGAAGTGAAAATACATTCAGTGAAGCGCCCCTTATGCCCTTAGTTTAGTTGATTTTCTTTGTTCAGCTTTTATCCAGCTTTTATTAGCTACTTCAAAATTAGAAATATATTTGATTTTGTTTAGCACATGTTTTTTTTTCTTTTTAAGTTGGTGCTTTCCATTCAGATACACCATTAGCGTTTTTTAATGGGAAGCCGCATATAATGTTTTACCTTAGTATAAAATTTTCTTTTGTTTTAGTTTAGTTGATATGTTTCTTTTTTCTATTCAACCTAACACCAGATTATATTTTTATTTTAAATATCATCATAAAGCTTATTAATTAAAATTATGTCTTGAATTGAAAGATACGAGAGTTGGTCTAGCAGTACACACTACACAGACAAATAACAAGCAGGGTTAATTCATTTTTCAGTTCCTATATTTTGCTGATTTTAACTAGTTGAGTTAAAAAAATTAACACAATGAATGCCTATGTTTTCATTCTGTAAACCTTTGAGTCTAAATTTATAACAATGTCCATAAATTCAATTAGTTTACATTTTGTGAAAAGAAAAAAAAAATGCCACTGTCATATAAAAACAAAAATAAAAATACCATTTTTAATTTCAACATGCTTATGTCCTTTTAGCTTTTGATACTTTTAGATCGCTGACTCCAGAAGTTATTAGGTTCATGGAAAGATCAACGAGTCGTTTAAAGAAACATTCGGATCCCCCCGTTTGTTTTTCATAAGTTAGATTTTGCAATTTAGAAGGGGGTTGTGACGCAACTTGTTGCCCTTCTACCTGCCATCATAATGTAAAATTTACCCTTATATTATTGAAAGTTTAGATTTTATAAAATAATCTATCTTATAAAGAAATTATTAAACATAACGAGGTGTGTTTCATTTAGCACACACTTATGTGTGTGTAACAGAGAGAGAGGGAGAGAGGGGAAGGGAGAGAGGGGAAGGGAGAGAGGGAGAGAGAGGGAGGGAGAGAGGGATAGAGAGAGGGGGAGGGAGGGAGAGGGAGAGGAAGAGGAAGAGGGAGAGAGAAAGGGCGTAGGATCAAGTTTATTTGTAACAGTCTCTATTTAGAACATTTTAAATCAAAGTTAATGTGTAGCGGAATAATAAATGTTCTAAGTTAACAGTTCACTTTTTATATCAGTAAATGCTCTCCCTTAAATGATTAACCAAAGTGCAATAAGTGTATATTAGAATCTAAGAAGTTAATGATCAAACAGTTGAATATATTCAATTAATAATTCTCATATGATGGACAATGGACTTCTTATTCAAAGTTTGTATATTTCCAAGTTAATAAATAGAAGGTATGAACTCTTATATTTATAGATTACAAAACGTACATAAGAAGTATAATGATAATAGTATAATACTACAACAAACTGTAGCATTGGTACTTGTACAAAATATCTATTAAAATACAATTAAACTATAAACTGCTGAAGATTGCGGCGGTGGGAAGCTTCTACCAAAACTGCTAATTGAGTATGAAACTACTGACGAATAAACCTTCAGAGGTTGCTCTTCAGTAATTGTTATTCAGATGTTCTGTCTGGTTCATCTCCAGAACTTTACTTTTCAGCACTTGTGTCTCAATATCAGCTCTTATTCAGTACTTGCATTTTCTTCTTCAACATTTCTTTATACTAAACCAAAAGTTGCATAGAGGATATTAGACTAAGGTTAAAATGCTTATCAATCCTCTTTGACCCAACAATTTTCCGCTGGATTGATGAAGCCAAAACCTTATCTAATTTTTATTTATAGGTTCCTCTTCTTCTTCTACTGTCAAGGATTCTCCATATTTCTTTTATCATTGACATCTTGAGTTCATTGACTTGTTGACTAGTGAGAAGTGGTCCCTGCTCTGGTTCAAGAAACTGAATAGTGAGAAGATCATCATCTGATAATTTATTCAGCTCACTCTTGTGATGTAAAACGTTGTAGGAGCAGTCTTCTCTTTTCAGAACAATAGAGTTGGACTTGTGAGTGAAGGACCATTTCACTATCTTGGACTTGGATCTGTCAAAGTCCATCTTGTAAGGAATTATTTGTTGGTTTGAAGGGTTTGAAGATAGGACTGATTTTGATTGATCTTCTTCTTTAGTGATAACCAGGTTGGATCTCCTTCTGTGTTCAACTTGTACAACCCCAGGGTCTCACTAGAAATTGGAATGTGGTGATCAGTGATTATCTTGGTTTGTTTTTTATTAGTGATTGTTTGTTTAGGTTGATAGGCAATGGTAGCAGGATCCCTATCTTGTGTGATAAGAGGTTTTTCTTCAATCATGAAGTCATCTTCAACTATGGTGTTGTCTTCAATCAAAACTATCTTGAAGTATGTTTTAACCTATTCCTCTAAGGTCTTCTGTTTCTTGGCAACAGGCTTTGATGTTGGCCTTCTTGCAGAATCAGAAGTTTGTGAAACTTCTGATAGTTTGAATTTTTCTGGATTTGACATCTGCAAGGCCTTGAATCTCTTTTATGTATCATTCAAGTCAGCTTCCTTCCATTTTGATAATGGAGCCTTTGTGACATAGGCATTAGCTGCCACAATTCTTCAATGATTTGGGTTCTCTTCAACTTCTTTGCTTTCTCAGTAGTTTGTCTTTTTGTGATAAGTCTTGCTCTATGTTCAAGTTTAGCAGTTAAGAGACCCTTGAGAGAGTGTTTCTTAGCTTTGCTATTCTTGGCAATAAAATTCATCAGTTGTTGCCTCTTGTCATTTTCAGCAATTTGTATTTTTTCTTCTTCTGCTCTCTCTAGCTCATTCAGCTCTTTTTCCCATAATTTCAGCTTGGCTTCATAGCCCATGTCTTCCCTTTCATCTATATTTTCCCATAACTCATCTTCTATTGCCTTTTTCTTCACTTCCTTTAAGTTTGTTTCAAGTTCCTCTGAACTGAAGACAATTTGTTTAGGGTTTAAAATTATTGGAGGTTTAGATGGGGCAGTTTGAGTTTGGACAGTTGGAGTTGTGGTTTTAGAAGATGTTGGTCGTTTGGTTTGAGTTGCAACTGTTGAAGGTTGTTTCACAGTAATAGAAACTACTGAAGGATTGTCTTCAACACTTTTGAGTTTCACATCAGCAGTTGTGTCTTTGTCATGGGAAGCCTTTTCTGCTTGTTCTCTAATGAGTTTTTCTTGAGCTTTTTGATATAGATGTCTTTCTTTCAAACCTTTTTCTTGTTTAGTTTGTTAAGATCTCTTGTTGGAATCCTTAAGTCTTGAGCTTCACGAGCCTTTTTACTTTGCTCAAGGCCAATCTTCTGAGGTACCTTTCCTTTCTCCCCCTTTTTGGATTCATCAATTTCAGGAAACCACAGAGCAAGAGGGGCAACACCAGTAAAATGTTCAAGTTGTCTTCTATTATCTTCAACCTTTATAGACAACTCTCCTAGTTTGTGGTCTATGGCATTGTTGATCATCTCCATTTGGGTTCTGTTTTTACGTTCAATGGAAGTGGTGAATGTTTGGAGATGAGCAGAAAGGAGTTGGTGTACCATTTGGTATAAAGGTCCTTCTGGGATGCATAGCTGGTTCAGGTCTATGCTAGCACGAGTGGAAGATGTTTGGGTAGGCTTTTGTGAGTGAGAAGGGGGTGTTTTTGGGTGATCCTTAGTAAAGACTGGGAATGCCACTTGTAGTTAATTAGGGGTTAAGTGGTCTTTAACCTGATCCTCTGTGACTAAGTCTTTGAGTTTAGAGACATTGGATTCAGGACCTTCACAATCAGCCGTCAAAACCTTGATATTTGAATCATCATCCAAATGAATGGAATCATCTTAATCCCTAATGATATCATCAATGATGAAGTCATCAGTTGTATCACAAGCTAGGCCCATCTTAGTAGCCTCATGAACCCCTTTGTCTTGGTTATGGGGATTTCTTGCCTTAGGCACAAGGCCTTCATCAGCAGTTGCCAAAAAAAGAGGTCTTAGTTATGTTACAGTAACCTCTGATCCATCAAGGGATGGTAAAAGAATAGTGGCAACATCATTTGTACCTAAAGTCTTAAAGGTTGGGCTAAGAGACCTTGATTCCTCCTCATCTCTTGGGATAGGACTGATAATATCTTCATTAGTGGCTTTGTCAGTAGTTTCTTCCCCTGTTTTATGTGGTGATTGGGGAGTGCCACTAACGGATGGGATTTTTCCTTCAATCCAAAGAGAAATGCGCAATTTCTATTGTTGTATGTGCTGGTGATTGTTCAACTTCAGTAGATTTGGGATCAGTAGTTGCAATAGGTTCAGTAGTTTTAGGAAGTGGATCAAAAGTTTTGGTTGTTTTAGACTTCGTCCGTGAAAATTGGATAGAAATCGTTTTTGGCTTTTTTAGGCAATGAAGATGGATGTAACTTAGAGGAAGTTTCAGTTACATCTTTTTTAAGTGCAGTGTGCACATCAGCATCCTCAGGCATTTCAACTTCCTGAGGTGCTTTTCATGTGTGATCGCCATGGTCTTCCCTTTGATCGTCATCTTCAAGGATATGACCTTGTCATCTACTGTGACAGCAACAACGTTTGCCCAGAACCCATTTAGAGTTTCAGTGTGAATTGGTGGGTCTATAGTGAACGCTATGAAGTATTGGGATTTCCCGACCAAATCTATAATTTCATCATGTTGGGACCAAACTTTATCCTTCGTGAAGTAGCCTCTTTGATAGGGTCTCTATTTTAGGATGAGAGCCATGGAATTTTGATTGAACAATAATTTTAGGTTTTCAGAGGGTTTCAGAGAGGGAATGTTTGTTTTTGAAACGATAAGTATGAAAAGAGGGGTTTTCAGAATTTTATAACCGCCTTAGGTCAAACTTCTGTTAGGAAAGGTCTAATTTACTCTTATTAACCAAACTTCTGATGAAACAGAATTGGTCATCACTAGTTTCCCATTTCTCTTCAGTAGTTATCAACAACTGATGAGCAATTTGATGAAAACAACCAATGTAAGTTTTGATGATTTTTGATTATCAGTAGTTACATCTTTTCAGAATATATTCCCAATCTGATGTTCTTGTACATCAGTAGTTTCTCTCTTTTGGTTATCAGAGGTTTCAAGATAGATGAAAAATAAGTAAGTGAAAGTAAAATATGTACAGAAAAAATGGAAACACTTACAGATTTTACTGAAAGTTAATCATCCCAAACATGGATACTAACCTCTGAAATGCTGATGAGTCAAGAGGCTTTGTGAACACATCAGCTATTTGATTAGCTATTGACACATATTTTACCTCAACTTTGTCTTTTTCATAGCACTCTCTGATGAAGTGATACCTGATTTCAATATGTTATGTCTTTTTTTTTAAACAGAAACATCATATATGATAAAACAAGTTACATTTTAGATGGTGGGTAAGCGGTAAACAAGCTGCGCTGCTATCCCCTTTTGAATCGCAAAGCCTATACTGCTAAACATAAACCCTCAGTTCTTAGGTCTTTGAAAACTGAACACGATTTTAATGATGCTAATGGCTGATGTACTGTCTATCAAGAGTGGAGTCTTGGTCTCTTTGATTCCATAATCTAGAAGTTGTTTTTGAAGTCATTGGATCTGTGATATATAGCTTGCAGCTGCAATATATTCTGCCTCAGCAGTTGATGTTGCCAAAGAAGTTTGCTTCTTTGATTGCCAGGACACCAGATAGTGTCATATAAATTGACATCCACCAGATGTTGATCTTCTTGACATTTTACACCCTGCATAGTCACTATCTGAAAAAGCTGTTAGTCTGGTACTGCTGGAAGTAGGATACCAGATCTCTAAAGTATCTAAAGATTCTTTTGACTGCAATGAAGTGTGATTCCTTTGCAGCTGATTGGTATCTAGCACAAACACATGTTGAAAACATAATATCTGGTCTAGAAGCAGTTAGATAAAGTAGGGAACCAATCATACATCTATATATGGTTTAGTCAATCTGTTTTCCTTGATCATCAGGTTCAACCTGTCTGGTTGGGCTCATGGGAGTGGAACATGATTTACATTCTTTTAAAGAAAATTTGTTCAATAATTCTTTAACATAGTTTGATTGATGTATAAAAGTTCCTTTTGTTTGTTGTTTGATCTGTCGTCCTAGAAAGTACTGCAATTCTCCCATGGTACTTATCTCAAATTTTGATTGTATGAGTTTCTTAAAGTCATCACATAGTTTTGTGTTTGTTGAACCAAAGATGATATCATCAACACAAATTTGAACATGTAGGATGTGATTTTCAACATGCTTTATGAAAAGAGTTTTATCAATGGAACCTCTTGTGAAGTGATTTTTCAGTAAAAATGTGGAAAGTGTGTCATACCAAGCTCTTGGAGCTTGTTTTAGCCCGTATACACCCTTGTCTAGTTTGTACACTCAATCAAGATGAGAAGGATCCTCAAACCCAGGTGATTGACAAACATACACTTCCTCTTTTATTTTTCCATACAAAATTGCACTTTTAACATCCATTTGAAAAACTTTTAATTTGTTGGAAATAGCATAAGCCAAAAATAACCTGATGGCTTCAAGCCTGTTATTGGTGCAAAGGTTTCATCAATGTCAATTCATTCTTCTTGAGAAAAACCTTGTACCACCAGTTTTGCCTTGTTCTTTATAATCACACCAGCTTCATCTTGTTTGTTCTTAAATACTCATCTTGTGCCAATTGGTAGCTTGTTAGGAGGTAAAGGACAAATTTCCCAGACCTGTTGCTTCTTGAATTGCAGCAACTCATCCTGCATAGCTTCCACCCAATTGTTGTCTTTGAGGGCTTCTTGGTACTTCTTTGGTTCCAACTGATAAATGAATGCAGTGTAAAAGTAGAAGTTAGAAAGCTGGTTTCTTGTTACTACCCCTGATGCAATATCACCCAGAATTTGTTTCAAAGGATGATCTTTATGTTCAATCAGTTGATCTTGAACTATGGGCTCTTGTGTAACTTCAAATAAACGGCCAATATCAATAACTTCTGAATCGGGAGTTTGTGGAGTTTCTTCAGAAGTTTGAGGACGGTCTTCAACAGTTTGAACTACTGAATCAGCCAGTTGTGGTTTTAGGAGTTGATTTACAGACTATGTTTGGTGTCCATGAAGGAGGACCATCATCAAACCCTTGATCACCATAATAAGTGGGTTTGAATGAAATGGTAACAGTCTTGTCAGGTCCAAAGTTAAAACTGTCAAGGTCAAAGAGTTCAGTACGATGTGCTGGAATAGTTTCTTGAGATGACTCATTGAACTTGACATTCATTGTTTCTTCTACTATCTTGGTTCTGCAATTCAATACGTTGACAACTTTCCTTGTTGAAGAGTAACCAAGAAAGTAACCTGAATCAACCTTAGCATCAAATTTGAGATAGAATCCTTAATGTTTAGAATAAAACATTGACATCCAAATGCCTTGAAAAAGGAGATAAGAGGCTTAATCCCATGAAGGACTTCATAAGTAGTCTTGGAATGTCTTTTGTTGATAAGGACCCTGTTCTGAACATAACATGCTGTGTTGACTGCTTCTGCCCAGAAATACAGTGGTAGGCCAGAATCAGCGGAAACACCACGACATGCTGTGTTGACTGCTTGGAATGTCTTTTGTTGATAAGGACCCTGTTCTGAACGTCCCATGTGACTTTACCGTTACCCATGTGCCCATCTTATGTACCATTTCATACTTTTACATGTTATCGCACATTTAATTCTTTCTTACATATCTTTCCCCCAAGTTTAAAAACAGTAAAACATAAAAGGGGCCGTGAAAACTCACCTCAAGCGTGTCACGAAATCAGAAATTAGTCTTTGCCAAGTCCAATGTGAGACTACCTACACGTGTCCTAATTTAATAAGGCACTGGTCTCAGAGTGCGTGTCTTACTGGCAAGTTGTCTTTCCCCAACTCCCGACACCACGTTTACATATTCTGTTTAATTAGGAATATACCCTAGTCTTAGGTCCGTTGGTGATGATTTATCCCGTTACAAGTTTCACTTAATCTTATAATATAACCGTTGGTATTAATTACCAAGTTAGTTGGTTTCGTCATCGCGAACCCCGATCATTGCCCGTTTTCCTTACATGTCATGATCTTTAAACATATTTATCAATATGTAATTACTAACTTGTATTAATATTTCGTTATATCTTCCGACTCGACTCACTTTTATTATATATTTATTTCCCCATAAAAATAAATATACCAAGATCTTGTCGAACGAGATTCATTTCGTGTTAAGTAGTTATTTTTCCCATAAGTATACATATACTTATAATAACATACTTAACTTATTTTATTTCTTACAAACTCTCCCATTTTACTTCCAACACTTAGGAAAGTGTTTATGTATATTTTTCACCCTTAATCATCATTACATATATTTTGTTCACAAAATATATACTTATTTTCTTACTTGGAATAATTAGTCCGTAATCGCCGCAATAACGTATACTCGTATCTTGTAGGAAGTTATACTTGTATACTTATCCGTCCGATTTACTTTTTGTCCGATTTATACTTTGTTTGTTTTACACTTTTGTCCGATAGCTCGCCATATTAACATACGTCCGCTTTCCCGATTTCTTAACTTATATATATATTTTGTAGGAAATCATACTTCTTGCCGGTTTACACATTTTCCTACTTTTAAATACACACACATATATATATATATATATATATATATATTAACTTGGATGTTTCATTCCTAAAAATTCTTATAACAGTTGTACATCCCCATAAATGTAAAAGTGCATATTTTTATATAAAACATCCCAAGTCATTTAAGTTACCATTTTTCTTACAACAACATTAGTGTTTATATTTTCTAATACTTGTAGCAACTTTATATTTTTATAAAACACATTTTATAAAAATATCATCTTTACAAAATAAAATATTTTGTATAAGTTTCTTTACTTTACAAAAACACCCCTTTTGGATTCTAACTTTTCATTACTAACCTTTACTTTCCAAAAATTACATTTTCCAACATAAAGTTTCCAAAATCACATTTTACACCCATGGACTTTCCAAAGTTACTTTCCAAACTTCTAACTTTACAAAAGTCACATATTATTCCCAAGACTTATAAAAATGACAATTTCCACTAAAACTAGTAAACTTTAACATGGCAAAATTTACAATAAGTGTTCTTTTCACTATCCAATATTTCACTATCCAACACTTTTATTAGTCTCATATGGTCATTTTAAGCCTACTAACATGTTTGATTTAAGTCTTGGAGTCCATTTGGTCATACTTGTATTTTTAAAGTCTACAACTATATTTTTGTGATTTTAGCTTCATTACATTTTGTTACAATTATTTCATGTTCAAGTGGTTCCATTAGTCATAATATGATGATCAAAACCATTTTTGGGTGTATTAGGTGTTACTTTATGTTTTTTTATTCAAAACAACTTCTAAAAATACTAGAACATACAATATTTTTGTAACAAAATAACATCACCAACCATCCTAAAACTCATGTTTATGACCATCTTTGTAAATGTTTCATTTCATTTTTAGAAACACATACAAAACCTTGTTTAAAAACTTTAGTTAAAAACACCCCAAAACAACTTGCAAGTCAAGCATATAAATAAATAAAACTTGAACAAGATAAGTTTTAAGAAACTTACTACTAGCACAAGGTTAGGGAAGTCACAAAAACACAAGAATATGATGGGGTTTAAGTGTGTCTTTCAAGGGTTAAGCTCCTAGCACTTGAACACACTTGAAAATGGGTTGGAAATGAAGTGATTTATGTGTTTTATTTGTTGAAAACACAAAAGAGTTTTTGTGAGGGTGTTTGGGCCGTAACTTTGAGAGAGGGAGAGATGTCTTTCTTTTTTTTTTAGGTGCTATTATGGTGAGTTAGATGCTTATAATATCCAAGTTTAGCGTAAGACAAAAAGGCAAGCTTAAGCATGCTTGTAAACAACATAATTATGTGTACTTACACAAGCCAACATTAGGGTGGCTTTTAGACCAAAAGTTGGCCGGCCAATATGGCCTTTAGTGGGGTCCATCCCTTTCCAAAATATCTTGCTAATTATCTAGTTAGAATCAAACTAAATTACTTAGGATTTTCGGGTTTTGAACGCGTTTCTATTACGAGCTATTACGGACATATAGTTAATGCCTATTTACCTTTAAACATTGGCTAGTTTAAGTATTGGTAAGTTATTTAGGTTCTTACCGGGTGAAAATATATATTTTACGCGCATCGGGTGCGATACGCGAACTTTATTCGCTACCGGAGATTTTAATTTGGAGTTTTCATTTATTGTTTTGGGGTTCCAAAACACTTTATATTTCATAAAAATACCCTTTACTTTATATCCCGGGCATTCGGGATCGTTTTTCGTTATTTAATTATCGTCGAGTAATCACCAACGTCCGTTTCGGACTAGTTTATTTCTATGCGACTCCTTCGCATTTCTAATTAAACTAAGGCATTTCTATGCCATCTATTGGACTCCGCTATTTTCCGAATACTCAATTATACTTAATTGATATTAATTCTTGCTTAGAACAGTTAATTACATATATTAATTACGTACGGATTTACCTTAATTTTGCCGAACGTCACATTGTTGCTTCAATAAGTGTCATATTCTTCCTTTCTACAACACCATTTTGTTCAGGAGTTATGGGAATGTTGAACTGTCTAATAATCCCTTTAGACAGACAGAACTCATCCAGAGTTTTGTTCTTGAACTCTGTCCCATTGTCACATCTAATGACTTTGACATAGACAGAATATTGCTTCTCTACTTGTAGAATGAAGAATTTGATAATTTCAGCTGCCTCATCATTGGAGAATAAGAAGAAAGACCCATGTGAATCTTGAGTAGTCATCAATGATGACCAAACAGTACTTTTTCTTACCAAGGCTCATTATCTTGACTGGTCCAAATAAGTCCATGTGGAGTAGTTGAAGACATGTAGAGGTTTTGGATTCTTCAATGGACTTATAGGAGGACTTATGCTGATTTCCCTTAAGACAGGAAACACAGTATTCTTTACACTGATATACCTTCAAGGGTAGACCTTTGACCAAGTCACAATTCCAGGTGCGGAAACCCTAGAACTGAACAAAATGATAATACGCAAATCAAAACACGTAAGACACCTTTTCAATCTCCATTTTATAGATTAACTTTATCAAAACTTGTTTACAATCAACTCACACGTTAATCTAACCCTCACATAAACATTCACAATCTAGAGCACAACCTGACCTCTCAACAAACACTTTCCAAAACTACTCTCAACATGAAAATGACCAAAACATATATATATAGACTGCAGGTTCGCCCAGTTCTATGGTGCGAATGTGGACATAGTCCACATTCGCCCACTAGCACAGTACGAATCTGGACAACTGGTCTTCTGTCTTCTTCCTTCGTCCATTGCTAATTCACCTTCGCCCAAACTATCATACCTTCGCCCACATCCATTCACATTCGGCCCATCAGAAATATAAACTAACATATGTTAAACTCTAATCCAATCACTAGTCGCAAAACGTGCATCTACAAACTCCCCCTTGACTATTGATTCGATTGTCTTCGTTCTTCGTCCATGATCTTGTTCAGTATCTTGATTCTCAGTTGCTTTTTCTGGTCTTTCGACATCTCAGGCTCAAGTTTACGTTTCACCGGTTTAGGCTCATCAGCCATCTTCACCATCTTACCCAACTTAGTATCCAAGTTGCTTCCAGAGTTTATGTCATAAGCAAAGCAAACTCCAACAACTTGCTGATACTTCTTCGCCTGTTCTGCATCATTGGGATCACAATGTATCGGATTGTAGAATAACATGATAATATCTTCAAATGTGCAATTGATAAGCCACATAGGATCAAATACATATACATGCTTGTACTTATCCTTCTCGTCTCTTAACACAATCACCGCCTCTGCCTTCCTCCAATCATAATACCAAAAGATGAAGTCTGCATTGAAATGTTGTGGTAAAGGCATCAATGGAATTTTCTTCATAACTTCAGGTGCTTTATAAATCAAAGTAACCCTTTTCTTTCCCGTTCTTGGATCAACATCTCGATGAACCTTCCTTCTAGGGTACTGAGGCTTGAACATATTCCATTTGGTTCTACTTTCCCAAACTAACCGATCAGCAAACCAACAAATAGCCGTATTATTCACAGAAGCTCCAGTCATAGGAAATCGGCAAATGTCTCTGACCGCCCAGTACGGTAGAGTTAATAGATCATGAAATCTGTAGAAGTACAAGATTTCTGATTCCCATTTGACTGCCAAACACTTCAATCTCCCCAGATACTTCCAACCAAGTGCCCTGCCTTTGAACTTCTGATTGTGGTATCTGTAAAACCCACCTTGAGCTTCTGGCTTTGGTCGTTTGTCATCAGTTTCTTTCAACTTCTGTAGTAATGTCTTCAAATCATCATTTTGATTTGAAGGTTTCTGCTGATTATCACCAAACACCTTTTCTACAAACTCTTCACTTCTCTTTTGTGCTTTCTTTTTAGCTAATCTGTTTGGTATCTCAGTAAAGTTTGGGAAAACCTCATTCTCATCATTCTGCCTAAAATATTGTGGATATTCCTCATGAGTAATATCCTCAATCTCTATCTCTTCCATTTCAGGTGTCTGCTTATCATCAGAATGATTTCCAATCTCCTTTTCAGGAAGATCTGGAATCATTTGATCCATCATAATCTCTTCCAACGACTTCCCTACTCGCTGTGCAATCCCCTCCAAAATCTCTTTGGCAACAGCAGCAGGTACTTCACCTTCTTCCAAGTCTGGATCATTATAGTCAAGTTCATACCTCATATCTTCCGTTTGGAAGATTTCGGCAAACTTTCCTGTGAACTCAATGGTCCATTCTCTTCTCTCAAGCATGTCTCTATACACTTTCTTCGCATCATCAGTCAAAGATCTAACCTTCTCGTCCCAGAAAATGCTTTCATCTGAGTCTACATTCTCACCTCTTTTCTTTTTCTTGGAACTTGACTCTCCAGCATCTTTCTTTGGCGTTCTCTTTTCAAATGAAAACTTAGTCGTATCGTCTCCTCCATCATCATCATCATCACTTTCATCACTATTATCATCATCTTTACTACCTGATCCCTCCGCATCATCATCATCTTTATCACCTTTTTCACCATCATCATCAGAACTTTCCTCTGATTCTTCATCCTCTTCATCATCCTCCTTTTCTTCATCAGAAGGTTCGAAATCAACCTGTTCTTCTTCTCTTTCTTTATCCTCTTCACCTTCCTTCAGCTTAGGAGCTTCACCGTATAACTTGTCCAACAAATCACTCAGACGCTTGTTTTCTGTCTTAAGCTCTTTGTTGTCAGCTTTCACAATCTTAATCATTCTCCTATTTCTGTTGCACTTAACCTCAAGATCCTTATTATCTTCTTCAAGTTGCTTAACTTTCTTTTCGATCTCATCTTGGTTAGTTTTGGATGCAACGACAATCTGTAGCATCTTTTCCTCATTCTTCTTGAACTTACTAATTTCAGCTTGCTGTGCTACAATCATATTCATCATTTCATCCATCTTCTTGTTAACCTGCTTCATAACATCATCTGAAACAGTAACTTTGGAAGACTTGGATGTTTCTACTTCTTTAGCCTTCTGTTTTTGAGGATTCTTAAACATATCAAGCACATTTTCCAAAGCAGTCTCAAAATCAGCAACTGATACTGCTTCAGCTTCTTTGCTTTTCTTTTGTTTCTTTTCTACTGGTGAAGATAGCTTAGATGATATACCTGCTTCAGGTATCTTCTTGCCTTTAAGCAACTGTTCAATTTCCTTCTCTCTGAGTTTCTTAGTGTTTGACTTCTTGGCCATCGACTTGTGTTTTGGTTTCTTCAAATTCACAACCACAGTCGATCCTACTTCAAGATCATCAATGTTCACACTCAAACCTTCATCAACATTAACTGTCTTCTTCTGTAAAACTTCTTCAACAGTTTTGTTCAAAGATTCAGACTCACCAACCATAGTGGCCTTACGCTTGGTGGTCTTTATTCTTTCTTCTTCCGAATCCCACTGCTCATCAACTTCTGTTTCCTCTGAATCTACAGAATCTTCATCAACCAGACTTGTGCCTTTCTTCGCAGTCGTCTTCTTACGAGTAACTTGTTGCTTTGAACTACCTTGATCCACCTTTGCCTTACCCTTCCCTTTGGCTCCGGCATTAACCACTTGCCTCTTCCTCTTAGTATTTGCATCAACATAAACTAAGGGATCATCATTATCCGAGTCACTATTATCGTGCCTTGCTTTGTTCAAACCAGGGTCAGTGTAACCCTGATTAGCCAAAGCTCCAAACAATCTCCTATGAGGTGGCTTCTCGTTGTCTGGCACACCTTTATATCCCGTCATTCTTACTAGTGTTCTAATGTTCATGTGATCTTGACCTAGAATCATAGTCGGATCCTTCCTCAAATTAGGATACTTGTGGTCAAAGATCATCATTAGGAATCTCGGATATAACATGAACTGCTTCTTCTTCAAACCTTTAAGCATCTCGAGCATGTGATCTAATATCATACTAGAAACATTAAATGGTTTGTTAAGAGTTAACGCAACCATTAATGAACTTAGGCTCTTCCTCATGACGTCATATCCACCGCTCACACACCCAAACACATGTATAATCACGTGTGCAAAGTATTTGAACTGCACACTAAGCTTTCCTTTATGCATTGAACCATCTGTGATAGGAGCCTTATACTTCATCCTGAGAAAACAAGCTCTCTGCTCAGTCCAGGAAAGCTCTCTGGGATCAGTACTAGTCTCAAACTTGATCTGTAAAGCTTCTCTAATGTCTTCTTCAGTCAAAAACATCTCCATACCCTGAATCGTGCTTCTGATAATAGTCTGATCTTCCCAGAAATCATATCTTGCATTCTGATAAAAGTCCTCCACAATGTCTTTGTAGATAATAGCAGGTGTGGCTAAGGCATGAATGATACGGCTTTGCCTTAAGAACTCCACAATACCAGAAAATTCAGTATTTTTCACCACATCACCGACATACGCACAACAGTTATGCGTTGGTTCGAACGGCCATCCTTGTGGAATGTTTTCTGCCTCTGGTACTGGATCTGGTACGACATTCTCCACTGGTACTTCTATATTTTCAGGTTGTTCAGCCATCTGCAAACAAAAACATCAGAAAATACGTCCAAAACATAAAAACGACAAAAATTAAAAATTTTAAGGTTTTCATAGATTCCACCTTCGCCCAGTTTTTCATGGTCGAATGTGGAATTTAAAGTTCAAAGGTAAATATTTTGGTTCGAATGTGAAAATCATCTGGTTAAAAGTCACATTCGCCCAATATATTTCACATTCGTCCTTTATTATCTACATTCGCCCGTTTCAGAAGGGACGAAAGTAGATCTGATGTTCCCCAATTTTAAAATTTTGCCAATCTTGTTTTTAACATCTAATCTTGATTCATTTGTAAGCTAAAATGGCCGACTAACACTCGTCCATAACCAATTTGTATTATTATTCAATTATTATCTGTTTTTCTAAGGAATTAGGGTTTAACACATTCAATCAATCAATTAAACATCATCAACACCTAATTCCTGTTAATCTCTCCCCCCTAAAACTGATAATGATTGTGTAGATGCGTTTTGCGACTAATGATTGGATATTAACATATGTTAGAGTGTTCAAGTGGGCGAATGTAGGCTTATATGGGCGAAGGAAGAAGTTTAGTGGGCGAAGGTAGACTGAAGTGGACGAACATGGAATGGAACCTGACAGAAGAATACATTCGACCACTGTATGTGGGCGAATGTAGAACAAGGTCACATTCGACCTATGCAGATGGGCGAATGTGCAGTGCTTATAAATAGAATTTGTGTTTTTGTAATGTAAAGAGATTTATTAGTTGTGTGTGTTTTGAGGTGAGGTTCCAGGATAGTTTGAGAGAGTCTGTGTTTGATCTAGATTAACAGTATTGTCATTGTAATCAAGTTTATAATCAAGTTAATCTATGAAAACGTTTGAAAATGACTTTAATTGTGTTTTGATTTGAGTTTCTATCAGTTTGTTCAAAGCTAGGGTTTCCGCACCTGGTTTTGTAACTTGTATGATCACATAATCCTGTGTTAGTCAAAATCTTTCGCTCACAAAGTGGTATCAGAGCATAGAGGATCATACAACAACAAATTTGATAAACTCAGAGCTGATTTGGACCTAATTTTGATCAATTCACATCTGTTTTTGCATAAAAATGGTTTTTGAGTGTTTTTGAAAGATTTAGAGTTGATTTTGTGGTTAAAATTCAAAATTCCAAGAATTAAAGTTGTTCCAAATCATCTCCGAATCAAAACCTGATTAAGATCATTCAAATCCACAAACTTTTGAAAATCAGAGATCAAAATAACCGTTTTCAAAGTGTAACCGTTTTTCAAACTGATAATGGGCGAACCTGGAACCTGAGTGGTCGAGAGTGAGAATTTTCGGTCGAACCTGAGTGATTTTCGGTCGAACCTAGGTGTTTTTGGGCGAACCTGAAAAGTATCTGTTGAATTTTTTACCTTCGGGTCACATCTTCCACCTTCGAGTGATCGGGCGGTCGAACGTAGAAATAAAACGGTCGAACGTAGATAATTTCGGTCGAACGTGGAAGTGTGTTAGTGTGTTTTTACATTCTGGTGAGATTTTACATTCGGTTGGTACTGTTTGGTCGAACCTGCATCAGAAAGGGTCGAATCTGAGATTAAACGGGCGAACCTAGGGATTAGTTTTTGGAAAATTTTCTAAGTGTTGAATTTTTCGAAGTTCGTGATCATGTGGAATTTTCCGACAACTCCGACTCAACCACAACAGCAAGTGATGGACCCATGGACGGTGGCAGCACAGAAGACGAGCACACAGTCTTCGCAGCCGATTAACTACATGGTTCAAAGTGCACCTCCAGCACCACAATCTGACTACTGGGGAGTAGCAGCAGCGGTGGTAAACACTCAAACTACAAATGCTATTTCCACACTGATTAATGATTTGTCTTTAGGTAGCGGGAATCGGCCACCGAAGCTTATGGAGATACAAGAATACAATCAGTGGCAGAAAAAGTTCAAGATACATTTGGAAGGCATGGGAGTGGAGGGTGCAGAGGCATGGAACATGATTGCTAGAGGTTACACAGCACCAGTCTTGGAGAATACAGGTGAACCAGTTCCATTGGAAAGTATGGCTGAGGATGAGAAAAAGAAGTTTGCTGTGGAAAAGAAGGCGTTTTCCCAATTGACACAGGCAATCACAAATGATCTTTTGCATCAGTTTGGGACTTGCACAACATCCAAGGCGCTATGGGAAGCACTTAAAAGGAGGCATGATGGTAATGAGAAGACTAGGAGTCTAAGGATGGAAGAATTGAGGAAGGAGTTTGAGAATTTTTCTTATATTGGAAATGAAACTTTAAAAGAGTTAACTCCTCGTTATAGTCATTTACTAACAGAATTGTCAAGTTATGGTATACAGATTCCCATGACAAAGCAGGTTGATAAGTTTGCAGATGCTTTACCTCCACACTGGGATCAGCATGTGGAAGTTCTAAGGGAAAAGGATGCATACCAATTCTGGTCAATTCAAGAGTTCATAGAGAAGCTGGAAAACAAAGAATTGGAAGAGAAGAGGAAAGCTAGAAGATCACAGATTCCTCAAAATCCCAACTTGTATTTTGGAGGCACTCCAGTTCCAACTAGTAACTCAAGTTCAGGAGGATTGGTGGCTCCACATGTTGCATGTATTTCCAATGTTATGGAATCACCAAAACCTAACATCAACTACCATCAACAAACATCCTTTTCACAACCATCAAACCCACCTCCACAACAACAATACAACAATTCATACATTCCACCATTTTCCCCAATGCAACAAGCAGCTTTCTATATTGCTAGCCAATCTCAACAACCAATGAACCAAGTTCCTCAACCTAATCAACAACCGGTGGTTTTGGAGACTTCTAACTTGGAAAATGTGACGGTTGAAGTTGCTCAACAACACATTGCACTAGTCTCTGCAATGGTTTCATCTTATAATGGGTTGGTTGCTAGTCAAATTGGTAACAACAATTTAACCAATGAAGACTATGCACAGATTGACAAGGAAGAGATGGAACTGATTGATATTCAGTGGGCTTTTGCGAGTATCATGAGAAGAGCAACAGAGTTTATTGAGAAAACTGGTAGAACAGATTTGGGAACTTCTCCTAACACAACCTACGGGTTTAACAAGGAGAAAGTTACTTGTTTTAACTGTGGAGGAAAGGGTCACTTTAAAAGAGAATGCACCCAACCACCAAAACAGGGTAACAGAAATCCATTCAATGCAAGCTACCAGAATCGTCAACAACAAAACCAAAACCAAGTTTCTTACCAAAACAATACCAACTACCAAAACCGTCAAAACAATTTTAATAACAACCAAAACAGACAACCAAACACATCAAACCAGACTCAAAACCAATCTCCTAACAACACTAACCGAACTGTTATACCAATCACTACACCTAATGAGACACATCAGAACACCAATCAGAATCAAGCATTGGTAACTCAACAAGATAAAAGATTTGATTGGTCGTCAATGCAGATAGGTGTTGAGGAAATCACTCCTGGTGGCAATGTGGCTTGTGTTGCATATCAGGTGGATATTGAAGATTCAGTAACAGTTGATGAGAAGAAAGAAACTGAGTGTGAAAGTGATGAGTCTGAGGCTGAAATGGATGTGGAGACTGAGCCTGTAGAGGTTGATGCTAAGGAAGTGAAATCTGGAGTGGTGATTAACACTGTTTCTGATGTTCCTGAGGAGTGTGAATCGGTTTATTCTGACTCAGACAGTGAATCGGATATGGAAGCAAGTGTTACATCACTAGATGATGATATTGAACAGTTGCTGGCAGAAGCGGATTTTCTGATGACAAGGAAGTCGTGCATTGCAGATGATGCTTTCACCAAGATTGACTATTCCAGATTCTTTGCTGGAAAGGAAGCTCATTTCGCATTGATGGCCATGACTGATCCGCCAAAATCTGTAAGTTCTGAGTGTAGCACTGATAATAAAAGTGATAAGTATTGTGGTGCATGTGATAGATTGACTGAGGAGATTAAACAACTCCGTGTTCAACGTGATAGTGCTATCATGAACAGTCAATCTACTCGCAAAGAGTTGAATGCTTTTAACAAAGTATTAGAAGGCTATAAAAAGGACATTTCCGACTTGAAAAATACTTTATCTTTAAAACAATTGGCAATTAACAATTACATAAATGAAATTGAAAATACCAAGTTGGAAATGGCTGCCATCAAATGCTTTGCTGAAAAAGTAAACAAAAAGTTAGAAAGTTATAAGCACATTGCTTATGTGGTAGACCACATCATTGATGATAAAACCACAAATTACCGATCTGTGCCATCTCTGGTACTTTTTGAAAACCATAATTGTCATCAAGTGACACCGGAGAGTTCGGTAAAATCAGACTCATCGTCGGAAAATGAATCAAATACTTCAAGTATTGGTGATCCACATTCCGATGAGAGGCCGATTTTAGGTTTCAATGATGAAGGTGTTACTGCTGAGAGTGTGGATTCAGACTCAGAGAGTGATGATACTGGTTGTGTTCAAACTGTTAATGCATGTGAAATTCCGAAAGAAAATCACATCATTACAAATGAACCAGTTTCACCATCTCAGATTGTGATTCCGATGGCAAATGCTCATCGTGAGAAAAATGTTGTTAAGAAAGATCTTAAGAAGAATGTGGTAAAGAAAGATCTTGAAAAGAGTGTTAAGAATGAACAATGTGACAAACCTGTCAAGGTGTTCTATCGGATGGAAGGATCCGATAAGATCATCTCTGACGAGGACTTTCCAATCAAAGATGTTAACTATGCTAAAATTGACAAAATATGGCAAGAAAGCACCATTTGGTTCCCAAAACATGAGAGAACAAATGAGATTCCACCTGAAATATTAAAGAAATTGTATTTGGATGTTCCTCAAGAACCAAAGGTACATGTCACAGAGTTCATTCGACCCAAAAACAGAGCTAATGGTTTTCATGAGCCTACTTACTCAAAAGGGCCACTCCCTGAGAGTTTGAGGAATCATCAGTATAATGATCAATTTCCTGTTAGATCATTTGCTCAACCAAATGCTCCTAATGTTTTTGAAGAGTACCGTGCATGTTTCAAATGTGGGGAACGAGGGCATTTACTTGCTCAGTGCCCATATGTGAGACATAAAAGGCACGAAGTTGAAGTAAGGAATTCCATGCGAAAACCGATTGATCATTATGTTCCACCACACAGACGAGTTGTTCCTCAACAACAACAGTTTTTCAATCAAAACAAGTTTTATCAAATGAGGAACAATCGTCCAATTCAATATGATCAAAGGAATCGGATTGCTATGGAACACTCATGGAGGAAGCCTGTGGTGAACGCAGCAATTGATAGGCAAAAGGTTCCACTAAAACTGATTGTCAAGTCAAATGTTGGACCTAAGTCTGTTAAATCAGATAAGGTAACCAAGAAAGTTACATTTGTTAACAATGTTCAGAAACCAACTGAGAACCCAAAGTCTCAGATTCGTATTTTGAAAAGGTCTGAACAATCTTGGACACCCAATGGTACTCCAGGAGCCTCTACTTCAAAGGTTGATAAGAAAAAGGAAACTGTTGTGGACAATCAGAAAAAGATTGATCCAAAACAAATATTTGCTGAAAATGTTTGTGAAAATGTTTTTTTGAAAAATGCTATTCCAAGACCCAAGACTCAGGCTTGGGTCCCCCGAAAGAACTAAATGATTTACTTTTTGTGTGCAGGGAGCTTCAGCTGGCCCTATTAGCAGTCTTTGGATTGTTGATAGTGGAGCTTCAGGCCACATGACAGGGGATCTTGCATTGCTGTTTGACGTGAAGAACATCAATGGAGGGTATGTAGCTTTCGCTGGAAATAAAGGTGGATATATTACGATGGAGGGAAGCGTGAGTAATGGGATAGTGAGCTTTGAGCGGATATCGTATGTGAAGCAGATTGATTATAATCTGTTGAGTGTCAGTCAAATATGTGATAAGCAATTTACTTTGCATTTTGATGACAAATCCTGCTATATTCTGAAACCGGGCTTTACGATTCCTAAAGAGTGGATAATGTTGAAGGCACCTCGAGTCAACAATCTCTATATTCTTGATATGTCCAAGGCGATGACATCACAGGGACAAATAACATGCTTTCTATCCAAGGCGACTGAGAAAGAATCGATAATGTGGCACCGAAGAATGGGGCACATTCATCTGAGGAAAATGAACCAACTTGTGAGAAATGGGCTTGTCGATGGAGTAAACGTGAAACATTTCCATTTGAATGACAAGTGTGTGAGTTGTAAGAAGGGGAATCAACACAAACAATCCCACAAAGTGAAGAAGGTTAATTCTGTAGAGATGCCACTTGAGCGATTGCACATGGATCTATTCGGACCGGTCAAGCGCAAAAGTCATCTTGGGGAGTTATATTGTTTAGTGGTCACTGACGACTATTCAAGATTTTCATGGGTGATGTGTTTGCAAAATAAAAGTGACACCTTTAACAACTTGAAAGTTCTGTTCACTCGGTTGGAGAATCTCTATAATGTGAAAATCAAGAGAATTCGGAGTGATAATGGGACGGAGTTCAAAAATGCTAAGATGGATGAACTTTGTGAAAGCAAAGGGATACATCATGAATATTCGGCTCCGTACACCCCACAACAGAACGGTGTTGCTGAACGACAGAATAGGACTCTAATTGAAGCGGCTAGAACACTGCTCGCAGATTCAAATCTTCCGGTAATGTTCTGGAACGAGGCGATTTATGCAGCAAACTATACACTAAATCGGGTTCTAACAGTGAAGAAGTTTGGTAAAACATCTTATGAGCTGTTACACCGACGAAAGCCGAACTTAGAGTATCTAGAACCTTTTGGGGCGCCATGCACGATGTTGAATCCAAGCGAGAAGTTTAGTCCTAAAGCTGAGGAGGGATACTTTGTTGGATATGCAACCCCGCTCAAACGGGTATACAACAAGCGAACTCGTCGAGTGGAGGATTGGGCTAACGTGGAAGTTCAACGATATACTCAAAATTTGCAAGGCACGGGTCCTGATTGGATGTTTGATTACAAAGATTTCTTTGAATCATTTAATCTAGATAGCTTGGTTGAAGAAGCTGTCATCAGATTACTTTACGAGTGTGAAAACGCGGCGACTTCACCATTGGTGCGTCCGATCACCGTGAACCCCCTACCAGCTTCTAATGATACCAATGCTCCTATACAAGAAGAAGAGGTGTTTCAAGAGGCTTCAACTTCATTAGACACTTCAGAATCTGAAGATGAACAATTTGAAGAAGCCATTCTTGAACAGGCAGAAGAACAGGAGGCACCACCAGTGAACCCAACTCCAACTCCAGATGTTGCTTCATCATCAAATACGGGTCATGATCTGGATGCTGAAGAGAACTTAACTGCTCAGACGGGAGTTCCTGTAGCTGAATATCCGGAATCTCGGATTCATCGTATACACCCACTGGAGCAAGTTATAGGTGATCCTGGAAGCAGTGTTATGACCAGAGGGCAGCTGAAAAGTGTCAATACACCAGAGAGTTTTGGTGCTTTAGCTTTATATGCCAAAATTCAACAATCTGGTAGTCAAAATGATTGGTCGTTTGCGTGTTATGTGTCGCAGGTAGAGCCAAGGACATACAAGGACGCTTTGAAGGAAGATGCCTGGGTTGAAGCTATGCAGGAGGAGTTATTACAATTCCAGAAATTGGGAGTTTGGACGCTCACAGATTTGCCGCCAGACAGGAAGAAAATAGGCACTAAATGGGTGTTTAAGTGCAAGAAGGATGATCGTGGGGTTATTGTTCGTAACGAAGCCAGATTGGTCGTGCAGGGTTTCCATCAAATCGAAGGGATTGATTATAACGAAATCTATGCACCGGTAGCACGAATTGAAGCTATTCGGATGTTCCTTGCGTTTGCTTCATACAAGAAATTCAAAGTTTATCAAATGGACGTTAAAAGCGCATTTCTGTACGGGAAAGTCAAGGAAGAGGTTTATGTCGGGCAGCCACCAGGCTTTGAAGACCCAATCCACCGGGATAAGGTCTACGTGCTGAACAAAGCTCTATATGGTTTGCACCAGGCTCCGAGGCAGTGGTACGAGGAGCTAAGTACATACCTCATCACCAAAGGATTTAAGCGCGGACTCGTCGATTGCACCCTCTTCACGAAGAAGACTGGGGATGACTTGCTTCTAGTGCAGATTTACGTTGATGATATAATATTTGGTTCAACTAACGAGCTTTTATGCAGGGAGTTCGAAACTGTCATGCAGGAAAAGTTCGAGATGAGCGCAATGGGGGAGATGCAGTTTTTCCTAGGCTTGCAGGTGGACCAAAGACCCGACGGGATCTTCATTCACCAGACGAAATACGTTTCCGACATCTTGAGCCGGTTCCAGATGGAGGATTCTAAGCCGATGGATACCCCGATTCAACCCAATCACGGGATTGGAGTGGACGCTAAGGGGGAGCTGACTGACCCATTTACATACAGAGCAATCATCGGATCTCTGATGTATCTGACGGCGTCTCGACCAGATATTATGTACGCAACGTGTCTCTGTGCCCGCTATCAATCGAAGCCGAAACAAAGTCATCTGACGGCGGTCAAGCGTATCCTTCGATATCTGAAGGGTTGTCCCTCAAAAGGACTTTGGTACCCTAATGATGATAATTTTGATTTCATATCTTTTAGTGATGCAGATTGGGGCGGCTGTGACAAAGATAGCAAATCTACTACAGCTGGTTGCCAGTTTTTAGGGAGCAGGTTAGTCACCTGGCAATGCAAGAAGCAGACTTCCGTGGCGCTATCTACCTGTGAAGCCGAGTACATTGCAGCCTCGAGTTGCTGTTCAAAAGTGCTCTGGATCCAACAGCAGATGGTGGATTACGGTTTGCAGTTTCTTAAAACCCCTATATACTGTGACAACGAAGCTGCTATCGCATTAACTAAAAATACTGAAAATCATTCTAAAGCTAAACATATCCGGATCAAATATCATTTTATCCGTGATTGTTACGCTAAAGAATTGATAGATATGATCAAAATTCATACTGACTATCAACGTGCAGATTTGTTTACAAAAGCTTTTGACAGATCCCGCTTTGAATATCTTTTAAAAGTAAACAACATAAAGGAAAAACAGGACTAATCGGCACCTCGGTTTATCGCTTTTTAGTTTTTAATATTTTGCTAATTGGGAATTTCTCTTTGCTAATTGGGAATTTCTCTTTACTATCGTAATCCTCAAAGAAGTTGATGCTTTCGAGGGGATTGTTTAATCCTCAAAGAAGTTGATGCTTTCGAGTGGATTGTTTCTTTCAAATTTTTGTTTTTATTGTTTTTCAGAAAAATTAAAAACCCAAAAATATGTTCTTTATTTTAGGGGGAGCCATTTTATCGGAAAAACCAAAAACATTGGAAAATTTAAAAAGACCTAAAAATTAGAAAATCAAAAATGATTTACTGGATAAAAAGAGGAAATGATAGTACATCAGTGGGGATCTGACACAGGCTAAAGAATTGTATAGTTTAATGAGGCGTGTGTTGACTACGTGTGATATGCTGATAGGCTTCGTAGACTAAATATTGCGTGCATTAGTGATACAAACATAACGAACTACGCGTTCGTGGCTGAACACCTCATGGGCATATGGTCTTAGTACCGTAATTTCGTTTGATAGGATTGCCAAAATCTGAGGTTTCGGGTCGTTATGTTATGGTTATCCGGGATATTCTGATTAAACTTTTGTCGTATTGATTTACGGACCTAGTTTTATCAGAATATTTGCTAAAAGAGCTTAATTGCCAAAACCGGAAGTTACCGAATTGAGGGACTTTATGTTTTAATTGATCATAGATCATTATTACATCGTATTGGTCATATGATGCAAATCAGTGATTAATATCAGCCTCAACCTAGTGTATACGCACATGTTACTCTGCTGCATTCGTTTGCTGACCTGTACACCTCTGTGCTATATACTTTGTAACTTTTACGGATAACTCTGGCATAATCACGCGTTACGACGAAGCTTTGTGCAATTACTTGATACGGGAGTATGTCGTGTGTGTGGGCACCACATCGTGTTAGTCTAATACACCTAACTCGTATCATTTTAAAGCATTGCGTAATTGTCTGCATGTGAGCTTACGGGGACCACAATATCAGCAATTGCCGTGTCACATACTGTTTCTAATGATAATATTAAACAAAAAGATCAACGCTGTGATCAGATTTCTCAGAAAACTGATATGATCCTCTTACCGGACATCACAAAATGTTTACTGCTTTCATTTCATTTTGATGCATTTTACTTTGTTACCTTTTACCTTTATTGTCAGAAAGATACAAAATCCAAAAAGATTTTAGGTGTGTTTTGATAAAATTTCAGAAAAATCCAAACTTTTTGCATTTCTGCTTTATTTTTGATAACCGAGGATGCTTGATGGTCAATTTCTGAGATTTGACAACACCATCTGGGCTTTGTATCATTCAAAAAGTGCAAATATGAGTTTTGGAAGCTTACCAGATTGAAAAATGTTGAACGGGATTCGAATTCGTGATTTGGTAAAATTTTCAGATTTTTCCATTTCACATTCGCCCCTTAAATGGGTCGAATGTGGAAAAATCTCCACCTTCGGGCTGCTTAAACTGGGCGAATGTGGGTTGTTTATCTCATTTTCACATTAGGGTACACAGTTTTACATTCGGCCCAATTCACTTTGGGCGAATGTGGAATATACCCACATTCGACCATCACAACGGTCGAAGGTGACATCCCTATATAACCAGACCACACCTTCGAACCCTCATTACGTTTTTCAAAATTTTTCTTTCGAACGAAGTCACTTTGTTGCTTTTATTTCTCTTGCTTGTGCGTATGTTTCCCTGAAGATTACTGATCATTTTCATATCATAATCACAGGTAATGGAGCCGGAATGAGATCAGAATCGTTCGTTTTATAACCGGCCTTAGGGTTTAAGAATTCATGGACTTAGAGTGTTTGTTAATGTTTAATTTTGATATACATTCAATCCACATCAGTTTTAGGGGGAGAGGTTTAATAGAATTAGGTTATTAACATTGTTTGATGTTTGATTGATCGATTGAAACAAGAATAACCCTAATTCTAATTGAAAACTGATATAGATTGAATTTTAGGACCAATTGATGATTCACGAGTCTTAATCGGTCACTTTAGAACATGTTTGAATCAAAACCAAGTGTTAAAAACAGTTTGGAAAAATTTTCAAATTTTGGGGATAAACAGGTTTTACCTTCGGTCCTATGAATGGGCGAAGGTGAATTGTTTGGGGCGAATGAACACTAAATCGGGCGAATGTATATTTTCATTCAAAATTATTTCACATTCGATCAAAAAGTTTCACATTCGGGCCTCAAAAGTTACATTCGACCTTTCTAAGTGGGCGAATGTAGAATTTGTTTAAACTTTAAAATTTTGAATTTTTGTCGATTTTGTGTTTTGACGTTTGTTTCTGATTTTGATGAACAGATGGCTGACCAGACTGAAAACATTGAGATTCCAGTTGAGAATGTTGTCACAAATCCTGTACCAGAGAATGTTCAGGAAGGAGAATCGTCGACTGGAAGCAATTGGCCGTTCGAGAAAATACATAATTGCTGTGCTTATCTGGGAGATGTAGAGAAGAATGTTGAGTTTGCTGATATCATAAAGTTTCTGAAAAGAAGCAGAGTGGTATATGCTTTGGCAACTCCAACTATTATTTACAAAGATATCATTAAAGAATTCAACAAGAACGCGAAGTATGACTTTTGGGATAATTAGACTATCATAAAAAGCAAGATACAAGACATGGAGATGTTTATTACAGAGTCTGATATCAGAGAAGCACTCCAGATAAAATTTGAAGTGAGTGAAGATCCAAGAGAACTTTCATGGACTGAACAGAAGGCATGTTTTCTCAGGATGAAGTACAAAGGTGCTATTACTGATGGATCAATGCACAAAGGGAAGTTGAGTGTGCAATTCAAATATTTTGCACATGTCATCATCCATGTGTTTGGCTGTGTTAGTGGAGGATACGATGTTATGAGAAGAAGTCTGAGTTCGTTAATGGTTGCGTTGACTCTCAATAAACCATTTAACGTATCTGGGATGATCTTTGATTACATGTTAGAGATGTTAAAAGGATTAAAGATTAAGAAGTTCATGTTATATCCTAGATTCCTGATGATGATTTTTGATCACAAGTATCCAGATTTGAAAAAGGATCCTACACAGATACTTGGTCTGGATCATATGAATATTCGAACGTTGGCAAGAATGAAAGGCTACAAGGGTGTGTCAGACAATGAAAAGCCACCATACAGAAGGTTGTTTGGAGCTTTAGCCAGAGAGGATTACACTGATCCTGGAAAGAATACGGCTAGGCATCCTGATAGTGATTCTAATAATGATGATCCGTTGGTTTATGCTGATGCTAGCACAAAGAGAAAGAGACAAGTGGTCAATCCCGTAGCCAAAGGGAAGGGTAAGGGAAAGACTGATCAAGGTAGCTCAAAGCAACAAGTGGTTAGAAAGAAAACAACTGCTAAGAAAGGTACTGTTTTGGTGGATGAAGAATCAGTGGATTCAGAAGAAACTGAGGAGGACGAACAGTGGGATTCTGATGCTGAGAATGTTAGGGCCACCAAACGTAAGGCCACTATGGTTGGTGAGTCTGAATCATTAAACAGATCAATTGCAGAAGCTGAGAAAAGCAAGAAGTCTGTTGGTGCTGAAGATGAAGGTTTAGGTGTGGATATGGATGAGTTGAATGAAGGAGAGACTGTGGTAGTTAACTTGCCCAAGCCTAAGCACAAGACCATGGCTAAGAAAGCAAGTACAAAGCAGCTGAGAGAGAAAGAGTTAGCCCAACTCTTAAGAGGAAAAAGAGTACCTGATGCTGGTACGTCATCAAAGTTGTCTTCACCAGTCACTAAAAAGCAAAAGAAATCCAAAGAGGCAGAAACATTACCAGTTGATGAATTCAATGTTGCACTGGATAATGTACTTGACATGTTTAGAAAGCCTCAAAAAGAAAAGGTAGTTGAAGTTGAGCCATCTAGATCCAAGTCTAAGAAAGTTACTGTGGATGATGATGTAATGAAGCAAGTGAACAAGAAAATGGATGATATGATGAAGATGATAGTGGCTCAGCAAGCTGAAATAGCCAAGTTCAAGCAGAATGAAGAAAAGATGCTTCAGATTGTAGTAGCTTCAAAGTCGAATCAAGATGAGATTGATGAGAAAGTGAAGAAGCTTGAAGCAAAGAATAAAAAGCTTGAGGGTAAATGTTCAAGAAACAAGAACAGGCTAAAGTTGATAAAAGAAGACAACAAAGAACTAAAGGCTGAGAACAAACGCCTTAGTGATTTGATTGATAACTTGTACAATGTTGCACCCAAGTTGAAGGAGGGTGAAGAAGATAAGGAAAAAGAAGAAGAACAAGTTGATTTTGAACCGTCTGAATCGGATAAGGAGAAAGATGATGATGAGGATGATGAAGAATCTGAGAAGAGTGATGATGAGGATGATGATAATGATGATGATGATGATGTAGAAGGATCAGGAAGTCAGAAGGAAGATGATAGTAGTAGTGATGATGATAATGATGGAGAAGATGATACGTCCAAGTTTACATTTGAGAAGAGATCACCAAAGAAGAAAGATACTGGAGAATCAAGTTCAAAGAAAAAGAAAGGTGAGAATGTTGATTCAGATGAAAGTATTTTCTGGAATGAAAAGGTGAGATCTTTAACTGATGATGCTAAACAAGTGTATAAAGACATGTTGGAAAGAAGAGAATGGACTATTGAGTTCACAGGTCGTTTTGCTGAAATATTCCAAACTGATGATATGAGATATGAATTGGAATACAACGATCCTGATCTTGAAGACAGAAGACGATCCAATCAATAGTCGAGGGGGAGTTTGTAGATGCGTTTTGCGACTAATGATTGGATATTAACATATGTTAGAGTGTTCAAGTGGGCGAATGTAGGCTTATATGGGCGAAGGAAGAAGTTTAGTGGGCGAAAGGTAGACTGAAGTGGACGAACATGGAATGGAACCTGACAGAAGAATACATTCGACCACTGTATGTGGGCGAATGTAGAACAAGGTCACATTCGACCTATGCAGATGGGCGAATGTGCAGTGCTTATAAATAGAATTTGTGTTTTTGTAATGTAAAGAGAGTTATTAGTTGTGTGTGTTTTGAGATTGAATCCTTATCAAAAATACACATAAAAAACAGTCCAAAATGTCCAGTTTAATAACCCTAGGGTTCGTAACCCTAAACTCCCAATTCTAATATGTATAAACGTCCATTACCTGTAAAATTTGGTTTAAAAAGACCAGTAAACAACAAGGAACAATAATCGAAGGCAAACGAAATCAAAGCAACAAGGTCTCGTCAGTGTGAAAAATTTTGAAAAAAATTCTGAATGGGTGGTCGAACCTATTATCTGGCTTATATAGTGTCTACGTTCGTCCGTTTGTGTTGGACGAATGTGGGTGAAATCCATTTTCGCCCCAAGTGAATGGCACGAAGGTGAACTGAAGACCCGAAGGTGAAAAGTGTTTAAGTAAAATCCACTTTCGTCCACTTTAAAACACATGAATGTAGAGATTTTTCCACATTCGACCCATTTAAGGGGCGAATGTGAAATGGAAAAATCTGAAAATTTTGCCAAATCACGAATTCGAATCCCGTTCAACATTTTTCAACCCGTTAAGTCTCAAAAACTCATAACTTCACTTTAGAATGATACAAAGCCCAGATGGTTTCATCAAATCTCAGAAATTGACCATCAAACACCGTCGGTTATCTAAAATAAAGTAGAAATGCAAAACTTTTGGTTTTTCTGAAATTTTTATCAAAACACACCTAAAATCTTTTTGGGTTTTGTATGCATCAATGTAAACAAAGCAGTAAACATTTTGTGATGTCCGGTAAGAGGATCATATCAGTTGTTTGAGAAATCTGATCACATCGTTGATCTTTTTGTTTAATATTATCATTAGAAACAGTATGTGACACGGCAATTGCTGATATTGTGATCCACTTAAGCTCACATGCAGACTATTACGCAATGCTTTAAAATGATACGAGTTAGGTGTATTAGACTAACACGTTGGGTTTCCCACACACACGACATACTCCCGTATCAAGTAATTGCACAAAGCTTCATCGTAACGTGTGATTATGCCAGAGTTATCCGTAAAAATTACAAGTTATATAGCACAAAGGTGTACAGGTCAGCAAACGAATGCGGCAGAGTAACCTGTGCATATATACCAGGTTGAGACTGATATCAACTACTGATTTGCATCAGTAAATTGATATGATGTAATTATGATCTTTGATCAATAAAAACATGAAGTTCCTCAATTAGGTAACTTTCGGTTTTGGCATTTAAGCTCTTTTGGCAAATATTCTGATGAAACTAGGTCCGTAAATCAATACGACAAAAGTTTAATCAGAATATCCCGGATAACCATAACATAACGACCCGAAACCTTAGATTTTGGCAATCCTATCAAACGAAATTACGGTACTAAGACCATATGCCCATGAGGTGTTCAGCCACGAACGCGTAGTTCGTTATGTTTGTATCAATAATGCACGCAATTTTTAGTCTACGAAGCCTATCAGCACATCACACGTAGTCAACACACGCCTCATAGTACTATACATATCTTTAGCCTATGTCAGATCCCACTGATGTACTATCATTTCCTCTTTTTATCTTGGAAATCATTTTTGGTTTTTCTAATTTTTATGACTTTTTGATTTTTCAATGTTTTTGGTTTTTCTGATAAAAAGACTCCCCCTAAAATGAAAAACATATTTTTTTATTTTTATTTTTATTTTTTATTTTTTTTGGTTTTTAATTTTTCTGAAAAACAATAAAAACTTTTAAAGAAAAATTTTAAACTAAAAAGCGATAAACCGAGGTGCTGATTAGTCCTGTTTTTCCTTTATGTTGTTAACTTTTAAAAGATATTCAAAGCGGGATCTGTCAAAAGCTTTAGTGAACAAATCTGCACGTTGATAGTCAGTATGGATTTTGACCATATCTATCAATTCTTTAGCGTAACAATCACGGATAAAATGATATTTAATCCGGATATGTTTCGCTTTAGAATGATTGCCCGTATCTTTAGTTAATGCGATCGCGGCTTCATTATCACAGTGTATAGGGGTTTTAAGAAACTGCAAACCGTAATCCACCATCTGCTGTTGGATCCAGAGCACTTGCGAACAGCAACTTGAGGCTACAATGTACTCGGCTTCACAAATAGACAGCGCGACCGAAGTCTGCTTCTTACATTGCCAGGTGACTAACCTGCTCCCTAAAAACTGGCATCCAGCTGTAGTGGATTTGCTGTCCTTGTCACAGCCTCCCCAATCTGCATCACTAAAGGCGATAAAATCAAAATCATCATCATTAGGGTACCAAAGTCCTCTCGAGGGACAACCCTTCAGATATCTAAGGATACGCTTGACCGCCATCAGATGGCTTTGTTTCGGCTTCGATTGATAGCGAGCACAGAGACACGTTGCGAACATAATATCTGGCCGAGATGCGGTAAGATACATCAGAGATCCGATGATTGATCTGTATGTAAACGGGTCCGTCAGCTCCCCCTTAGCGTCCACTCCAATCCCGTGATTGGGTTGAATCGGGGTATCCATCGGCTTGGAATCCTCCATCTGGAACCGGCTCAAGACTTCGGATACGTATTTCGTCAGGTGAATGAAGATCCCCGTGGGTCTTTGGTCCACCTGCAAGCCGAGGAAAAACTGCATCTCCCCCATTGCACTCATCTCAAACTTTTCCTGCAAGACAGTTTCAAACTCCCTGCATAAAAGTTTGTTAGTTGAGCCAAATATTATATCATCAACGTATATCTGCACCAGAAGCAAATCATCCCCTGATTTCTTCGTGAATAGGGTGCAGTCGATGAGTCCGCGCTTAAATCCCTTTGCCATGAGGTATGTACTCAGCTCCTCGTACCACTGTCTTGGAGCCTGGTGCAGACCATACAAAGCTTTGTTCAGCACATACACCTTATCCCGGTGGATAGGGTCCTCAAAGCCTGGTGGCTGCCCGACATAAACCTCTTCTTTGACTTTCCCGTACAGAAATGCACTCTTGTCGTCCATTTGATATACCTTGAACTTCTTATAGGAAGCAAACGCAAGAAACATCCGAATTGCCTCAATGCGTGCGACAGGCGCATAGATCTCATTGTAATCAATCCCTTCGATTTGATGGAAACCTTGTACAACCAATCTGGCTTTGTTGCGAACTATTACTCCACGATCATCCTTCTTACACTTAAACACCCATTTGGTGCCGATCTTCTTTCTACCAGGAGGTAAATCAGTGAGCGTCCAAACCCCCAATTTCTGAAATTGTAATAACTCCTCCTGCATTGCTTCAACCCAGGCGTCCTCCAGCAAAGCGTCATTGTATGTCCTTGGCTCAACCTGAGACACGTAACATGCAAACGACCAATCATTTTGACAACCAGATTTTTGTATTTTGGCATATAAAGCTAAAGCACCAAAACTCTCTAGCGAGTTAACACTTCGCAGCTGCCCTCTAGTCATCACACTGCTTCCAGGATCACCGATAACTTGCTCCAGCGGGTGAATACGGTGAATCCGAGATTCCGGATGTTCAGGTACAGTAACTCCCGTCTGAATTGTCAAGTTCTCTACAGCATCCAGATCATGACCCGTATTAGACGATGAAGCAACATCTGGAGTTGGGTTCACTGGCGGTGCCTCTGGTTCTGTCGCATTTTCAAGAATAACTTCTTCAAATTCTCCATCATCTTCCGATTCTGAAGTTTTTTAAGTTGTAGAAGCCTCTTGAAACACTTCTTCCTCTGGTACAGGAACATTGATATCATTAGAAGCTGGTGGGGGGTTTACGGTGATGGGACGCACCAACGGTGAAGTTGCCGCGTTTTCACACTCGTAAAGTAATCGAATAACAGCTTCTTCAACCAAGCTATCTAGATTGAATGAATCAAAGAAATCTTTGTAATCAAACATCCAATCAGGACCAATCCCTTGCACATTCTGAGTATAACGTTGAACTTCTACGTTAGCCCAATCCTCCACCTGACGAGTTCGCTTGTTGTATACCCGTTTGAGCGGGGTTGCATATCCAACAAAGTATCCTCTTCAGCTTTCGGACTAAACTTCTCGCTTGGATTCAACATCGTGCATGGTGCCCCAAAAGGTTCTAGATACTCTAAGTTCGGTGTTCGTCGGTGTAACAGCTCAAAAGAAGTCTTACCAAACTTCTTCACCGTTAAAACCCGATTGAGTGTATAATTTGCTGCATAAATCGCCTCGTTCCGGAACATTACTGGAAGATTCGAGTCTGCAAGCATTGTTCTAGCCGCTTCAATTAGAGTCCTGTTTTTGCGTTCAGCAACACCGTTCTGTTGTGGGGTATACGGAGCCGAATATTCATGATGAATTCCTTTGATTTCACAAAGGTCATCCATCTTTGTATTTTTGAACTCCGTCCCATTATCACTCCTAATTCTCTTGATCTTAATATTGTAAAGATTCTCCAATCGAGTGAACAGAACTTTCAAGTTGTTAAAGGTGTCACTTTTATGCTGCAAACACATCACCCATGAAAATCTTGAATAGTCATCAGTGACAACTAAACAATAAAGCTCCCCAAGATGACTTTTGCGTTTGACAGGTCCGAATAGGTCCATATGCAATCGCTCAAGTGGCATCTCAACAGAGTTAACTTTCTTCACTTTGTGGGACTGTCTGTGTTGCTTCCCCTTCTTATAGCTCACGCACTTGTCATTCAAATGGAAATGTTTCACATTCACACCATCGACAAGTCCATTCTTCACAAGATGATTCATTTTCCTCAAATGAATGTGCCCCATTCTTCGGTGCCACATTATCGATTCCTTCTCGGTCGCCTTTGATAGAAAACATCTTATTTGCCCCTGGGTAGTCATTGCCTTGGACATATCAAGAATATAAAGGTTGTTGACGCGGGGTGCTTTCAACATCACCCACTCTTTTGGAATTTTGAAGCCCGGTTTGAGAATGTAGCAGGATTTGTCATCAAAATGAACAGTGAATTGTTTGTCACAGATTTGACTGACACTCAACAGATTATAGTCTATCTGCTTCACATATGAAATTCTCTCAAAGCTCACAATCCCATTACTCACACTCCCTTCCATAGTGATATATCCGCCTTTGTTCCCAGCAAATGCAACATATCCACCATTTATGTTCTTCACATCAAACAGTAAAGCTAGATCCCCGGTCATGTGGCCTGAAGCTCCACTATCAACAATCCAAAGACTGCTAATAGGGCCAGCTGAAGCTCCCTGCACACATCAAGTAAAACGGTTAGTTCTTTCGGGGGACCCAAGCCTGAGAGGTCTTGGGTCTTTGAATATCATCGTTCAAAGAAACATTCACTTCAGCATTCTGTTTTGGATCAATCTTTTTGGGATCATTCAAAACATTTTCCTTTTTCTCATATGATTTTGAAGTTGAGGCACCTGGAGAACCATTTGGTGTCCAAGATTGTTCAGATCGTTTCAAGATACGAATCTGAGATTTTGGGTTCTCAGTCGTTTTCTGAACATTGTTTGTAAAAGAAACTTTCTTGGTTACCTTCTCTGATTTAACAGATTTAGGTCCAACATTTGACTTGACAATAGGTTTTGGTGGAACCATTTGTCTATCATTTGTTGTGTTCACCACTGGTTTTCTCCATGAATTCTCCATAGCAATCCGATTACGACTATCATACTGAAATGGACGATTGATCCTCGTTTGATAAAAATTGTTTTGATTATAAAATTGTTGTTGTTGAGGAACAAAACGTCTATGTCGTGGACAGTAATGATGATCTACTGGTTTCCTCATGGATTGCCTAACTTCAACCTCGTGCCTCTTGTGCCTTACATACGGGCAGTGAGCAAGTAAATGCCCTCTCTCCCCGCATTTAAAGCATGCACGGTATTCTTTAAAAACATTTGGAGCATTCGGTTGAGCAAATGATCTGACAGGATATTGATCATTATACTGTTTGTTCCTCAAACTCTCAGGGAGTGGCCCTTTTGAGTAAGCAGGCTCCTGAAAACCGTTTGCTTTGTTTTTGGGCTTAATAAACTCTGTGACATGAACCTTTGGTTCTTGAGGAACATCCAAATACAATTTCTTTAAAATTGCCGGTGGAATCTCATTAGTTCTCTCATGTTTTGGAAACCAAATAGTGCTTTCTTGCCAAATTTTATCAATTTTAGAATAGTTGGCAAACTTAATTGGATATTCCTCGTCAGAGATGATCTTATCGGATCCTTCCATCCGATAAAACACCTTGACTAGTTTGTCACCCATTGGTTTGTCACTCGGTTCATTCTTAACTTCTTTCTTAATTTCTTTCTTTTCAGACTTTTTCTCACGATGTGCGTTAGCCATCGGATGCACATGTTGAGACGATGACACTGGTTCAGTAGTAATGATGTGATTTTCTTTTGGAATATCACATGCATTAGCACTTTGGTAACTTCCAGAGTCATCACTCTCCGAGTCTGAATCGACATTTTCAACTGTAACCCCTTCATCGTTCAAACCTAAAATCGGCCTCACATCGGAATGAGGATCACCAACACTTGAGGTATTGGATTCATTTTCCGATGAGGAGTCTGATTTTACTGAGCTCTCCGGTGTCACTTGATGACAGTTGTGATTTTCAAAGAGCACCGGATATGGCACAGACTTACAGTTTGTGGTTTGATCATCGATGATGTGGTCAACAACATAAGCAATGTGCTTATAACTCTCCAATTTCTTATTGACTTTTACAGCAAAACACTTAATGGTGGCCATTTCCAACTTTGTATTTTCAATTTCATTAATATAGTTATTAATTGCTAATTGTTTTAATGAAAGAGTATTCTTAAGGTCGGAAATGTCCTTTTTATATCCATCAAGTACTTTGTTAGAAGCAATCAATTCCTTGTGAGTAGATTGACAGTTGATAATAGCACTATCACGTTGAACGCGAAGTTCTTTGTTTTCATCAGTCAATCTATCATAAGTTCCACAGTATTTATCACTAGTAACATCAGTGCTAGATTCAGAACTTACCTGTTTAGGAGGATCTGTCATGGCCATCAAAGCAAAATGAGCTTCCTTTCCAGCGAAAAACTTCGAATAATCGATCCTGGTGAAATCATCATCCACAATGCACGACTTCCTCGTCTTCAGAAAATCTGCTTCTGCCAGCAACTGATCAATCTCATCATCCAAAGATGTAACACTCGCCTCTGTGTCTAATTCACTGTCTGAATCTGAATAAACAGACTCACACTCCTCAGGAACACCAGAAACTGTGTCAATCACTACTCCAGAACTTGCTTCCTCAGCTTGAACCTCAACAGGTTCAGTCTCCACTTTCACCTCTTCCACCGATTTCTCAACTTCACTCTCAGTTTCTTTATCTTGATCAACTATCACCGACTCCTCTGTTTCAACCTGTCTAGCAATACAAGCCACATTTCCACCAGTAGTGATCTCCTCAACACCAATTTGCATCCCAGACCAGTCAAACCTTTCATCCTGCTGGATCACCAGAGCTTGATTCTGATTCATATTCTGTGGCTGCTCATTTGGTGTAGTAATCGGTATGACTGTTCTGTTAGTGTTATTTGGTGATTGGGTTTGATTCTGGTTGGTTGTGTTTGGTTGTCTGTTTTGGTTGTTGTTTGAGGTGTTTTGTCAGTTTTGGTAGTTGTTTTGGTTTTGATAGTTGTTGTTACTTTGGAAAGAAACTTGCTTTTGGTTCTGTTGTTGACGGTTCTGATAGTTTGAGTTGAAAGGGTTTCTGTTACCTTGTTTAGGTGGCTGAGTGCATTCCCGTTTGAACTAACCCTTGCCTCCACAGTTAAAACATGTCACTTTCTCCTTGTTGAAACCGTAGGTTGTGTTAGGAGAAGTTCCCAAATCAGTCCTACCAGTCTTTTTAATAAACTCAGTTGCCCTTCTCATTATACTAGCAAAAGCCCACTGAATGTCAATTAGTTCCATCTCCTCTTTGTCGATCTGTGCATAGTCTTCATTGGTCAAGTTATTGTTCCCAATTTGACTTGCAACCAAACCGTTATATGATGAAACCATTGCAGATACTAATGCAATATGTTGCTGAGCAACTTCAACAGTTACATTGCCCAAATTGGAAGTCTCCAAAACCACTGGTTGCTGATTGGGTTGATTCACTTGGTTCATGTATTGTGGTTGTTGTGATTGGCTAGCATTGTAGAATGCTGCTTGCTGCATTGGAGAGAATGGTGAAATGTAGGAATTATTGTATTGTTGTGGTGGTGGTGTGTATGATGGTTGTGAATAGAATGAGGTTTGTGCGATGTAGTTGATGGTTGGTTTTGGTGGTTCCATGACACTAGAGATACAAGCAATGTGAGGTGCCACTGTTCCACTAGCACTTGAGTTTCCAACTGTTGCTGAAGTACCACCATAGTATAACTATGGATTCTGAGGAATCTGAGATCTTTTGGCTTTCCTCTTCTCCTCGAGCTCTTTATTCTCCAGCTTATGTACAAACTCGTTGATAGTCCAAAATCTGTAAGCATCCTTCTCTTTGAGAACCTCGACATGTTGATCCCGGTACGGTGGTAAAGCATTTGCAAACTTGTCCACCAGATCTGTCATTGGAATCTGTATACCATAACTAGACAACTCAGTTAGTAAATGACAATATCTAGGAGTGAACTCTTTTAACGTCTCGTTTCCAACATAAGTAAAATTCTCAAACTCTTTTCTCAACTCCTCCATCCTCAACCTTCTCGTCTTTTCATTCCCATCATGACGATTCTTGAGCACATCCCATAACTGCTTCGACGTAGTACACGTTCCAAACTTATGTAGTAAGTCGTTTGTGATCGCCTGAGTTAACTGGGAGTATGCTTTCTTCTCCACAGCAAATTTCTTTTTCTCTTCGTTTGACATACTCTCCAAAGGAACTGGTTCACCGGTGTTCTCCAGAACCGGTGCAACATAACCTTTAGCTATCATTCGCCACGCCTCTGCGCCCTCCACCCTCATGCCTTCTAGATGGATCTTGAATTTCTTCTGCCACTGGTTATACTCCTGCATCTCCATTAGCTTGGGTGGACGATTCCCGCTACCTGAAGATAAGTCATTTATTAGTGTAGAAATAGCATTGGTAGTTTGAGTATTTACCACCGCGGTTGCTACTCCCCAATAGTCTGTCACAGGTTGTGGTGGTGGAGGTGCAACACTCTGAGGCATCGAGCTAGTCATCGCTATGTAATTGATCGGTTGCGAAGACTGAGTGCTCGTTTTCTGGGCTGCCACTGTCCATGGGTCCATCGTCACTTGCTGCTGTTGTTGTGTCGTTGCTGGTCTTGGTGTAGTAGGAAAATTCCACATGATGTTCACGAACTTCGAAAATCAACAAACTTAGAAAATTTTCCAAACACAGTTCTACTTTCGCCCTTAATGTTCTACTTTCGTCCAAAATCAGCTACTTTCGCCCAAATTTGGTCACCCGAATGTAGAACAATCACCAGAAAGTAAAATATCCTAAACTCTTTTCCACGTTCGTCCTGAAAGATCTACTTTCGCCCACCAATTTTCCACGTTCGCCCGCCCGATCAATCGAAAGTGGAAAATATCACCCGAATGTGGAAAATTCAAACACAACTCTCTAGGTTCGACCTGAAAAATTGTACTTTCGTCCAAAACTCCCTCAGGTTCGCCCTACCAAGGTCAGATTCGCCCACTTTGCTCTAGATTCGCCCATTTTGACTTTGAAAAAGGGTTACACTTTGAAAAACGGTTATTTTGATCTGAGATTTTCAAAAGTTTATAGATTTTGATGATCTTAATCAGGTTTTGATTCGGAATTGATTTGGAACAACTTTAATTCTTGGAAAACTTGATTTTAACCACAAATTCAATTCGAAAATCCTCAAAATCACTCAAAAACCATTTTCAATCAAAAACAGATGAATATTGATCAAAATTAAGTCCAAATCAGCTCTGATATTATCAAGCTTGTTGTTGTATGATCCGTATGGCTCTGATACCACTTTGTAGATGAAAGAATTTAGCTAAAACAGGATGTAATGATCATACAAGTCACAATTCCAGGTGCGGAAACCCTAGAACTGAACAAAATGATAATACGCAGATCAAAACACGTAAGACACCTTTTCAATCTCCATTTTATAGATTAACTTTATCAAAACTTGTTTACAATCAACTAGAGCAGAACCTGACCTCTCAACACACACGTTAATCTAACCCTCACATAAACATTCACAATCTAGAGCACAACCTGACCTCTTAACACACACTTTCCAAAACTACTCTCAACATGAAAATGACCAAAACATATATATATAGACTGCAGGTTCGCCCAGTTCTATGGTGCGAATGTGGACATAGTCCACATTCGCCCACTAGCACAGTACGAATCTGGACAACTGGTCTTCTGTCTTCTTCCTTCATCCATATCTAATTCACCTTCGCCCAAACTATCATACCTTCGCCCACATCCATTCACATTCGGCCCATCAGAAATATAAACTAACATATGTTAAACTTTAATCCAATCACTAGTCGCAAAACGTGCATCTACACTTTTGAAACCTGTGATAATGCAGAGTTAGAGGAAGATCCCTCAAAAGCCATCAAGCCAAAGTTCTTTATGCCATTATTAGGTTCTACCCATTTGATGTCAAAGATCTTGTTATCAGCATCTTGACTGCATTCAGATGTATCATATGGAAGGCTGCTCCAGTCAACATATCCTGATCTAAACAAACTTTGTTGATTGGGTTGTTGAGGTTAAGGAGGTTGAACAGCAATGGAAGGCATCTGTTGTTGAACATGATGTTGTTGAACATGCACCTGAACATATTGTACTTGTGGCACATATTGGGTTTGTGGAGCTTGTACCTGTACAAAGTGTGCACTTCCTTGTGATCCTTGAGTTCTGTTATAACTTGAACTTGGTTGATTTCCAGATTTTTGTTGGTTAAAGCTAGAGCTTCTACACTCTCTAGCAAAGTGTCCCAACTTATGACACTTGTGACATCTAAGTTTAGATTTGTCAAAACCGACTTTTTTTTTTATTGTTTAAAGTTAGAAATTGTCTACCTGACCTTTTATGAATTTTTTTCTGTTTTTATACCTAGCATGGCCAGTTGGTGTCAACATTTGATGGCAATGCCTTTTATAAATTTTGTTTGTGTAAACCTAGAAATTTTCCAACATGGCAAGCTTGTGTCAACATTTGATGGCAATGCCTTCTAACACATGATAACTCTTCATTAACACATGTATGCACCTTAGCCCCTTGTCATAAACAATACCACTTGTCGACATTTAACCACATGAGATCATGACTAATTAATCAATACATGTTAATATCGTCATCGAGTATCTTATAACCTAGTAAAAAATCAATCATGTTCTTGGTACAAGAAATCGAACTAAAACTTATGCTAACTAATGATTTTCCATCTCAATCAGACACCATGTTTACACCCTTATATATATATATATATATATATATATATATATATATATATATATATATATATATATATAGGGGAGGGTTATCTTGAGAACGCTAAATATTGTGAGAACCGTGAGAACAAGTAAACAAATCAATCAAAATAAAATTTTTTTAATACAAAGCTCATTATAATCAAAATACAACATTAATAAATAAATTTTCCTTCCAGATAATTCATCTTTTCTTGCAAAAACACTTTCAAATTAACTTTTTACACATGTGTAAATGAAACAGCTTACACATGTATAAACAGTAAATTTACACATGTGTAAAAACAATTTATTTTCGTATATGTTTTAATTTTTACGCGTAAATTGTGTTTTTGAGATTGTATTTTAGTAATAAAGATAAGTGTAAAAAGAAATTTTGAATTTGAATAGTTTTAGATGCCGTTCTCACGGTTCGCACGAAATATAGGTGTTCTCAAATTAACTTTCCCCTATATATATATATATATATATATATATATATATATATATATATAACCAAATGTATACACACAATGTAAGACAAGAACCTAAGGCATGCATATGTAAACATACACATACACACGACACAAATGCACAAACACACATGGTTGAGTATTAATCTATTATAAATGTTTGCCTTGTAATCAACTTACACAAAGAAGGAGTCTTATCCTATAATCAAACTATCATTAGATAATAACCATACACCAAAGAAGTAAGACCTTCCTGGCCTTTCCTTATTCGGCCGATACACCAAAGAAAGCTATCAAGGGTCCTTTTCAAACCTATAACTTATACTATCTTGGTAACTCACTATGTGACACTACATATCCCTATATATGATCAAGGCCTAATTTGGATGTCCTCATGAGAACATGCGGCCGATCCCAAGCAATCATAGGTCACCATCACTCTAAGTACACCAAATCTTACACATGTTTGAATAGACATCACTCCACTTCAAGGATCTAGACTAATACACTTCCACATTTAGAATAAAACAAACATTCCTACCCATTTCCTTTCTTGCGGCCGATAATGACATCTCAAGGGACCAAATGATGACAAACTTATGATCATGGAAGGTCATTATTAAATCTTACACCCCTACAAACCTTCGGCCAATTTTATGCAAGGAAACAAGACAAGAAATAAACTTCCAACTCACCTCCACATATGACATAATCAATCTAGAGTTTAGTGATATCATGGTTTACAAACATTTGGATAATATGACAAACAAACCTCATTTCCTAAGTAAGTCAGCTCACGTTCTTCTTGCTTTACATCAAATGGTGTTTAACTTCACTAAACAATGCCCCAAATTAAGAAGATAAACCTTCCATATTTGTTCTTATCCACTACCACCTTCGACCACTATATAAGCAGTAGCAAACCATCTCATTCTTCACCAATACTCCTTCACTCTCTCACTAAACTCTTGGCTGAAACCACAAGACCCTTTCCTTGATTATCGAGCACTAGGACTCAATATTGGAAGCTCAAGAGGAGTCTAGGAGGACCAAGCAATCGGTACATTACATCCTCTCGGCTAGGTAAGATAACTAAGCTATAAAATCATTTTCCTTTCCTTTATACCCATCGGCCCTTATGTTAAACCGGTCCCCAACATTTGAACACCATTTATTCGACTACACAACACCTTGGAGATGATTATTTCGAAAGCAACACCTTGTTTTTATAAGTGGATATCGATTATTAACATACACTTGCACATTATATATGTATCTCACATATGAACTCACCACACTCACGTATGGTAAAACACGAAGCTATATAATATACTCACATTACAATCAATATTTTACAACCCACACTTGACCCTCTATATGTGATAAAATGTTGATTTTGAATCCAACATGTTTGTTTATATACACATGGCTATACTCCATAATGGAAGGATAGTTGTATTCGATTTCCTTAAAAGCACACTCATAATCACTCTCTTATACACAATTTGCTTGATCGAGTCGTTTTTAGAAGGATAAACAATCGGATCATGGACGACGTCGCATATAAAGAAACCAGCCATTGTTATAACATATGTTAGGGAGAATATAACATATGAGAATTATAAAGGCCTAAACATGTGATAAAATACTCATTTTACTACTAACCAACCACGCGTGTTAAATTAAGTACAACATATGGCCCATGACGACATGTGGGGTTCACTTTGTCCACACTAAATAACATTTTACTACAAAAAAGCCACATGCACAAGAACATAATCCACATCTACTAATACTATGGTCCACAATGTCGGGTACACAACTTGTATGATAGGTAAGAACATACAAGTTACTATGTCCCTATTGAATCATAGGGCAATCATTGTCTAGGCGATACTAGATCACATATATCACTATCAGGTGAGTTTTAACGGCCACATTTTACTATTTTTAGATTTCGGGGGATAAACAAGCTACAACTAGTACAATATCATTTGGTGTGTATATTCTATCATGATTACCATGTGGAACATGAGACATTTGGTTCATGAGATCTCAACAGTCCTCGTCTTTACATTACACTATAACCATTAACTATCAAAAGCCATGGAATACTTTAATAGATCTATTGGGTTGACACCCCCACTCTTGGTTAATCGCTGATGTCGTGGGGATTTAGCAAAACTTAAACTTCTTTTCTTTAAAAGTGGCTAAGTCCCAAAGGAAGTGCGGAGAGTTTTGGTGAAAAGGAAATTAAGTTAGAAAACGGTGGTACGATTTCAAGTTTTAAATTTATAATCTAAAATGATAATAGCTCAATGTTCTAAACCCCACACAACAGGCAAGTGTACCTATCGTGGGTAGTATAGAGATGTGCAAGTACCGAGTATCGAACCCAAAGGACACGAATTTTACTACTCGGTTTCCTAAAAATTACTTTTAAAAGAAAGTTTTAAGATTGCAAGAAAAAAGTAGAAGAGAGATGTAAAATGTGAGAGAAATCAATAACAAAACAAAGATGTTGCTTCGGGGTGAGATGGAAACGGGTATGAATAAATAGTAGACTTTCATTAAAGTGGTTCGTTTAAGTTGCGCACTTGTGCTTAACTTTGAGTTGTATTAACACATTCTCTAGAGGTAACTGTTTTCGCATAACTGTATAAACGAATTATATTCCTAAGGTTTTTATGAGGGTCTCCCAAACCAGGTAGCTCACCTCTCAACAATGAAAAGAAAGTGACTCGAGACTTTGTCGACCTAACCCTGAATTACCGACTCCCCAATGTTGCAATATAGACATCAAACAATTCTAAACTTTTATGAATAACTTACCGGTGGCCGGAGCATGGCCGAACAAGTTACCACTTAATATCATAAAGGAGTCGTGACTAACCAGAACACGTGCTTCCTTTACTTGATTTAATTAATTTATCAAAAAGTGAGTGGTCTATTACTGATTGTGTGGCATTATAGTAATGAAAGAACGCAAAGACCGTTTTCTTTCAACAAGTGTTCACCAATCCTTGACTTGCGCTAAAGCTTTCACAAAGAAAATGAAGCCAAGTCGCACAATCAAGTCTTGGCTTATCACCAGGAACGAGTATAAAGACCGTACCGACCCTTAATGAGATCTTGATAGTAAAGGATTAAGCCACTAAGTCTATGTATTTCTACCCACAAATGGGCCAATCACTACTTGCAGGATTAGGTTAGCTCACAAGTGCATGGGTTGTTACACACCATGGGTACACTCATGAATCCTCCCACTTCCTATCAAGACACCCACAAGACCAAAGACTAAGTAATTAGTTAATTAATTCATTAAACAAAGTTTAGAATAGTAAGGATTATTAAGAACACAAGAACACCACTTTAAATAAAAGATAAACTATTTAATTCATACCAAGTTTCCATCATCCCCATAGCAACACCATCAGAAATCTAGCCTAGCATGATTGATACAACAAGCTTACAAAGTTAGGTTTGTGAACCAGACAAGATGAAGGGTTGTATGAAGATTTCTAGTGGGTTTGGTGATTTTAGGTTGTTTCTCTCTTGAATGTGGTGTTTATGGAGTGATCCTAGGATCCAAAGGATGCCTACAATACTCAAAGAGGGTAGAAACTTCGTGGAGAAGTGTTGGTTTTTGAAGCGGGAAGGGATCCTTCAAAGTGAGGGGTGGGGGCCTCTATTTATAGGCAAATTAGCTCAATCACGCCCATGCTCGACTGCGGGTATTGCTGCAGAGTCCTTTATGCAGAAGATGTCTGTGCTTAGGTCAAGCACGCCCGTGCCATGGTACTTGGAACACCCGTGCTACCCAGTACGTGTAACCGTCTTGTCAGTTTTGGTCGGTTTAAGCCTTGGGAAACACGTTTCAGTTAAGCACGCCCATGCCTTAGCAAGTGGCACGCCCGTGCACCTCTTCAAAGCTGATTTTTGGCCTATGTTGGCTTGGAAATGTTGACTTGTTGACCCAAGACAGTGACACGCCCGTAAGCATGGCCGTGCTGCAACTGGTAGAGCTTCAAAGTCTTCAAATCTTCGTTAGTTAATGTCGTTTTATGCTATTTTTCACTTCTTTTCAGCTCCTAGTCTCTGATCCTGCAATTATCAACAAAAAAGATAAATCTTGGCAAAACAGAGATAAAAGCATGATTTTGAGCATAAGATAGATGAGAATATGCATGAAAACATGTCAATTTCTCGGCACATCATAATACCTCACAGCTGAGCTTTTGCTTGTCCTCAAGCAAACTGAACCATTTGGAAATTTTTCTCTGGGAAAAAATTGTAAGTTTAACTCGATGTGCCGAGCTCAACTTACCTCCTAAGAGTCTCACTTAATAGACTTTCAGGATTTTGGGCATGGTTTGTGGCAAGACTACTACAACACTTTCTAAGACGTCCCTTTTTCCTCACTTTCTCTCATTCACTCGGGTTTTTTTTGGAGGGTGATCACTCAAATTCTACCTAATGGAAGACACGAATCATAGGCTTGTATGCAAATCGAAAATCCACCACTATTATTGAGTTGATGCATGTGAATCAAAAGGACTTTTAGAGGGTTATTTTTGGTGAGGGGATGGAAGATAGGGTAGGAATTGAGTCTACCGCCATGACTAACTTTGGGATCGGTGCTTGAGGTGTTGGTTGGAATGCTGCTGATCTTCTAAGTTGGCTTTGATGTTCTTTCCTTGGACTTCGTAGCATCGACTTTGGCCTACACTCGTGAATCGTTTGGCGCGAGGGCCGCCTAATAGCCTTCACTCAGCTGGGTTGATTACTTGGCCTTTAGAAAGCTTCACAAAACTTCTCTTTTTCAGATCTGTTGATTCCTTAAGATTCCGAAACATATTTATTCACTCTTTTTTTACGAGTATAGCAGGTTATACTTGATGTTTGCTGGATGATTATTGACACTTGGTATGCTCTTTTGATGGCTTTTCTTCTGTATCCTCTTCACGATCAAGATTCTGGATTCTTGATGTGCGGCTTATGCTTCAAAATCTCAAAATTTCCAAAGAGCTTCCTTAACACCTCAACACTTCCCTGGTTTCGTCATAACGGGGGCTAAATGGAAAGAAACGAAAAGGCTAAGGCTTAAGGATGGGTGTCTAGGGGAGGGGAAAATGTATGAAAGGCCAATGGTAACGGAACGGTAAGTCCTAAATGCCTAGATCATTTTCAGACACTCACCTCTGATGTGGTCTGGTAACGCATAAGTCACAAAAGTTCTAACCGTGTCATGCCAAAAGGGAATATCTCTAAAAACAAATGAATGAGCATGTAAAGTATGTGTATAATGATATGCTCGATAAGGCTCAAAGTACTCACACGTAAGGGTAGGGGTTATTTAAGGAATCGGGGACACCTCCACAACCTCTCTAATCTCACGCAAAATCATTGGGCGGACTCAAAGGGTTTGAAAATACTTTTGTTTCCAAAAACACTTTTAAAAACTTTGTCTTTTTAGTCGTGGTTTTCCGATTGCTCTGAGGTGTTTTAAAATTTTGCCAAAATTTTAAATACCTCACACTTAATTCTTTTACACAATTTTTTAATTATTATTTGTGATATGTGTGTGCAAAGAGAATAAGTAAGCAAGTCAAAAGGAACAAGTATCTCCCCCTTTTACTCTCCAATGGTCCACGTGCGGTTGATCCCTGCAGTGTCTCAACACGAATGCTTCCTTGAGAGAAATCACTTGACATGAACTTCAACAATTTATCAGTAACAAAAATAAAAGATAAATAAAAATAAAAGACAAGCTACTGGTCCTAATGCCGAGAGGGCATACCTAGTTGATAGAAAATCTTAAGAGTGAACGACCATACCTGATGGTTCTTGACTGACTCTTCTACCGTATGCACCAACCTCTCAACTTATTCATCCTAAGCTACTTGATCCGGGCGGCCTCCACGGCAGCGCCACATTTCACGTTTTTGGCTGGACAAAACGCGTGATGCTCAGACTACTTCCTTCCCTGCCTCTAGGACATTGATGGTGTTTTTCTTTTGCCCATTTCTTTTCCTGCCTCCATTCCTCTGACGGTTGTCCGAATACTCATCTATCCACTTGGTATTGTTGAGACCCACTGCAGATTCTTCTGGTGGTGTTATTGCTGCACCTTTGGCTTTTTTCAATTGATAATCTAATTGTTTATCATTGTAGTTGGCCACGTCGAATGGGTCGTGAGACACAAATTCTTTTCCAATGGATGTGTAGTGTAGTTTGTGGTTCCCAACCCGAAGTAGCTTGAGCAATGGCTAAAAATAGTCGGCCGAGAATAATATGAACATTAGTCTCGCCCATGTTGAGGATGACAAAGTCAACAGGGAAGACGAATTTCCCTACTTTGATAAGCAGGTTTTCAACAACTCCTTCAGGTTTCTTTATTGTACCATCCGCCAACTCGATCCTAGCTACCAAAGGTCGTGGCTCGCCCAGGTTGAGTTGCTTGTAGATATAGGTGGGCATAACGTTCCCACTTGCACCAAGATCTGCTAGGGCATAAGTCGTAGGCAAGTTTCCTATAGAGCAAGGTAGAAAAAACTTCCCTGGGTCGGTCAGCTTTGGATGGAGACTTTGTTGGAGCAGTGCTGCGTACTCCAGTGCATTACCCTTGATTGCTGCCTCGAGGTTTCTTTTGTTGCTCAAGACGTCTTTCAGGAATGTTGAATATTTGGGCATTTGCTGAATGACTTCTATGAAAGGCAAGTTGACATGAATTTGATTTAGGAGTTCAATGAACTTCTGGTACTGCTCGTCCATCTTTTGCTTCATCAATCGTCCGAGATAAGGTATGTGAGGCCGATATTCCCTCTGTACTGTCTTTGTTGGTGGTTTTTGTGGTGGAACAATTGGATAATTCTGGATGGCTGTGGGACCTTCATTAACCGACATTGGTGAACTGGCGGTTGAGTTTCATGGTGCGACAACATTGGGAACAGTTATGGTTGGAGCGGGTTTAACTATGGGCGGGTTGGGTGGTGCAACTTCTCCATTGGCAGGTACCGCTGGTTCGAGATAAACGTGGCTGCTTCGAAGAGTTATGGCACTCACATTAGCTTTTGGGTTGGTTTCAGTGTTCCTTAGAATTCCTCCGACGGGTCATTCTGCTAGAGACTTGGCCATGACGCCCAGTTGTACTTCCAGGTTCCGGATGGTGGATTCGAGTCCTTGCAGCCTCTTGTCGTGTTGTTGAACTTCACGTCCATTCGTGCTGCTGATTGGGCTTGGAGTATTATGAGTCTTTCATCCACAGACTGGTAACCGTTATTCTGAGAGCGCTGCTGGTTGTTTTGTTGACTGAATCCGGGTAGCTGCATTGTGTTTTTGTTGTTTTTCCACCAGAAGTTTGGATGATCACGCCAGCCAGGATTATAGATGTTGCTGTAAGGATTGTTTGGTGGGCGGTTTGTACCAATGAAGTCAACTTTTTCCACGGTGGCCTGAGGAAGATTTCCATCTTGCGGTTGCAACTCTGCTACGGTGATGGCGTTGACTTGTGCTTTGCTCAATTGGTTGAGTCAAGTTGATAGCGCTTCAATTTGAGCTTGCAACGAAGTGGTGGAATCGAGCTAATAGAGGCCGGTCTTTGGTGGCCGGCTTCAAGGGTTGTACCACTGGTAACTATTGACTACAATTTCTTCGATGAGATCATAGGCTTCCTGCAGTCTCTTGTTCCCAAAAATTCCTCCTGCGGTCGCGTCAAGTGTTTGCCTTGCTTGGTTTATCAACCCATTGTAGAAGGATGAAAATTGTAACCAAATTTCGAGTCCATGATGGGGGCATTTCCTCAGCATATCCTTGAATCTCTCCAAAGCTTCATAGAGTGACTCTTACTCTTCTTGGCAAAAGGTGGTGGTTTCATTTCTCATTTTTGTGGTTTTGGCTGGGGGAAAGTATTTTGAAAGAAACTTTTGGGTAAGGTTGGCCTAGGTGGTAATAGAGCCTGCGGGTTATGAGTATACCTTAGCCATGCTTTGGCACAGTCCTTTAGTTAAAAAGGAAACATTCGTAGACGGATAGCCTCAGGAGTGACGTTCTGCAAGTTAAAAGTATCACAAATTTCAAGGAAATTTGCAATATGAGCATAAGGATCTTCATCGGGTAGACCATTAAAAGTGCAGTTTTGTTGTATCATGTTGAGGACATGGAACTTAATTTCGAAATGGTCGGCATCAACGATGGGTCTAGCAATGCTAGGACCCAAAGCATTGATGGAAGGTCTAGCAAAGTCAGAGATGGTTCTATCAACATGTGCCATTTTTAGTTTTTGTTATTTTCTTCTATCTCTAAAATATCTTTCGGGTTCTTCGAGAGGAGGTAAGAGATTTGGGTGAGGAACGCAAGTTCATACACTACTCGAAAACCTTTGAAATTTTTATTAAAAGAAAAAATATGAAAAATTAAAAAGTAAGTAAATATTTAAGAAAACCTTTCTTAAAACAATCGTGTCCCTGGCAATGGCGCCAAAAACTTGATGTCATGGGGTTTTAGCAAAACTTAAACTTCTTTTCTTTAAAAGTGGCTAATTCCCAAAGGAAGTGCCGAGAGTTTTGGTGAAAATGAAATTAAGATAGAAAACGGTGGTACGATTTCAAGTTTTAAATTTATAATCTAAATCGATAATTGCTCAATGTTCTAAACCCCACACAACAGGCAAGTGTACCCATCGTGGGTAGTATAGAGATGTGTAAGTACCGAGTATCAAACCCAAAAGGACATGAATTTTACTACTCAGTTTCTTAAAAGTTACTTTTAAAAGAAAGTTTCAAGATTGCGAGAAGAAAAGTAGAAGAGAGATGTAAATAATGAGAGCAATCAATAGAAAAACAAAGGTGTTACTTCGGGGTCAGATGGAAACGGGTATGAATTAATAGTAGACTTTCATTAAAGTGGTGTGTTTAAGTTGAGCACTTGGGCTTAACTTTGAGTTGTATTAACACATTCTCTAGAGGTGACTGTTTTCGCATTACTGTATAAACGACTTAAATTCTTAAGTTTTTTATGAGAGTCTCCCAAACCGGGCAACTCACCTCTCAACAATGACAAGAAAGTGACTTGGGACTGTGTCAACCCAACCCCGAATTACCGACTCCCCAATGTTGCAATATAGACATCAAACTATTCTAAACTTTTATGAATAACTTGCCGGTGGCCAGAGCATGGCCGAACAAGTTACCACATAATATCATATAGGAGTCGTGACTAACTAGAACACATGCATCCTTTACTTGATTTAATTAATTTATCAAAAAGTGATTGGTCTATTACTAATTGTGTGGAAATATAGTAATGAAAGAAAGTAAAGACCGTTTTCTTTCAACACGGGTTCGCCAATCATTGACTTGCGCCAAAGCTTTCACATAGACAATGATGCCAAGTCGCACAATCAAGTCTTGGCTTATCACCAGGACCGAGTATAAAGACCGTACTAACCCTAAATGAGATCTTGATAGTAGAGGATTAAGCCACTAAGTGTGTGTATTTCTACCCACAAATTGGCCAATCACTACTCGTGGGATTAGGTTAGCTGACAAGTTCATGGGTTGTTACACAGCATGGGTACACTCATGAGTCCTCCCACTTCCTATCAAGACACACACAAGACCAAAGACTAAGTGATTAGTTAATTAATTCATTAAACAAAGTTTAGAATAGTGAGAATTATTAAGAACACAAGAACACCACTTTAAATAAAAGATAAACTATTTAATTCATACCAATTTTTCATTATCACCCTAATAACACCAATGGAAATCTAGCCTAGCATGGTTGATACAACAAGCTCACAAAGTTGGGTTTGTGTACAAGACATGATGAAGGCTTGTATGAAGATTTCTAGTGGGTTTGGTGATTTCAGGTTGTCTCCCTTAAATGTGGTGTCTATGGAGTGATCCCAGGCTCCAAAGGACACCCATAATCCTCAAAGAGGGCAGAAACTTCGTGGAGAAGTGTTGGTTTTTGATGTGGGAAGGGATGTTTCAAACTGAGAGGTGGAGGCCTCTATTTATAGGTAAATCAGCTCAAGCACACCCATGCTCAAACCCTGGCACGCCCATGGTCGACAGCAGGTACTATTGCAAAGTACTTTGTGCAGAAGATGTTTGTCTTTAGGTCAAGCATGCCCGTGCATGGTAGTTAGCATGCCCGTGCTTCCCAGTACGTGTAACCGTCTTTTCAGTTTTGGTTGGTTCAAGCCTTGAGGAACACGTTGGACGCCCGTGCACATTTTCAGAGCTGATTTTTGGCCTATGTTGGCTTGGAAATATTTACTTGTTGATCCGGGACAGTGGCACGACCGTGCACGGCCGTGCTGCAACTGGCAGAGCTTCAAAGTCTTCAAATCTTCGTCGCCGTTTTATGATGTTTTTCACTTATTTTCACCTCCTGGTTTCTAATCCTGCAATTATCAACAAAAGGAGATAAATTATGACAAAACATAGATAAAAACATGACTTTGAGCATAAGATAGGTGAGAATATGTAACACCCCAAAATTAACCGTTTCGCTTAATTACGCCACTAGGTGTGGTTAGCAAAATAATAAAACAAGACTCTAACATAGAGAACACGGATTATGTTCTAATATAGAAATAATCTAGTCAATGTTGTTAATCTTATAAACGAGGCTAAACTCATTACTAGAAACTATTCTAGTTAATGTTATAATCTAAAAACGAAAATGAGACTAAACTTGAGGGACCTTGGTTGCCAATATGATAAAGAGGGTTATTTATAAAAATTAAAACAATAAAAACACACACTAAGTGTGTGTGTGTCGTGTGTGATGATCGGGAGATCATCTCCTCCAACAACCAAACCCTAAACCTCAAGCTCAAGCTCAATCGAAGCCAAGATCAAAAGGGTTTTACCCATATGAACACTAAATCAAGTCATCTAAGCTTGATAAACCTCAAGGTACCTTTTTATTTGGTGTAATTTGATGTTATAACCCGTTTTTGATTTGGTCAAAAACTAGGGTTTTTGATCAAACGTGAAATTTATGGGTAAAAGAGGTTGCTTTAGCCTTGGGGAACCTCAAACATACTTAATCCAGTTACAAATCACACTTAATATTTGTGTTTGATTTTGATCATATGAATATGTTAATGTGTAGAATTTGGGGTTTAACCTAAATGATATGTTATGATGTCGATTAGACAAATAGTTATGCTTTGGCTAATCTTAAGCTTTTGAAACTAAACAAATTGGTGGGTGCACACCACGTGCTTGATTAAATGCCAATTTGGTGAACACTAGTGAAACTAAGAAGTTAGAATCATGTAAGAGCTATCAATCGTATGTGATATTGGTTTGTAATAAGCCATGTTAATTGCATATTCTATATAAGAAAATGGCTATGGATTTAGCTATAAATGGGTAATGAATACATGATTTATGGATAGTGAATTAATTCCATGTTATGTATTCTAACAATCAAGTTTGACATGTCCCTAAGTTAGGTACAAGAACTAGGGATGCAAATGGGTCAAACGGATGCAAGTCTTGCGTATGGAAGCAAGAACGGATATGAGGTAAGTTTTACTTACACCAATGTACTATAACATAGCTTAATTGTTATAAACATTAGTTTTAAATCTTGAGTGTGAGTTAAAGATAAACCCCAAGGGGTAGAATCTACTAAGTGGGTCGCCTTATGTGCACTTAATACAAAATGTGGGTTATGATCTTAATCGAGATAATGAGTTATGACCAAATGGAGAAATCCATCAAACGGGTCAACTAATAAAGATATGTTAGAAATGATGTTTTAATCCAAATTAAAACAATTGAATGAAGTCGTTAAGCATGATGTTAAATGGGTCAAGTTTGTGTCACTTGAACCATAGATAAAAACTTGGGTAATATAGTATTATGAACTATGAGTCTAAACGGGTCAAATGGCAAGTTATTGCCCTTTGAGTTCTGAGAAATTATTGTTGTCTATTTAGAAAGTATACAGGTAAATGCATTTGCGCGTGCATGCTCGATGCTAAGAATCGTGGAGGATAAACACAAGGTATGGGTATGGTTCAAGGCCACCCGGTAAGTCCGTAGCCAAATAAACGCCTTCGGGCGAAGTAACATAGGTGATAAAAGTACTTGTAAGGGAAGGATTTTGACTAAAACAGGATTAATTGATCATACAAGTCACAAAACCAGGTGCGGAAACCCTAGCTTTGAACAAACAGATAAAACTCTAATCAAAACACAATCAACATCATTTTCAAAGCTTTTCATAGATTAACCTTTTCAAATACTTGATTACAATCACACACTAGTTAATCTAGAACACTTAAACACTTTCTCAAAATCTCCTGGAACCTAACCTGAACACACACACAACTGAAAACCCTCTATAAATCACAAATACACAAATTCTATTTATAGACTCTGCACGTTCGCCCCTTTTGAATGGTCGAATGTGGAATTCTTCCACATTCGCCCACTATAAGGTACGAACGTGTATCTTCTGATCAGGTCCATTCTTCATTCGCCCATTCCTGTTTCACTTTCGACCAGATTTCCACATTCAATCCTTCAGCAACCTTTCTAACATATGTTAACTTGTAGATCCAATCACTAGTCGCTTTTCGTGCATCTACAAACTCCCCCTCGATTATTGATTGGATCGTTTTCTGTCTTCGTCCATTGCCTTGTTCAACAAGTAAATTCTGAGCTGTTTCTTTTGCTCTTTGGTCATTTCCGGCTCCAACTTTCTCTTCACTAGTTTTGACACATTCGCCATCTTCACCATTTTCCCAAGCTTAGCATCCAAACTACTCCCCGAGTTTATATCATATGCAAAACAAACTCCTACAATCTGAGTATACTTCTTAGCTTGATCAGCATCATTCGGCTCATGATGAATCGGATTGTAGAAAAGCATGATGATGTCTTCAAAAGTACAGTTAATCAACCACATCGGATCAAATACATGAACATGCTTGTATTTGTCCTTCCCATCTCTCAAAACTATCACCGCTTCAGCCTTCCTCCAATCATAATACCAGAATATAAAGTCAGCACTGAAATGTTGTGGCATGGGCGTCAAAGGTATCTTTCTCATCACTTCAGGTGCTTTGTAAATCAAAGTAACCCTCTTCAACTTGGTTTTAGGAACAATGTCCCTATGAACTTTCCTTCTGGGATATTGAGGCTTGAATCTATTCCACTTCGTTCTACTTTCCCAAACCAACTTATCTGCACACCAACCGACATGTGTATTGTTTACTGAAGCTCCAGACATTGGGAATCTGCACAAATCTCTGACCGCCCAATACGGTAGAGTTAGCAAATCAATGAATCTGTAGAAATACAGAATTCCTGATTCCCATTTGGCAGCTACACACTTCAGTCTACCCAAATATGTCCACCCGAGAGCTCTGCCTTTGAACTTAGCATTATGGAATCTATAGAAACTTCCTTGAGCTTCAGGCTTCGGTCGGTTTTCATCCATTTCTCTCAACTTCTTCAAGTAAGTCTTTAATTCATCAGATTGACTTGAAGAATCTTGCTTATCAGCTCCAAACACCTTCTCAACAAACTCTGCACTCCTTTTCTTTGCCTTCTTCTTTGCTGAAGTGTTTGGAATTTCAGTGAAATCAGGAAATACCACATTTTCATCATTCTGCCTGAAATACTGTGGATATTCCTCATGTGTAATATCTTCTATCTCCACTTCATCCATTTCAGGAGTGTTCTTATCATCTGAGTGATTTCCAATTTCCTTTTCAGGAATATTTGGAATCGACTCATCCATTACAAACTCTTCAAACGATTTCCCTACTCTCTGTGCAAGTCCATCAAGAATTTCCTTTGTCACAGTAGCAGGTACTTCACCTTCTTCAAGATCAGGATCGTTGTATTCCAGTTCATATCTCATATCATCAGTTTGGAATATCTCAGCAAAACGACCTGTGAACTCTATCGTCCATTCTCTTCTTTCTAACATATCTCTGTACACTTTCTTAGCATCATCAGTCAGAGATCTCACCTTCTCATTCCAGAAGATACTTTCATCTGAATCTGTGTTCTCACCTTTCTTCTTCTTGGAACTAAATTCTCCAGCATCTTTCTTCTTTGGTGTTCTCTTCTCGAAAGTAAACTTAGAAGTGTCATCTCCTCCATCATCATTATCACTATCACTACTACTATCATCATCTTTCTGACTCCCAGACCCTTCTGCATCATCATCATCATCTTTCTTACTATCCTCATCATCACTTTTCTCAGACTCCTCATCTTCCTCATCATCATCTTTTTCTTTATCCGATTCAGAAGGCTCAAAGTCTACTTGCTCTTCTTCTTTCTCCTTATCTTCTTCACCTTCTTTTAACTTGGGTACTTCATTATACAAATTATTAATCAAATCACTAAGGCGTTTGTTTTCAGCCTTTAGCTCTTTGTTATCCTCCTTGATTGCTTTTAACCTTGTGAGCGAAAGATTTTGACTAACACAGGATTATTTGATCATACAAGTTACAAAACCAGGTGCGGAAACCCTAGCTTTGAACAAACTGATAGAAACTCAAATCAAAACACAATCAAAGTCATTTTCAAACGTTTTCATAGATTAACTTGATTATAAACTTGATTACAATGACAATACTGTGAATCTAGATCAAACACAGACTCTCTCAAACTATCCTGGAACCTCACCTCAAAACACACACAACTAATAACCCTCTTTACTTTACAAAAACACAAATTCTATTTATAAGCACTGCACATTCGCCCGTTTGTCCTGGTCGAATGTGAGCAAGTTCCACATTCGCCCATATACATGGTTGAATGTGTCCTTCTGTCAGGTTCCATTCCATGTTCGTCCACTTCAGTCTACCTTCGCCCACCTAAATGTCTTCCTTCGCCCACATCAAACTTCATTCGCCCACTTCTGCATTCTAACACATGTTAATATCCAATCATTAGTCGCAAAACGCATCTACAAACTCCCCCTCGACTATTGATTGGATCGTCTTCTGTCTTCATCCATGGCTTTGTTCAACAACTTGATTCTGAGCTGTTTCTTCTGCTCTTTAGTCATTTCAGGCTCTAACTTTCTCTTCACCGGTTTCGACACATTCGCCATCTTCACCATTTTGCCAAGTTTACCATCCAAATTACTCCCAGCATTAATATCATATGCAAAGCACACACCAACCACTTGAGTATATTTCTTTGCTTGATCAGCGTCGTTCGGCTCATGATGAATCGGATTATAAAGGAGCATGATGATGTCTTCGAAAGAGCAGTTTATCAACCACATTGGATCAAATACATGAACATGCTTGTATTTGTCCTTTCCGTCTCTCAACACTATCACCGCTTCAGCCTTTCTCCAATCATAATACCAGAAAATAAAGTCAGCACTGAAATGTTGTGGCATGGGCATCAAAGGTATTTTCCTCATCACTTCAGGTGCCTTATATATCAAAGTAACCCGCTTCAGCTTGGTTTTAGGATCAATATCCCGATGAACTTTCCTTCGGGGATATTGTGGCTTGAATCTATTCCATCTCGTTCTACTTTCCCAAACCAGCTTGTCTGCGCACCAACCGACATGTGTATTGTTAACTGAAGCACCTGACATAGGGAATCTGCATAAATCTCTGACCGCCCAGTACGGTAGAGTTAGCAAATCAATGAATCTATAAAAGTATAGAATTCCCGATTCCCATTTAGCAGCTAGACACTTCAGCCTGCCTAAATATGTCCACCCGAGAGCTCTGCCTTTAAACTTAGCATTATGAAATCTATAGAAATTTCCTTGAGCTTCAGGCTTCGGTCAGTTTTCATCCATTTCTCTCAGTTTCTTCAAATAATTCTTCAATTCATCAGATTGATTTGAAGATTTTGGCTTATCAGCTCCAAATACTTTTTCTACAAACTCTGCACTCCTCTGCTGAGCCTTCTTCTTTGCAGAAACGTTTGGTCTTTCAGTAAAGTCAGGAAATATCACATCTTCATCATTCTGTCTGAAGTATTGTGGATATTCCTCATGCGTTATATCTTCAATTTCAACTTCTTCAAACTCAGGAGTATTCTTATCATCTGAGTGACTTCCAATATCCTTTTCAGGAATATCTGGAATCGACTCATCTACAATGAACTCCTCAAATGTTTTCCCTACTCTCTGTGCAAGTCCATCTAAAATTTCCTTGGCCACAGAAGCAGGTACTTCTCCTTCTTCAAGATCAGGATCGTTGTATTCCAATTCATATCTCATATCATCAGTTTGGAATATTTCAGCAAAACGACCTGTGAACTCAATAGTCCATTCTCTTCTTTCCAACATGTCTTTATACACTTGTTTAGCATCATCAGTTAAAGATCTCACCTTTTTCCAGAAAATACTCTCATCTGAATCAATGTTCTCACCTTTCTTTTTCTTTGAACTTGATTCTCCAGTATCTTTCTTCTTTGGTGATGTCTTCTCAAATGTAAACTTGGACGTATCATCTCCTCCATCATTATCATCATCACTACTACTATCATCTTCCTTCTGACTTCCTGATCCTTCTACATCATCATCATCATCATTATCATCATCCTCATCATCACTCTTCTCAGATTCTTCATCATCCTCATCATCATCTTTCTCCTTATCCGATTCAGACGGTTCAAAATCAACTTGTTCTTCTTCTTTTTCCTTATCTTCTTCACCCTCCTTCAACTTGGGTGCGACATTGTACAAGTTATCAATCAAATCACTAAGGTGTTTGTTCTCAGCCTTTAGTTCTTTGTTGTCTTCTTTTATCAACTTTAGCCTGTTCTTGTTTCTTGAACATTTACCCTCAAGCTTTTTATTCTTTGCTTCAAGCTTCTTCACTTTCTCATCAATCTCATCTTGATTCGACTTTGAAGCTACTACAATCTGAAGCATCTTTTTTTCATTCTGCTTGAACTTGGCTATTTCAGCTTGCTGAGCCACTATCATCTTCATCATATCATCCATTTTCTTGTTCACTTGCTTCATTACATCATCATCCACAGTAACTTTCTTAGACTTGGATCTAGATGGCCAACTTCAACTACCTTTTCTTTCTGAGGCTTTCTAAACATGTCAAGTACATTATCCAGTGCAACATTGAATTCATCAACTGGTAATGTCTCTGCCTCTTTAGATTTCTTCTGTTTCTTAGTGACTGGTGAAGACAGCTTTGATGACGTTCCAGCATCGGGTACTCTTTTACCTCTCAAGAGTTGGGCTAACTCTTTCTCTCTCAGTTGCTTAGTACTTGCTTTCTTAGCCATGGTTTTGTGATTAGGCTTGGGCAAGTTAACTACCACAGTCTCTCCTTCATTCAACTCATCCATATCCACACCTAAACCTTCATCTTCAGCACCAACAGACTTCTTGTTTTTCTCAGCTTCTGCAATTGATCTGTTTAATGATTCAGACTCACCAACCATAGTGGCCTTACGTTTGGTGGCCCTAACATTCTCAGCATCAGAATCCCACTGTTCGTCCTCTTCAGTTTCTTCTGAATCCACTGATTCTTCATCCACCAAACCAGTACCTTTCTTAGCAGTTGTTTTCTTTCTAACCACTTGTTGCTTTGAGCTACCTTGATCAGTCTTTCCCTTACCCTTCCCTTTGGCTCCGGGATTGACCACTTGTCTCTTTCTCTTTGTGCTAGCATCAGCATAAACCAACGGATCATCATTATCAGAATCACTATCAGGATGCCTAGCCGTATTCTTTCCAGGATCAGTGTAATCCTCTCTGGCTAAAGCTCCAAACAACCTTCTGTATGGTGGCTTTTCATTGTCTGGCACACCCTTGTAGCCTTTCATTCTTGCCAACGTTCGAATATTCATATGATCCTGACCAAGTATCTGTGTAGGATCCTTTTTCAAATCTGGATACTTGTGATCAAAAATCATCATCAGGAATCTAGGATATAACATGAACTTCTTAATCTTTAATCCTTTTAACATCTCCAACATGTGATCAAAGATCATCCCAGATACGTTAAATGGTTTATTGAGAGTCAACGCAACCATTAACGAACTCAGACTTCTTCTCATAACATCGTATCCTCCACTAACACAGCCAAACACATGGATGATGACATGTGCAAAATATTTGAATTGCACACTCAACTTCCCTTTGTGCATTGATCCATCAGTAATAGCACCTTTGTACTTCATCCTGAGAAAACATGCCTTCTGTTCAGTCCATGAAAGTTCTCTTGGGTCTTCACTCACTTCAAATTTTATCTGGAGAGCTTCTCTGATGTCAGACTCTGTAATGAACATCTCCATGCCTTGTATCTTGCTCTTTATGATAGTCTGATTATCCCGAAAGTCATACTTTGCATTCTTGTAGAATTCTTCACTGATGTCTTTGTAAATAATAGTTGGAGTTGCCAAAGCATATACCACTCTGCTTCTTTTCAAAAACTTAATGATATCAGCAAACTCAACATTCTTCTCTACATCTCCCAGGTAAGCACAACAATTATGCGTTTTCTCGAACGGCCAATTTCTTCCACTTGATGATTCTCCTTCCTGAACATTTTCTGGGACAGGATCTGTAACAACATTCTCTACAGGAATCTCAACGTTTTCAGTCTGGTCAGCCATCTGAACACACAGAAATAAAAACAAACGTCAAATTACAAAATCGACAAAAATTCAAAATTTTAAGATTTTAGAAATCCACATTCGCCCCTTTTATCAAGGTCGAATGAAGGTTTTTCTGGTCGAATGTAACATATTTTGGTCGAATGTGTATTGGTTTTGAGTAATCATCACATTCGCCCGTTTTACCAGTACATTCGTCCACAAATTCCACCTTCGCCCATTCGAAGAACCGAAGGTAGAACCTGTTTATCCCCAAAATTTGAAAATTTTTCAAATCTGTTTTTAACATTTGGTTTTGATTCAAACATGTTCTAAAGTGACCGATTAAGACTCGTGAATCATCAATTGGTCCTAAAATTCAATCTATATCAGTTTTCAATTAGAATTAGGGTTATTCTTGTTTCAATCGATCAATCAAACATCAAACAATGTTAATAACCTAATTCTATCAAACCTCTCCCCCTAAAACTGATGTGGATTGAATGTATATCAAAATTAATCATAAACAAACACTCTTAGTCCATGAATTTTTAAACCCTAAGTCCGGTTACAAAATGAACGAGTCCGGTCTCAATCGTGATCCATTACCTGTGAAAATGGTATGGAAATGATCAGTAGAGTATAGGGAATCAAACGCACAAACACTAAAAATCAAAGCAACAAGGTGTCTTCGTTCGAAAGAAAAATTTTGAAAAACGTAATGAGGGTTCGAACCTGTGAATGATTTATATAGGAGAGCCACCTTCGACCGTTTTGGTGGTCGAATGTGGGTATATTCCACATTCGCCCAAAACAAATTGGCCGAATGTAAAACCTGTTTACCCGAATGTGGAAATTCTGTAATCAAACCCACATTCGCTCGTTTTTAAACAACCGAAGGTAGAGATTTTTCCACATTCGACCCAATTAAGGGGCGAATGTGAAATGGAAAAATCTGGAAATTTTACCAAATCACGAATTCGAAACCCGTTCAACATTTGTCAATCTGTTAAGCTTCCAAAACACATATTTTCACTTTTTGAATGATACAAAGCCCAGATGGTGTTTGCAAATCTCAGAAATTGACCATCAAGCAACCCCGGTTATCAAAAATAAAGCAGAAATGCAAAAATTTTGGATTTTTCTGAAATTTTATCAAAACACACCTAAAATCTTTTTGGATTTTGTATCTTTTTGACAATAAAAGTAAAATGCAACAAAATAAAATGCATCAAAATAAATGAAAGCAGTAAACATTTTGTGATGTCCGGTAAGAGGATCATATCAGTTTTCTGAGAAATCTGATCACAACGTTGATCTTTTTGTTTAATATTATCATTAGAAACAGTATGTGACACGGCAATTGCTGATATTGTGGTCCACGTAAGCTCACATGCAGACAATTACGCAATGCTTTAAAATGATACGATTAGGTGTATTAGACTAACACGATGTGGTGCCCACACACACGACATACTCCCGTATCAAGTAATTGCACAAAGCTTCGTCGTAACGCGTGATTATGCCAGAGTTATCCGTAATAGTTACAAAGTATATAGCACAGAGGTGTACAGGTCAGCAAACGAATGCAGCAGAGTAACATGTGCGTATACACTAGGTTGAGGCTGATATTAATCACTGATTTGCATCATATGACCAATACGATGTAATAATGATCTATGATCAATTAAAACATAAAGTCCCTCAATTCGGTAACTTCCGGTTTTGGCAATTAAGCTCTTTTAGCAAATATTCTGATAAAACTAGGTCCGTAAATCAATACGACAAAAGTTTAATCAGAATATCCCGGATAACCATAACATAACCACCCGAAACCTCAGATTTTGGCAATCCTATCAAACGAAATTACGGTACTAAGACCATATGCCCATGAGGTGTTCAGCCACGAACGCGTAGTTCGTTATGTTTGTATCACTAATGCACGCAATATTTAGTCTACGAAGCCTATCAGCATATCACACGTAGTCAACATACGCCTCATTATACTATACAATTCTTTAGCCTGTGTCAGATCCCCACTGATGTACTATCATTTCCTCTTTTTATCCAGGAAATCATTTTTGTTTTTTTTTAAAAATTTTTAGGTCTTTTTGAATTTTTCAATGTTTTTGGTTTTTCCGATAAAATGGCTCCCCCAAAAAAAACATATTTTTGGGTTTTTAATTTTTCTGAAAAACAATAAAAACAAAAATTTGAAAGAAACAATCCACTCGAAAGCATCAACTTCTTTGAGGATTAAACAATCCCCTCGAAAGCATCAACTTCTTTGAGGATTACGATAGTAAAGAGAAATTCCCAATTAGCAAAGAGAAATTCCCAATTAGCAAAATATTAAAAACTAAAACTAAAAAGCGATAAACCGAGGTGCCGATTAGTCTTGTTTTTCCTTTATGTTGTTTACTTTTAAAAGATATTCAAAGCGGGATCTGTCAAAAGCTTTTGTAAACAAATCTGCACGTTGGTAGTCAGTATGAATTTTGATCATATCTATCAACTCTTTAGCGTAACAATCACGGATAAAATGATATTTGATCCGGATATGTTTAGCTTTAGAATGATTTTCAGTATTTTTAGTTAATGCGATAGCGGCTTCGTTGTCACAGTATATAGGGGTTTTAAGAAACTGCAAACCGTAATCCACCATCTGCTGTTGGATCCAGAGCACTTGCGAACAACAACTCGAGGCTGCAATGTACTCGGCTTCACAGGTAGATAGCGCCACGGAAGTCCGCTTCTTGCATTGCCAGGTGACTAACCTGCTCCCTAAAAACTGGCAACCAGCTGTAGTAGATTTGCTATCTTTGTCACAGCCGCCCCAATCTGCATCACTAAAAGATATGAAATCAAAATTATCATCATTAGGGTACCAAAGTCCTTTTGAGGGACAACCCTTCAGATATCGAAGGATACGCTTGACCGCCGTCAGATGACTTTGTTTCGGCTTCGATTGATAACGGGCACAGAGACACGTTGCGTACATAATATCTGGTCGAGACGCCGTCAGATACATCAGAGATCCGATGATTGCTCTGTATGTAAATGGGTCAGTCAGCTCCCCCTTAGCGTCCACTCCAATCCCGTGATTGGGTTGAATCGGGGTATCCATCGGCTTAGAATCCTCCATCTGGAACCGGCTCAAGATGTCGAAAACGTATTTCGTCTGGTGAATGACGATCCCGTCGGGTCTTTGGTCCACCTGCAAGCCTAGGAAAAACTGCATCTCCCCCATTGCGCTCATCTCGAACTTTTCCTGCATGAAAGTTTCGAACTCCCTGCATAAAAGCTCGTTAGTTGAACCAAATATTATATCATCAACGTAAATCTGCACTAGAAGCAAGTCATCCCCAGTCTTCTTCGTGAAGAGGGTGCAATCGACGAGTCCGCGCTTAAATCCTTTGGTGATGATGTATGTACTTAGCTCCTCGTACCACTGCCTCGGAGCCTGGTGCAAACCATATAGAGCTTTGTTCAGCACGTAGACCTTATCCCGGTGGATTGGGTCTTCAAAGCCTGGTGGCTGCCCGACATAAACCTCTTCCTTGACTTTCCCGTACAGAAATGCGCTTTTAATGTCCATTTGATAAACTTTGAATTTCTTGTATGAAGCAAACGCAAGGAACATCCGAATAGCTTCAATTCGTGCTACCAGTGCATAGATTTCGTTATAATCAATCCCTTCGATTTGATGGAAACCCTGCACGACCAATCTAGCTTTGTTACGAACAATAACCCCACGATCATCCTTCTTGCACTTAAACACCCATTTAGTGCCTATTTTCTTCCTGTCTGGCGGCAAATCTGTGAGCGTCCAAACTCCCAATTTCTGGAATTGTAATAACTCCTCCTGCATAGCTTCAACCCAGGCATCTTCCTTCAAAGCGTCCTTGTATGTCCTTGGCTCTACCTGCGACACATAACACGCAAACGACCAATCATTTTGACTACCAGATTGTTGAATTTTGGCATATAAAGCTAAAGCACCAAAACTCTTTGGTGTATTGACACTTTTCAGCTGCCCTCTGGTCATAACACTGCTTCCAGGATCACCTATAACTTGCTCCAGTGGGTGTATACGATGAATCCGAGATTCCGGATATTCAGGTACAGGAATTCCCGTCTGAGCAGTTAAGTTCTCTTCAGCATCCAGATCATGACCCGTATTTGATGATGAAGCAACATCTGGAGTTGGAGTTGGGTTCACTGGTGGTGCCTCCTGTTCTTCTGCCTGTTCAAGAATGGCTTCTTCAAATTGTTCATCTTCAGATTCTGAAGTGTCTAATGAAGTTGAAGCCTCTTGAAACACCTCTTCTTCTTGTATAGGAGCATTGGTATCATTAGAAGCTGGTAGGGGGTTCACGGTGATCGGACGCACCAATGGTGAAGTCGCCGCGTTTTCACACTCGTAAAGTAATCTGATGACAGCTTCTTCAACCAAGCTATCTAGATTAAATGAATCAAAGAAATCTTTGTAAGCAAACATCCAATCAGGACCCGTGCCTTGCAAATTTTGAGTATATCGTTGAACTTCCACGTTAGCCCAATCCTCCACTCGACGAGTTCGCTTGTTGTATACCCGTTTGAGCGGGGTTGCATATCCAACAAAGTATCCCTCCTCAGCTTTAGGACTAAACTTCTCGCTTGGATTCAACATCGTGCATGGCGCCCCAAAAGGTTCTAGATACTCTAAGTTCGGCTTTCGTCGGTGTAACAGCTCATAAGATGTTTTACCAAACTTCTTCACTGTTAGAACCCGATTTAGTGTATAGTTTGCTGCATAAATCGCCTCGTTCCAGAACATTACCGGAAGATTTGAATCTGCGAGCATTGTTCTAGCCGCTTCAATTAGAGTCCTATTCTGTCGTTCAGCAACACCGTTCTGTTGTGGGGTGTACGGAGCCGAATATTCATGATGTATCCCTTTGCTTTCACAAAGTTCATCCATCTTAGCATTTTTGAACTCCGTCCCATTATCACTCCGAATTCTCTTGATTTTCACATTATAGAGATTCTCCAACCGAGTGAACAGAACTTTCAAGTTGTTAAAGGTGTCACTTTTATTTTGCAAACACATCACCCATGAAAATCTTGAATAGTCGTCAGTGACCACTAAACAATATAACTCCCCAAGATGACTTTTGCGCTTGACCGGTCCGAATAGATCCATGTGCAATCGCTCAAGTGGCATCTCTACAGAATTAACCTTCTTCACTTTGTGGGATTGTTTGTGTTGCTTCCCCTTCTTACAACTCACACACTTGTCATTCAGATGGAAATGTTTCACGTTTACTCCATCGACAAGCCCATTTCTCACAAGTTGGTTCATTTTCCTCAGATGAATGTGCCCCATTCTTCGGTGCCACATTATCGATTCTTTCTCAGTCGCCTTGGATAGAAAGCATGTTATTTGTCCCTGTCATGTCATCGCCTTGGACATATCAAGAATATAGAGATTGTTGACTCGAGGTGCCTTCAACATTATCCACTCTTTAGGAATCGTAAAGCCCGGTTTCAGAATATAGCAGGATTTGTCATCAAAATGCACAGTAAATTGCTTATCACATATTTGACTGACACTCAACAGATTATAATCAATCTGCTTCACATACGATATCCGCTCAAAGCTCACTATCCCATTACTCACGCTTCCCTCCATCGTAATATATCCACCTTTATTTCCAGCGAAAGCTACATACCCTCCATTGATGTTCTTCACGTCAAACAGCAATGCAAGATCCCCTGTCATGTGGCCTGAAGCTCCACTATCGACAATCCAAAGACTGCTAATAGGGCCAGCTGAAGCTCCCTGCACACAAAAAGTAAATCATTTAGTTCTTTCGGGGGACCCAAGCCTGAGTCTTGGGTCTTGGAATAGCATTTTTCACAAAAACATTTTCACAAACATTTTCAGCAAATATTTGTTTTGGATCAATCTTTTTCTGATTGTCCACAACAGTTTCCTTTTTCTTATCAACCTTTGAAGTAGAGGCTCCTGGAGTACCATTGGGTGTCCAAGATTGTTCAGACCTTTTCAAAATACGAATCTGAGACTTTGGGTTCTCAGTTGGTTTCTGAACATTGTTAACAAATGTAACTTTCTTGGTTACCTTATCTGATTTAATAGACTTAGGTCCAACATTTGACTTGACAATCGGTTTTAGTGGAACCTTTTGCCTATCAATTGTTGCGTTCACCACAGGCTTCCTCCATGAGTGTTCCATAGCAATCCGATTCCTTTGATCATATTGAATTGGACGATTGTTCCTCATTTGATAAAACTTGTTTTGATTTTGTTGAGGAACAACTCGTCTGTGTGGTGGAACATAATGATCAATCGGTTTTCGCATGGAATTCCTTACTTCAACTTCGTGCCTTTTATGTCTCACATATGGGCACTGAGCAAGTAAATGCCCTCGTTCCCCACATTTGAAACATGCACGGTACTCTTCAAAAACATTAGGAGCATTTGGTTGAGCAAATGATCTAACAGGAAATTGATCATTATACTGATGATTCCTCAAACTCTCAGGGAGTGGCCCTTTTGAGTAAGTAGGCTCATGAAAACGATTAGCTCTGTTTTTGGGTCGAATGAACTCTGTGACATGGACCTTTGGTTCTTGAGGAACATCCAAATACAATTTCTTTAATATTTCAGGTGGAATCTCATTTGTTCTCTCATGTTTTGGGAACCAAATGGTGCTTTCTTGCCATATTTTGTCAATTTTAGCATAGTTAACATCTTTGATTGGAAAGTCCTCGTCAGAGATGATCTTATCGGATCCTTCCATCCGATAGAACACCTTGACAGGTTTGTCACATTGTTCATTCTTAACACTCTTTTCAAGATCTTTCTTTACCACATTCTTCTTAAGATCTTTCTTAACAACATTTTTCTCACGATGAGCATTTGCCATCGGAATCACAATCTGAGATGGTGAAACTGGTTCATTTGTAATGATGTGATTTTCTTTCGGAATTTCACATGCATTAACAGTTTGAACACAACCAGTATCAACACTCTCTGAGTCTGAATCCACACTCTCAGCAGTAACACCTTCATCATTGAAACCTAAAATCGGCCTCTCATCGGAATGTGGATCACCAATACTTGAAGTATTTGATTCATTTTCCGACGATGAGTCTGATTTTACCGAACTCTCCGGTGTCACTTGATGACAATTATGGTTTTCAAAAAGTACCGGAGATGGCACAGATCGGTAATTTGTGGTTTTATCATCAATGATGTGGTCTACCACATAAGCAATGTGCTTATAACTTTCTAACTTTTTGTTTACTTTTTCAGCAAAGCATTTGATGGCAGCCATTTCCAACTTGGTATTTTCAATTTCATTTATGTAATTGTTAATTGCCAATTGTTTTAAAGATAAAGTATTTTTCAAGTCGGAAATGTCGTTTTTATAGCCTTCTAATACTTTGTTAAAAGCATTCAACTCTTTGCGAGTAGATTGACTGTTCATGATAGCACTATCACGTTGAACACGGAGTTGTTTAATCTCCTCAGTCAATCTATCACATGCACCACAATACTTATCACTTTTATTATCAGTGCTACACTCAGAACTTACAGATTTTGGCGGATCAGTCATGGCCATCAATGCAAAATGAGCTTCCTTTCTAGCAAAGAATCTGGAATAGTCAATCTTGGTGAAAGCATCATCTGTAATGCACGACTTCCTTGTCATCAGAAAATCCGCTTCTGCCAGCAACTGTTCAATATCATCATCTAGTGATGTAACACTTGCTTCCATATCCGATTCACTGTCTGAGTCAGAATAAACCGATTCACACTCCTCAGGAACATCAGAAACAGTGTTAATCACCACTCCAGATTTCACTTCCTTAGCATCAACCTCTACAGGCTCAGTCTCCACATCCATTTCAGCCTCAGACTCATCACTTTCACACTCAGTTTCTTTCTTCTCATCAACTGTTACTGAATCTTCAATATCCACCTGATATGCAACACAAGCCACATTGCCACCAGGAGTGATTTCCTCAACACCTATCTGCATTGACGACCAATCAAATCTTTCATCTTGTTGAGTTACCAATGCTTGATTCTGATTGGTGTTCTGATGTGTCTCATTAGGTGTAGTGATTGGTATAACAGTTCGGTTAGTGTTGTTAGGAGATTGGTTTTGAGTCTGGTTTGATGTGTTTGGTTGTCTGTTTTGGTTGTTATTAAAATTGTTTTGACGGTTTTGGTAGTTGGTATTGTTTTGGTAAGAAACTTGGTTTTGGTTTTGTTGTTGACGATTCTGGTAGCTTGCATTGAATGGATTTCTGTTACCCTATTTTGGTGGTTGGGTGCATTCTCTTTTAAAGTGACCCTTTCCTCCACAGTTAAAACAAGTAACTTTCTCCTTGTTAAACCCGTAGGTTGTGTTAGGAGAAGTTCCCAAATCTGTTCTACCAGTTTTCTCAATAAACTCTGTTGCTCTTCTCATGATACTCGCAAAAGCCCACTGAATATCAATCAGTTCCATCTCTTCCTTGTCAATCTGTGCATAGTCTTCATTGGTTAAATTGTTGTTACCAATTTGACTAGCAACCAACCCATTATAAGATGAAACCATTGCAGAGACTAGTGCAATGTGTTGTTGAGCAACTTCAACCATCACATTTCCCAAGTTAGAAGTCTCCAAAACCACCGGTTGTTGATTAGGTTGAGGAACTTGGTTCATTGGTTGTTGAGATTGGCTAGCAGTATAGAAAGCTGCTTGTTGCATTGGGGAAAATGGTGGAATGTATGAATTGTTGTATTGTTGTTGTGGAGGTGGGTTTGATGGTTGTGAAAAGGATGTTTGTTGATGGTAGTTGATGTTAGGTTTTGGTGATTCCATAACATTGGAAATACATGCAACATGTGGAGCCACCAATCCTCCTGAACTTGATTTACTAGTTGGAACTGGAGTGCCTCCAAAATACAAGTTGGGATTTTGAGGAATCTGTGATCTTCTAGCTTTCCTCTTCTCTTCCAATTCTTTGTTTTCCAGCTTCTCTATGAACTCTTGAATTGACCAGAATTGGTATGCATCCTTTTCCCTTAGCACTTCCACATGCTGATCCCAGTGTGGAGGTAAAGCATCTGCAAACTTATCAACCTGCTTTGTCATGGGAATCTGTATACCATAACTTGACAATTCAGTTAGTAAATGACTATAACGAGGAGTTAACTCTTTTAAAGTTTCATTTCCAATATAAGAAAAGTTCTCAAACTCCTTCCTCAATTCTTCCATCCTTAGACTCCTAGTCTTCTCATTACCATCATGCCTTCTTTTAAGTGCTTCCCATAGCGCCTTGGATGTTGTGCAAGTCCCAAACTGATGCAAAAGATCATTTGTGATTGCCTGTGTCAATTGGGAAAACGCCTTCTTCTCCACAGCAAACTTCTTTTTCTCATCCTCAGCCATACTTTCCAATGGAACTGGTTCACCTGTATTCTCCAAGACTGGTGCTGTGTAACCTCTAGCAATCATGTTCCATGCCTCTGCACCCTCCACTCCCATGCCTTCCAAATGTATCTTGAACTTTTTCTGCCACTGATTGTATTCTTGTATCTCCATAAGCTTCGGTGGCCGATTCCCGCTACCTGAAGACAAATCATTAATCAGTGTGGAAATAGCATTTGTAGTTTGAGTGTTTACCACCGCTGCTGCTACTCCCCAGTAGTCAGATTGTGGTGCTGGAGGTGCACTTTGAGCCATGTAGTTAATCGGTTGCGAAGACTGTGTGCTCGTCTTCTGTGCTGCCACCGTCCATGGGTCCATCACTTGCTGTTGTGGTTGAGTCGGAGTTGTCGGAAAATTCCACATGATCACGAACTTCGAAAAATTCAACACTTAGAAAAATTTTCCAAAAACTAGTCCTAGGTTCGCCCAAAAATTCTTCACGTTCGACCCTTCTGATGCAGGTTCGCCCAAACAGTAACACCCGAATGTAAAACTTCACCAGAAAGTAAAACCACACTAACAAACTTCCACTTTCGCCCCGAATTTTCTACGTTCGACCGTTTTATTTCTACGTTCGACCGCCCGATCACTCGAAGGTGGAAATAATGACCCGAAGGTGAAAAATTCAACAGAAACTATTCAGGTTCGCCCAAAAACTACCTAGGTTCGACCGAAAATACTCAGGTTCGACCGAAAATTCTCACTCTCGACCACTCAGGTTCCAGGTTCGCCCATTTCAGGTTTGAAAAACGGTTACACTTTGAAAAACGGTTATTTTGATCTCTGATTTTCAAAAGTTTGTGGATTTGAATGATCTTAATCAGGTTTTGATTCGGAATTGATTTGGAACAACTTTAATTCTTGGAATTTTGAATTTTAACCACAAAATCAACTTCAAATCTTTCAAAAACACTCAAAAACCATTTTCATTCAAAAACAGATGTGAATTGATCAAAATTAGGTCCAAATCAGCTCTGAGTTTATCAAATTTGTTGTTGTATGATCTTCTATGCTCTGATACCACTTTGTGAGCGAAAGATTTTGACTAACACAGGATTATTTGATCATACAAGTTACAAAACCAGGTGCGGAAACCCTAGCTTTGAACAAACTGATAGAAACTCAAATCAAAACACAATCAAAGTCATTTTCAAACGTTTTCATAGATTAACTTGATTATAAACTTGATTACAATGACAATACTGTTAATCTAGATCAAACACAGACTCTCTCAAACTATCCTGGAACCTCACCTCAAAACACACACAACTAATAACTCTCTTTACTTTACAAAAACACAAATTCTATTTATAAGCACTGCACATTCACCCGTTTGTCCTGGTCGAATGTGAGCAAGTTCCACATTCGCCCATATACATGGTCGAATGTGTTCTTCTGTCAGGTTCCATTCCATGTTCGTCCACTTCAGTCTACCTTCGCCCACCTAAATTTCTTCCTTCGCCCACATCAAACTTCATTCGCCCACTTCTGCATTCTAACACATGTTAATATCCAATCATTAGTCGCAAAACGCATCTACAAACCTGTTCTTGTTCCTTGAACATTTTCCCTCAAGTTTCTTATTCTTAGCTTCAAGCTTCTTAACCTTCTCATCAATCTCATCTTGATTTGACTTTGAAGCAACCACAATCTGAAGCATTTTCTCCTCGTTCTGCTTAAACTTGGCAATCTCAGCTTGTTGAGCAACTATCATCTTCATCATCTCATCCATTTTCTTATTCACTTGCTTCGTCACGTCATCAGCAACAGTGACTTTCTTGGATTTAGATGGCTCAACTTCTGTTTCTTTTTCCTTTTGTGGCTTCCTGAACATATCTAACACATTATCCAGTGCAATGTTAAATTGATCAACTGGTAATTTCTCATCCTCCTATGTCTTTTTCTGCTTCTTAGAAACTGGTGAAGACAGCTTTGATGATGTACCAGCATCGGGTACTCTTTTACCTTTCATAAGCTGGGCAATCTCCTTCTCCCTCAACTGTTTAGTACTTGATTTCTTTGCCATTGTTTTGTGCTTTGGTTTTGGCAAGTTTACTACAACAGTTTCTCCAACATTCAGTTCATCCATATCAACACCTAAACCTTCATCTTCAACATTAACAGACTTCTTACTTTGCTTTGCTTCTTCAATCGTCTTGTTAAGTGATTCAGACTCACCAACCATAGTGGCCTTACGTTTGATGGTCCTAACATTTTCTTCATCAGAATCCCACTGTTCCTCTACCTCAGTCTCCTCCGAATCCACCGACTCTTCATCAACCAAACTCGTTCCCTTCTTCGCAGTTGTTTTCTTTCTCACCGCCCGTTGCTTCGAACTTCCTTGGTCTGTTTTTCCCTTACCCTTCCCTTTGGCTCCGGGATTAACAACCTGTCTCTTCCTCTTAGTATTAGCATCTGCATATACTAAGGGATCGTCATTATCAGAATCGCTCTCAGTATGCCTAGCCTTGTTCTTTCCAGGATAGTGTAATCCTGTTTCGCTAGAGCTCCAAATAATCTTCTGAATGGTGGCCTTTCATTGTCTGGCACACCCTTATATCCTTTCATCCTCACCAAAGTTCGAATATTAATGTGATCTTGACCAATAATCTGTGTAGGATCCTTTCTCAAATTAGGATACTTGTGGTCAAATATCATCATCTGGAATCTTGGGTATAACATGAATTGCTTTTTCTTCAAACCCTTTAACATCTCCAGCATATGATCCAGTATCATCCCAGACACGTTGAATGGTTTGTTGAGAGTCAACGCAACCATCAACGAGCTTAGACTTCTCCTCATAACGTCATATCCACCGCTCACACATCCAAACACGTGGATTATGACATGTGCAAAATATTTGAATTGTACGCTCAGTTTCCCCTTATGCATAGAACCATCAGTAATCGGTCAGGAACATCTCCTCATAAAACATGCTTTCTGTCCAGTCCACGACAACTCTCTGGGATCTTCACTTACTTCAAACTTAATCTGAAGTGCTTCTCAGATATCTTGCTTCTGATTATCGTCTGATTCTCCCAGAAGTCGTACTTTGCGTTCTTATAGAAGTCTTCAACAATATCTTTGTAAATGATAGTCGGAGTAGCTAAAGCATGCACAACTCTGCTTCTCTTCAGGAACTCTATGATCCCGGTAAACTCAGTGTTTTTCTCCACTTCACCAAGGTATGCACAACAGTTATGGGATCTTTCGAACGGCCAACTGCTTACACTTGATGATTCAGCCTCTTGAACATTCTCTGGAACTGGATCGGTAACAATATTCTCCACTGGAGTCTCAATATTCTCAGTTTGGTCAGCCATTTGCACATTAAAATCAGAAACATTCGTTAAAATACAAAAACGACAAAAATTCAAAATTTTAAGATTTTTAAGTTTCACATTCGCCCATTTTGATAGGGTCGAATGTAGGATTTATGGTACGAATGTGAACCATTCTGGTCGAATGTGAACAAATTTTGATTTAAAATTACATTCGCCCGTTTCATTCCACCTTCGCCCGTTTAATGACCCGAAAGTGAAACAGATTAAACCCTAAAATTCAAAATTTTTCTATCTCTGTTTTTAACAACTAAATCTGATTAGGATGTGTTCTGATATGGCCGAACAACACTCGTCCATCATCAATTGTCCTTTAATTTCAGTTTACATCAGTTTTCAAGAAGAAATAGGTCAAAACTGTTTCATACGATCAATTATCCATTTAATCAATGTTATAATCCTAATTCTTTCAATCTTCTCCCCCTAAAACTGATGTCAATTGAAATGCATTCAAAAACAATGATCAATAAGCATCCTAGAACCCTTAATCATAAAACCCTAGGTCCGGTTCTAAAAACGATGATTCTGATCTCGTTAATGCTCCATTACCTGTGAAATTGGTATAGAAATGATCAGGAATATCACAGGAATAAAAATCACAAGAAAAAGGAATCAAAGCAACAAGTCTATGGATCGAAGGAAAATTTTTGAAAAAGTTGGAATGAGGTTCGAATCTGGAAACAGCTTATGTATAATGTCCACTTTCGCCCGTTATCTCGGTCGAATGTGGGTTAGTCCCACATTCGGTCCAAGTGAATGACCCGAAGGTGAACTTTGTACACGAAGGTGAATTTTGGTTTTAAATTCCCACATTCGTCCAATATAAAAGGCCGAAAGTAAAGATTTTTCCACATTCGACCCAATTAAGGGGCGAATGTGAAATGGAAAAATCTGAAAATTTTGCCAAATCACTAATTCGAATCCCGTTCAACATTTTTCAATCTGTTAAACTTCCAAAACTCATATTTTCACCTTTGGAATGATACAAAGCCCAGATGGTGTTATCAAATCTCAGAAATTGACCATCAAGCATCCCCGGTTATCAAAAATAAAGCAGAAATTCAAAAATTTTGATTTTTCTGAAATTTTGTCAAAACACACCTAAAATCTTTTTGGATTTTGTATCTTTTTGACAACAAAAGTAAAAATGCATCAAAGTAAATGAAAACAGTAAACATTTTGTGATGTCCGGTAAGAGGATCATATCAGTTTTCTGAGAAATCTGATCACAGCGTTGATCTTTTTGTTTAATATTATCATTAGAAACAGTATGTGACACCGCAATTGCTGATATTGTGGTCCAGGTAAGCTCACATGCGGACTATTACGCAATGCTTTAACATGATACGAGTTAGGTGTATTAGACTAACACATTGTGGTGCCCACACACACGACATACTCCCGTATCAAGTAATTGCACAAAGCTTCGTCGTAACGCGTGATTATGCCAGAGTTATCCGTAAAAGTTACAAAGTATATAGCACAGAGGTATACAGGTCAGCAAACAAATGCAGCAGAGTAACATGTGCATATACACTAGGTTGAGGCTGATATCAACCCACTGATTTGCATCAGTAAGTCAATACGATGTAATAATGATCTTTGATCAATAAAACATAAAGTACCTCATTTCGGTAACTTCCGGTTTTGGCATTTAAGCTCTTTTAGCAAATATCCTGATGAAACTAGGTCCGTAAATCAATACGACAAAAGTTTAATCAGGATATCCCGGATAACCATAACATAACGACCCGAAACCTCAGATTTTGGCAATCCTATCAAACGAAATTACGGTACTAAGACCATATGCCCATGAGGTGTTCAGCCACGAACGCGTAGTTCGTTATGTTTGTATCACTAATGCACGCAATATTTAGTCTACGAAGCCTATCAGCATATCACACATAGTCAACACACGCCTCATTATACTATACAATTCTTTAGCCTGTGTCAGATCCCCACTGATGTACTATCATTTCCTCTTTTTATCCAGGAAATCATTTTTGGATTTTCTAATTTTTAGATATTTTGAATTTTTCAATGTTTTTGGTTTTTCTGATAAAATGGCTCCCCCTAAAATAAAGAGCATATTTTTGGGTTTTTAATTTTTCTGAAAAACAATAAAAACAAAAATTTGAAAGAAACAATCCACTCGAAAGCATCAACTTCTTTGAGGATTAAACAATCCCCTCGAAAGCATCAACTTCTTTGAGGATTACGATAGTAAAGAGAAATTCCCAATTAGCAAAGAGAAATTCCCAATTAGCAAAAATAATAAAAATAATAAAACAAAAAAAACGATAAACCGAGGTGCCGATTAGTCCTGTTTTTCCTTTATGTTGTTTACTTTTAAAAGATATTCAAAGCGGGATCTGTCAAAAGCTTTTGTAAACAAATCTGCACATTTGTAGTCAGTATGGATTTTGACCATATCTATCAATTCTTTAGCATAACAATCACGGATAAAATGATATTTGATCCGGATATGTTTTGCTTTAGAATGATTTTCAGTATTTTTAGTTAATGCGATTGCGGCTTCGTTGTCACAGTGTATAGGGGTTTTAAGAAACTGCAAACCGTAATCCACCATCTGCTGTTGGATCCAGAGCACTTGCGAACAGCAACTCGAGGCTGCAATGTACTCGGCTTCACAGGTAGATAGCGCCACGGAAGTCTGCTTCTTGCATTGCCAGGTGACTAACCTGCTCCCTAAAAACTGGCAACCAGCTGTAGTAGATTTGCTATCTTTGTCACAGCCGCCCCAATCTGCATCACTAAAAGCAATAAAATCAAAATCATCATCATTAGGGTACCGAAGTCCTTTTGAGGGACAACCCTTCAGATATCTAAGGATACGCTTGACCGCCGTCAGATGACTTTGTTTCGGCTTCGATTGATAGCGGGCACAGAGACACGCTGCGTACATAATATCTGGTCAAGACGCCGTCAAATACATCAGAGATCCGATGATTGCTCTGTATGTGAATGGGTCCGTCAGCTCCCCCTTAGCGTCCACTCCAATCCCGTGATTGGGTTGAATCGGGGTATCCATCGGCTTGGAATCCTCCATCTGGAACCGGCTCAAGATATCGGATACGTATTTCGTCTGGTGAATGAAGATCCCGTTGGGTCTTTGGTCCACCTGCAAGCCTAGGAAAAACTGCATCTCCCCCATTGCGCTCATTTCAAACTTTTCCTGCATGACAGTTTCGAACTCCCTGCATAAAAGCTCGTTAGTTGAACCAAATATTATATCATCAACGTAAATCTGCACCAGAAGCAAATCATCCCCTGATTTCCTCGTGAATAGGGTGCAGTCGACGAGTCCGCGCTTAATTCCTTTTGTGATGAGGTATGTACTTAGCTCCTCGTACCACTGTCTCGGAGCCTAGTGCAAGCCATATAAAGCTTTGTTCAGCACGTAGACCTTATCCCGATGGATTGGTTCCTCAAAGCCTGGTGGCTGCCCGACATAAACCTCTTCCTTGACTTTCCCGTACAGAAATGCGCTCTTGACATCCATTTGATAGACTTTGAACTTCTTATAGGAAGCAAACGCAAGAAACATCCGAATAGCTTCAATGCGTGCTACAGGCGCATAGATTTCGTTATAATCAATCCCTTCGATTTGATGGAATCCCTGCATGACCAATCTGGCTTTGTTACGAACAATAACCCCACGATCATCCTTCTTGCACTTAAACACCCATTTAGTGCCAATCTTCTTTCTTCCTGGCGGCAAATCCGTGAGCGTCCAAACTCCCAATTTCTGGAATTGTAATAACTCCTCCTGCATAGCTTCAACCCAGGCGTCCTCCTTCAAAGCGTCCTTGTATGTCCTTGGCTCTACCTGCGACACATAACACGCAAACGACCAATCATTTTGACTACCAGATTGTTGAATTTTAGCATATAACGCTAAAGCACCAAAACTTTCTGGCGAGTTAACACTTCGCAGCTGCCCTCTGGTCTTCACACTGCTTCCAGGATCACCGATAACTTGCTCTAGCGGGTGAATACGATGAATCCGAGATTCCGGATATTCAGGTACAGTAACTCCCGTCTGAGTAGTCAAGTTCTCTACAGCATCCAGATCATGACCCGTGTTAGACGATGAAGCAACATCTGGAGTTGGAGTTGGGTTCACTGGCGGTGCCTCTGGTTCTTCTGCATGCTCAAGAATTACTTCTTCAAATTGTTCATCTTCAGATTCTGAAGAGTCTAATGAAGTAGAAGCCTCCTGAAACACTTCTTCCTCTTGTATAGGAGCATTGGTATCATTAGAAGCTGGTAGGGGGTTCACGGTGATCGGACGCACCAACGGTGAAGTCGTCGCGTTTTCACACTCGTAAAGTAATCTGATAACAGCTTCTTCAACTAAGCTATCTAGATTGAATGATTCAAAGAAGTCTTTGTAATCAAATATCCAATCAGGACCCATGCCTTGCAAATTTTGAGTATATCGTTGAACTTCCACGTTAGCCCAATCCTCCACCCGTCGAGTTCGCTTGTTGTATACCCGTTTGAGCGGGGTTTCATATCCAACAAAGTATCCTTCTTCAGCTTTAGGACTAAACTTCTCGCTTGGATTCAACATCGTGCATGGTGCCCCAAAAGGTTCTAGATACTCTAAGTTCGGCTTTCGTCGGTGTAACAGTTCATAAGATGTTTTACCAAACTTCTTCACTGTTAGAACCCGATTGAGTGTATAATTTGCTGCATAAATCGCCTCATTCCAGAACATTACTGGAAGATTTGAGTCAGCAAGCATTGTTCTAGCCGCTTCAATTAGAGTCCTATTCTTTCGTTCAGCAACACCGTTCTGTTGTGGGGTGTACGGAGCCGAATATTCATGATGAATTCCTTTGCTTTCACAAAGTTCATCCATCTTTGCATTTTTGAACTCCGTCCCATTATCACTCCGAATTCTCTTTATCTTAACATTGTAGAGATTCTCCAATCGAGTGAACAGAACTTTCAGGTTGTTAAAGGTGTCACTTTTATTCTGCAAACACATCACCCATGAAAATCTTGAATAATCGCCAGTGACAACTAAACAATACAGCTCCCCAAGATGACTTTTGCGCTTGACCGGTCCAAATAGATCCATGTGCAATCGCTCAAGTGGCATCTCAACAGAGTTAACTTTCTTCACTTTATGGGACTGTTTGTGTTGCTTCCCCTTCTTACAACTAACACACTTGTCATTCAGATGGAAATGTTTCACGTTTACTCCATCGACAAGCCCATTTCTCACAAGTTGGTTCAGTTTTCTCAGATGAATGTGCCCCATTCTTCGGTGCCACATTATCGATTCTTTCTCGGTCGCCTTGGATAGAAAACATGTTATTTGCCCCTGTGATGTCATCGCCTTGGACATATCAAGAATATAGAGATTGTTGACGCGAGGTGCCTTCAACATTATCCACTCCTTTGGAATTTTGAAGCCCGGTTTGAGAATATAGCAGGATTTATCATCAAAATGCACAGTGAATTGTTTATCACAAATTTGACTGACGCTCAACAGATTATAATCGATCTGCTTGACATATGATATTCTCTCAAAGCTCACTATCCCATTTCTCACGCTCCCCTCCATCGTAATATATCCTCCTTTATTTCCAGCGAATGCGACATAGCCTCCATTGATATTCTTCACATCGAACAATAATGCAAGATCCCCTGTCATGTGGCCTGAAGCTCCACTATCAACAATCCAAAGACTGCTAATAGGGCCAGCTGAAGCTCCCTGCACACATCATGTAAAACAGTTAGTTCTTTCGGGGGACCCAAGCCTGAGTCTTGGGTCTTTGAAGATCAGTTTTCAAAGAAACATTTTCATTAACATCTTGTTTTGGATCAATCTTTTTCTGATTGTTCAAAACATTTTCCTTTTTCTCATTGACTTTTGAAGTTGAGGCACCTGGAGAACCATTTGGTGTCCAAGATTGTTCAGATCTTTTCAAAATGCGAATCTGAGACTTTGAGTTCTCAGTCGGTTTCTGAACATTGTTTACAAAAGAAACTTTCTTGGTTACCTTATCTGATTTAACAGACTTAGGTCCAACATTTGACTTGACAATCGGTTTTAGTGGAACCTTTTGCCTATCATTTGTTGTGTTCACCACTGGTTTTCTCCATGAATGTTCCATAGCAATCCGATTTCTTCGATCATATTGAACTGGACGATTGTTCCTCGTTTGATAAAAATTGTTTTGATTATAAAACTGTTGTTGTTGAGGAACAACTCGTCTGTGTGGTGGAACATAATGATCAATCGGTTTCCTCATGGAATTCCTCACTTCAACTTCATGCCTTTTATGCCTTACATATGGACACTGAGCAAGTATATGCCCTCGTTCTCCACATTTAAAGCATGCACGGTACTCTTCAAAAACATTTGGAGCATTCGGTTGAGCAAATGATCGAACAGGATATTGATCATTATACTGTTGATTCCTCAAACTCTCAGGGAGTGGCCCTTTTGAGTAAGCAGGCTCATGAAAACCGTTAGCTCTATTTTTGGGTCTAATGAACTCTGTGACATGGACCTTTGGTTCTTGAGGAACATCCAAATACAATTTCTTTAAAATGGCAGGTGGAATCTCATTTGTTCTCTCATGTTTTGGGAACCAAATGGTGCTTTCTTGCCAGATTTTATCAATTTTAGCATAGTTAGCATTTTTGATTGGAAATTCCTCGTCAGAGATGATTTTACCGGATCCTTCCATTCGATAAAACACCTTGACAGGTTTGTCACACGGTTCATTCTTAACATCCTTTTTCTCAAGATCTTTCTTAACAACATTCTTTTCAGACTTTTTCTCACGATGAGCATTTGCCATCGGATGCACAAGTTGAGATGGTGAAACTGGTTCATTGGTAATGATGTGATTTTCTTTTGGAATTTCACATGCATTAACAGTTTGAACATTACAACCAGTATCATCACTCTCAGAGTCTGAATCAACACTCTCAGCAGTAACACCCTCATCATTCAAACCTAAAATCGGTCTCACATCAGAATGTGGATCACCAATACTCGAGGTATTAGATTCATTTTCCGATGATGAGTCTGATTTTACCGAGCTCTCCGGTGTCACTTGATGACAATTATGGTTTTCAAAAAGCACCGGAGATGGCACAGACTTGTAATTAGTGGTTTGATCATCAATGATGTGGTCTACCACGTAAGCAATGTGCTTATAACTTTCCAACTTTTTGTTTACTTTTTCAGCAAAGCATTTAATGGCGGCCATTTCCAACTTGGTATTTTCAATTTCATTAATGTAGTTATTGTAGATGCGTTTTGCGACTAGTGATTGGATAGTTAACATGTGTTAAGTAGGCTGGATGGGGCGAAGGAAGACTGATTGGGCGAAGGTGAAAGAAAGTGGGCGAAGGTAGATCAAGTATGGACGAATCTGGAATGGAACAAGACTGAAGTACACATTCGACCATGTAAATGGGCGAATGTGGAAAAGCCACACATTCGACCATTCACAATGGGCGAATGTGCAGTGTCTATATATAGATTTTGTGATTTTGTAAGTTCAAGCGAGTCATTAGGTGTGTGTGTTTTGAAGTGTTGTTTCAGGAGAGTTTGAGAGAGTTTGTGTGTGTGTTAGATTAACTGTTTTGACATTGTAATCAATTTTATAAACAAGTTAATCTATAAAAAGTATTGAAAATGACTTTGATTGTGTTTTGATTTGAGTTTACATCAGTTTGTTCAAAGCTAGGGTTTCCGCACCTGGTTTTGTAACTTGTATGATCATATAATCCTGTTTTCGTGTCAAATTACATCCTCTACAAAGTGGTATCAGAGCATAGAGGATCATACAACAACAAATTGATGAACTCAGAGCTGATTTGGACATTATTTTGATCAATTCACATCTGTTTTTGCATAAAAATGGTTTTTGAGTGTTTTTGAAAGAATTAGAGTTGATTTTGTGGTTAAAATTCAAAATTCCAAGACTTAAACTTGTTCCAAATCATCTCCGAAGCAAAACCTGATCAAGATCATTCAAATTCACAAACTTTTGAAAATCAGAGATCAAAATAACCGTTTTTCAAAGTGTAACCGTTTTTCAAATATGAAAATGGGCGAACCTGGATCATAGTGGTCGAACGTGTAGAGTTTTGGTCGAACCTGAGTGTATTTTTGGGCGAACCTAGGAGTTTTTGGGCGAACCTAGAATTTTTCTGTTGAATTTTTCACATTCGGGTCTCACTTTTCACATTCGGGTGATCGTGCGGGCGAACCTGGAACTGAAACGGGCGAACCTGGATTATTTTGGGCGAACGTGAAAAGTGTTAGTGTGTTTTTACTTTCTGGTGAGATTTTACATTCGGGTATCACTGTGGGGGCGAACCTGAAGCAGAAAGGGACGAACCTGAAACATTTTGGGCGAACCTAGAGCTAGTTTTTGGAAAATTTTCTAAGTGTTGAATTTCTCGAAGTTCGTGATCATGTGGAATTTTCCGACTACTCCGTCACCAGCAACTACACAACCACAACAGCAGGTGATGGACCCATGGACGGTAGCAGCACAGAAGACGAGCACACAGTCTTCACAGCCGGTTAACTATATGACTCAAAGTGCACCTCCAGCACCACAATCTGACTACTGGGGAGTAGCAGCAGCGGTGGTAAACACTCAAGCTACAAATGCTATTTCCACACTGATTAATGATTTGTCTTCAGGTAGCGGGAATCGGCCACCGAAGCTTATGGAGATTCAAGAATACAATCAGTGGCAGAAAAAGTTCAAGATACATCTGGAAGGCATGGGAGTGGAGGGTGCTGAAGCATGGAACATGATCGCTAAAGGTTACACACCACCAATTTTGGAGAACACAGGTGAACCAGTGCCATTGGAGAGCATGGCTAAGGATGAGAAAAAGAAGTTTGCTGTGGAGAAGAAGGCGTTTTCCCAATTGACACAGGCAATCACAAATGATCTTTTGCATCAGTTTGGGACTTGCACAACATCTAAGGCACTTTGGGAAGCACTTAAAAGAAGGCATGATGGCAATGAGAAGACGAGAGGTCTAAGGATGGAAGAACTGAGAAAGGAGTTTGAGAATTTTTCTTATATTGGAAATGAAACTTTGAAAGAACTAACTCCTAGATATAATCATTTGTTATCTGAATTGTCTAGCTATGGTATACAGATTCCTATGGCAAAGCAGGTGGACAAGTTTGCAGATGCATTACCACCAAACTGGGATCAGCATGTGAAAGTCCTGAAGGAGAAGGATGCTTATCAATACTGGTCTATTCAAGAGTTCATAGAAAAGCTGGAAAACAAAGAATTGGAAGAGAAGAGGAAAGCTAGAAGAGCACAGATTCCTCAGAATCCCAACTTATACTTTGGAGGATCTCCAGTTCCAGCAAGTACATCAAGCTCAGGAGGGCTAGTAGCACCACATGTTGCATGTATATCCAATGTTATGGAATCACCTACCATCAACTACCATCAACAAACATCATCCTTTTCACAACCATCAAATTTACCACCACAACAACAATACAACAATTCATACATTCCACCATTCTCCCCAATGCAACAAGCAGCTTTTTACACTGCTAGCCAATCTCAACAACCAATGAATCAAGTTCCACAACCTAATCAACAACAACCGGTGGTTTTAGAAACATCTAACTTGGGGAATGTGACAGTTGAAGTTGCTCAACAACACATTGCTCTAGTCTCTGCAATGGTTTCATCTTATAATGGCCTGGTTGCTAGTCAAATTGGAAACAACAACCTAACCAATGAAGACTACGCACAAATTGACAAGGAGGAAATGGAACTCATTGATATCCAATGGGCCTTTGCAAGCATCATGAGAAGAGCAACAGAATTTATCGAGAAGACAGGCAGAACTGATTTGGGAACTTCTCCTAACACAACCTACGGGTTCAATAAGGAGAAAGTGACTTGTTTTAACTGTGGAGGGAAAGGTCACTTTAAAAGAGAATGCACCCAGCCACCAAAACAAGGTAACAGGAACCCATTCAATGCAAGCTATCAGAACCGTCAACAACAAAACCAAAACCAAGTTTCTTACCAAAACAACAACAATTACCAAAACCGTCAGAACAACTTTAATAACAACCAAAACAGACAACCAAACACACCAAACCAGACACAAAACCAAACACCAAACAATTCGAACCGTACAGTCATACCAATCACTACACCAAATGAGACACACCAGAATGCTAATCAGAATCAAGCGTTGGTGACTCAACAAGATGAGCGGTTTGACTGGTTGAGTATGCAGATAGGTGTTGAAGAAATTACTACTGGGGGAAATGTGGCTTGTGTTGCGTATCAGGTTGATATTGAAGTTTCAGGGTCGGTGGATGAGAAGGTAGGAACTGAGGTTGAAAGTGATGAGTCTGAAGCTGAGATGGATGTGGAGACTGAACCTGTTAAGGTTAATGCTGAGGTTGATGTTGAAGTTAAAGCTGAAGAGACAAATTCTGGAGTTGTGATTGATACTGTTTCTGATATTCCTGAAGAGTGTGAATCGGTTTATTCTGATTCAGACAGTGAATCGGATACGGAAGCAAGTGTTGATTCTCTAGATGATGACATTGAGCAGTTGCTAGCAGAAGCAGATTTTCTGATGACAAGGAAGTCGTGCATTGCAGATGATGCTTTCACAAAGATTGATTATTCAAGATTCTTTGCAGGAAAGGAAGCTCATTTCGCATTAATGGCCATGACAGATCCACCAAAATCTGTAAGTTCGGAATGTAGTACTGATAATACGAGTGTAAAATATTGTGGTACATGTGATAGATTGACTGAGGAGAATAAACAACTCCGTGTTCAACGTGATAGTGCTATCATGAACAGTCAATCTACTCGCAAAGAGTTGAATGCTTTTAACAAAGTATTAGATGGCTATAAAAAGGACATTTCCGACTTGAAAAATACTTTGTCTTTAAAACAATTGGCAATTAACAACTATATCAATGAAATTGAAAATACCAAGTTGGAAATGGCTGCCATCAAATGCTTTGCTGAAAAAGTAAACAAAAAGCTGGAAAGCTATAAGCATATTGCTTATGTGGTAGACCACATCATTGATGATAACACTACCAATTATCGGTCTGTACCATCTCCGGTTCTTTTTGAAAATCATAATTGTCACCAAGTGACACCGGAGAGTTCGGTAAAATCTGATTCAGCATCGGAAAATGAATCTAATACTTCAAGTATTGGTGATCCAAATTCCGATGTTAGACCGATTTTGGGGTTCAATGATGAGGATGTTACTGCTGAGAGTGTAGATTCAGACTCAGAGAGTGATGATACTGGTTGTGTTCAAACTGTGAATGTATGTGAAATTCCAAAAGAAAATCACATCATTACAAGTGAACCAGTTTCATCATCTCAAATTGTGATTCCAATGAAAAATGTTCATTGTGTGAATAAGTCTGAAAAGAATGTTGTGAAGATAGATCTTGAGAAAAATGTGGTTATGAAAGATCTTGAAAAGTGTGCTAAGAATGAACAATGTGACAAACCTGTCAAGGTGTTCTATCGGATGGAAGGATCCGATAAGATCATCTCTGATGAGGAATTTCCTATAAAAAATGCAAATTATGCTAAAATAGAAAAGATTTGGCAAGAAAGTACCATTTGGTTCCCAAAACATGAGAGAACAAATGAGATTCCACCAGCTTTATTAAAGAAATTGTTTTTGGATGTTCCTCAAGAACCAAAGGTCCATGTCACAGAGTTTGTTCGACCCAAAAACAGAGCTAATGGTTTTAATGAGCCGACTTACTCAAAAGGGCCACTCCCTGAGAGTTTAAGGAAGCAACAGTATAATGATCAATACCCTGTTAGATCATTTGCTCAACCAAATGCTCCGAATGTTTTTGAAGAGTACCGTACGTGCTTTAAATGTGGGGAACGTGGGCATTTACTTGCTCAGTGCCCATATGTAAGGCACAAAAGGCATGAGGTTGAAGTGAGGAATTCTATGCGAAAACCGATTGATCATTATGTGCCACCACATAGGAGAGTTGTTCCTCAGCAACCACAACCGTTTTATAATCCAAACAATTTTCACCAAATGAGGAACACTCGTCCAATGCAATATGATCGAAGGAATCGGATTACTATGGAACACTCATGGAGGAAGCCTGTGGTGAACGCAACAGTTGATAGGCAAAAGGTTCCACCAAAACCGATTGTCAAGTCAAATGTTGGACCTAAGTCTGTTAAATCAGATAAGGTTACCAAGAGAGTTACATTTGCTAACAATGTTCAGAAACCGACTGAGAACCCGAAGTCTCAGATTCGTATTTTGAAAAGGTCTGAACAATCTTGGACACCCAATGGTACTCCAGGAGCCTCAACTTCAAGATTTAATGAGAAAAAGGAAATTGTGTTGAACAATCAGAAAAAGATTGATCAAAAAGTTGTTGAAAATGCTTGTGAAAATGTTACTTTGAAACCTGATGTTCAAAGACCCAAGACTCAGGCTTGGGTCCCCCGAAAGAACTAACTGATTTACTTTTTGTGTGCAGGGAGCTTCAGCTGGCCCTATTAGCAGTCTTTGGATTGTTGATAGTGGAGCTTCAGGCCACATGACAGGGGATCTTGCGTTGCTGTTCGACGTGAAGAACATCAATGGAGGGTATGTAGCTTTCGCGGGAAATAAAGGTGGATATATCACAATGGAAGGAAGCGTGAGCAATGGGATAGTGAGTTTCGAGCGGATTTCGTATGTGAAGCAGATCGATTATAATCTGTTGAGTGTCAGTCAAATATGTGATAAGCAATTTACTGTGCATTTTGATGACAAATCCTGCTATATTCTGAAACCGGGCTTTACAATTCCGAAAGAGTGGATAATGTTGAAGGCACCTCGCGTCAACAATCTTTACATTCTTGATATATCCAAGGCAATGACATCACAGGGGCAGATAACATGTTTTCTATCAAAAGCGACAGAGAAAGAATCGATAATGTGGCACCGAAGAATGGGGCACATTCATCTAAGGAAAATGAATCAACTTGTGAGAAATGGACTTGTCGATGGAGTAAACGTGAAACATTTCCATCTGAATGACAAGTGCGTGAGTTGTAAAAAGGGGAAGCAACACAAACAGTCCCACAAAGTGAAAAAGGTTAACTCTGTAGAGATGCCACTTGAGCGATTGCACATGGATCTTTTCGGACCGGTCAAGCGCAAAAGTCATCTTGGAGAGCTTTATTGTTTAGTCGTCACTGACGATTACTCAAGATTTTCATGGGTGATGTGTTTGCAGAATAAAAGCGACACCTTTATCAATCTGAAAGTTCTGTTCACTCGATTGGAGAATCTCTACAATGTGAAAATTAAGAGAATTCGGAGTGACAATGGGACGGAGTTCAAAAATGCCAAGATGGATGAACTTTGTGAAAGCAAAGGGATACATCATGAATATTCGGCTCCGTACACCCCACAACAGAACGGTGTTGCTGAACGAAAGAATAGGACTCTAATTGAAGCGGCTAGAACAATGCTTGCTGATTCAAATCTTCCAGTAATGTTCTGGAACGAGGCGATTTATGCAGCAAATTACACATTAAATCGGGTTCTAACAGTGAAGAAGTTTGGTAAAACATCTTATGAGCTGTTACACCGAAGAAAGCCGAACTTAGAGTATCTAGAACCTTTCGGGGCGCCATGCACTATGTTGAATCCAAGCGAGAAGTTTAGTCCTAAAGCCGAGGAGGGTTACTTTGTTGGATATGCAACCCCGCTCAAACGGGTATACAACAAGAGAACTCGACGAGTGGAAGACTGGGCTAACGTGGAAGTTCAACGATATACTCAAAATCTTCAAGGCACGGGTCCTGATTGGATGTTTGATTACAAAGATTTCTTTGAATCATTCAATCTAGATAGCTTGGTTGAAGAAGCTGTTATCAGATTACTTTACGAGTGTGAAAATGCAACAACTTCACCGTTGGTGCGTCCGATCACTGTAAACCCCCTACCAGCTTCTAATGATACCAATGCTCCTATACAAGAGGAAGAAGTATTTCAAGAGGCTTCAACTTCATTAGACACTTCAGAATCTAAAGATGAACAATTTGAAGAAGCTATTCTTGAACAAGCTGAAGAACCAGAGGCACCGCCAGTGAACCCAACTCCAACTTCAGATGTGGCTTCATCATCAAATACGGGTCATGATCTGGATGCTGTAGAGAACTTGACTGTTCAGACGGGAGTGCAAGTACCTGATTATCCGGAATCTCAGATTCATCGTATTCACCCGCTGGAGCAAGTTATCGGTGATCCTGAAAGCAGTGTTATGACCAGAGGGCAGCTTAAAAGCGTTAATTCGCCAGAGAGTTTTGGTGCTTTAGCTTTATATGCCAAAATTCAACAATCTGGTAGTCAAAATGATTGGTCGTTTGCGTGTTATGTGTCGCAGGTAGAGCCAAGGACATACAAGGACGCTTTGAAGGATGATGCCTGGGTGGAAGCTATGCAGGAGGAGTTATTACAATTCCAGAAATTGGGAGTTTGGACGCTCACGGATTTGCCGCCGGATAGGAAGAAGATAGGCACTAAATGGGTGTTTAAGTGCAAGAAGAATGATCGTGGGGTTATTGTTCGTAACAAAGCCAGATTGGTCGTGCAGGGTTTCCATCAAATCGAAGGGATTGATTATAACGAAATCTATTCACCGGTAGCAAGAATCGAAGCTATTCGGATGTTCCTCGCGTTTGCTTCATACAAGAAATTCAAAGTTTATCAAATGGACGTTAAAAGCGCATTTCTGTACGGGAAACTCAAGGAAGAGGTTTTTGTCGGTCAGCCACCAGGCTTTGAAGACCCAATCCACCGGGATAAGGTCTACGTGCTGAACAAAGCTCTATATGGCTTGCACCAGGCTCCGAGACAGTGGTACGAGGAGCTAAGTACATACCTCATCACCAAAGGATTTAAGCGCGGCCTCGTCGATTGCACCCTCTTTACGAAGAAGACGGGAGATGATTTGCTTCTAGTGCAGATATACGTTGATGATATAATTTTTGGTTCAACTAACGAGTTTTTGTGCAGGGAGTTCGAAACTGTCATGCAGGAAAAGTTCGAAATGAGCGCAATGGGGGAGATGCAGTTTTTCCTAGGCTTGCAGGTGGACCAAAGACCCGACGGGATCTTCATTCACCAGACGAAATATGTCTCCGACATCTTGAGCCGGTTCCAGATGGAGGACTCAAAGCCGATGGATACCCCGATTCAACCCAATCACGGGATTGGAGTGGACGCTAAGGGGGAGCTGACAGACCCATTTACATACAGAGCAATCATCGGATCTCTGATGTATTTGACGGCGTCTCGACCAGATATTATGTACGCAACGTGTCTCTGTGCCCGTTATCAATCGAAGCCGAAACAAAGTCATCTGACGGCGGTCAAGCGTATCCTTAGATATCTGAAGGGTTGTCCCTCAAAAGGACTTTGGTACCCTAATGATGATAATTTTGATTTCATATCTTTTAGTGATGCAGATTGGGGCGGCTGTGACAAAGATAGCAAATCTACTACAGCTGGTTGCCAGTTTTTCGGGAGCAGGTTAGTCACCTGGCAATGCAAGAAGCAGACTTCCGTAGCACAATCTACCTGTGAAGCCGAGTACATTGCAGCCTCGAGTTGCTGTTCGCAAGTGCTCTGGATCCAACAGCAGATGGTGGATTACGGTTTGCAGTTTCTTAAAACCCCTATTTACTGTGACAACGAAGCCGCTATCGCATTAACTAAAAATTCGGAAAATCCTTCTAAAGCTAAACATATCCGGATCAAATATCATTTTATCCGTGATTGTTACGCTAAAGAATTGATAGATATGATCAAAATTCATACTGACTACCAACGTGCAGATTTGTTTACAAAAGCTTTTGACCGTTCACGCTTTGAATATCTTTTAAAAGTAAACAATATAAAGGAAAAACAGGACTAATCGGCACCTCGGTTTATCACTTTTTAGTTTTTAGTTTTTTTTATATTTTGCTAATTGGGAATTTCTCTTTGCTAATTGGGAATTTCTCTTTACTATCGTAATCCTCAAAGAAGTTGATGCTTTCGAGTGGATTGTTTCTTTCAATTTTTTTAGAAAACCCAAAAATATGTTCTTTATTTTAAGGGGAGCCATTTTATCAGAAAAGCCAAAAACATTATAAATTTCAAAAAGACCTACAAATTAGAAAATCAAAAATGATTTCCTGGTAAACAGAGGAAATGATAGTACATCAGTGGGGATCTGACACAGGCTAAAGAATTGTATAGTTTATGAGGCGTGTGTTGACTACGTGTGATATGCTGATAGGCTTCGTAGACTAAATATTGCGCGCATTAGTGATACAAACATAACGAACTACGCGTTCGTGGCTGAACACCTCATGGGCATATGGTCTTAGTACCGTAATTTCGTTTGATAGGATTGCCAAAATCTGAGGTTTCGGGTCGTTATGTTATGGTTATCCGGGATATTCTGATAAACTTTTGTCGTATTGATTTACGGACCTAGTTTTATCAGAATATTTGCTAAAAGAGCTTAATTGCCAAAACCGGAAGTTACCGAATTGAGGAACTTTATGTTTTAACTGATCATAGATCATTATTACATCGTATTGATCATCTGATGCAAATCAGTGATAATATCAGCCTCAACCTAGTGTATACGCACATGTTACTCTGCTGCATTCAATTGCTGACCTGTACACCTCTGTGCTATATACTTTGTAACTTTTACGGATAACTCTGGCATAATCACGCGTTACGACGAAGCTTTGTGCAATTACTTGATACGGGAGTATGTCGTGTGTGTGGGCACCACATCGTGTTAGTATAATACACCTAACTCGTATCATTTTAAAGCATTGCGTAATTGTCTGCATGTGAGCTTACGTGGACCACAATATCAGCAATTGCCGTGTCACATACTGTTTCTAATGATAATATTAAACAAATAGATCAACGCTGTGATCAGATTTCTCAGAAAACTGATATGATCCTCTGACCGGATTTCACAAAAAGTTTAATGCTTTCATTTACTTTATTGCATTTTATTTTGTTGCAATTTACGTTTATTGTCAAAAAGATACAAAATCCAAAAAGATTTTAGGTGTGTTTTGATAAAATTTCAGAAAAATCCAAAATTTTTGCATTTCTGCTTTATTTTTGATAACCGGGGATGCTTGATAGTCAATTTCTGAGATTTGACAACACCATCTGGGCTTTGTATCATTCTAAAAGTGAAAATTTGTGTTTTGGAAACTTAACGGATTGAAAAATGTTGAACGGGATTCGAATTCGTGATTTGGCAAAATTTTTTAGAATTTTCCATTTCACATTCGCCCCTTAAATGGGACGAATGTGGAAAATTTTCTACCTTCGGGTTGCTTCAAAACGGGCGAATGTGGGTTGGGTACTTGATTTTCACATCCGGGTGCACCTTTCACATTCGGGCACATTAGCTTGTGGGCGAATGTGGAAAATTCCCACATTCGACCCAACGAACGGACGAAGGTAGCTCCTATATATATGCCAATATCAGATTCGACCCATTCATTCAAAATTTTTCAAAATTTTTTTTTCCGAGTGCCAGACCTTGTTGCTTTTGTTTTTCTTGATTGACCGATTTATTCCCTGACTTTTTCTGATCTTTTCCATACCAATATTACAGGTAATGGAGCTGAAACGTGACCGGAATCGTTGTTTTTCTAAACCGGACTAGGGTTTTAGGGTTTATGAATTTTCAGTGTTTGTTAATGCTTAATTTTGATGGAAATTCATTCCATATCAGTTTTAGGGGGAGAAGTATAAAAGAATTAGGTTATTAACATCGTTTCAGGATTGATTGATCGATTGAATATATAAAAACCCTAATTTTTAATGAAAACTGATATAGAATGAAATTTAGGGGAAATTGAAGTTACACGAGTCTTAGTCGGCCATGTTAGAACAATTTCTGATCAAAATCAAGTGTTTAAAACATGTTTTGCAAAATTTTTGAATTTTGGGTAAAACCTATTTCACCTTCGGTTCGTCGTTTGGACGAAGGTGGAAAGAAGTGGACGAATGTACTTATAAACGGACGAATGTGATGTTTAATCAAAAATCATTTCACATTCGACCAACAAACTTTACATTCGGCCACAATAAACTACATTCGACCATAACTTTCGGGCGAATGTGGATTTCAAAATCCTGAAAATTTTGAATTTTTGTCGATTTCATGTTTTGACAATTGTTTTTGATTTTATGTTTCAGATGGCTGAGGAACAAGAGAATATAGAGGTTCCTGTTGAGAATGTTGTTCCTGATATTATTCCAGAACCTGTTCAGGAAGGTGAATCATCAAGCGGCAGCAAATGGCCGTTCGAGAAGAATCATAATTGCTGTGCGTATCTAGGTGAAGTAGAGAAGAACGTGGAGTTTGCTGAGATTATTAAGTTCATGAAGAGAAGCAGAGTAGTTTATGCTTTGGCTACACCGACTATTATCTACAAGGATATAGTTGAAGATTTCTACAACAATGCTAAGTATGATTATTTTGACAATCAGACGATCATAAAGAGCAAGATTCAAGGAATGGAGATGTTTATTACTGAGTCGGATATCAGAGAAGCTCTCCAGATCAAGTTTGAAGTTAGAGAAGATCCAAGAGAATTGTCGTGGACTGAGCAGAAAGCTTGTTTCCTTAGGATGAAATACAAAGGACCTATCACTGATGGTTCAATGTACAAAGGGAAACTAAGCATGCAGTTCAAGTATTTTGCTCACGTCATCATACATGTGTTTGGATGTGTTAGTGGAGGATATGATGTGATGAGAAAGAGTTTGAGCTCATTAATGGTTGCGTTGACTCTCAACAAACCATTTAATGTTGCTGGGATGATATTGGATCACATGCTGGAGATGCTGAAAGGGTTGAAGGTTAAGAAGTTCATGCTTTATCCTAGATTCTTGATGATGATCTTTGATCACAAGTATCCTGATTTGAAGAAAGATCCAACTCAGATACTTGCTCAGGATCACATGAACATTCGTACGTTAGTGAGAATGAAGGGCTATAAAGGTGTGCCTGATAATGAAAGACCACCGTATAGAAGGTTGTTTGGAGCCTTAGCTAGAGAGGATTACAATGATCCAGGAAAGAATACAGCAAGGCATCCTGATAGTGATTCTGACAACGATGATCCCTTAGTATATGCTGATGCTAGTACTAAGAGGAAAAGACAAGTAGTCAATCCTGGAGCCAAAGGGAAGGGCAAATGAAAGACTGATCAGGGAAGCTCGAAGCAACAGGCTGTGAGAAAGAAATCTACTGCTAAGAAAGGTACAAGTTTGGTGGATGAAGATTCTGTAGATTCAGAAGAAACAGAGGAGGAGGAACAGTGGGATTCGGATGCTGAAAATCTCCGGGCCACCAAACGTAAGGCCACTATGGTTGGTGAGTCTGAATCATTGAACAGATCGATTGCTGAAGCTGAGAAGAGCAAGAAGGCTGTTAGTGCTGAAGATGAAGTGTTTGGTGTGAATATGGATGAGTTGAATGAAGCAGAAACTGTAGTCGTTAACTTGCCCAAGCCTAAACACAAAACCATGGCCAAGAAAACAAGTTCAAAGCAACTGAGAGAAAAAGAGTTAGCACAACTCTTGAGAGGAAAGAGATTACCTGAAGCTGGGACGTCATCAAAACAATCTTCACCAGTCACAAAGAAGCAAAAGACTAAAGAGGCAACAACTTTTCCAGTGGATGAGTTCAATATAGCACTGGATAATGTACTTGATATGTTCACAAAGCCTTAGAAAGGGAAAGAAACTGAAGTTGAGCCATCTAGATCAAAGTCCAAGTCAAAGAAAGTCACTGTGGATGATGAAGTTATGAAGCAGGTGAATAAGAGAATGGACGATATGATGAAGATGATTGTGGCTCAGCAAGCAGAAATAGCCAAGTTCAAGCAAAATGAAGAAAAGATGCTTCAGATTGTAGTAGCTTCTAAGTCTAATCAGGATGAGATTGATGAAAAGGTGAAGAAGCTAGAAGCTAAGAACAAAAAGCTTGAAGGAAAGTGTTTGAGAAACAAAAACAGATTTAAGGCTATTAAAGAAGACAACAAAGAGTTGAAGGCTGAGAATAAACGCCTGAGTGAGCTGATTGATAACCTGTACAATGTTGCACCCAAGCTGAAGGAGGGTGAAGAAGACAAAGAAAAAGAAGTGGAACAGGTTGATTATGAACCATCTGAGTCTGATAAAGAGGAAGATGATGATAAAGATGATGAAGAATCGGAAAAGAGTGATGATGAGGATGATAATGAGGATGATGATGATGCTGAGGGGTCTGGAAGTCAGAAGGAGGATGAGAGTAGTAGTGATGATGATAATGATGGAGGAGATGATACATCGAAGTTTACTTTTGAGAAAAGACCACCTTCAAAGAAGAAGAAAGACACTGGTGAATCAAGTTCGAAGAAGAAAAAGGGTGAAAATGTTGATTCGGATGAGAGTGTATTCTGGAATGAGAAGGTGAGGTCCTTGACTGATGATGCTAAACAAGTCTATAAGGACATGTTAGAAAGAAGAGAATGGACCATTGAGTTCACAGGTCGTTTTGCAGAAATATTCCAAACTGACGATATGAGATACGAATTGGAATATAACGATCCTGATTTAGAAGAAGGGGAAGTACCTGCATCTGTGGCAAAGGAGATTTTGGATGGGCTTGCACAGAGGGTAGGGAAAACATTTGAAGAGTTTATTGTTGATGAGTCGATTCCACATATTCCTGAAAAGGGTATTGGAAGTCACTCTGATGATAAAGATACCCCTGAGTTTGAAGAAGTGGAGATAGAAGATATAACACATGAGGAATACCCACAATACTTTAGACAAACTGATGAAGATGTGGTGTTTCCTGATTTTACTGAGATTCCTAATACTTCTGCAAAGAAAAAGGCTAAGCAGAGAAGTGCTGAGTTTGTGGAGAAGGTATTTGGAGCTGATAAGCCAGAATCTTCAAATAAGTCTGATGAATTGAAGAATTATTTGAAGAAATTGAGATTAATGGATGAGAACCGACCGAAGCCTGAAGCTCAAGGAAACTTCTACAGATTTCATAATGCTAAGTTCAGAGGCAGAGCTCTTGGGTGGACATACTTAGGCAGGCTGAAGTGTCTAGCTGCTAAGTGGGAATCAGGGATCTTGTACTTCTACAGATTCATTGACTTGCTAACTCTACCGTACTGGGCGGTTAGAGATCTATGCAGATTCCCAATGTCGGGGGCTTCAGTTAATAATACTCATGTCGGTTGGTGCGCAGACAAGCTGGTTTGGGAAAGCAGAACTAAATGGAATAGATTTAAACCACAATATCCCCAGAGGAAAGTTCACAGGGATATTGATCCCAGAACCAAGCTGAAACGGGTTACCTTGATATATAAGGCACCTGAAGTGATGAGGAAAATACCTTTGATGCCCATGCCTCAACATTTCAGTGCTGACTTCATTTTCTGGTATTATGATTGGAGAAAGGCAGAAGCGGTGATTGTGTTGAGAGATGGAAAGGATAAATACAAGCATGTGCATGTATTTGATCCTATGTGGTTGATAAATTGCACTTTCGAAGACATCATCATGCTCTTTTACAATCCGATTCATCATGAGCCGAACGACGCAGATCAAGCAAAGAAATACACTCAAGTAGTTGGTATTTGCTTTGCATATGACATTAATGCGGGTAGTAATTTGGAGGGAAAACTTGGCAAGATGGTGAAGATGGCGAACGTGTCAAAACCGGTGAAAAGAAGATTAGAGCCTGAGATGACGAAAGAACAAAAGAATTTGCTCAGAATCAAGTTGCTGAACAAAGCCATGGACGAGGACAGAAAACGATCCAATCAATAGTCGAGGGGGAGTTTGTAGATGCGTTTTGCGACTAGTGATTGGATAGTTAACATGTGTTAAGTAGGCTGGATGGGGCGAAGGAAGACTGATTGGGCGAAGGTGAAAGAAAGTGGGCGAAGGTAGATCAAGTATGGACGAATCTGGAATGGAACAAGACTGAAGTACACATTCGACCATGTAAATGGGCGAATGTGGAAAAGCCACACATTCGACCATTCACAATGGGCGAATGTGCAGTGTCTATATATAGATTTTGTGATTTTGTAAGTTCAAGCGAGTCATTAGGTGTGTGTGTTTTGAAGTGTTGTTCCAGGAGAGTTTGAGAGAGTTTGTGTGTGTGTTAGATTAACTGTTTTGACATTGTAATCAATTTTATAAACAAGTTAATCTATGAAAAGTATTGAAAATGACTTTGATTGTGTTTTGATTTGAGTTTACATCAGTTTGTTCAAAGCTAGGGTTTCCGCACCTGGTTTTGTAACTTGTATGATCATATAATCCTGTTTTCGTGTCAAATTACATCCTCTACAGTTATTAATTGCAAGTTGTTTTAATGATAAAGTGTTTTTCAAGTCGGAAATGTCGTTTTTATAGCCATCTAATACTTTGTTAAAAGCATTCAACTCTTTGCGAGTAGATTGACTGTTCATGATAGCACTATCACGTTGAACACGGAGTTGTTTGTTCTCCTCAGTCAATCTATCACAAGTACCACAATATTTCTCGCTAGTATTATCAGTGCTACACTCAGAACTTACAGGTTTTGGCGGATCAGTCATGGCCATCAAAGCGAAATGAGCTTCCTTTCCAGCGAAAAACTTGGAATAGTCAATCCTTGTGAAAGCATCATCAGCAATGCACGACTTCCTCGTCTTCAGAAAATCAGCTTCTGCTAGCAACTGATCAATGTCATCATCTAGAGATGTAACACTTGCTTCTGTATCCGATTCACTGTCTGAATCTGAGTAAACCGATTCACACTCCTCAGGAACATCAGAAATAGTGTCAATCACCACTCCAGAATTAGCTTCCTCAGCCTTAACCTCAACAGGTTCAGTCTCCACCTCCATTTCAGCCTCAGACACATCAACTTCAACCTCAGTTTCTTTCTTCTCATCAACTGTCACTGACTCTTCAATATCAACCTGACAAGCAACACAAGCCACATTGCCACCAGTAGTAATCTCCTCAACCCCTATTTGCATACCCGACCAATCAAACCTCTCATCCTGTTGAATCATCAATGCTTGATTCTGATTGATATTCTGTTGTGTCTCATTAGGTGTGGTAATCGGTATGACTGTTCGGTTAGTGTTGTTAGGTGATTGGTTTTGAGTCTGGTTTGGTGTGTTTGGTTGTCTATTCTGATTGTTGTTAGAGTTGTTCTGTCGGTTTTGGTAGTTGTTGTTATTTTGGTATGAAACTTGATTTTGGTTTTGTTGTTGACGGTTCTGGTAGCTTGCATTAAATGGGTTTCTATTTCCTTGTTTTGGTGGCTGGGTACATTCCCTTTTGAAGTGACCTTTCCCTCCACAGTTAAAACAAGTAACTTTCTCCTTGTTGAACCCGTAGGTTGTGTTAGGAGAAGTTCCCAAATCTGTTCTACCTGTTTTCTCAATAAACTCTGTTGCTCTTCTCATTATGCTTGCAAAAGCCCACTGGATATCAATCAATTCCATCTCTTCCTTATCAATCTGTGCGTAGTCTTCATTGGTTAAGTTGTTATTCCCAATTTGACTTGCATCTAATCCATTGTAAGATGAAACCATTGCAGAGACTAGTGCAATGTGTTGCTGAGCAACTTCAACCGTCACATTACCCAAGTTAGAAGTCTCCAAAACTACTGGTTGTTGATTAGGTTGAGTACTTTGGTTCATTAAGTGAGGTGGTTGTTGAGATTGGCTATCAGTATAGAAAGCTGCTTGTTGCATTGGTGAGAATGGTGAAAAGTAGGAATTGTTATATTGTTGTTGTGGTGGTGGTTGTGGGTTTGATGGTTGTGAGTAGGATGATGTTTGTGCCATGTAGTTGATGGTAGGTTTTGGTGATTCCATAACATTGGAAATGCACGCAACATGTGGTGCCACTAATCCCCCTGAACTTGAGTTACTAACTGGAACTGAAGTGCCTCCAAAATATAAGCTAGGAATCTGAGGAATCTGTGATCTTCTAGCTTTCCTCTTCTCTTCCATCTCTTTGTTTTCCAGCTTCTCTATAAACTCCTGAATAGTCCAGAATTGGTATGCATCCTTCTCCCTGAGAACTTCCACATGCTGATCCCAGTGTGGTGGTAGAGCATCTGCAAACTTATCCACCTGCTTTTCATAGGAATCTGTATACCATAACTAGACAATTCAGTTAGCAAATGACTATATCTAGGAGTTAATTCTTTTAAAGTTTCATTGCCAATATAAGAAAAATTCTCAAACTCCTTTCGTAATTCTTCCATCCTTAAACTTCTAGTCTTCTCATTTCCATCATGCCTCCTTTTAAGCATATCCCATAGTTGCTTAGATGTAGTGCATGTCCCAAACTGATGCAACAGATCGTTTGTGATTGCCTGAGTCAACTGGGAAAAGGCTTTCTTCTCCACTGCAAACTTCTTTTTCTCTTCCTCAGACATACTCTCCAATGGAACTGGTTCACCTGTATTCTCCAAAACTGGTGCTGTGTAACCTCTAGCAATCATGCTCCATGCCTCTGCACCCTCCACTCCCATGCCTTCCAAGTGAATCTTGAACTTGTTCTGCCACTGATTATATTCTTGTATCTCCATGAGCTTAGGTGGCCGATTCCCGCTACCTGAAGATAAGTCATTTATTAGTGTAGAAATAGCATTTGTGGTTTGAGTGTTTACCACCGCTGCTGCTACTCCCCAGTAGTCAGGTTGTGGTGCTGGAGGTGCCACACTTTGAGGCATCGATCTAGTCATCGCCATGTAGTTAATCGGTTGCGAAGACTGTGTGCTCGTCTTTTGTGCTGCCACCGTCCATGGGTCCATCACTTGCTGTTGTGGTTGTGTCGTTGCTGGTCTCGGGGTAGTCAGAAAATTCCACATGATCACGAACTTCGAAAAATTCAACACTTAGAAAATTTTCCAAAACTGAAGTCTAGGTTCGCCCGAATTTTCTTACTTTCGTCCCTTTTTGGTTCAAGTTCACCCAAACAGTATTCACCCGAATGTATAACTTCACCAGAATGTAAAACACCCTAACACACTTCCATTTTCACCCAAAATGTCCTAGGTTCGACCAGTAATTTTCCACGTTCGCCCGCCCGATCAATCGAATGTGGAAAATTGTACCCGAAAGTGAAAAATTCAACCAACAATTTCTAGGTTCGCCCAGAAATTACTCAGGTTCGACCAAAAACGACTCTCGTTCGCCCAAAACTAGTCAGGTTCGACCACTACAGCTCACTTTCGCCCATTTCAGGTTTGAAAAACGGTTACACTTTGAAAAACGGTTATTTTGATCTCTGATTTTCAAAAGTTTGTGGATTTGAATGATCTTAATCAGGTTTTGATTCGGAATTGATTTGGAACAGGTTTAATTCTTGGAATTTTAGATTTTAACCACAAAATCAACTTCAAATCTTTCAAAAACACTCAAAAACCATTTTCATTCAAAAACAGATGTATTTTGATCAAAATTAGGTCCAAATCAGCTCTGAGTTTATCAAATTTGTTGTTGTATGATCGGTATAGCTCTGATACCACTTTGTAAGGGAAGGATTTTGACTAAAACCGGATTAATTGATCATACAAGTCACAAAACCAGGTGCGGAAACCCTAGCTTTGAACAAACAGATAAAACTCTAATCAAAACACAATCAACATCATTTTCAAAGCTTTTCATAGATTAACCTTTTCAAATACTTGATTACAATCACACACTAGTTAATCTAGAACACTTAAACACTTTCTCAAAATCTCCTGGAACCTAACCTGAACACACACACAACTGAAAACCCTCTATAAATCACAAATACACAAATTCTATTTATAGACTCTGCACGTTCGCCCCTTTTGAATGGTCGAATGTGGAATTCTTCCACATTCGCCCACTATAAGGTACGAACGTGTATCTTCTGATCAGGTCCATTCTTCATTCGCCCATTCCTGTTTCACTTTCAACCAGATTTCCACATTCAATCCTTCAGCAACCTTTCTAACATATGTTAACTTGTAGATCCAATCACTAGTCGCTTTTCGTGCATCTACAGTACTCACATGAAGTGTGGGTGCCAATCAAGTAAGTTATTTTCATAACTATGTCAAATGTGTGCTAATGTGCTTAGAATTGACTAAATAAGAGAAAACTTGAGGAATTGTGAAACTCTAAGTCCAGAAGGACTTAGAGGTTTTTAAACAAGTAATTGAGTAAAAAACATTGGATTTGAAACTAGAACTTTCACCACGAATGGCTAAATCAAAAGATTTGGCCATAAGGGGCATTTTAGGGATTTAAAGGATTTAATAAAGGTTGAATCTAAGAAACTAAATCATAATGAAACAAATCGGACAAACGCTTTTGTTGATCACGTGTCTAATGACTTGACAACTCAAACGTTATGCAATTTAAGTAGTCAAAAGTGTCTTGTTTGATTCAAGGCCTTAACGGGCCGATTTGGGTAAAAATTGACGTAAACACTTAAAACCATGAACCGGGTCGTAGTATCATGAACCGGCCTATAATTTTAGTCAAACACAGGTTTATTTAGTAGGAATGTCAATATATAGCCTTCAGGAATCATCAAACGCGATTGTGACAGGATTCCCAAGCGTTAGAATCACAAATCAGCATCTGGTCAAAGTGAGCGGGCCACTTACTTTTTCGAGCGGCCACTCAACCTTTCTGTAAACATGAGAGCGGCCCGCTCACTCTCAGTGAGCGGCCGCTCACTTTGAAATGGGCAGCCTGACAGCCAGATCTTTAAAATTTCATATAAAATCGTAGAAAAATTTTTAGGAGGTGTTCTTTATATGCTTTGAAAGCTCTCTAAGCGTAGAACAATTCTCATTTGAAAGTCGAAGTCGGATTTTGGGTTTTAGAAGGGTTAAAAGCAATCCGAACAGCTGTTGCACAAAAGTTGCAACAGTTTGTTCTCCTGATAAAGGGCCGTTTGGCCTGGTTCGTTCCGTTTCGACGTGTAACGACTATCGTACTAGTTTAAATGTATCATTTGACAACCCACAAACCATTCTTTGTGTAAGGGCGCTAGGTAAACATGTGATGGAAGTCCCAGAGCAAGAATCAAGTCGCGATAAGAGCCGAACACACCCGATCACTCATCAAGCTTCCGCATTAGAATTCAAAGAACTCCTGTTAAAAGGCAAAATCTTAGAGTATGTTTTAACTATTAAATATAAAAATTTGTGGGAATCAAATATGTATTTGATCTTAATGGTTTGAGTTTATAATAAATTTCAAATTTTTAATCGGGAGTGGTTTAAGTAAGGTCAAAACTCGTAAGATTAGACGTTAATCTCGTGATTACGGGTTAGAGTCTTACAGAATATGCGTGGAAAATGAGAATCCGGTTATGGACCGAACTCGTGGATCGAATACGCATAAACAACTCGGTTTCAGACGGGGAATTCGAGACGAGACAGAAATTAACGATAACAACGTCATCCCAAATTCGTATTACTACAGAAACGGTTACAGACACTGTCATCAGTAGGATAAACATCAATCTCGTGGCCGGGGGGAGGTCGGGTATGACCTCCCACTTGAGAGCATTCAAAGTACAAACTCAAATCACCAAATGAACAATAACACATGAGATTGCTATTTATAGTCCAAAACCCAAGTTCCACGTTCGCCCCTTTCGAATGGTCGAATGTGGAGCATTTCCACATTCGCCCATTTGTAATGGTCGAATGTGGAAAACTTCCACATTCGCCCCATGTGTATAGGTCGAACCTGGCTCAGTGTTTTGCCCTATATTTTACAAATGCGTCAGATCCATAAAATGCCCTTATGGATCACCACAATCTCATGTAACACTATACTAAGACTCAACCCTAGTCTTATTCGACAGTGACGTCCGCATAAAGTGCATCAACAATCTCCCCCTTGGACGTTGCTGGCGAATCCACAAATCTCTTGCACATCAACAGTCAGAATCACAGGTCTCCCCCTCAACACATGCACCATTGCATTGAGTTAGAAATACAATATCCTTCGTGAACCGACCAAGTAATGCACTACGGACCCTCAACATCAATACGCAGGAAGTCAACTAGACCACGTATATCATTTGCGAATTCAGCCGGTCGCTGAATTACAACCAGATCACCTAGTTACGCCAATGTGAAGTCGACAATGTAATGCACTGCAGTCTCGTAGCATCAGTACCCAGGAATGTCATCTTGACCAAGTACATCACGCGCAACCCAACTAGCCTGATAAGACCCCTACTAGAAGGATTCCATACTGACCGATCAGATATTCAACGTAACATGTAGATACCACCACTAATTTACGTCTCATATATGCACTTAACCTTTGCATCACCCTTCACACCAACTGGAGAAGTCTAACTGTTAGTACCCAATTAAACATCTCAAATGTGACTATGTGCAAAACAATCCACTCGAACATTAGTATTTCTATGAAATTCTTCATCTGTGCTGACTGTGATTGCATTAACACATTCTTCACTTTTCCTAGCATCTTCAGTCAGTAATTGTTGAAGTATCAGACACTTACATCAACAATCTCCCCCTTGACTGATGCTTCACCAAGTTTCTCAGAGATCTCGTATAATCAATCAATCATGTTCTTGAGTAACTTCATCTGTTCGACAGAATACAAGCCGTAGACGAGTGGATCACGCCATCAAGAGTTTTCACCACTTGAAACTTTCGTTGAACCTACGTGCCACATGACTCCTACTAGGATACCTCATTACTTTCAGAACATTGAAATCTCAAACTTGAATTCCTTCTTCATAACAACTCTTTAGAACAAGTTCCTTCAAATACACAGGAACTGGGTTGACTGTTCTCTTCATGCGGAATAAAATCTGTTCTGTTTTTGGCCCATAATAGTCATTTGAATCTGATTATCATACTGTTGATTCTCATGACTACCCCACAATAAAACTGTTTCATCATCATCAATTCTTCAACAAATTTAGGTCTTAAATTCTACATTCGCCCCTGGTACTTCTACATTCGCCCACTTTTGTTGACCCGAAGGTAGAACAGTAACCAGAATGTAAAATAATACTTGACCCTTTCCACGTTCGCCCAAAATCAGCTACTTTCGCCCACTCGACTTCCACCTTCGCCCGCGCGATCAATCGAATGTGAAAATAGTCACCCGAATGTGGAAAATATTATCACAAAATTCCAGGTTCGCCCAAAATCTCTCCACGTTCGTCCAGAAAATGCTACCTTCGCCCAGTAACATTCCACATTCGCCCGCCCGACTTTCTGAAAGGGGCGAATGTGCAGACTGAACATGTTCTTGATCAATATTTTCTTCGAATCAGTCCACAATCACTCTAATCCTTTGAATTTGATGATGAAACTTGTTCAGAAAGGTGCGGAAATGAAAACCTAACCCTCGAATTCACAAAAACATGGAGAAATTACATGATTTCGGGTTCAATTAAGAATCTAGGGTTTCTAGGGTTTCAACCTTTCAACTTTAATCTGAATTTTACGTCTGAAAACAGTAAAAACGAGTTGTGATTGATTCAAACGAATGTTAGATCGTTCAAATCGGTACCACGGCTCTGATACCAATTTGTAAGCGAAAGATTTTATATGAAACAGGATTAATTGATCATACAAGTCACAAAACTAGGTGCGGAAACCCTAGTTCTGAACAAACTGATAAAACTCTAATCAAAACACAATCAACATCATTTTCAAAGCTTTTTCATAGATTAACTTTCTCAAATATTCAATTACAATCACACTCACGTTAATCTAGAACACTTAAACACTTTCTCAATTACGCCTAGAACCTGACTCAAACACACACTCCAACTAAAACTCTCTATAACTCACAAAAACACAAATTCTATATATAGCCACTGCACGTTCGCCCAGTATAGATGGTCGAATGTGGACTTCTTCCACATTCGCCCACTATATGGTACGAATGTGTTCTTCATGTCAGTCTCTATCTACCTTCGCCCACTTGTACTCTACCTTCGCCCATTCTTTTCTACATTCGCCCACTTCATTCCACCTTCAATCCATCAGCAATCTTTCTAACATATGTTAACTTTGTAGATCCAATCACTAGTCGCACTTCATGCATCAACAAACTCCCCCTCGACTATTGATTGGATTGTCTTCGTGTTTATGTCTTGGTCGTTTTCTGATTATCTGAACCTTCGACATTCTGTACCGGATCACTAGCTAGGGACATACATGAATAATGCACTAACAGAAAACATGTCAATTTCTCGGCACATCAGTCACTTTAACCGGTTACATACGAAAGAGTGTTAGTATTCTAGTTTAAATACATTGTCTTTAGTGTGCAATGCACGAAGCACATTAGTCAAGAGGTTTGGTTACGGGACTCATGGTTTGCATAGTAATCATTTGCTTAGCTAGCGTATGATTGGTCATACACGAATTACACTAGTACTTTACTTATTACATTCAAACTTGTGAACTCAACAACATTATTGTTGACAAAACTCTTATGCATGTTTTTCAGGTAATTGATGACGAGCAGCAGAGGTTTGAGAGAGGGGTTCAAGCATGCACTGGGTGGTACCAATTTGGAATGGGTTTTGTCAGTCCCGTGATATTTTAGTTTCAATTTCATGAATTTCAGTCACTTCCTTATTTTCCGAAAATGTTATGATGATTTGAATAAATTTTATGACAATATCCATCCTTTGATGGTACTTATTTAAATAAATCTATGTGTTGCTTGAACCTTGTACTTGAGAAGGTTTCGAGGTCACATTCCCGTGTTTCCGCCTTGGCGGGGTGTGATAGATTGGTATCGGAGCTTAAGGTTATAGCGAACTAAGATTCTTTCAAGTCAAGTATAACCCAAAACATTTTTGAAACTTTTTCATAAAGTACCACACCATCTCTCCTTGCACCTCTCAAGTCTCAAGCTGCTCCACGATGACATATGGGTATATTAGTAGTTCATTTGTTTACATACATGTTCATTTACATAGAAATGCATGCGTAAGAAAGGATCATGTCCATCACCGTTGAACTCACTATTTTGTCTGACTCTAAGCCTGACTACTTGATAGATGACACACCAGAGGAGGATCTTCCACTCACCCAACCTGCCCCCATTTCTTATGAGGCTCCCGACTTCCCCCATCATGGAGGAGGTTGGATCTCGGATTCTGAGATGGATGTAGACCCAACACCCCTAGTTAAGCGTACATCAGATGATGACACCGATGATGACATCCCACTTCCTCTTGCAGGCCCGGACGTTCAACCTCCGATGGTTCCTTCCACTGTCCCTACTGCCTCGAGTCTGGCCCCATCCTTTCGCATCGACTATATGGACCGTACCCTCCAGACGTACACTCCTCGTAAGAGGGTGTGATAGACTGTGGTCATTGCCCTCCCTTCTCGTGCTCCAGTTACTACCCTACCCGCCGACCTGTCCCTGACGACGAGCCTGTTCTACCCGCTGACCCCGTACCGGAGTTACGCACCTCGGAGGCACCCATGCCGGTGGACGAGCTATCACCGAGGTTGAGGAGGCGCTCTAAGGCCCGTAAGCGGTCTTACCTTCCAGTCTCACCAGTGACCTAGCCCATCAGGACGAGGAGGATGACCACGAGGCGATGACGTTGGGAGGATCATCTGGGAGCCCACTCTACAATGAGCGCGACGGTATCCTCTCCCACGACACGCAGCTTGTTGCTCTGGGTGTACGCATCCAAGAGCTGGAGGTACGTGCGGAGGAGGCTGAGCGAGGGAGGTTAGCGATAGCTCTGGGGAGAGCGGAGGTGTAGAGACGCTCGGACGCACTAGAGAGGTGGATGGCAGAGACCGACCAGCGCATGAGGGAGGCGATCATTGCTCTTGCTGCTGCTTTTCCTCCACCATCTTCTTAGATTATTTGTGGTTGTACTTGATGTTGTGATGTTTATGTTGTTATGTTTGGTGCATTATTGTAAGCGAAAGATTTTATATGAAACAGGATTAATTGATCATACAAGTCACAAAACTAGGTGCGGAAACCCTAGTTCTGAACAAACTGATAAAACTCTAATCAAAACACAATCAACATCATTTTCAAAGCTTTTTCATAGATTAACTTTCTCAAATATTCAATTACAATCACACACACGTTAATCTAGAACACTTAAACACTTTCTCAATTACGCCTAGAACCTGACTCAAACACACACTCCAACTAAAACTCTCTATAACTCACAAAAACACAAATTCTATATATAGCCACTGCACGTTCGCCCAGTATAGATGGTCGAATGTGGACTTCTTCCACATTCGCCCACTATATGGTACGAATGTGTTCTTCATGTCAGTCTCTATCTACCTTCGCCCACTTGTACTCTACCTTCGCCCATTCTTTTCTACATTCGCCCACTTCATTCCACCTTCAATCCATCAGCAATCTTTCTAACATATGTTAACTTTGTAGATCCAATCACTAGTCGCACTTCGTGCATCTACAAACTCCCCCTCGACTATTGATTGGATTGTCTTCGTGTTTAAGTCTTGGTCGTTTTCTGATTATCTGAACCTTCGACATTCTGTACCGGATCACTAGCTAGGGACATACATGAATATTGCACTTACAATCTCCCCCTTGGCCCTAGCTAGTGATGTACCAAAGCAGAAAGTTATCAATTCTTCAAGTCTTGATTGAAAACTTTCCATCTTCATGCACGTTTGTGTCGAAGTTCCTATCTATCTCTCCAATAAGCTTTGAAATCTCAGACAGACTCAAGAAATCTTGGCTTTGTCATTTGTTGATCCAGAGATGAAGATAGACGATAATCTTGATTTCTTCAATCTTCATCATTTCTTTAACCTCTTACTAACTTCTGTTGTTCTGGTAATCTTGATGTTCAGGTTTGGGTCTTGTTCAGTTACATACTTTGTCGATGAGTCATGAGTAGTGCACCTGTTGTATTTGATTCTGCAGAAAAATTTACTAAAAACTGCACAAACTACAACCGGCGTTAGACATGACAAATATCTCGGAAGTACTCTTCACATTCCTTTTGACCCTCAATAGTTCTCCCCCTGAACTATAAAATATTGTCAATGTATACCAGAAACTTGAAAATTTGAAATCTTTTTCAACTTTTAAGTATCTGAGTCTTCACATCCAGTATCCCAACATCGGTTATCAAAAATAAAATTGAAACAAAACATTTTTATTTTTCAAAGTTTATGCTAAAACACACCAAAAATCTTTTTGAATTTTCAAATGTAATTGCATAAAAGTAAATTCAACATATTTTTGTGAATTTTCCGGTTAAGAGGATCATATCAGTATTTAAACAGTCAGTCATAACTCTTTTTGATTAATTTTCTGTTTTTGTCATTGAGCATCCTACAACCATTACCAGTATGTTTGTCCACTTAAACTCAAAATCATCATTCATTGCTCAGCACTTTAGATACGTTATGGTAATATTAGATACTGAGTAATCTATGGTCCCCACATTCGCGACACATTCCCGTATCAAGAATTGCACAAAGCTTCATCGTAACGCGTGATTATATTGAAGTCATCCGTTAGTTACAAGATATGAGGCACAGTGGTGACATGTCAGCAAATTAATGCTTCAAAGCGACTTGTGCACTCTACCAGGGTGAGGACTAATATCATACATGACTTTCATCATTGTATTGATACGATGCATTAGATAATCTTTGATTATCATCACACATGTTAAGTTCCTCATTCGGTAACTTATGGTTTTGGATTTATTAGCTCTTTTAATAAGATACCCTGACTGAATCTAGGTCTGTAAATCAATACAGCAAAAGATCAGTTAGGCCATCCCCAGATAACTTTCAATATAATGACCCGAAACCTCTGATTTTGGCAATCTATCAAACGAAATTTCGGTACTAAGACCATATGCCAACGATACGTTGATCCACATGATTATCAGTTATTGATTTTAAGTTTATATCACCATGCTGAACTTTCAACTTTGATTTCAAGCCTACCAATATATAATTGTAGTGGCTACTCAATGTTTATCAATTCATTTTTGTTTTTAGAGTAGTCTGACAGTCCACTGATGTACTATCATCTCCTCTTTTTCTCCAGGAAAACTCATTTTTGATTTTCTATTTTTTTATTTTGATTTTTCTGAAATTTTCTCCCCCTAAAAATCTAAAAATAAGCATATTTTTGGATTTTTTAAACTTTTTGAAGAAAAACAAAATAAAATGATATCCGATGCGGTTTATTCATTTAGTTTCAAAAACCATTTTCCACTCAGATTGCTTGACTCACTTTTATCTTTCAATTAGCAAACCATTAATAAAGATAAGAGAGTTTAGAATAAACCATTTTGTAGTATCTGTTGTTGAAATCCAACACCTGAGAGCAATTGCATGAGATTGCAACTTTTTCCGGCTTCACAGATTGGAAACAGACTACAAACACTCTCCTCTCTGTTGAAATCTTGTTTTCCTTCCTCGATATCCCTTCCTTGACCTTCACCTCTCCAATAAATAGCTTGTATAAAGATGCTCCACTATCAACTATCAAAGAATAGCTAATAGGTCTGTCTGGAACAATCTGCACACTTATTAAACAATTAGCACGAGAGAGGTACCCATCCCTTCACAATGATGGGTCGTCCAAGGTCATCAATCCTCGGAACATCAATCCATTCTCCTTTTGAAAAATCAATTGGTTTTTCAATGGATTGATTTGAAGCAGAAATCGCTATTGATTTAGAAAGTGCTTTGGGTTTCCAAACACGTTCAGAGTTTATTTTAGATTTTGTTGAAATTGTTTTAATTTTTGACTTTTCAGATTTCTTATTTGAAACCTGCTTCTGAACTTTGTTTGGAATCTTCTCAGACTTAACTGATGAAGACCCAGGTTTAGAGTTATTCTTAGGCTTAGCCTTAGAACTCCCCCTTACCTCAGCAACCCGTCCACAATCTCCATGTTTATTCAAGGCAATTTTGTTGCGATTGTCATACACAACAAACTGTTTCCCCTTTTGTTTATTGGTTTGGTTTGGGGCTACAGGCTTTCTGACATTGCCTGAATTTCTAGCAAATTTCACTTCGGTCCTTTGCTGTTTGACATACGGACATGCAGCAACTAAATGCCCACACTCTCCGCAGTTAAAACAAGACCTATATTCTACAAAATCACATGCATACCCGTCATCCCAATACCAATAGGGACAATGAGCTGCAATATGACCAACTTCACCACATTCAAAACAGTTTCTCCATCCAACATAACGATAAGAATACTGTGGTAAGTTGTCTCCCCAATAACCATCAAATCGAGAGTTATATGAATAATCATAATAGTCATATGATCTAGATGAAAAATTTCTTGAATTCTTTTGATGAGAATTTTTCATCTGATCATTTCCTTTCGATTTGTTTGGTTTTGGTCCTTTTACTTTAGAACCTTTCTTATTTTCAACATTTTTCTTTTGATCCTCTTTATTCTCATGTTGGTTAGGACTGAGTTCAAAATGAAGATGATCAAATTGATTTCTAAATTGATTTAACAAATTGATATTATCAACAAAAATACATTTAAGTAGAGATTATTCGATATTCTCAATTAGAAAATCTTTGTTGAAAATCAATTTGTCATGTCCTTCCAACATGTAGGATCCTTCAACTCCTTCAGGAAAACTGAATATGGGTTTTTCTTCAGATTCAGATTCTGAAGTTGTTTCAACATTTTCAGTTTTCTTTTCAAACATTTGTTTCACTTCACAATCAGGATTAACAACACAAGGTGTAGTGATTTCCAACTCTGATGTGAGAATCAATTTTATTTAACAAATCTTTTTCATTCTTTTCAATAACTTTAATTTGGTTTTTACAATTTTCTAGTTCCTTTGCTAGTTTCTGTTTGTCCTCAATAAGTGTCATCAATTCACAATTCAACTTGATACATTTAGAACAACTAGCACTTACCTCATCATCTGATTTATTACCATTATCAGATTTTGCATCACCATTTGAAATATCACTCTGTTCTGATTTACTCTGTTCTGAACTCTTATCAGAACTCAAATCACTCTTTGACAATTCACTGGAATCATCATGTCTCAATTGTTTGACTAAACATACAACATGTACCATCTCATCAGTTGGTTTTGGTGTCATTGGAAATCCCCAACAGTTGTCAACTTGAGAATTTTGTCTCTGTAATTTCTGTCGATGAGCTTCTACCAGAGCTCTGATCTCCTCATCCGTTCTTGATACGGCCCAGTAATTTAGGCACTAAATTCTACGTTCGCCCCTGATACTTCTACTTTCGTCCCTTTTATCCTACTTTCGCCCAATCTGAATACACCCGAATGTAGAATCTCAACAGAAAGTAAAATCCTAACACACTTTCCACTTTCGCCCAAAATGCTTCAGGTTCGACCAGTCTGTTTCCACGTTCGCCCGCCCGATGAATCGAATGTGGAAAATCTTACCCGAAAGTGAAAAGTTCAAACAAGAATTTCCAGGTTCGCCCAGAAATGTGCTACTTTCGACCAAAAACAACTCACTTTCGCCCAAAACTAGTCAGGTTTGCCCACTATGTGACAGGTTCGCCCATTTCAGGTCTGAAAAACGGTTATTTTGATCTCTGATTTTCAAAAGTTTATGGATTTGAATGATCTTTATCAGGTTTTGATTCGGAATTGATTTGGAACAACTTTAATTCTTGGAATTTTAGATTTTATCCACAAATTCAACTTCAAATCAATAAAAAACACTCAAAAACCATTTTCATTCAAAAACAGATGTATTTTGATCAAAATTAGGTCCAAATCAGCTCTGGGTTTATCAAATTTGTTGTTGTATGATCCGTATAGCTCTGATACCACTTTGTATTCCGGTTATGGACCGAACTCGTGGATCGAATACGCATAAACAACTCGGTTTCAGACGGGGAATTCGAGACGAGACAGAAATTAACGATAACAACGTCATCACAGATTCGTATTACTACAGAAACGGTTACAGACACTGTCATCAGTAGGATAAACATCAATCTCGTGGCCGGGGGGAGGTCGGGCATGACCTCCCCCTTGAGAGCATTCAAAGTACAAACTCAAATCACCAAATGAACAATAACACATGAGATTGCTTTTTATAGTCCAAAACCCAAGTTCCACGTTCGCCCCTTTTGAATGGTCGAATGTGGAGCATTTCCACATTCGCCCATTTGTAATGGTCGAATGTGGAAAACTTCCACATTCGCCCCATGTGTATAGGTCGAACCTGGCTCAGTGTTTTGCCCTATATTTTACAAATGCGTCAGATCCATAAAATGCCCTTATGGATCACCACAATCTCATGTAACACTATACTAAGACTCAACCCTAGTCTTATTCGACAGTGACGTCCAAAGAAAGTGCATCAACAATTATGTTTAGTTATAGTAGTTTAAACTATTGCGGGTCGACCGCCTGTCTTTGTACTGATACCTATGCATTTTGGATTTAGGTATGGATATTTGGTATGTTATTTATTTATGTTCTGTTATGCTTATTCTTTTGTCTAGTGGTTGTGATTGATTTGCTATGCGTGGTTATATTTGGTTTTTACATTTGTATGAGCGAAAATATTTAAAGAATATGTGTCTCAACGATGGCGAACTATTACCAGCCACTCCCGCTGAGCTGGCTTGAGTGATTGCTGAGGCAATTGCTTGACATGACACTGCTCGAGCCGATTCCAGCGGAGGCTCTGGAGGTATTGATTGTCGATGGGAAAGAGAAACGGATAACGGTAGAAATTTTGAGTCTAAATTCTCTACTTACTACTCCTACGCAAAAATTTTGTGTTAATGATATTCACTATTGTATACACAGAAGTTGAAAACCCTGTTCGAGGATGTTCATACAAAACTTTCTTGGCTTGCAAACCATGGAACTTTCGTGGTACCGAGGGTGCCGTTGGAATTGTCCATTCGATCAATAAGACAGAGTCAGTTCTTGACATCAGCGGTTGTTCTGAGGACCAGAAAGTGAAGTACTCTACTTGCACTTTATAACATGACGCCCTCACCTGGTGGAATCTTCATGTACAAACCTTGGGTAGAGACGCGGCATACAATCTTACCTGGGCCGATCTTAAGACTCTACTCATGGAGAAGTACTGTCCAAGGAGAGAACTGTAGAAGCTGGAGGCAGAATTCTGGAATCTCTCAATGGAAGATGCCAAAGTGACTACTTTTACAACCCGTTTTCACGAGCTCTTTCGACTAGTTCCTCACATTGTCACTCCGGAATACAAGAGAGTTGAGGGATACATTTGGGGGTTATCTCCCAATATTCGAAGCATGGTCACTGCGTCTGCACCCGATACTATCCAGGCTGCTGTTACTCTAGCCCACAGTTTGACCAATGATGCTATTCGTATGGGTTCATTGAACAAGAAGTTTGCAGTTGCTGGTGAGATTTCTGGAGACAAGTACAAGCGATCTGGCTCCAAGAAGGTAAGAACTCGCCCCACAAACGTTAGGACACTGTGAAGGTTTTTGCTACCACTGCTGCCGAGGAGCCCAAACGCAAGTACAACAGGCCCCACCCATACTGTAGCAAAGGCAACTACCACCATATTGGCACTTATGAGAGCATTCTGTGTAAGAACTGCAATCATAGAGGTCACCAAACCGCTAACTGCAAAGCCAAGGCTACCAACACTCCACCTGCCAAGAATGAGTTCTTTGAATGTGTTGCAATCGGATTTTTCCACAAGGTCAAGTGTTCGTGCTAGGAGCCAATGAAGCACGCGAAGATCCTAATGTGGTTACCGATACGTTTCTCCTTAACAACCATTTTGCATCGGTTCTATTTGATTCAGGTGCTGATTTTAGCTTTGTGTCGACCGACTTGGGTTAGAATCAACTAAGTTGGACACACATTATACCATAGAGTTGGCCAATGGCAAGTTAATTTCGTCTGAAGAAGTTGTTAGGGATTGTGTTCGGAAACTTGGTGATCGTATCTTGCACATTGATATGCTGTCTATTTGATTGGGTACTTTCGATGTTGTCATTGGTATGGACTGGTTATGCAAACATCATGCAGAGATCGTCTATCACGGGAAATTGGTTCGTATCCCCTTGTCCGATGGCGAAAACCTTTCGATTCGAGGAGACCGTGGTGGATCTACTCTTCGATTCACATCTCGCATCAAGGCGCAGAAGTGTTTAAGGAAAGGTTGTGTCGCGTTCCTCACACACGTTGTTGAACAGAAAGCCAAAGATCGGAAACTCGAGGACATACTGGTATTGCGAGACTATTCTGAAGTCTTTCCAGAAGATTTGCCAGGACTTCCACCTTCACGGCAAGTCGAGTTTCGCATTGACCTAGGCCTAGGAGTTGCTCCAGTAGCTCGCACTCCGTATCGTTTAGCACCATCCGAGATGCAGGAATTGTCTAACCAGCTGCAGGAGTTGTTAGACAAAGGATTCATTCACCCCAGTTTCTCTCCGTAGGGAGCCCCTGTCTTGTTCGTGAAGAAGCTGACTATCAAGAACAAGTACCCGCTGCCAAGGATCGATGATCTGTTTGACCAGTTACACGGTTCCGGCTATTACTCGAAGATCGACCTACGTTCGGGTTATCACCAGTTGCGGCTCCAAAAGGACGACATTCAAAACACCGCATTCCTAACTAGATATGGGCATTATGAATTCTTGGTGATGCCATTTGGTTTTACGAATGCTCCTGCTGTTTCTATGGATCTTATGAATTGAGACTGCAAAACCTACTTAGACAAGTTTATGATTGTCTTTATAGATGACATCTTTATCTACTTGCGAACCAAAGAAGAGGAAAAACATCATCTTCGACTGATTTTGGAGTTGCTAAAAAATGAGAAGTTGTTTGCTAAATTCTCTAAGTGCGAGTTTTGGATTCGAGAAGTTCATTTTCTTGGTCACGTTATGAACGAGAAGGGTATAGAAGTTGAGCCCGCAAAATTGAAGCCATTAAAGATTGGGTTGCGCCCAAGACTCCAACTAAAGTGCGGCAATTTTTGGGTCTAGCTGGTTATTACTGACGGTTCATCGAAAACTTCTCTAAGATTGCCGAGCCACTTACAGTCTTGACGCAAAAATACAAAAAGTTTGATTGCGGAATTAAACAGGAGGAAGCGTTTCAGGTTTCGAAGAACAGTTTGTGTAGTGCTCTGATTCTTTCCCTTCCAGAAGGTACCGATGATTTCGTGGTTTATTGCGATGCTTCTCATCAAGGTCTTGGATGTCTACTCATGCAAAGGAATAAGGTCATCGCCTATGCATCGCGACAACTCAAAGTCACTGAGAAGAATTACACCACTCATGACCTAGAGTTAGGTGCAGTGATCTTTGCCCTCAAGATTTGGATGCACTACTTTTATGGCACTAAGTGCACTATTTTCACTGATCACAAGAGCTTACAACACATCTTCAATCGAAAGGATCTGAACATGCGGCAATGTAGATGGCTTGAGTTACTGAACGATTACGATTGTGAGATTAAGTACCATCCGGGAAAGGCCAACGTTGTGGCTGACGCTTTGAGTCGAAGGAACGAGTTAAGACCATGCGTGTGCATGCGCTAGGTTTGACCATCCATACCAACCTCACTACCCGTATCCGTGAAGCTCAGCAGGAAGCTCTGAAAGCTGAGAATCTGAAGGATGAGTCGTTATTCAAGATGGTTAAACTTTTGGAACCAAGGTCTGATGGCACGGTTTATTTCTCTAATCCGATCTGGGTGCCACGTTTTGGCGGCTTATGAAATTTAATCCTTGAAGAGGAAAACAAGTCTAAGTACTCGGTTCATCCCGGAGCCGACAAAATGTACAAGGAAGTAAAGGAATTTTACTGGTGGCCCAATATTAAAGGTGAAATTGCTTCATACGTCAGCCGATGCCTTACTTGTTCAAAGGTCAAAGCTGAGTACCAGAAGCCGTCCGGTCTGCTTCAGCAACAAGAATTTCCAGTTTAGAAATGGGAGTAAATCTCCATGGATTTCATCACCAAACTACCAATAACGTCTAGTGGCCACGATACGATTTGGGTAATTGTTGATAGGATGCCTAAGTCTGCGTGTTTCTTGCCGAGCAAGGAAACCGACATTCTAGAGAAACTTGCCAAGTTGTATATCAAAGGGATTGTAACTAGGCATGGTGTGCCTGTTTCAACCATTTCCGACCGAGACAGTCGATTTACTTCCCGATTATGGCAAACGCTTATTGATGCTCTAGGCTCTCGCTTAGACATGAGCACAGTCTATCACCAACAAACCGATGGTCAAAGAGAACGGCCTATCCAAACCTTGGAAGACATGCTCCGAGCATGTGTAATCGATTTCGGTGGAAACAGGGATTCTCATTTACCTCTGGTTGAGTTCTCTTACAATAACAGTTACCACACCAGTATCAAGGCTGCCTGGTTTGAAGCCTTATATAGTCATAAGTGTAGATCTCCTTTGTGTAGGGTGGAAGTTGAAGACAAATACTTGACTGGCGAGCTTTTTCAAAAAACAACCGATAAGATCTTTCAGATCCGTGAATGCTTGAAACCGCTCGAGATCATCAAAAGAGCTATGTTGATCGCCGTCGCAAACCACCTAAATTTCAGGTAGGTGATAAGGTACTCTTAAAAGTCTCACCCTGGAAGGTATACCGCAATTTAGCAAACGTGGGAAGCTTAACCCCCGATACACAGGACCTTTCGAAATACTTGCTCAGATTGGTCCAGTGGCATACTAGCTCAAGTTGCCCGAGGAGCTCAGTGGTGTTCATGATACATTCCACATATCCAATGTGAAAAAGTGTTTGTCCGGTGAATCTTTGAACATTTCTCCCAAAGAAATTCACATTGATGACCAACTCCACTTTATTGAGGAGCCAATCGATGTAACAGATTGGAAAGTCTTGAAATTGAGAAGGAGTCGTGCAAAACTTGTCAAAGTCAGATGGAATGCAAAACGCGGACCCGAATTTACATGGGAACGTGAAGACCAGATGAAACGAAAGTATCCTACGCTCTTTTCAAAAATGGTTGAGAACCGTAAGTCAACTCGATTTAGCAGACGGAATTCCAAAAACAAGGGGAGAATGTGACAACAGTCAACGATCCAGGTCAACATCCGTACGCATTTCATTTATTATTGTCATCTTATGTGCATATTTAGACATTTTGCACACACTATACCCCTCAGTCTAATGAAGCATGAGTTACTCAGAAAAACTCAACAAATCACCCATTACAAGGTTTTCTAATCAGGTTACTGTCCCCAACAATCGAAAACACTTCCAACATGGCAAGCTTGGGTCAACATTTGATGGCAATGCCTTCTAGCACATGATAACTCTTCATTAACACATGTATACACCTTAGCCCCTCTTCACAAACAATACCACATGTCGACATTTAACCACATGAGATCATGACTAATTAATCAGTACATGTTAATATCGTCATCGAGTATCTTATAACCTAGTCAAAAATCTAGTCATGTTCCAGGTACAAGAAATCGAACTAAAACTCATGGTAAGTAATGATTTTCCTTCCCAATCAACACCATGTTTAGACCCTTGTATATATATATATATATATAACCAAATGTATACACACAATGTTAGACAAGAACCTAAGGCATGGATATGTAAGCATACACATACACACGATACAAATGCACAAATACACACATGGTTGAATACTAATCTATTATAAACTTTTGCCTTGTAATCAACTTACATAAAGAAGGAGTCTTGACCTATAACCACACTATCATTAGATAATAACTATACACCAAAGAAGTAAGACTTTCCTTGCCTCTTCCTTATTCGGCCGATACACCAAACAAAGCTATCAAGGGTCCTTTTCAATCCTATGACTTGTACTATCTTGGTAACTCACTATGTGACATGGCATATTCCTATATATGATCCTGTCCTAATTTTGATGTCCTCATGAACACATGCGGCCTATCCCAAGAAATCATAGGTCACCATCACTCTAAACACACCAAATCTTACACATGTTTGGATAGACATCACTCTACTTCAAGGATCTAGACTAATACACTTCCACATTTAGAATAAAACAAACATTCCTACCCATTTCCATTCTTGCGGCCGATAATGTCATCTCAAGTGACCAAATGATGACAAACTTATGATCATGGAAGGTCATTATCAAATCTTACACCCCTACAAACCTTTAGCCGATTCAATGCAAGGAAACAAGACAAGAAATCAACTTCTAACTCACCTCCACACATGACATAATCAATCTAGAGTTGGGTGATATCATGGTTTACACACATTTGGATAATATGACAAACAAACCTCATTCCCTAAGAAAGTCAACCCACATTCTTCTTGATTTATCATACAACACATGCTTTACACCAAATGGTGTTTATCTTCACTAAACAGTGCCCCAAATTAAGAAGATAAACCTTCCATATTTGTTTTTGTCCACTACCACCTTCGACCATATATAAGGAGGAGCAAACCATCTCATTCTTCACACCAATACTCCTTCACTCTCTCACTAAACTCTCGGCTGAAACAACAAAACCCTTTCCTTGATTGTCGAGCACTAGGACTCAAGATTGGAAGTTCAAGAGGACGCTAGGAGGACCAAGCAATCGGTATATTACATCCTCTCGGCTTGGTAAGATAACTAAGCTATAAACTCGTTTTCCTTTCCTTTATACCCACCAGCCGTTATGTTAAACGGGTCCCCGAAATTTGAGCACCATGACGTCGACTACACAACACCTTGGAGATGATTATTTCGTAAGCAGCACCTTGTTTTTATAACTGGATATCGATTATTAACATACACTTGCACATATGTATGTATCTCAAATATGAACTCACCACACTCACGTATGGTAAAAAATGAAGCTATATAATATACTCACATTACAATCAATATTTTACAACCCACACTCGACCCTCTATGTGTGATAAAATGTCGATTTTGAATCCAACGTGTTTGTTTATATACATACGGATATACACCATAATGGAAGGGTAGTTGTATTCGATTTCCTTAAAACCACACTCATAATTACTCTCTTGTACACTAATTTGCTTGATTGAGTCGTTTTTAGAAGGATAAACAATCGGATCATGGACGACGTTGTATATAGAGAAATCGGTCATTATTATAACATACGTTAACGAGATATAACATATGAGCATTATAAAGGCCTAAACATGTGCTAAAATACTCATTTTACTACTAACCAACCACACGTGTTAAATTAAGGACAACATATGGCCCATGACGACATGTGGGGCTCACTTTGTCCACACTAAATAACATTTTACTACAAAAACGCCATGTGCACAAGAACATAATCCACATCTACTAATACTATGGTCCACAATGTTAGGTACACAACTTGTATGATAGGTAAGAATGTACAACTTACTATGTCCCTATTGAATCATAGGGCAATCATTGTCTGGGCGATAGTTGCTTCACATTTCAGCTTCACTAGATCACATATATCACTATCAGGTGTGTTTTCACGGACCCATTTTACTATTTTTACATTTTGGGGGATAAACATGCTACAACTAGTACAATATCATTTGGTGTGTATATTCTATTGTGTCTACCATGTGGAACATGAGACATTTGGTTCATGAGATCTCAACAGTCCTCATCTTTACATTATACTGTAACCACTAACTATCAAAAGCCATGGAACTCTTTAATAAATCTGTTGGGTTGACACCCCCACTCTTGGTTAGTCGCTCTAACCGGTTACATATGAAAGAGTGTTAGTATTCTACTATACATACATTGTCTTTAGTGTACAATGCATGAAGCACAACAGTCAAGAGGTTTGGTTATGGGACTCATGGTTTGCACAGTAATCATTTGCTTAGCTACCCTATGATTGGTCATACATTATTGTTGACAAAATTCTTATGCATGTCTTTCAGGTAATTAATGACGAGCAGCAGAGGTTTGAGAAAGGGGTTCAAGTATGCACTGGGTGGTTGATGACTCACAGAATTAACATATAAAACAGGCATAAACAGTCCCAAAATAGGTCACAATTAGGCTTATGATATTGATATTTGATACTTAATTTGTTCCTATTTGTTTATCGAAGGAAATTGGAGCTCCAAGGCGGAAACAAAGGATTTCTAGGTGAAAACAAGCAAAAACTAGAGACTCCTGAAGATACGAGACTTTGAGCCCGTTCCCTGTATGTTTGAAGACAATCCCGGGACTTAAACAGTGATAAAACCGGTCCGGGAGTGACCCAGCACGCCCACGCACACTTGCACGAAGGCCCTGCATGCTAAAAGACAACGCAACAAGCTTGGAGAGCAAGAAAACGTACTAAGGACATGTGCACGCCGATGCCACATCACTTGGCACACCCATGCTCTCTGAAACATGTTCCCCAAGTCTTAAACGACAAAATCTGACAAATTTCTACTGAGCACGGCCATGCTCAGGAAGTTGGCACGGGCGTGCCAGACATAAAGGACAAAAAATCTCAGACCTGCAGCAACAGAACGTACGCGTAACTGCAAGCACGACCTCAACAAACTTTTGCACGGGCGTGCAACCCCTGGGAGGCCTATAAATAGCAATCTAACCCCCACCATTTGTTTATCGCTTCTTGTGCTCTCTTGGGCCGAACTCCAAGCTTCTTCCAGAGATCTTGGGGTCTTGTGGGAGGCCTTCTGGCCATCCTATCATCCCTTAATGGTTAGGATTCGATCTACCTTGATCCGTCTGGCCAAGAAGAGGATCGTAGAGTAGTTATGTAATAATATCGAGGGTCGTGAGGATCAAGAGAGCTACATATGACTTGAAGATGGAGAGCTTGTCTATGAGAAACCATCTTCTTGTGTTGATCATGTCGTATGGTTGTATCTTTCTATTATCATGAACCCACTTGATTTGTAGACTTTTATTATTATTAGTAGTAGTTTATTTTTAGTTATTTTGGTGTCCTCTTCTTCTAATCGTTATTTGTTTATCTTTGTGACAAGTTGCTTTGATGATAACTTGAACCTAAAATAAAAAATTAACTTACTAGGAGAACTCATGAGTGTACTCGTGGTTTGTCAAAACCCACGCACTTGTGAGCTCATCCGAAAACATAATAATTGATTAACTTAACCAATAACTAGAGGTTTAATCAGCTTCTGGTAATCCCGACTAGATCCAAGGCAAGGAAACCGGTAGTGGGACAGATCCCTCGGGCTTCTGATATTCAAACCGGGTTCTAAGCAATGGCTTCTAAAGTGGACCAGATCTGAGTGACACATTTCTGGTACATACCAGATGACTGAGTGATCTTCTTGGCACTGGGAGGATTCCCTACGGGCGCACCAGTGATCATTTGTATCATACGCCTTTAGGATATATTTCTACCATTGTCAAAGATTTCATTCAGTTTGAGAGGTTAAGGGTTGGGTAATTAAGTTATCATTAATGCAACCAACTTAATATTTAATTGATCACTAAATGTTAAGGTCACATTATAGAGAAATAAATAAGGGATTCATTATCTAGTTCTTGATAGTACAATGCCGTTAACCAATGGGGGTACGGTCTCCTGATACCAACTATAAAAGATATCCATCGACCTAGTTCGTTAACCAATGGGGATTCGTTGTTGGCCTACTCGGGAAGACCCTAAGGCGAGACCCTTTGGTACGGAACGCGAGAGCTAAGACGAGGTGTACAGTGTTCCAGGTCAGAAGTGAAGCCTCCGCTTTAAGAAGAAGATGAAATAGAGGACCAGATACCTGACCGCGGTTTGAGGAGCCCGCTATACGCGAGGCCCTGGCGGAGACCCTAGGTGGACGCACGCTGTAGAGGTTCAGCATTCTACGCGAGTACTCGCCTCCGTTTCTCTATAAATGAGTCAACACTTCAAGTCCCTCTCGTTTTCCCCACAAGATTAACTAACTTAAATTATTAATTCTAATAATAAACTTAACTATTAATCAATGTACCCCGAGATATTCATGGTTTACTACTCTACTATTTTTATCTTTTCTTTTATAAAAACCAAAACCTTTTTCAAAACTATTTTTAAAGAACCCGTCCGTTTTATTTTTCTTTTTAAAACCCGATCAGTAAATTGATGTAGTGTTGAGTAGGGGAAAGTGTGATTCTTGGGGATACGATACTCAATACTTACCCAGAAACTATACTATGCACGTCAGGTTCTCTGCCTATGTGTTGGTTTTAGTTTCAAAAGTAAATATTGTTTACTTTATAAATTTAAAACTTTGTAAATTCGGTTTAGTAAAAATCAGTCATTAACCCAAACCAAAGTTTCTGAATTAAAACATCAAAGTTTTTGGTACCGGGAAAGTGATATCTTTTATTTTGCTAAAACCACACACATCAGTGGTACCACTATGGAATGGGTTTTGTCAGTCCCGTGATATTTTAGTTTAATTTTAATGAATTTCAGTCACTTCCTTATTTTCCGATAATGTTATGATGATTTGAATAAATTTTATGAAAATATCCCTCTTTTGATGGTACTTATTTAAATAAATCTATGTGTTGCTTGAACCTTGTGCTTGAAAACCTTTCGAGGTTGCATTCCCGTGTTTTCGCCTTGGCGGGGTGTGACACATCACTACTGAAATTTTTTAAATCATCAAGAATAAAGCACAGGTTATCACTAGTTTGATTATCAACATTTTCAAAACCTGGATATGATCTTTCTGATGAGATCCCAGCTGTGATATCAATATGGTCAAAAGAGCCAGAGTCATTAGAACTAGATGGTGAGTCTTGTCCCAAAAGAGTTGTACTACCAGGAACATAGTCATCAGCAGTTTGACCTGAGGACTATGGAATAAGTTTCCCATTTTTTTTTGTAAAGACCTTAAAATCTATGTAACATAGATGGATTTGAGTAGGTCTGACCATTTAATTTTAACTCAGATATTAATGAAGAGAATCTTTCAAATTCTTGTGTTAAAGTTTTTCCATTAACATGAGTAAAAGTCTCATATTTTTTATCTTAGATCTCTCTGGTGTTGGCAATCACATCATCAGTTCCTCTAAACTGTTCTTTTAGACAATCCCAAAGTTCTTTTGCACTCTCACAATTTAAGAGTCCAACATAGATTTCATTTGGGAGAGCCATTTCCATCATTGAAAAAGCCTTGGCATCTAGCTGAAGTTTTTGGAAATCTTCATCTGTGTAGTCTTTTGGTTCTTTTTCTTTTTGCACTTCTGTTTCTAGATCTGAAGTCACTGGTTTATGTGGTCCATACATGATAGACTTCCAACAACCAGTGTTTTGTTGTGATAAAGTATGTGACATCCTTCTTTGCAAGATATTGAATTGATTTCTAACTAGCATGGGAGGCTTATTAGCATATCCAGTATTATGAGGATCCATTTTTAGGAAGATTGATTGATTAACAATTTCTTAAAGTGATGGATTTGATAAAGTGAACATTTATCCTTTTATTGAATATCAATAAGAGCCTGTGTCTGATTCTCAATTTATTAATTTGACATTTGATTAGATAAACCATAGCTCTGATACCAATTGTAGGATAAAGTTTCTTTGTAACAGTCTCTATTTAGAATAGTTTAAATCAAAGTTAATGTGCAGCGGAATAATAAATCTTCTAAGTTAACAGTTAACTTTTTATATCAGTAAATACTCCCCCTCAAATGATAAACCAAAGTGCAATAAGTGTATATGAGAATCTAAGCAGTTTATGATCAAACAGTTAAATTTATTCAAGTAATAATTCTCATATGATGGACAATGGATTTCAGATTCAAAGTTTGTATATTTCCAAGTTAATAAATATCTAATTATAGATTACCAAACTTACATAAGAAGTATAAAGATAAAAGTATAATACTACAACAGGCTGTAGCATTGGTACTTATACAAAATATCTATTAAAATACAATTAAACTACAAACTGCTAAAGATTGTGGCGGTGGGAAGCTTCTACCAAAACTGCTAATTGAGTATGAAACTGCTGATGAGTAAACCTTTAGAGGTTGCTCTTCAGTAGTTATTCTTCAAATGTTCTGTTTGGTTAATCTTCAGAATTTTACTCTTCAGCACTTTTGTCTCAGTATCAGCTCTTCTTCAGTACTTGCATTTTCTTTTTCAGCACTTCTTTATACTAAACCAAAAATTGCAGAGAGGATATTAGACTAAGGTTAAAATGCTTATCAATCCTCTTTGACCTAACAAAGGGAGGGGGAGGGGGAGAGAGAAAGAGAGGAAGGGATGGAGAGGGAGAGAGGGAGAGAGAGGAAGAGATATATATAGAGAGGAGGGAGCAGAGGGGAGAGAGAGGGAGGGAGAAAGGAGGAGCGGGAGAGAGAGGATGAGGGAGAGAAAGAGAGGGATAGAGAGGGATAGAGAGGGAGGGGAGAGAAAGAGAGGGAGAGGGAGAGAGACAAAGAGAGGGGGAGAAAGAGACAGAGAGAGAGTCTGTGAGTATGAGAGAGAATGGAACGACGACGGTACTGATTTGTAGCCATTGACTAATGACAACAACAGTAAAACGATTAGGGTTTCCAATAATCTTGTTCAGTGGTGTCATGACGACTATGGTTTCAAAAGGTGAAGTCAATCGTTAACTACGTCTAAATCTCTGGTTAAGTCTTCCGACAGAACTCCATATACAGATGAAGGAGAGTAGAGAGAAAGAGGTTTATGTGTATGTGAGTGAATGTGTGTGTAAGTATATATTTATTAATAAAATGGGTTAAAGTTTGTTGATGCACTTTCTGTGGACGTCACTGTCGAATAGACTAGGGTTGAGTCTTAGTATTGTATTACATGAGATTATGGTGATCCATAAGGGCATTTTATGGATCTGATGCATTTGTAAATATAGGCCAAAGCAATCTCATGAGACACTCGTAAATTTGTGTTCGATAGGTTATCGATTGGCGAGTAGTCTACCACGTTTTATTCTTTACGGTTTATATTAGCTTTTGCAACCTAAGGTGAGTTTCACTACTCTTTTCTCAAAAGAAGCTCTTCCAAAGTGAATTTCGGTGCGAAATTCCTTTCAACTTGGGGATGATATGACATCCGGGAACCAAGCGCACACTTTTCTAGATGTCTTTATTGTTTACTTGCTAAATTTCGGGACGAAATTCTTTTCAACTTGGGGATGATGTGACGCCCCGCATTTTCAGCTTAATACTTTTACTGAACTCTAGTTAACTTGCACGTTCAAACGTGGTTAAATACTTACCTAGGGTTAGTTAAGGAGGTCTTTCAATGTGTTAAGGGACAATAACATATGTTAGATGATATTAACGGACGTTACAATTAAGAAAATCCTTGTTCTGACATACACACGAGTCCTGCACCCCGAACGTTGGTGATTTTCCTAACATACATGATAATATGTACAATTGAAATATGATGAACGTGAAGTAACATGTTTATGTGAATTACATGTTTATGCGAATTACTGCTTAACTGATAGTCAGTACGTAAACCATGCAAATTATGTGCACTCTATGATTAATATGTTATGAGATGATAAAAACAATAGTTTTTATATATGTAGGTTGGGGTGGTTAATATTATCGGGTCCAGTATTGGGTTAAAACATGATTAACGGGCCCGGTTAGCAAGCTAAAAACCCCTAATACCCAATTACATGGGCAACAAGCCAAATTCTCTTATAATTATGGATAAAAAAAAACAAATTAAACCCTAACCCTAAACCCCCCTTTGCGCCATGGACACCCCCCACCCCTCCCTCTCAATTTTCAATCAAACATCAATCTCTTTCACTTATTCAAGCCAGTTTGGGTGTAATCTCTAGCCTTTGAGGACTCTAGCATTGGAAGGTATAATCTTTATGTGTTTTATGGTGATTAGTAATGTTTTGAAAAATTTTTAAAAATCCTAGAAACTACATGAATAATAGAATCGCATATATGGTGTTAATATGAGTTCTTGAATGTTTATTGTGATTGATGATAAGAATTGTTGTTAGTAATCATAATTAGGGTTTTTATATGTTAATACATGGGTTTGAATATGATAATATGGATTATGCATGTGTTATAGATTATTATGTAGGATTAGGGTTCATGAATAACTTGTTGTGCAAGTTTCAGTTTATGGCAAATTCGTTTTGATAGTTTGTAGGGCTGTTATATGGGGTGTAACTTGATTATTTTGATTGTTACTTGATGCTAGATCCTTATTATGATGTTAGGTTTTCGAAAACTCCAAGATCATGCGTTTTTTACTTGTTTTGATATTTTTCCATGATGTTATGAGTTTAGAGGTATAGGCTGATTTTCGGATGTGAAAAATCAGCCGATTTTAAAGGGCTGTAACTTGAATTTTACAAGTCCGTTGGTCACGATAATTGGACAGTAGATGCGTATATGAAGGCCGGATCTTTTCCCACTAGATTCACCTTGTTTGGATAAACCTATGATTTATAATGAAATTTTGACCAAGTTGCTGTCAACAGCATGTTTTTTCTAGAGGAGGCTGAACTAAATTATTTTTCGTAAAATTTGAAGGGTTTTTGTGATAAATAAAAATAGTAACATGCATGGGAAATCCATAGGAACTTCCAGTAAAATTTTGAGGACTTGAAGAGGTGGTTTGATATTTTATAAAAATTTGTTTTCATAAGTTAAAATCTGTCCAAAAATCGTAAATATGAGAAACAATGATTGATTTATATTTTGTAGATATTAATGAGTTATTGTTTGTGAAAACCCTTATTGGAACATGTGTACATGCTATGTGTATGTTATAGATGACATGATAGGACTGCAGGGGGCGATTGGGGGCCCTAATCGCCTATGCTGAAGGTGATTAGGAGCCCAATCGCCTACGCTGAAGGCAATTAGGAGCCTAATCGCCTATAGGGAGGGCGATTGGGGGCCTAATCGCCTTCACAACATGTGATTACAATCCTAATCACTAGTTAGACTCTGAATTGCATGTCTTATAGCCCTAATCGCCTATAGTGCACTAGAATAGGCCTAATCGCCTATGTTTGAAGGCGATTAGAGCCCAATCACCTTCAGGGAAGGCGATTAGCCTTCCTAATCACCAGTTGACTTTCCTAATTGCTAGTTGACCTTTCTTAATCGCATGTACTGCTACTGTAAGTATATTTTGGCATTCTGAGACCCGATTTGACACCTAGGAACATGCTAGGAACCCCGTATCATACCTAGTAACATGGTAACACGTGCTCGGACTTATTTATGCGCTGATTGAACTATGTGCTAGACTCGTTGAACTTTAACACGTGTTAAGCATGGTTGCATGATTTGTATGTCTTAGAGTATGGGGTTAACACGTGGAGTCTCGGGTCACCAATGGGATGTCGAGTCTTGTACAAATGGTCGGTTAAACAGTCAATGTGTTTTCAAATGAACTTGGTTATGGTCTGGACATCTAGGGGCTAACTAACCTACGGGTTATTAGTCCAAGTACTTGTAACTGTCATATGTTAGGTCGCCGCTTTACGGGGCTAGCATAGCTTGCTGATTTTTAATCATTTTCGAAGTAACGCAACCTAAGGTGAGTTCACAGCCCCACTTTAACTGGTTTTACTTTGGGGGGAGAAAACATGCGTTAAACTTGTATTTGGTAACAACTGTCATACTATGGGTTATTTCGGGTTACTATACGATCCTTGGAAGTCCCGGGGGAAACCATGAATGTGCAAGGTAGCACAACGGGGAAATGTGGATAGATCTATTGGGGGTGACCTGCCCCACTCGACGGCTGGGAGTCGGGCGGGTGCATATGGTCTCAAACAGGAACAGTACACTATTCAGGCACATACACTTCTGGTTTGCGTGTTAGTAATGGTTCCCAATCGTAGTAGTAACAAAACATACGCCTAGCTAGCGTACTTTGGTATACATTTTACATAGTATGGGCAGGGCGAACTTGGTACTTTTATTACAAACCTGTGAACTCACCAGCATTTTGTGCTGACATATTTTTGGCATGTTTTTCTCAGGTCGCTAAGGTAGCATCCCAGGGCTTAGGCGCACGCGTCTGCATGGCGTCTAGTTTAGGGTTCATGGTTTCTTTTTGAATGTCGAATAAGTTTGAATACTTTTGGATTTTGAGTTGTAAACAAAGCTTCCGCTGTTATGTCATGGTTTGAACTTATGTTTTAAAATTCGTGCGTTCATATAGTATTGTTTATTGTGACCATTGACTTGGATCATGGTTTGTCATGCGCCTCGGGGTAAAACCCCGCAAGTGGAATTTGAGGGTGTGACAGTAAACTAAGCATGTGTATAGTATAAATGGGGTAAGATAGTGTCAAGACTAGGTAGTAGGCTTTGCAAGTTGATGGTGATGTTTCATGCTTCTTAGCCGACTATCATTAGTTAGTTATAAGGGGTATGGTTGACTAATGTAGAAGGTAGTTAAGATTATTGTTTTGTTTCCTATTTTGGTGAAAATACACATGTTCTTTGTTGGCTAATGTGGATCGGCCGAAATGGGTAAGAATGGAGGTGTCATAGTCATGTGTTGACAACCAAGCCTATGCTTCTAGAAGGATATGTATTGTAGTTGTCATAGGAGTTAGGGTAGATTCTTGTCATCATTTGGTCCCTTGAGGTGTCACTTCCGGGCGCTAGATAGGTAATAGATAAGAATGTTTACCTTGAAGTAGTGTGGTGTCTATCCAAACTAGTGTAACATTTGGTTTGCTTAGTGTGATAGTGACTTATCATAAGCTAATGATGGTTTTATGTTTCAAGTGTAAGAGTTGCATGTGGGATAGGTACTTTTCATGGGATAGTGATTGATCATAGCTCTTGCAAGTTGTCCATTCAATACATACATACATATACATGTCCATTGTTTAGTCCTTATCCTACATATAAGCACATGGTTGTTTAGAGGTATAGGTTACTTGACTTATCATGCAAGTTGTCTTGAAAGGGACATGTCAAAGAAAATGAATTGTGCACATGTCTAATACATGGCTAGGTAGTGTGTGTGAAAGTGACAATTCATAGGCTTTTACTTGTCAAGTGTAAGTGTTGTATGCATGTGTGGAAGGTTTTGTCTCTAGTCCATGTTATGTCACTTTCATTATACATATATATATATATATATATATATGTGTGTGTGTGTGTGTGTAATATTATTTTTATGTTTTGGTTCTACACAAATGTTTTTGCATACTAAAAATAATAATATAGTTTTAGTCTCATAAAATGTTATACGAAAATCCATACACTTTTGTTGATCCTTATGATGGTCGTGGTGTTCGGGTAGGGTCTATTTCCACATACTCGTTCAAATATTGAGGCACACCGACACACTTATTCTAAGCACATAATGAAGCAAACCAGTTAATTGTACGGACTCGACTAGTGAACTTGGCGGGTGTCACAAGCTTGCACTCATTTGCCCGATTCCCTGGTTTGTCACAGTTGTACCAATTTCCCTGGGTAAGTTAAGCCTTTGAGTAGAAGGAGAAAGCCTTCGGAATCATCTCATTGACTTTCAGCCGGTGCCAAGCCAAGGCCAACAAGAATGGGTAAACTTTTTCTTCCTAATACCACCTTTAGCTCCAAGGTGAGAGCCTTTCCCATTGGTTTTCTTGAACCCACCCCATTTGTTACCATTGTTACCTTTAGATGTTTGCCCATGATCAACAACATTAGCTTTAGTGACTTAATGAATGACATTCCTCTTTTAAGAAACCTTGTTGTCTTCTTCAATACGAAGACGCACAACCGAATCTTCAATTGTCATTTCCTTTCGCTTATGCTTCCAGTAATTCTTGAAATCAATCCAACTTGGTGCCAATTTCTCAATGATAGCCGCAACCTGGAATGTCTCGCTAAGCATCATTCCTTCTGCATGAATATCATGAAGAATAACATGCGATTCTTGAACTTGACTCATAAAAAATTTTAAGTCAATCATAGAAAAGTCCAACAATTTCTCCAACACAAACTTCTTTGTGCCCGCATCTTCAGTTTTGTATCTGCGTTCCAAATATTCCCATAACTCTTTAGCAATAGCAGCTTTGCAATACACATTGTAAAGCGAGTGAACCATTCCATTCCGGATATAGTTTCGGCACAAGAAATCAAAATGATTCCAAGCATGAACCTCGCTCACAGTTTGAGCATTCATTTCCTCTTCAGCAACATGAGGAGCGGTTTCAGTCAAGAACCTCGCATGGTTCAATGTTGTCAAATAGAACAACATCTTTTGCTGCCACCGTTTGATGTTCACACCAGCAAACTTCTCGGGTTTTTCCGCGTGGCTTGCTACCGCAGTAGGCAACGGCGCCACCAAAGCAGTGGTAACTGCAACTGCAGGCGTGTAGACTATAGAGACTCCATTAGCACTGGAACTCGTGAGAGCAGAAGAAAACATGGCCTCGGATGTGTTCTCCATTACTGAAAGAAATAAAAAAAACTGTTACTAAAGAATCTGTTTAAGTTTGTTAGAAATCTTACAGTGAAAATGGAGATGTTTCTAAAATAAGCAAACGGGAAGAAACAAATTAAGCAAAAGAATCGGGCTTATGTTTGACACTATAGATGAATAATTTTAGCTAAAACAGGATTATATGATCATAAAAGTCACAATTCCAGGTGCGGAAACCCTAGAACTGAACAAAATGATAATACGCAAATCACAACACGTAAAATACCTTTTCAATCACCATTTAATAGATTACTTGTTCAAAATATTCAATACAATGACCTTACAAGTTAATCTAATCACTTTTACACAACTTTAATATAGAGAGAGACCTGACCTCAAAACACACACATTCAATAACTATTCTAACTTACAAAATGAGCCAAAACTATATATAGTATCAGCACGTTCGCCCATTTACTTGGTACGAATGTGGATATTGTCCACATTCGCCCCTTATAAAGGTACGAACGTATATAACTTCTTGTCAGCATCCACATTCGCCCAGCTATATTCTTCCTTCGCCCAACATTAATCACCTTCGCCCATCAGAACTTACATTCGCCCTTCACCAATTCACCTTCGCCCCTTCTATATCAAACTAACATATGTTAAAGTTACAATCCAAATCATTAGTCGCAAACGTGCATCTACAAACTCCCCCTCGACTATTGATTGGATTGCCTTCTCGCTTCATCCATTGCCTTGTTCATTAACTTGAGTCTAAGCTGCTTCTTTTGATCCTTCATCATCTCAGGCTCAAGTTTTCGTTTCACTGAACGCTTCGGCACATCGGCTATCTTCACCTTCTTTCCCAACTTAGTATCCAAGTTGCTACCAGAGTTGATATCATACGCAAAGCACACTCCGACAACTTGCTGATACTTCTTCGCTTGCGATGCATCATTGGGATCACTGAATATTGGATTGTAATAAAGCATGATTATGTCTTCGAATGTACAGTTAATGTGCCACATTGGATCAAAAACGTGTATCTTCTTATACTTATCCTTCCCATCTCTCAACACAATCACGGCCTCTGCATTCCTCCAATCGTAATACCAGAAGATAACGTCTTCACTGAAGTGTTGTTGTAATGGCATCAAAGGAATCTTCCTCATCACTTCAGGAGCTTTGTAAATCAAAGTAACCCGCTTCTTACCCGTTCTAGGATCAACATCAATATAAACTTTCCTCCTCGGTTACTGTGGCTTAAACATAATCCATTTAGTTCTACTTTCCCAGACCAACCTATCAGCAAACCAACCTACAGCCATGTTATTCACAAAAGCACCAGTCATAGGGAATTTACAAATATCTCTAACCGCCCAGTACGGTAGAGTTAATAAATCATGAAATCTGTAGAAGTACAGAATTTCTGATTCCCATTTAACTGCAATACACTTGAGTCTTCCAAGATACTTCCAACCAAGAGCTCTGCCTTTGAACTTCTGATTGTGGTACCTATAGAATCCACCTTGAGCTTCCGGCTTAGGTCTTTTATCGTCAGTTTCTTTCAGCTTCCTTAACAACGTCTTTAAATCATCATTCTGATCAGACGGTTTCTGCTGATCTCCACAAAACACTTTCTCTACAAACTCCTCACTACGCTTCTCAGCTTTCTTTCTAGCTTCTCTCTGTCGTAGTTCAGTAAAGTCTGGGAATACTTCATCTTCATTATTCTCTCTGAAGTATTGAGGGTACTCTTCATGAGTAATATCCTCTATTTCAATCTCCTCCATCTCCGGTGTACGTTTATCATCAGAATGATTTCCAATATCCTTTTTAGGAATACTTGGAATCATTTGATCTGCCATGATTTCTTCCAAAGTCTTTCCTACTCGTTGTGCTATACCATCCAAGATCTCCTTAGCTACATCAGCAGATACCTCTCCTTCTTCTAAATCAGGATCATTGTATTCTAATTCAAACCTCATATCCTCAGTTTGAAAGATTTCAGCGAACTTTCCTGTAAATTCTATAATCCACTCTCTTTTCTCTAACATTTCACGATACACATTCTTTGCATCATCAGATAGAGATCTCACCTTCTCATTCCAAAAGATACTCTCATCAGAATCTACATTTTCACCGGATTTCTTCTTAGAGCTCGACTCTCCTGCATCACTTTTCTTTGTCTTTCTTTTCTAAAAAGAAAACTTGCTTGAGTCATCTCCACCATCATCATCACTATCACCACTCTCATCATCATCATCTTTACCACCCGATCCCTTAGCATCATCATCCTTATCATCTTTATCCGATTCATCATCAGAACCTTCCTCTGATTCATCCTCTTCATCATCTTCTTTTTCTTCATCTGAGGGCTCAAAATCTACTTGCTCCTCTTCTTTTTCTTTATCCTCCTCTCCATCTTTTAACTTTGGAGCTTCTCCATAGAGTTTGTCAAGTAAATCACTCATACGTTTGTTCTCTTTCTTCAGCTCTTTGTTATCAACTTTCACGAGCTTTATCATCCTCCTGTTTCTGTTACATTTCACTTCAAGATCTTTCTTCTCTTCTTCAAGCTGTTTTACCTTCTTCTCAATCTCATCTTAGTTTGACTTTGATGCAACCACAATCTGAAGCATCTTCTCTTCATTCTTTTTAAACTTATTGATTTCAGCTTGTTGAGCAACGATCACCTTCATCATATCTTCCATCTTCTTGTTAACTTGTTTCATTACATCATCAGAAATAGTAACTTTAGATGCTTTGGAAGATTCAACCTCTTTAGCCTTTTCTTTCTCAGGATTCTAAACATATTGAGCACATTCTCTAAAGCAGTTTCAAAGTCAGGTACTGCTTCAGGTTCTTTTGTCTTTTTCAGCTTCTTAGTCACAGGTGAAGATACCTTAGATGACGTTCCAGCTTCAGGTACTTTCTTACCCTTCAGCAACAGCTCAATCTCTTTCTCTCTAAGCTTCTTCGTGCTAGTTTTCTTTGTCATTGATTTGTACTTGGGCTTCTTCAAGTTTACAACAACTGTTGATCCTTCAAAATCTCCAACATCTAGCCCCAAGTCACCTTCAACATCAATCGACTTCTTCTGCAATACTTCTTCAACAGTTTTATTGAGAGATTCAGACTCCCCAACCGCAGTGGCCTTGCGTTTGGTAGTCTTTACTAATTCTTCTTCAGAATCCCACTGTTCTTCCTCTTCAGTCTCTTCTGAATCAACAGAATCTTCATCTACCAAACTCGTACCCTTCTTTGTAGTTGTTTTCTTACGTGCACCTTCTTTCTTCGATTCACCCTGATCAATCTTCGCCTTGCCCTTCCCTTTGGCTCCAGCATTTTTCACTTGCCTCTTCCTCTTCGTACTAGCATTAGCATACACTAGAGGATCATCGTTGTCAGAATCACTATTATCATGACGTGCTTTGTTCAATCTTGGGTCAGTGTAACCCGGATTAACTAAAGCTCCAAACAATCTTCTATTTGGTGGCTTCTCATTGTCAGGCACACCCTTGTATCCTTTCATCCTCACAAGCGTTCTTATGTTCATGTGATCTTGACCTAAAACCATCGTCGAATCCTTCCTCAAGTTAGGATATTTGTTGTCAAAGATCATCATCAGGAACCTTGGGTACAACATAAACTTCTTGTTCTTTAAACCTTTCAACATCTCAAGCATGTGGTCTAGAATCATTCCAGCAATGTTAAATCGTTTGTTGAGAGTCAACGCAACCATTAACGAACTAAGACTTTTCCTCATCGCATCATAACCACCACTAACACATCCAAATACATGAATAATGACGTGTGCGAAGTACTTAAACTGCACACTCAGTTTTCCTTTATGACGTGCACCATCAGTTATCAGACCTTTGTACTTCATCCTTAGAAAGCAAGCCCTCTGCTCGGTCCACGATAGAACTCTGGGATCTGTACTCTCTTCAAACTTGATCTTGAGAGCATTTCTGATGTCATCTTCAGTAATAAACATCTCCATTCCTTGAATAACACTTCGAATCACGGTCTTATCTTCCCAGAAATCATATCTTGCGTTTTTCCAGAAATCTTCTACGATATCTTTATAAATGATGGCAGGTGTAGCTATCGCATGTATGATTCGGCTTCTCCTTAGAAAATCCACAATCCCTGTAAACTCTGTATTCTTCAAAACATCACCGACATAGGCACAAGAGTTATGCGGTGCTTCAAACGGCCATGCTTGTGGTACATTTTCAGCTTCTGGAATTGGTTCCGAAATAACATTTTCTACTGGAATCTCAACGTTCTCAGGTTGTTCAGCCATCTGTAAAACAAAATTCAGAAAAATACTTCAAAACACAAAAACGACAAACTTAGAAAATTTTAGGTTTTTATCATATTCCACTTTCGCCCGTTTTGGTGGTACGAAAGTAGAATTTTGTGGTTCGAAGGTGAAATATTGAACCGAATGTAGAATTTCTTGAATTAAACCTTACATTCGTCCACTTTGTTTTACCTTCATCCCTTATATTCCACATTCATCCATTTATTAGGGTCGAATGTAGAACTGGTTTTGACCCAAATTCAAAATTTACCAACTGATGTGTTTTGCCTTCTGATTTTGATTCACACTAATCCTAACATGACCGACTAAGCCTAAACCACAATCAATTTCAATTTTCAAACAATTCTTATTAGTTTTTACAAAGAATTAGGGTTCGTATTATTAAACCAATCTATTAACAGTCAAAAACGATGTAATATCCTAATTCTTTCCACACGCTCCCCCTAAAACTAATAAGGATTGAATCCTTTACAAAAATTTGATGTAAAACAGTCCAAGAATGTCTAAATAATCACAGTTAGGAGTTAAAATGATCAGCAAATAGCAGGGAATGAAATTCTAGGGTGAACAGAAACAAATCAACAAGGTCTTGCACTTATGAAAATTTTTGAAAAATTTGCAGAATGAGGTTCGAAGGTGGGTATGGCATTATATAGGAGGCTACCTTCGCCCTTGTCTGTTGGACGAATGTGACATATTTTCACATTCGCCCCAATTGAATGGCACGAATCTGAAAAATAAACCCGAAGGTGAAAAAGTGTAGTGTAAAACCCACCTTCGTCCAAACCGAAAAGCACGAATGTAAAAATTTTCCACATTCGACCCATTTAAGGGGCGAATGTGAGATGGAAAATTTTGAAAAATTTACCAAATCACGAAATCGAATCCCGTTCAACATTTTTCAACACGTTAAGTCTCAAACACTCATCATTTCAGTTTAGAATGATACAAAGCTCAGATGGTTTCATCAAATCTTAGAAATTGACCATCAAACACCGTCGGTTATCTAAAAATAAAGCAGAAATGCAAAACTTTTGGTTTTTCTGAAATTTATATCAAAACACACCTAAAATCTTTTTGAATTTTGTATTTTTTTGTCAATGAAACTAAAATGCATTAATGTAAATAAAGCAGTAAACATTTTGTGATGTCCGGTAAGAAGATCATATCAGTTATTTGAGAAATCTGATCACAGCGTTGATCTTTTTATTTTATATTATCATTAGAAACAGTATGTGACACGGCAACTGCTGATATTGTGGTCCACATAAGCTCACATGCAGACTGTTATGCAGTGCTTTAAAATGATACGATTTAGGTGTATTATACTAACACGTTGTGGTTCCCACACACACGACATACTCCCGTATCAAGAAATTGCACAAAGCTTCCTCGTAACGCGTGATTATGCCAGACTTATCCGTTTAGTTAAAAGATATATAGCAGAGGTGTACAGGTCAGCAAACGAATGCAGCAAAGTAACATGTGCATATATACCAGGTTGAGGCTGATATCAACTACTGATTTACATCAGTAAATTGATACGATGTAATTATGATCTTTGATCAATAAAAACATGAAGTTCCTCAATTCTGTAACTTTCGGTTTTGGCATTTAAGCTCTTTTAGCAAATATTCTGATTAAACTAGGTCCGTATATCAATACGACAAAAGTTTAATCAGAATATCCCGGATAACAATAACATAACGACCCGAAACCTCAGATTTTGGCAACTCTATCAAACGAAATTACGGTACTAAGACCATATGCCCATGAGGTGTTCAGCCACGAACGAGTAGTTCGTTATGTTTGTATCACTAATGCACGCAGTTTTTAGTCTATGAAGCCTATCAGCACATCACACGTAATCAACACATGCCTCATAATACTTTACATATCTTTAGCCTGTGTCAGATCCCCACTGATGTACTATCATTTCCTCTTTTTATCCTGGAAATCATTTTTGGTTTTTCTATTTTTATGGCTTTTTGAATTTTTTAATGGTTTTGGTTTTTCTAATAAAAGACTCCCCCTAAAATGTAAAACATATTTTTGGGTTTTTGAACTTTTCTAGAAAAACTGTAAAAACTTTAAAGAAAATTTTTAAAAACTAAAAAGCAATAAACCAAGGTGATGATTAGTCCTGTTTTTCTTTTATGTTGTTTACTTTTAAAAGATACTCAAATCGGGATCTGTCAAAAGCTTTTGTGAACAAATCTGCATGTTGATAGTCAGTATGGATTTTGACCATATCTATCAATTCTTTAGCGTAACAATCACGGATAAAGTGATACTTAATCCGGATATGTTTAGCTTTAGAATGATTGCCCGTATCTTTAGTTAATGTGATCGCGGCTTCATTATCACAGTGTATAGGGGTTTTAAGAAATTGCAAACCATAATCCACCATCTGCTGCTGAATCCAGAGCACTTGCGAACAGCAACTCGAGGCTGCAATGTACTCGGCTTCACAGGTAGACAGCGCAACCAAAGTCAGCTTCTTAAATTGCCAGGTGACTAACCTGCTCCCTAAAAACTGGCATCCAGCTGTCGTGGATTTGCTGTCCTTGTCACAGCCGCCCCAATCTGCATCACTAAATGCGATAAAGTCAAAATTATCGTAATTAGGGTACCAAAGTCCTCTCGAGGGACAACCCTTCAGATATCTAAGGATACGCTTGACCGCTGTCAGATGACTTTGTTTCGGCTTCGACTGGAAACGTGCGCAGAGACATGTTGCGAACATTATGTCTGGCCGAGATGCGGTAAGATACATCAGAGATCCGATGATTGCCTTGTATGTAAACGGGTCCGTCAGCTCCCCCTTAGCGTCAACTCCAATCCCGTGATTGGGCTGAATCGGGGTATCCATCGGCTTGGAATCCTCCATCTAGAACCAGCTCAAGACTTCGGATACGTATTTCGTCTGGTGAATGAAGATCCCCGTTCGTCTTTAATCCACCTGCAAGCCGAGGAAAAACTGCATCTCCCCCATCGCACTCATTTCGAACTTTTCCTGCATAACACGTTCAAACTCCCTGCACAAAAGTTCGTTAGTTGAGCCAAAAATAATATCGTCAACATATATCTGGACTAGAAGCAAATCATCTCCTGTTTTCTTCGTGAACAAAGTACAGTCGACCAGTCCGCGTTTGAATCCCTTCGACATGAGGTACGTGCTCAGCTCCTCGTACCATTGACGTGGAGCCTGGTGCAACCCGTACAGTGCTTTGTTCAAGACGTAAACCTTATCCCGGTGGATAGGGTCTTCAAAGCCCGGTGGTTGACCGACGTAAACCTCCTCTTTGACAACTCCGTACAGAAATGCACTTTTGATGTCCATCTGATACACCTTAAATTTCTTGTAGGAGGCAAACGCTAGAAACATTCGAATTGCCTCTATGCGCGCCACAAGTGCATAAATCTCATTATAATCAATCCCTTCGATCTGATGAAAACCTTGTACTACCAATCTGGCTTTGTTCCGTACAATCACTCCTCGATCGTCTTTCTTACACTTAAACACCCACTTGGTACCAATCTTCTTCCGTCCTGGAGGTAAATCAACGAGCGTCCAGACTCCCAAGTTCTGAAATTGTAATAACTCTTCTTGCATCGCTTCAACCCAGGCGTCATCCAAAAGAGCTTCTTTATATGTCCGCGGCTCGACCTGCGAAACATAACATGCAAACGACCAATCATTCTGACAACCAGATTTTTGTATTTTTGCATATAAAGCTAAAGCACAAAACGTTCTGGTGAATTGACACTTCTCAGCTGTCCTCTCGTCATTACACTACTTCCAGGGTCACCGATAACTTGCTCCAGCGGGTGAATACGGTGAATTCGAGATTTCGGATGTTCAGGTCCAGGAACTCCCGTCTGAATAGTCAAGTTCGCTACTGCATCCAGATCATGACCCGTGTTAGAAGATGAAGCAACATCTGGATTTGGGTTCACTGGCGGTGCCTCTGTTGCATTTTCAAGAATAACTTCTTCAAATTCTCCATCATCTTCCGATTCTGAAGTATCTAAAGTTGTGGAAGCCTCTTGAAACACTTCTTCCTCCGGTACAGGAACATTGGTATCATTAGAAGCTGTTGGAGGAGTTACAGTGATCGGACGCACCAACGGTGAAGTCACCGCGTTTTCACACTCGTAAAGTAATCGGATAACAGCCTCTTCAACCAAGTTATCTAGATTGAATGATTCAAAGAAATCTTTGTAATCAAACATCCAATCAGGACCAATCCCTTGCACATTCTGAGTATACCGTTGAACTTCTACCTTAGACCAATCCTCCACCTGACGAGTTCTTTTGTTGTATACCCGTTTGAGCGGGGTTGCATATCCAACAAAGTATCCCTCTTCAGCTTTAGGACTAAACTTCTCGCTTGGGTTCAACATCGTGCATGGAGCCCCAAAAGGTTCTAGATACTCCAAGTTCGGCTTTCTTCGGTGTAACAGCTCATCAGAAGTTTTGCCAAACTTCTTCACCGTTAAAACCCGATTAAGTGTATAATTTGCCGCATAAATCGCCTCGTTCCAGAACATTACTGGAAGATTCGAGTCTGCTAGCAATGTTCTCGCCGCTTCTATTAGAGTCCTGTTTTTACGTTCAGCAACACTGTTCTGTTGAGGGGTATACGGAGCCGAGTATTCATGATGAATTCCTTTGCTTTCACACAGGTCATCCATCTTGGCGTTTTTGAACTCCGTCCCATTATCACTCCGAATTCTCTTAATCTTGAGACTATAGATGTTTTCCAATCGAGTGAACAGAACTTTCAAATTATTAAAGGTGTCACTTTTATGCTGCAAACACATCACCCATGAAAATCTTGAGTAGTCATCAGTGACAAATCTTGAGTAGTCATCAGTGACAACTAAACAATAAAGCTCTCCAAGATGACTTTTGCGTTTGACAGGTCCGAATAGGTCCATGTGCAATCGCTCAAGCGGCATCTCAACAGAGTTAACGTTCTTCACTTTGTGGGACTGTCTGTGTTGCTTTCCCTTTTGACAATTCACGCACTTGTCATTCAAATGGAAGTGTTTAACGTTCATACCATCAACAAGCCCATTTTTCACTAAATGATTCATTTTCCTCAAATGAATATGCCCCATCCTTCTGTGCCACATTATTGAATCCTTCTCGGTCTCTTTCGAAGAAACATGTTACACGCCCCTGGGATGTCATTGCCTTGGACATATCAAGAATATAGAGATTGTTGACGCGAGGTGCCTTCAACATAACCCACTCTTTTGGAATTTCGAAGCCCGGTTTGAGAATGTAGCAAGATTTGTCATCAAAATAAAAAGTAAATTGTTTGTCACAGATTTGACTGACACTCAATAGATTGTAATCTATCTGCTTCACATACGATATCCTCTCAAAACTCACAATACCATTACTCACGCTTCCTTCCATCGTGATATATCCTCCTTTGTTCCCGGCGAATGCAACGTACCCTCCATTAATATTCTTCACATCAAACAATAAAGCTAAATCCCCTGTCATGTGGCCTGAAGGTCCACTATCAACAATCCAGAGACTGCTAATAGGGCCAGCTGGAGCTCCCTGTTTTGGAGGATCTGTCATGGCCATTAGAGCGAAATGAGCTTCCTTCCCAGCGAAGAACTTTGAATAATCGATTCTGGTGAAAGCATCATCCACTATGCACGACTTCCTCTTCTTCAAAAAATCTGCTTCTGCTAGCAACTGATCAATTTCATCATCCAAAGAAGTAACACTTGCCTCTGAGTCTGATTCGCTTTCTGAATCTGAATAAACTGACTCACACTCCTCAGGAACATCTGAAACTGTGTCAATCACCACTCCTGAACTTGCTTCCTCAGCTTGAACTTCAACAGTTTCAATCTCCACATTCATCTCATCAACCGATTCCTCAGCCTCACTCTCAGTTTCTTCAGTTTGATCAACTATCACCGACTCCTCGATATCAACCTGTCGGGCAACACAAGCCACATTCCTACCAGTAGTTATCTTCTCAACACCAATTTGCATCCCAAACCAGTCAAACCTTTCATCATTCTGGATCACCAAAGCTTGATTCTGATTTGTATTCTGTGTCTGCTCATTTGGTGTAGTGATTGGTATAACTGTTCTGTTTGTGTTATTTGGTGGTTGGGTTTGATTCTGGTTGGTTGTGTTTGGTTGTTGTTAGAGGTGTTCTGTCGGTTTTGGTAATTGTTGTTGTTTTGGAAAGAAACTTGGTTTTGGTTCTGTTGTTGACGGTTTTGGTAGTTTGAGTTGAATGGATTTCTATTACCTTGTTTAGGTGGCTGAGTGCATTCTCTTTTGAAGTGTCCTTTACCTCCACAGTTAAAGCATGTAACTTTCTCCTTGTTAAAACCATAAGTTGTGTTCGGAGAAGTACCCAAATCAGTCCTCCCGGTCTTTTCTATGAACTCGGTTGGTCTTCTCATAATGCTTGCGAAGGCCCACTGAATGTCTATCAGCTCCATCTCCTCTTTGTCGATTTGTGCATAGTCTTCATTGGTTAAGTTGTTATTCCCAATTTGACTAGAAACTAAACCGTTATACGAAGCAACCATTGCTGAGACTAGCGCAATATGTTGCTGAGCAACCTCCACAGTCACATTACTCATATTGGATGTCTCCAATACAACCGGTTGTTGATTGGTTTGATTCACTTGATTCGTTTGAGTCATGTAAGGTTTTTGTTGATGTTGTTGTTGTGGTTGGTTAGCAGAATAGAATGCTGCTTGCTGCATTGGAGAAAATGGTGAAATAAAAGAATTTGTGTATTGTTGTGGTGGTGGTGTATATGATGATTGTGAATAAGATGAGGTTTGTGCTAGGTAGTTGATGGGTTGTTTCGGTGGTTCCATGACACTTGAAATACAAGCTATGTGAGGTGCCACTATTCCACCAACATTAGAGTTTCCCACAGTTGCAGAGGTACCACCATGATATAACTCTGGGTTCTGAGGAATCTGAGATCTCTTTGCTTTCCTCTTCTCCTAGAGTTCTTTATTCTCCAGCTTCTGAATAAACTCGTTGATAGTCCAATACTTGTAAGCATCCTTCTCTTTGAGTACCTCGACATGTTGATCCCAGTACGGTGGTAATGCATCGGCAAACTTGTCCACCAGATCTGTCATAGGAATCTGTATTTCATAACTAGACAATTCAGTTAGTAAATGACAATATCTAGGAGTCAACTCTTTCAATGTCTCGTTCCCGACATAACTGAAGTTCTCAAATTCTTTTCTCAACTCCTCCATCCTCAACCTTCTCGTCTTTTGGTTACCATCATGACGATTCTTTAGCACATCCCATAACTGCTTAGAAGTAGTGCATGATCCAAACTGATGTAGCAAATCGTTTGTGATCGCCTGAGTTAACTGAGAATATGCCTTCTTTTCCACAGCAAATTTCTTCTTCTCATCGTCAGTCAAACTCTCCAAAGGAACCTGTTCACCTGTGTTCTCCAAGACTGGTGCAAAATATCCTTTAGCTATCATCTGCCAAGCCTCTGTACCTTCCCACCCCATGCCTTCAAGATGAATCTTGAATTTCTTCTGCCACTGGTTATACTCCTGCATCTCCATTAGCTTGGGTGGCCGATTCCCGCTAGCTGAAGATAAGTCATTTATTAGTGTAGAAATTGGTAGTTTGAGTATTTACCACCGCGGCTACTACTCCCCAATAATCTGCTGCAGGTTGTTGTGACGAAGATGCAACGCTCTGTGGCATCGAACTAGTCATCGCTAAATGGTTAATCGGTTGGGAAGACTGAGTGCTCGATTTCTGAGCTGTCACTGTCCATGGGTCCATATTCACTTGCTGCTGTTGTTGTGTTGTTCCCGGTCTCGGTGTCGTTGGAAAACCCCACATGATGTTCACAGATTTAGAAATTTACCACACTTAGAAAATTTTCCAAAAACACTTCTACTTTCGCCCCTTTGGATCTCACTTTCGTCCAAAACCTTCGACCAAACTTTTCCACTTTCTTCCACTATTTTTCCACCTTCGCACCCCCGATAAACCGAACGTGGAATTTATGACCCGAATGTGAAACTATCAACACAACAATCCTAGGTTCGCCCTGAAATTAGCTACTTTCGCCCAGAAAAAGCTCAGGTTCGCCCCTAAAAGGTCCAGGTTCGCCCACATCTCTCTAGATTCGACCCATTCATGTTTGAAAAACGGTTACACTTTGAAAAACGGTTATTTTGATCTGAGATTTTCAAAAGTTTATGGATTTTGATGATCTTTATCAGGTTATGATTCGGAATTGATTTGGAACAACTTTAATTCTTGGAAAAGTTGATTTTAACCACGAATTCAAATCAAAAACCTTCAAATTGTATCAAAAACCATTTTCATTGAAAAACAGATAAAATTTGATCAAAATTAAGTCCAAATCAACTCTGATATTATCAATTTTGTTGTTGTATGATCTCTATGGCTCTGATACCACTTTGTAGATGATGAATTTTAGCTAAAACAGGATTATATGATCATACAAGTCACAATTCCAGGTGTGGAAACCCTAGAACTGAACAAAATGATAATACGCAAATCACAACACGTAAAATACCTTTTCAATCACCATTTCATAGATTACTTGTTCAAAATATTCAATACAATGACCTTACAAGTTAATCTAATCACTTTTACACAACTTTAATCTAGAGAGAGACCTGACGTCAAAACATACACATTCAATAACTATTCTAACTTACAAAATGAGCCAAAACTATATATAGTATCTGCACGTTCGCCCATTTACTTGGTACGAATGTGGACTTTGTCCACATTCGCCCCTTATAAAGGTACGAACGTATATAACTTCTTGTCAGCATCCACATTCGCCCAGCTATATTCTTCCTTCGCCCAACATTAATCACCTTCGCCCATCAGAACTTACATTCGCCCTTCACCAATTCACCTTCGCCCCTTCTATATCAAACTAACATATGTTAAAGTTACAATCCAAATCATTAGTCGCAAAACGTGGATCTACAGACACAATTCCCTTAAACAGATTTTCCGTCTGTTCCTAGGGTACACCGGTTCAACAGTTACGGTGCAATGTGGACCATCCCACTTGCCTGAAAAGAAATCGAAATGATACTGCTGTGTTTGCGAGTTTATTTTTTTTTCTATGAATGTTATGCAGTGTATGTTATGCACCATATTAAGCAGGGAATGAAACTGCAGCTGGCCATTCAAATTCGTGATTAAGGGCCAATTAAAGTCGCTTAATTACTCATTAACAACAGCTGAAGACCAGGAGTCGAAAGGCCATTCAAAACCCAGCGTCTTGCGGATCTGGATTTTTCGAGCTGCATTCATGTCTGCAGGTCGTGCGGGCGTTGCGTTGGTTCAAGAATTTCCTCGAACCAGAAAGCATTTTTGCAACCCCCTGCGTGCGCGGGTAGGTGCCCCAGTATAATGTGACTTAACATTTTAATCCTTCCAATTTAGTATCACCTTATAAACTCTTCCCCTTTTCATCCCACAACCAATATCGGACAACTCACATTCACACATCCAACCTCCAACAGTTGGCACCAACTATGTTATCGATTTGTGGCCCTTGCTTAATAGAAAAGAAACACCAAAACCCTAGGTTTAACGAACTCTTTCAACGCTTTATAGTATAAACCTGAACATATAAATTGCAATAAGCCTAATCATCTATGGGGTTGTTTGGTAAAGCTTTTAATGAGCAGCTGAATCATTTAACGCTGAATGATTCAGTATTCAGCTCATTCAGCACGTTTGTTTCAGCATCTGAATACAATGGTTAAGGCTGAACCATTAAGACTTGGGTTGTTGCTGAACCACTAAGCACTGAATGAATCCATTTTTACTTCGCCTACCAATGTAAGACAAAAAGACTAACCACTTAGAGGTCCAACAAAACAACACTTAATGATTCACACTTAACCATTCAGATTCACTTAACTATTCAGATTTTTAATGGTTCAGCACTTAATCAACCAAACAGCCACTATTTAAAATAAACAAACATCATGGAAAACAAGAAATCTATTTCACTCAAGTTGGAAACTAAATAAAACCTCGTTAGTGAATCAAAACTCTATAATATGACACTTAAATATAAATCCTTAAATAGTATACCAAACTCAAAAGAAACTTATACCCCTGACTTATTTTGTAATTATATGAACAAAACAATTATGTCTAACAATACATGCTTCAAAAACGCTATAAGGTAATTTGTTAAGACCATTATCGTGATCTCTACACTGAAGGCAATTTCTGCTCCACCATTTAACCAAACACTGTGCGTAAGGTTTGGTGGTGAATAATTCCAAAGAAACAATAACAAACCAAATGCATAATCTATTATCATCACTTCATTTAGTGAGTTTGTCGCTAACATTTGATTTGACTCAAATGTCCTTTAATCAAATTCTCCTTTCCCAGTCAAACATTTTCTATCGAATCAACGCAGCTCTTCGACCAAACTAACAGTTTCTATATAAGTTTCGATAAAAATACCAAAGAAACTCGTCGTAGTCACCAAATTAAACACCACATAGATCACAAACTTATGTTGATGCATCGATGTGCTTGAATAGAAGATTTTCACCAGTTCTAATGGTTTATCCTATTTTTAGTTACAATTTATGTGAAAGAATGTTAATTATCAAATACAACAAACAAATGAGTAAAAAGCTGATCATGAAAAACTAAGATATTTTTAGTTTAGTTGAAGTCCACCAAAGCTTCTGCTACTTGTCATCCTTTCCAAAAAGAGTGAGTATGAGTTCTTTAGGCTAAATTGAGCTGTGAAAACCCGACTCGAATCCACCTTCTTCATCTTCTTATCCATCTTCACACGCTTTCTTGTTTTCTCTCCTCCGTTAATACTCCGGACATCTGTATCCGGCTCTTCTATAATCGTAGCTAGCTCAGTTCTAAGTATCTCGTCTACATCCAGCCGTGATTCTGTACGTAACTGGGTAGTTGGACGTGTACATGGAATCAACCACATGAGTTTTCTACTTCCGCTCCTCATCCTCATCATACGTTCTCGATCGGTTAATATGTGTGTTTGAGTTCCTTTTGAAGAGATTAGGAGGAATTGTGACTATCTTATAGTTGCTGGAGAGGTTGAAATGTGATGGACTTGTTCTACATATATTGTAAACTATTGTCAATTGACAAGTGCATAAGGAAGACTTTGTCTAATAAATGGTAAGAATAATAGACAGACTGATCAAACGTTATAAGTATACTTCTGTTAGACTGATTCTTTACTTGTTAAAAAGTTGTTCGTCGACTTAATCTGCTATATTTACCATGTCGAGTTTCAAGGGTTGTGTGACCAAAACAATTAAGTTCAAAAGAATTATTAATTCATAGATAAAGAGTCAACTTGGCAATGATACTATATGTACGAGTTTAAAAGAAACTATTATCTTCCAACTGCTACATGAGACTGGGTTATTATGCACATTTTGTAATCGCTGAAAACACATATTTTAGAAGTTTACGTGTGGACAGTGTACATATTTCCACTTCAAAATTTCTTTTACTCAAATAGAAACTTCAACCAGTTTATGTGAGTTTTACTAGTACAACCAAAAGCTTTTATCAACAAACCGATTTAAGAAATCGTTAATAATTGCTCCAGGATAAAACAAATTTGCCCCAAAACTAGCACCATCACACGCACCGTCGACAACCAACACAAAAACACCCAAACCAGCACCATCATTGGGAGTACTCGGTCTTACTTCTAGGGTGAGCAAATGTCAGTTCGGTTCGGTTTTAGAAAAACCATAACCGAAACCGATCAGTTACGTCGGTTCGGTTAATATGTCGGTTATCGGTTCGGTTTCGGTTATGTTTGGTTAATATCCAAACATAAAAATTGTGCAAAATTATAAACTTAAAATAGTTTGTAAAATGTTTGGATCTTTTTCAAGAATACAAATATATATGAAAACGCAAGAAAAATACATGAAATACCGAGGAAACAAATAAAAATATGTTTCAAATATATGGATATACAAGAAAAATACATGAGTTACATAAAAGATATATTTCAAATACATAGATATACATGAAATATATTGGAAATACATGAAAATATGTTCCAAATACATGAATATATGTATGAAAAATACTTAAGTATATAACTATCGGTTCAGTTTCGGTTATTTCGGTTACGGAAGAAGGGAAAACCGAATGGTTCGGTTTTAGCCATATGTTAACCGTAACTTATCGGTTAATTCGGTTTCGGTTATTTTTGGTTCAGTTATCGGTTCGGTTTCGGTTTTTTTCGGTTATCGGTTTTCGTATGCTCACCCCTACTTACCTCGTCTTGCACTCCTGTAAGTACCACTACCGTTCCGACCATTGCTACTTTCAAAACTGGTGACTCAAGGAAGGTTCAAAGCATAACAAAGAAATTTTAGGATGTAGCTTATTCTTTAACTAGTTTTTTTCCCGCGCGCGTTGCGGTGCGCAGCGGGTAATGGAATAGTAACTAACGGTTAACTCCGTTAGTTACTATTGTTAAGATGGTCAACATAGACGCGCGGGAACGGACTTTTGGGTGTGCTAAGGCGAACAACCATGCGAAGTAACACCAATAGCGCACATCGCCGGTGTATGGAACACTAAAAAGCTAACCAAAAGTAGACGTCGGTGTTAGGTAGTATAAGTTGACGGAGTTGGATAGTAAATTAAAGGATTTGAAAAGCAACTTAACGGAGTTTGATAGTCATGGAGTTGAATATAGTAACTTAACGGAGTTGAGTAGTAAGTTAACGGAGTTGAAAAGCAACCTAACGGAGTTGAATACTATTTTAACGGAGTTGAATTGTAACTAATGGAGTTAAATATTAACTCCGTTAGTACTATTTTAATGGAGTTCAATAGTAACTTCGTTAGTACTATTTTAACGGAGTTGCATAGTAACTTAACGAAGTTGAATAGTAACTAACGAAGATGAATAATAACTAACGGAGTTGCATAGTAACTAACGAAGTTGAATAGTAACTAACGATCAACGCCGTTAGTTACTATTGCTATAACTCCGTTAGTACTATTTTAACGGAATTGCATAGTAACTTAACGAATTTGAATAGTAACTAACGAAGATGAATAGTAACTAACGGAGTTGCATAGTAACTAACGGGAGTTGAATAGTAACTAACGGTCAACCGTTAGCTACTATTCCTAAGGTGGTCAACATTTATTATATATAATAATGTTGGTGTCTTCTTTAGAAGTTATTCACACACCAACCCATTGTCAGTCAATTCTACAGAGTTCAACAGCATCATCAAGGGGGTTCATACTTCCAACATAAGATACAAGAACATGAATATGAACAAGTTGAACCAAAGTGGCACCCAGCGTGAGGTTTCACTAAAACTGCTCCGAATTAATGCGGTCTGGATAAGTGAGTACCGGCCGCCATGGCATATCCATATTTTCACCTTGAGGATCTTCTCCTCATTTGTTATGTACATAGGTTAGAAGAAGTGGAATATTTGGATGACGACAATGATAGAAGAAGTTGAGATTGAAGCTACACATTTAGCTTGCGAGGATGTTATCGATAATGATGATGAAGTTCATTTTGATGATGAAATTTTTGAAAATGAAGAATCCGAGTGACAAGTTTCATTATTGTATATAAGGGTTAGGGTTGTTATTTAGAATATTGTGGTATTTCTCATTCTAAATAATGTTTTTATTGTTAATTAGTTATCTAACATTCAAAGAATTATATTGTAATTAGTTTTTTTTCTAATGGTTCTTCTAACTCTTAATAATTGCTTTTGTCATAGATACCATGGCACATACTATGGGGCGAGGTAGTGTTCCAGCTAGTGGTCGGGGTGCTGGTCAAGGTTTTGGACGAGATGAAGGTCAAGCTGGTGAACAAGGTGTTGGACGAAGTAGTAGGCAAGGTAGTAGTCTAGTTGGTGATCAAACGGTTTGGCGTAGTGGTAGTTGAGTTGTTCTACGAGGTGGTGGTCAAGTGTGTTATTGGGGAGTTGGGCGAGGTAGCGGTGATCAAGCTGGTGATCGAGGTGTTGGTGATGATGAGTATGTTTATCATGTGATGAATTCTCCCATTGAAAGTAGTGCTGGTGATGATGAGTCTACATTTCATGTTGCTCCCCCGAGGCGGGGAAGCGCATCCCAAGTTCAAGTACATGAACCAATCAATCGCGATTGGATTTGGATTGTTGAGGTGAGTAAGTACAAATACATTGTTTCTTTATGTACATAAAAATGTTGCTAATATACTTTCGCATTCATTACTTTTCATTTTATAGATTCACTAAACAAGGGGATGCTACCCGAGTTATTTCATCAAACTTAAGGGCTTTGTGGTCCGGTCCATGGGAAAGCTGGAAAGATGTTTGTAATGAGGACAGGACAGAGTTATTTGAACGATTCTAGGGGTGTGATATAAGTGAAATTTTATTTAACTTGTTGGCTAATTTTGTACGTGTTTTTAATGTTTCTTTTTCATAGATGCATTTTCAGTGGGAAAAGAAACACAATGCACAAATTTATACATACTGGGAGAAGTGCATTGCTGGTAAATTCCTCAGTTTGCTACGAACAGTACGAAGAGAGGCTATAGCTATCGTGAAACAAAAACATATAGAGGTTGGTGACGATATGTCTGTTCTTATTGACTTTAAACCACCATGGATAAAATTTGAGATATGGAATCAAATGGTTAACCATTGGAGCACACCTGAGTGGAAAGCAAAGTCTTTAAGAAATAAAGATATTAGAAGTAAGGCAACTGGATAGAGGTTGGAGTTTGTAAGAACCTATGTGGTTCAAGAAGGCGAGTAGAGAAATTTCTACATGGTGTGGTTCTGGAGAAGACAACCGATCAAGAGCTGTGTGACTTGTTCGTTAGGTTTGTGTGAGACAACCCAGATCTGTGTGATCAAAGGCAGTACTAGAAACAAAAGGAACAAAAGATAAGGAGTTTTTAGGGGTTTCAGTTTTCTTGTTGAAAAGTCAAAACACAAAAGAAAACTATTCGGTGAAGTACTACTGTATGAAAGGAAGGAAAAGAAGGACACATTGTTTCCTTAGTTTTTGCTGTTTTTTTATTTGCAGGATGAGTAGAAAACTAAAACATGTCAGGAGCGAAAACCGGAGAAGGCATACCATTGCAATGTCCCAAGTTAACGGCTGCAAATTACACGAGTTGGTCTATTATGGTGGAGTCAATCCTACAAGCATACAGTTTGTGGGAAGCCATTGATCCGGTAACGGGAGGAACGATAGATGCGAAGAAGAATTCGATGACTAGAGCATTCATGTTTCAAACCATACCCGAACATCTATTGCTTCAAGTGGCTAAGTATAAAGATGCTAAATACGTGTGGGAAGCGCTTCTTGTGCGGTACCTAGGAGCCAACAAAATTCAAAGGCACGACTTCGAACGCTTAGAACCAGGTCAGAGATGCTAAAGATAGAATGAAATGATTGATGATTTTGCGGGCAAAGTTAGTGGAATTGCTACAAAGTTCAAGAGCCTCGGGTCAAGCATAGAAGATGAGTTATTAGTGAGAAAATTATTGAATTTTGAGCCTAGGAAATATAAGCAGGTTGTGGCATCTATTGAGCAATACTCGGATATTGATACGATGCCATTTGAAGAGGCTGTTGGGACGTTGAAGGCGTATGAAGAAAAAATCAAACTTGATGATCAGGAAGAAAACGATCAAGGGAAGTTGTTGCTTACAAAAGAGGATTGGAAAGAGAAACAAAGGATGGTGAATTAGATCAAGACCAATATGGACGAGGTCTTGGTCATTTTCAAAGAAGGGGTCCCGGTTACGGTTGAGGTCGAGGTGGTCGGTTTCAACCAAATGAAGATCGAAAGGAACGTGGTACCTATTTAGACAAAAGAAACATCAAGCGCTACAATTGTCAAGACTATGGACAGTATGCGGTTGAATGTCGTAAGCAAGAACAAAAGGAAGAATTGGCTAATTTGATTAGAGATGAAGACAAGCCAACACTACATTGAAGAAACGGATCAACAGGTCAAGATTAAAGGGGTGATTGTTGGGTTAATCTTGACTTGTGCTTGCATTGGTCAGTAGGAGTTTAGTTTAATGGGTCAAATAAATGGGTAATAGTCTGAAGAAACAACGAGTATAATGAGGTAATAGGAGTGGGGTGTAATGACTCGTGTTCGCTGCAGGGTATAATCCTTTGCTCACGACAACGATTAATCTACGGTTATTTGCACAGACGACAAGCAGAGTAATATGAAAGACAAGGATATAAGTGGTTCGGTCTCGTGAGACCTACGTACACTGAAAAGGGATGATCTTTATTGATATAAGATACAAGTAATGATACAAGTGTGTTCGTTCTAATTGGTTGAATGACTACCCTAAGAAAGGAGGTTAAGTCCTCCTTTTATAGGAGGTGCGTGGGCCTAAGGTCATCAGGCCCACTTCGATTGTTAATGGGCTTGGGCCCGAGGCCTGGGCCGGTTGCTTAGGAACCCATTTAGTTGGATCTCAATCCTTAGTTAGGCAAAGTGATCCAAGTTGAGGAGGGCTGCTTTTGATTGGGCCACATGGCGCTAAGTGGTTGGCTGGCTGGGCGGCGCCCTGTCATTGGTACACGTGGCGCACTGTGGCTGCTTCTGCAGGAGGGACTCCTTTTCTTCTGGTGTCAGACGGTGTCAGGCGGCTGACCAGTTAACAGCTGACATCTGATGGGAAGTGGCAAGTTGGGTTCCAAAGGGGATGTACCCAGGCGCTGTCAACTGGACCTTCTGCACAGAGTCAGCAGTGCGCTTTGGCGCTGCTGAGTTACCTTCTTAGGTGTGTTGTTTGGGCGGAGGATCTGGATAATGGGTAGGGTGCGCCGAGAGCGGTAGGGAATAGTACCCTACCCCTTCAAGTCCCCCAAGTCCAGGGTGTCTCCTGTTCTTGCTAAGAGATCTGGTGGGGCGCTGGACTAATGTGTTCTTGTTTTGTGGAGTATTCCTCTGTTGTGTTGTTTACAGCTTTGCAGAACATGTGTGTGAAGAGTATCAATTGCAACTCTTTAACATAGATGCTTGTGATGAAGAGCGCTCGTTGCAGCTCTTTTCACATATATGTTTGTAAAGAAGAGTGCTCGTTACATCTCTGGAAAAATGTATTAACGTAATGAGAGAGTGCACATTGCTACTCCGGTGGCATGTGGAAAGATAAAAGCGTCCCCTTATCTTTGTACATGCCTTCTTTTTTGTAAAAAACCGGCGCCAAGTAGAGACTTAGCGCTGGTGATTATTTTTCAGTTTGGGCCAGTAATAGTAAAATCTGGCGGAGAACGTCTTTTCGATTTTACGTCAACCCAACGCTAAGTGATGATGTGGTAGTCTGGGTGTGAGATAGTAAAATCTGGCGGAGAACGTCTTTTTGATTTTACGTCAACCCAGCGCCAAGTGATGACGTGGCAGTCTGGGTGTGAGATAGTAAAATCTGACGGAGAACGTGTTGGGTCTGCTGACCTGGAGAAGAACAGATGATTAGAAAGCCAAAATATTCTATCTTTTGATCCTTTGAATAAAACAGTTGATTCAAGATACTTCCCCGAAAAGACTGTTGACCCTAACAACTGCTACACCAAACAACTGATAAAGACAACTGCTGCTGCTGAAAGGTCTGCTGAACAAACAACTGATAGACAAAGATCTGATGAAGAAACAACTGCTGATCAAGTACTGAAGAACAAAGGTCTGTTGAACCAACAGCACTTTGGATTCAACAGATGATAAAGACCATCAGAGTTTTCCTTTACAGTAGTTTGTATTAACAGTGTTTTCAATGTAACAATAGTTATAGTTAGCAGATGTTTTATGTTGTTAGTCAGTTAGAGGTCGCTGTCTTAGGTGACGTCAGCAGTGATCATCAGAGGTTTAGTTTAGTCTATAAATAGAACAGTGATTGTACTGTTCTATTCATCACTCGTCATTCTCTTAAGACAAACATTCTCTGAGTGATCAGGCTGAGGGGGAGTTATTGTACAATTGTAATCTTTCAATATAATGAAAGCTTTCGATTAAAAACAATTATTCTCTTGTTTTGATTTATAGTTTATCATTCCGCTACACTTTCCATTTATATCTCACTTCACTTATCTCATTATTTTTCTAAACAATCAAACTCAGATTCTAACAATTGTTATCAGAGCTTGGTCAATTAAATTCGATCTAATCAATCAATTTAATATAAACAGATCAGGTCACAATTATTGATATCGTTTGTTTGTCGAATTGAAAACAGAGTAATAGTTTATTTTCGTTTCAACCGTTAGTAAACAGATTTTGTTTTCGAAAAAATCAGAGAATGACTTCACTTAATCAAGATCCACATAACACTGGCACTAGCAACAAGCCTCCGATGCTTGTCAGATCAGAGTACAATATCTGGCAACGTCGGGTGGCTCATGTGTTAGCACAACAGAACACACGGTGCTGGAAATCGGTAGTATTTGGACCACATGTTCCAATGGTACCGAGTGCCGAGGATCCAAAGATCCAAGTACCAAAGAGTGTTGAAAACTACTCTGAGCAAGATTTTCAAAAAAATTAAGTTAGATGCTAAGGCTTTCAGTATTGTAGCCATGACTCTACCAAATGATATCTATGCTGGACTGTTGCACTGCAATAGTGCAAAAGAGTTATGGGATGCTCTGAAAGAGCAGTTCGGTGGGACTGAAGATGTGATTGAAAACAACCGTGAAATACTTAACCAACAATATGAAACTTTTAGTCACATAAAGGGAGAGTCGTTAACACAACAGTTTGAAAGATTTAATTGTCTGATTAGTGAACTAAAACTGGTTGGTCTAACTTATCCTAATTCAACCTTGAATCATAGGTTCCTTAGATCACTTCAGGACAAATGGGACACTATAGCAATTGTCATGCGAAACTCTATCGGATTTAAGGACCAGACTCTGACTCAGCTTCATGGTAAGCTCTTGACTTATGAGAGAGAGCTTAACCAGAAAAAGAAGCTCCAGGAATCTGGAAAATTGTCTGATGACTATGTATTTGGGAATACAACACTTTTGGGCCAAGATGAGGCATCTGGAAGTAGTAAGGATCAGGGTTATGATCATTACATTGATATAACCACTGGTTTTAACACTGATTCTAACTCATCACCCAGTTATGCTTTTACAGCTAGTGGTGATATCCAGGCATCTGATAATTCATCTTTTGTGTACAATGACCTTCAATACATTGACCCTTTGGACTTAGAAGAAATGGACATCTTGCATCAGGTGGCCCTGCTCAGTATTAGAACCAATAACTTCTATAAGAAAACTGGCAGAAGGTACCCAGGTTTACATGGTGGGTCAAAAGTGGGGTTGGATAAATCAAAGATCAAGTGTTACAAGTGTCATAGAATGGGTCACTTTGCTAGGGAATGTAGGAGTCAAAATGGTACCCCTATGATCACCTATCCAAACCAAAGGCCTCAGACCAACACTTATCAGTTTTCCCAAAACACCCCTGCACCAAATGTGCAAAACACTGCTCACTTTGCACAGACCCAAACCACTGTTCCTGTGCACTATGTCCAAACCACTGTTCCTCAGTATCATTATGTCCAAACACCTGTTACTCAGGCACAAGTGCCAATGACTGCTGCTTCATCCTCTGCTCCTGCAGAGACCAGTCAGCAAACTCAACAGAGTTTCTTCACTCAAGGCTTTGTTGATTGGAGTAGTCTACCAGATGAGATAACAGATGATAACATTGCATTAGTTTCCAATTCTGAAAATAATTTTTGTTTTATGGCACTAGAAACAATTGTTGAAGAGACTGACTCCGAGGAAGTGGTGTCTATGTCTGAAAATGTGACTAATGATGTTGTTGATGAAGTTGTTTCAGCTGAAGAATCTAAAGTAGAGGTTGTGAATCTCTCAGACCCATGGGGAACTGATGATTGTGATTGCCAGTGTAACTGTGCCTTGATGGCTGCTGCTAAGGTATCTCCTCAAATCTTAAATAACTTGTGCTCAGACAAATGTATTGTCGCATTTGCTAAGATAAAAGAGGTGAATGAAAACTTTAGAAAGAAAATTTTGGAAGATGAAATTCAGTTTGAAAAACTCACTAAAGAGTTAAAATCAAAAATAACTGAAAGAGAATCTGAAATCAGCAGTTTAAAACATGAAGCAAGCATAACCAAATACTAGCTTCAGACTATGATAACCAAATATCATAGTTGTAAAAAGGAGCTTGAGTCCACCCAAGTTGAATGTCAGAAATGGGTGGAATCATCAAAAGGTTTTGAGATGATTGTCAACCAACAATCTAAAAGTCATGTGAAATTTGGCTTTGGTTATCAAGAAACCACTTCTCAGAATTCACAAACCACTGACAAAAAGGAACCACAGTTGGTTGAAATCATCCCAACCAATTCAAAAGGTCAAGAAATCAAGGTTACTGAACCCAATGGCAAGAAAATCATTCTTGAAAAGTTGGAAGGTACACCCTCATTTGATGAAATTGAAAAATATCAATTCAAACCAACCTGGTCAGATGAGTGTGATGTCCCTGAAAATTTTCAACCAATGACCTTCAAAACCCCTGATGGTAAAAAGGCACCACAGGCCAAAGTTATCCCTTTGAGAGATCTTCCAACAGATGATCAAACATCTGTTGAAAAGAAGAAAGGAAAAGGGAAAGCCAAGATAACTTGTTTTGTGATTTTTGTGAAAAGAAGAATCATGTCACCAAAAACTGTTTTCTTCTAAAAGCATATGACATCAACAAAGCAACAAGTTTAAGTGATTCTAAAACCAATGAATGTTTAATTTGTAAGAAAAAGAATCACAAAACAAAAGAGTGCCTGGATCTCAAAAATTTTGATGAAAAGATAAAAGAGTACAAGGCTAAAACTCTTGAAAGTCAAGTGGTGAGTACTCCAAAAGGAAAACCCAAACAGACTTTTGAACCAGTCCAAACAGCTGTTACCAAAGGTCTGAATAAAAACTCTGCTCCCAGAGATGTTCAGGTAACAGATGTTCCACCAGTCACCAGACTACCAAGAGGATATGGACAACCAACTTGTCCTCGTCCGCCACATGTTTATGAAGAGCCCAAAAGGCCTTCAAAACCTAAAGTAAACAGACATCCTCATGGTTTTCAGCATCTGACAGGAAGTGATCAAACATCTGTTGGACCAAGTGTTGACATACAAGCACTGGCTAATGGTCAACTACAGCTGTTGAACCTAGTCCAAAAGCAAGTTCAATCCACTGATCATTCTCCTCAACTTAAGGCTGAGACATCTGAGAACCCATCCAAAGCCAATTTGGCTTTGGACACTTACCAAAACTAAACTCTTTACTGATGTGCAGGGAGCTTCTGCTTGCTTAGATAGTTTATGGTATGTAGATAGTGGAGGCTCCAGGCACATGACATGATGTAGAGCCCTTCTTCTAGACTTTCTTGCACATGGAGGGGGTGATATATGCTTTGGTAATGATTCTAAAGGTAAAGTGTTGGGTTCTGGAACAGTTCAAGCAGGGAGACTTAAGTTTGAAAATGTTAATCTGATAGACAATCTAAAATTTAATCTACTTAGTGTATCACAAATGAGTGACAAGGGATATGGGTCATTCTTCACTAAGAAAACATGTAAGATTGTTGGACCAGAAGTGGTTGAAAAGATTAACACCATCATTGCTGAGAGTAAAGCACAACTTGTTGCTCATAGAAGTGGCAATGTGTATGTAGTTGATATGTTGAAGGATAATCCTATGGCAAATGTCTGTCTGTTCTCTGCTGCCTCTACCAAAGAGATAGAATTGTGGCATAGTAGACTTAGTCACACCAACCTTCAAACTATCAACTCTCTCTCCAAACAAAACCTTGTCAGAGGTTTGCCATCAAAAGAATTCAAATGTGATGAGCATTGTGTTTCCTGCCTAAAAGGAAAACAACATAAAAGCTCTTACAAATCAATTGATGAGTCCAAAACTAGTCAGTGTTTACAAATGTTACACATGGACTTGTTTGGCCCAGTTAAAATCATGAGTCTAAGAAGAAAGAGATTCTGTCTTGTCATAGTTGATGATTTTTCTAGGTTTACATGGACTTACTTTTTACATTCTAAGGATGAGACTGCAGGTATTTTGAAGGACTTTGTCACCAAAGTTGAAAAACAATATGACTTGCCAGTAAAAGTCTTTAGAAGTTACAATCGAACAGAGTTTAAAAATAAGGAGTTGGATGACTTCTGTGTGTCAAAAAGGATTGTAAGGCAGTACAGTATCCCAAGAACACAAGAGCAAAATGGGGTGGTTGAGAGAAAGAACATAACTCTCATTGAAGCTGCAAGAACAATGCTAGCAGATTCTGGTTTGCCACTGTCCTTCTGGGCAGAAGCTGTAAACACTGCTTGCTATGTTCAAAACAGAGTTGTAATCAACCCAAGACATCAAAAGACTGCTTATGAAATTTTGTTCAAAATCAAACCGTTAATCTCATTTTTCAAAATCTTTGGATGTCCCTGTTTCATTTTAAATCTTAAAGATTCCATTTCCAAATTTGCAGCCAAAGTAGATTGTGGATATTTTTTGGGATATTCTTCTACTGCAAAGGCCTATAAAGTGTTTAACACAAGGACCAAGACAATAGAAGAAACTCTGAATGTGAAGTTCAATGAACTTTCATCTTTAAAAATCCCAGCAAACCCTGCTGAGTTATTTGATTTGGATAAATTCAAATTTGAAGATATTACTGTCAAAACTAACAGTGCAGGTATTTCACAATCTCCACAACAAGACTACAGAACAGATGTTGTGATTCCAGATCACTATAAAGTCTATCCTGTATCAGAGGAAGCAGTAGTTCAAAACAACTGTCAAAACTTTGTCACAGCTGAGTCAACGACTGTTAGCCAGTCCTATCCTCAAACCACTGATTCACCTTCTGCATCCACTGCTCAATCATCTGTTGACAAGAGTCAGTCCAATTTTACACCACTTGGACCCATTCCTCCACCACCATTCCAAACATCTGTTGACACTACAAAAGTGCAAACAGATGTTATGTCAATAGTGTCACCAAACCTCTGTCCTTCACCACAAAATGCCATCATACCATATCAGGGAGATCTAATCTACCTAAGAGCTCATCCACCAGACCAAATCATTGACAACATCAGAGAAGGTGAGCTCACAAGGAGCCAATCCTCAAATATCTGTCTTTTTGCAGGCTTTCTATCCCTCACACAACCAGTCAAGTACCAAGAGGCACTGAAAGACAACAGTTGGGTGGAAGCCATGCAAGAAGAGCTCCATCAGTTCAAAAGACAACAAGTATGGGAACTTGTACCACTGCCTAAGGATGTTTGTCCAATTGGCACAAAGTGGGTCTTCAAAAACAAAACTGATGAAAGGGGTATAGTTGTCAAGAATAAAGCCAGGCTAGTGGTTCAAGGCTTCAGACAAGAAGAAGGGATAGACTATGATGAAACCTTTGCCCCTATAGCAAGGTTAGAAGCTATCAGACTGTTCCTAGCTTTTGCTGTCAACCACAACATCAAGGTGTATCAGATGGACATCAAATGTGCATTCCTATATGGCAAAATTCAGGAAGAGATCTATGTATGTCAACCACCTAGTTTTGAAGACACATTCCATCCTGAGTATGTCTACAAGCTAAACAAAGCTTTGTATGGACTTAAGCAAGCACCTAGAGCCTGGTATGAAACTCTTTCCACCTTTCTCTTATCCATTGGTTTCACAAGAGGTAAAATTGATAAAACCTTATTTTTAAAATGGAAAGGGAAAGATTTAATGCTTGTTCAAATATATGTGGATGATATCATTTTTGGATCCACATGTAACAAAATGTGTGAGGAGTTTAGGGAACTCATGACAGCAGAGTTTGAAATGAGTGCTATGGGTGAACTTTAGTGCTTCCTTGGTCTCCAAGTGAAGCAACTGCAAAATGGCACATTCATTCATCAAAATAAATATATGAAAAACTTGTTAACCAAATTTGAGATGAATGATTGTAAACCATGTATTACACCCATGAGTACAGTCAAGCCACTCACTGATGATGACAAGGATGAACTGGTTGATCAAACACACTACATATGCATGATTGGGTCTTTATTGTACTTAACAGCATCCAGGCCAGACATTATGTTTGCCACCTGTGTTTGTGCAAGATCCCAGGCTTCACCCAGAAAGTCAAACCTTATTGCTGTGAAAAGGATATTCAGATACCTAAAAGGTGCTCCTACACTTGGTATTTGGTATCCTGCTAATGGAAACATTGAGCTTTCAGGTTATTCAGATAGTGATTTTGCTGGCTGCCACACCACAAGGAAGTCCACATCTGGAGGGTGCCAGTTTCTAGGGAATGCCTTAGTTTCCTGGCAAAGCAAAAAGCAAGCAGCTGTTTCAACTTCAACAGCTGAGGCTGAATACATTGCTGCTGCAAGCTGTACAGCCCAACTCATGTGGCTTCATAATCAACTGCTGGATTTTGGGATAACTGCACTAAGGACTCCACTCATGTTGGATAGTCAAGCTGCTGAAAATATCATCAAGAATCCAGTTTCTCATTCAACCACAAAGCACATAGACATCAGACATCATTTTGTCAGAGATAGCTATGAAAAAGGTTTGATTTCTCTGCACCATGTTCCAACAGAGGATTAGTTGGCAGATGTGTTGACAAAATCTTTAGACACATCTACCTTCACAAACCTGATCTCTCGAATTGGAATGTTAAACATGGATTAAAACAACAAAAATGTTTTCAATAAAACATTAAAATGTTTTCAGAAAATCAATTTTCTCCTTAAAAATAGCTCTTTTGGTTGAAAAAACTGTTTTAAACCTCTGATCAGATAAAACAACCACTGTTTCATTCTATCCACTGTTGGTTGAAAAATCTGTTTAAAACATCTGATCAGATAAAACAACTGTTATTTCATCAGTCTTTTGGTTAAACAACAGAGGTTGGCAACAACCTTTTACCAAAACAGCTGTATGCCACCAGATGTTTAAACCATCAGATGTTTGCCACGTCTGCTCTCAAAAGCAGAGTTTTGCCACATCAGCGGTTTCACCAGAGGCTATAAAACCCTATTTTTCCCCCAAGAGCAGTTTTACTGTCTCATTGTATTCAAAATACTATAACCGCCTTCTTCTTCCTCAAACCCCTAATCAAATTTCAGTCACTTTCACACTCGAAATCCATTACAATGGATCTTCAAACAAAAGTCACCCACAATTACCTACCATATCTGGTTAAAACAGATGACAACGTACCATTCCATTCCACCATTGACATCATTTTAAACTCAAAATACAAAACAATTCTAACTGCTGATGCTCCCATCTATCTCGAAACCCTCCAAGAATTCTGGGCTAAAGCTGAAGTCTTGTTACAAGACAAAAAGCCTACATCCATTATTTCCAAAATTGGAGCCACTAGCATCTCCATCACACCCGAACTAATATCCACAACCTTCTCCCTCAACGACTTGTCAGGTAAGGATTCTTTTCCTAAAACAGAGCTTCACACAGAGTTTCAGGAAAGAGGGTATGATGCTCAAATGACTGGATCAACAATGTTTAAAAAGTTTTTCCCTCCAGTCATGAAGTTTTTCTTCCATACTCTTCTTCTCTGTGCCTCGGCTAAGACCACATCCTTCAATGAAATCCCATTAAGGATTCAGTACATGGGGTATGCTATGTTGTCAGATTCTGACTTCAATCTTTCCCAGGGACTGTTTATGGACTTAGTTTCTAATGTGAAAGCCATAAAATCTGGCTCAAACAATGCTTTTCTACTCAACCCAAGAATTCTTAGTGCAATCCTTCAAAAGGTTTTACCAGAAAATGATTTTCAAAAGGGTGAGTCTTTCCAAATGAAAAGTTTAACTGATGAAACTTTCACAAGAATGCTGAGTTCTTCTACCCAAGAAAAAGTGTCAAAAGTTTCTAAAACACAAACAAAGAGGTCAAAGACAACAACTGTTGTTCAAACCTCTGTTATTGTTAGGATCTGAGTTTGATTGTTTTGATTGTTTAGACAAATAATGAGATAAGTGAAGTGAGATATAAATGGAAAGTGCAGCGGAATGATAAACTATAAATCAAAACAAGAGAATAATTGTTTTTAATCGAAAGCTTTCATTATATTGAAAGATTACAATTGTACAATAACTCCCCCTCAGCCTGATCACTCAGAGAATGTTTATCTTAAGAGAAGGACGAGAGTGATGAATAGAACAGTACAATCACTGTTCTATTTATAGACTAAACTAAACCTCTGATGATCACTGCTGACGTCACCTAAGACAGCGACCTCTAACTGACTAACAACATAAAATATCTGCTAACTATAACTACTGCTACATTGAAAACGCTGTTAATACAAACTACTGTAAAGGAAAACTCTGATGGTGTTTATCATCTGTTGAATCCAAAGTGTTGTTGGTTCAACAGACCTTTGTTCTTCAGTACTTGATCAGCAGTTGTTTCTTCATCAGATCTTTGTCTATCAGTTGTTTGTTCAGCAGACCTTTCAGCAGCAGCAGTTGTCTTTATCAGTTGTTTGGTGTAGCAGTTGTTAGGGTCAATAGTCTTTTGGGGGAAGTATCTTGAATCAACTGTTTTATTCAAAGGATCAAAAGATAGAATATTTTGGCTTTCTAATCATCTGTTCTTCTCCAGGTCAGCAGACCCAACAATCTCCCCCTAGAACAGATGATGCCAAACTGATTTTGGGGACACAATTTTGGCCTCCTCAGTTGTTGCCTTCAAGGAAGTCTTAGTTATGTAACCCTTGGTCTTGGTTCTGGGGACTTCCAACTGATTTTGGGGACACAATTGTGGCCTCCTCAGTTGTTTCCTTCAAGGAAGTCTTAGTTATGTAACCACTGTCCTGTTGTGAGACAATGGTCTGCTGACCTGGAGAAGAACAGATGATTAGAAAGCCAAAATATTCTATCTTTTGATCCTTTGAATAAAACAGTTGATTCAAGATACTTCCCACAAAAGACTGCTGACCCTAACAACTGCTACACCAAACAACTGATAAAGACAACTGCTGCTGCTGAAAGGTCTGCTGAACAAACAACTGATAGACAAAGATCTGATGAAGAAACAACTGCTGATCAAGTACTGAAGAACAAAGGTCTGTTGAACCAACAGCACTTTGGATTCAACAGATGATAAAGACCATCAGAGTTTTCCTTTACAGTAGTTTGTATTAACAGTGTTTTCAATGTAACAGTAGTTATAGTTAGCAGATGTTTTATGTTGTTAGTCAGTTAGAGGTCGCTGTCTTAGGTGACGTCAGCAGTGATCATCAGAGGTTTAGTTTAGTCTATAAATAGAACAATGATTGTTCTGTTCTATTCTATTCACACTCGTCATTCTCTTAAGAGAAACATTCTCTGAGTGATCGGGCTGAGGTGAAGTTATTGTACAATTGTAATCTTTCAATATAATGAAAGCTTTCGATTAAAAACAATTATTCTCTTGTTTTGATTTATAGTTTATCATTCCGCTGCAATTTCCATTTTTATCTCACTTCACTTATCTCATTATTTGTCTAAACAATCAAAACAATCAAACTCAGATCCCAATAGAACGTCTTTTTGATATTACGTCAACCCAGCGCCAAGTGATGACGTCACAGTTTGGGTGTGAGATAGTAAAATCTAGCGGAGAACGTCTTTTTGATTTTACGTCAACCCAGCGCCAAGTGATGACGTGGCAGTCTGAGGTATTTAATGTGCAATCCCCATAATTAAAAATAAAAAGGTTTCCTTGAAATTAGGAAACGTGCTGGAGAAGCTGAGACGGTTGGTAAACGTGTCAGGGGGCAGAGGGGATGTCTGCACAGTTGTCAGTCACGTCAGCACGTGGGTGGGTGGTTATTCTTCGTGTGTCAGGCGAGTAGCCGTACACGCGCGCGAGTGGGGGCAGTGTCAAAGTACCTGCTGACGTATGGCAGGTGAAAGGTCGTTAGTCTGACAGACGCGTGGAGTCACGTGCTGCTAGATGACTGCTGCCATCCAGCTGTATGCCACGTGTAGCGTCTAGATGCCTTCTCTTCTGGCAAGGTGAAGGGTCTTCTGCCAGCTGTGCCCATTGCATTAAATTCGATGGGTATATATAGCTGAGGAGGCTCTTCGATTTTATCTTTATCTCATTTTCTCACAAAAAAATCCTTCAAAACCTCTCCCAAGCATCTTCATCTTTTCCGGTGAACCTTTAAGTTTTCTGGCGAGTTTATTCCCTAAAAAATCTTCTTTTTTCTTTGTCAGTATGTCTGAAGGGTCTACTGTTGGGGGAAACCCCGAGAAGGCTATTGAGAAATCCAAGAAACTGATCCACAATACAACCTGCAAGTGGAGTGATAAGAGTTTTGCCAAATTTGTGAAGGCCATGGAGTTTGATCCGTCATGGGAGGTGGAGCTTCCGACTGCTAAGGGTACCGCTTTAGCCCCTCCCCCAGAGAAGATGAGCTTGTATGGGGCACACATTGCTCTTTGTGGGTTCCGTCTTCCTGCTACCAAGTTCCAGGTGGATACCTTGGTTAAGTATGGTGTTCATGTAACCCAGGTTAGTGGGTTTGGTATGCTTCGTCTTGTTCATTTCGATGCCTGTTGTCGTGCCTTGGACATTGAGCCTTCCTTTGAACGGTTCAATGTCTTCTACTTGATGACCATGGAGCAGTCTTGGTTCAGTTTCGTCCCTCGTCCTCATATACCACCAGTTGGGACAACCCCTCCTAAGTCGCTTCATGACTGGAAAGAGAAATTTTTCTACGTCAAAAGGGGGGGTCATACCTCTGGATATGCCATGGAAGGTTGTTGCAGAACGTCAAAGGGTGGCTGGTCATCCTGTTATGGAGGGGTTCAGTGAGCAAGCATGGTTTAAAGATCTGGTGGCTCATGCTTCCCCGTTTGACACGGGTATGTGTTCGAAAGCCATGCTGGCTTTGTTGGGTATGAGCCGTGTTCAGCTTGTGGAGGGGAAGGAGCCTGTGGTTGCTGCACCTGGTAAGTTCTTTGTTTTCGTGCTGCTCGTCAGTTGTTATTCTTACTATGTACTGAGTTTCGTCTTGCTTTACTCAGGGAAGTCAAAGTTTGATGCCTTTTTGGCGCGAGATAAAGCGCCTTTGGAGTGGAGAGAACCTGCGGAGGGTAGGGTGTCTGTGATTGATCAGATAGTTGACAGATTTTATTTTCCATATCTAGAGTTCAAGCCCTCTGGTATGATTATCTCACGTGAGCATCCTATAAATCCTGATCCTTTATGTTCTGTTCCACACGTAACGACCCCTTATTTTGTTATTCCCTCTAATGAGGAATCAACTGGGTCTTCTGTGGAACTGGTTCATCCACCGCCTCCGTGTGGAAGTAAGAAGAGTGCGTCGCGTGTGCATAAGCATAAGGTGTTATCCCAAGTTAAATCTGCGCCTTTGAGTGCAGGTGGTGAAGGGCCTTATTTTGGTCAGCGTGAAGGGCGTGTGGAATCTTCGTCCTCCGCTCCTGAAGATGTGGACGTACCTGAGACTCCATTGAAGAAGAAGCGCAAACTGGGGAATGTCCAGAGTGGGAAGTCCGGGTCCTCAAGATCTGAGGGTTCTGGTGGAGCTGGACCGGCGCCGTTTGCGCTAGAAATTAGTCCGCCGCCGGAGCGCCGCCCTCTTATATAAAAGAGTGTGAAGAAAGTGACTAGTAAGTCAGTGATATGTTCAGCTTGTCTTCGTTGTATTTACATGCTCCTAAGTGTTATGCTTTGTTTTGTTGTAGTTGTTTCTCTGCAAGCTCCTGGTTCCTCCTCAGGTCCAACTCCTTCTGAGGTGGAGATTGCCAGGAAGAGGCAGGAGGCGGAAAAGGCACGGACGGAGGCTGAGAAAGCTCGGGCGGAACAAGAGGCAGCTAAGGCCGAGAAGCGGGCCAATGAAGCTGCTGCCAAGAAGGCTGAGGAAGAGAAGGTTGCAGCTAAAAAGCTGCGTTTAGAGAAGGAGATAGCCAAGAAGGCTGAGGAGGAGAAAGCTGCAGCTGAAAAGCTGCGTTTGGAGAAAGAGAAAGCCGAGGCGGAAGCCAAGGCTAAGTCTGATGAGGAGGCCACCAGGGTTGCCTCAAAGAAGGTGTTGTCCGAAGGTTCCCCTGGGGGTGATAGTGATACCGGGTTGGTTGGGCAAGTTGGTGATATGCCCTCTGGTGGAAAGTCAAGTGTTGAGCGAAGTGACCCGAGCTACTCCGCTAGCGATGTAATCTGGCGCCCGCACTGGAGTATTCGGGAGAACTCCCGCTTTGCTAATCCTCTTACTGCTGAGGAGTTTGTGTCTCAAGTTGTTCCTCCTAAGGAGAGGCAATACCAGGATAGCTTGGCACGTTCGCAGCTGATAACTGATATCTGTGTTGGGCAAGCGCTTCAAATTGCTGCTGTGGAGTCGTTGAAGTGGCGCGATGAACAGTTTGCCCGGGATATTGCTGAGTTTAACTCCAGGAGGTCAGTGCAGGCGCAGAGAGAAGAGAAGCTGAGGTCGGATGTTGAGAGGTACAGGGAGAGGGCGTACAAATCTGAGAACAAAGTGAAAGCGCTTGAGCGTGATCATGCGCTAGCTCAGAAGAGGTGGACTGAAGCCTGCCAGGTTACTAACCAAGATATGATGAAGCTTAAGGAGCAGATCCAAGTGTTGACGAATGAAAATTCCAAGCTGCAAGAGACTGCTGAAGGCCATGAATTGCATGTCAAAGATCAAGAGCTTGTGAGTGCTTCTACCCAGTTATCCGAGCTGGCGGATGAGAAGGAGGCTTGGGTGAAAGAGAAGGTTGTGCTGATGGAGGAGAGGGCTTCCTTAGAGGAGTCCCTAACTTTGTCGCAGACGGAGGCGGAGACCGCAAAAAGCCTTCTGGACGAGGCCAATGTTGCGCAGGAGAAGGCCCAAGAGTCTGTTCGCTGGGTGATGACTGAGGGTATCGCCGGGGTAAGTATTTCCCACCCTTCTCTCTGTGTTATTCTGTATAGGCTATCTTTGACTGTTTATCGCTGTTTGCAGATTTTTAAGCGGATCTGGAATGAGCCCAATCTCGGCGACCAGGTTGCCGCCATTGTTGCTGCTGCACGCGCTGCTGGGGAGGCCGAGGGGTTCGACACCGGGTTTTACCATGCGCTGAATCAAGGCGTATATCTGAAGGTGCGCATCATGGTAAACCCAGGGAGAAGGAGTATGAAGCTGAAATCCTAAAGTTTGAGCAAGTTGAATTCCCTATACTGAAGACAGTGGCAGACTGTAATCAGTATGCTGATCCTACTGGCGCGCTCCGTTACTTTATTGAAGAATCTGACCGTTTAGGTGCGGAGGCGCAGAAAAAAGCAAAGCAAGCGGCTGTTGGTGAAGGCATGTCTGGGACCACTCTGGAGGGGATGGAGGAGCAGTTGCTGGACTTTGAAGAGTCTGGAGGGGAGTAGAGTTTATGTCTAAGATGGTTTTTGTTTCTGTTTGTAAAGCGATGGGCAGCTTGAACGCCCCCTTTTTGGTGTTATGAAAACTTCAAGTTTACTTTGTGTGCATTGTTAAATCTTCTTTGTATAGTAGAATGTTTGGGTTTGATTATTAAGTCCGGCGATAGTTATCCATAATATCTATGCCTTGAAGACCCAAGGACCCAGTAGTGAGCACAATAAGGTAAGCGGTGAAAACTTCATAGAACCCTTAAAAAGGACTTAGGCATGTGTAGCCTAGTTGTTTACAAAATTTGTGACATATAATAGATACGTAACTGTGCCGCGTTCCACGAGCGCGGGACGGGCGTACTATCAATCTTTTCTAGCGCATAGGCGCCCTTGCCTAAGATCTCCTGAACACTGCTTAGCCCTTCCCAAGTTGGGGCATGTTTGCCATGCTTCTCTGTGTTGGAAGCGCTATTGTTTCGGAAAACATAATCTCCAATGTTAAACTCGCGTAGTTTAACCTTCTGGTTGTAGTAGCGCTCCAACTGATTTTTGTATCTGGCCTCTTTGATGGTGGCGAGTTCTCGTCGCTCTTCAAGTAGGTCTAAATTTAGTCGTAGTTCTTTGTTGTTTTGCCCTTTGTCCGCCATGAGTACTCTTGCGGAGGGGCATCCGATTTCTGCGGAACCGTAGGTTAGGCTGAATGGGGTTTCGCCATTGCTGGTTTTTGTGAGTATACGGTTTGCCCATAGGACGTGTGGAACCTCGTCCACCCATCCGGTTCTTTTGGTTACGAGTCGTTTTTTGATACCTTCGATTATGCTTCGATTTGCTCTTTCGACTTGGTCGTTCCCTTGAGGGTGAGCGACTGATGTGAAGATCTGTTGGACCCCCATTTGCGCCATCCATTCTTGTAAGTGTTGGTCTGTAAATTGGGTTCCGTTGTCGCTTATGATCTGGTGTGGTAAGCCGAATCTTCAAATGATGAATTCCCATATGAACTTCTTGGTGTGCGATCCGTCTATCTTTGCTAGTGGCTTTGCTTCGATCCATTTTGTGAAGTAGTCGATTGCCACTATTAAGAATTTGACGTTTCGTGGCGCTGTGGGAAATGGGCCGACAAGGTCTATCGCCCATTTCTGGAATGGCCACGCCGCTGTGACGGGTACCAAGTCATTTTTGGGACGCAAGGTGTTTGGCACGTGGCGCTGGCAAGAATCGCATTTGCGCAATTCTGCTACCGCGTCTGGGTGCATGCCTGGCCAATAATAACATGCGTTCATTAACATGGCAACCACCATTCTGGGTCCTGCATGTAATCCGCAGATACCCTCGTGAATATCTCTGATGAGGAAAGAGGCATCTGCCTTATCAACGCATCGCAGTAATGGGCCCAGGTATGATCGGCGGTAGAGGATTCCCTCTGTCAGCTCATAGTGCATGGCTTTGTGTTGGATTTTTCTTGCTTCCACCTTGTTATCGGGTAATATTCCAGATGCCAAGTATGCTTTGAGTGGCGCCATCCAAGATGTAGTACCTGTTTGGATGACGTTTACTTGTCTTGGCGGGACGGATGGCCTTTCTTGTAGTTCGACACGAACGTCTTTAGCCATGTGGTCGAAGACTGTTGAAGCCATCTTACTCAGTGCGTCTGCGGGTTTGTTTTCTCTCCGGTTGATGTGGGTGACCGTGCAGGAAGCGAAATTGCGCATGAGTAGCTTGGCCTGCTATAGGTATAGGGTCATTTCTGGCGTCCCGCGCATCATACGTGCCATTGATGTGTCCTGCTACTAGCAGTGAATCAACGTGTGCTTCGAGATGGGAAGCTCCCATTTGTTGCGCGATGCGCAGTCCTGCTAGTAGTGCTTCATATTCTGCTTCGTTGTTTGTTGCTGCAAAATCTAAGCGAATGGCGTATGTGTATTCTCTTCTGTTTGGGCTGATTAGGCGTAAACCTGCGCCTGCGCCATCGCTATTTGAGGCGCCGTCGGTGTAGAGCTTCCATCTTTCAGTTGCGGATGTTGCGGTGCGGGGTCTTGTTCGGCTAAGCATTCCGCGATTTTGTCTATTGGTATTTCGGTGGCGAAGTCAGCGAGTACTTGTCCTTTGACTGCAGCCCTTGGTTTGTAATTGATGGTGTGTTCTCCTAGTTCAATTGCCCACTTTGCTAGGCGACCTGATGTTTCGGGTTTCCGTAGCACATCGCTAATTCTGTAGTCTGTTAGGACATTGATCGGATGGCCGTGGAAATACCTGCGCAGTCTGCGCGACGCGTGAATGAGAGCTAACACTAGTTTTTCCATTGTAGAGTAGTTAGTCTCTGCATCTAGCAAGGTTCTGCTAATGTAGTAGATAGGTGTTTGAACGCTTTTTCGGTCTACAAGGAGTACCACGCCAATTGCCCTCTCCGTGATAGAGAGGTATAGGGTTAATGGTTCCTTGGGTAACGGTGCTGTGAGAGTAGGTAAATTCATAAGACATTTTTTCATTTCTTGAAAAACTTTTTCCGCCTCAGGGGTCCAGCGGAAATTACTTTTTTTGAGACAATTCTTTAGAGTGTCTACAAATGGAAAAGACATAGAAGCATAATTGGAAAGGAAACAATTGAGGGCAACGAGGCGTCCCATTAGGGTTTGAACTTCCTTGATGGATGTTGGTGAAGGCATTCGTTTAATGGCGAGGACCTTGTCTGGATTCGCGCGGAACCCGTCCTGCGTGACAACAACTCCCAGGAATTTCCCCTCTTCCATGCCGAAGGAACATTTGCTGGGGTTGAGTTTCATGCGCACCTTTCGCAGTTGATTGAATGTTTTCTGAATGTCTTTCAGCATGTGGCCTTCGTCCTTGCTTTTGATGACCAGATCATCGACGTATACTTCTAGGCGTACTCCTATCTCGTCGACGAAAGCGCTGTCCATGAGTCGTTGGTATGTGGCTCCCGCATGTTTGAGGCCGAAAGGCATTTTGGTGTAGCAAAAGATTCCTGTATCCGTTCGGAAGGCCGTTTTGTCTTCGTCTTCCTTTGCCATTTGGATTTGGTGGTAGCCTTTGTAGGCGTCGAGGAAGCATTTGAAGCGGTATGGAGCGAGGGAGTCCACTTTTAAGTCGATTTCTGGGAGAGGGTAACAATCTTTTGGACAGGCCTTGTTCAAATCTTTGTAGTCGACACACATGCGCCATCCGCCCGTTGTTTTCCCTACCATGACTGGGTTGGCTACCCATGTTTGGTAGCGTATTGGGCGGATGATGCCTGCGTGGAGGAGTTCGTTGACTTGTTTATTCATCGCCTTTGTTTTCTCTAGCCCTATTTTGCGCATCTTCTGGGCGACTGGCTCCACGGATCTGTAAGTGTTGAGCTTGTGTTCCGCGATTTCTCTTGGAACGCCGATCATGTCAGATGGTTGCCAGGCGAATATGTCTATGTTTTTTACCAAGAGTTGTTTGAGGTGCGCTGTTATGGTGTTGGAGATTTCATGGCCGATGATGACCGTTTGGTCCGGGAATTTGGGGTTGAAGACCCAATTTTCCGGTTCCGAACGGGTTTGTGTTTATTGTGGTTTATCCACGTCGATTGCTTGGCATTGTTTGTTGCCTCGAATTATTGCGACGCCAGTGCGGGTAGGAAAGCCTACCATTTGGTGGGGGGTGGAGGCGTTGGCGTTGAATTTCGCCAGGCCTTCTCGCCCTAGCAGGATGTCGTGGTGAGACGTTACTGGTAAAACCATGAAGTCACACATTTCTGTGCGTTCGTGGGTACCGTCTGTCAAAGTGACCGGAATGGTGATTATGCCGCGTGGCATGATGACTTCATCGATAAAGCCTGAGATTGGTGCATTAACTGGAATGAGGCGGGCTTTGTCATCCTCGTCCAGTTGTTGAAACCACTGATCATAGATTATGTCAGTGCTGCTTCCGCCGTCTAGGAACATGGATTGTGTTCGGTAATGTCCTACAACGGCGGTGACAATTAGTGGCGCTGTTGCGGAGGGTCCACCTCGCACCCGGGGGAGGAGGACATCCACCTCCTTCCAGGAGTCATCTGTCTGTCTTGGGCGCTTGCCCTTATTCTAGCTTGTTCCCGCGCCGGAGATAATGTTACAACGATGGTGCGGGGCATGCTGTACGTAACTCGTCTGTAGATTCCGAATTTGTTTTTTTCCGGGTTCTTTGCGTTTATCGTCTTGGTTGGTGTCCGTTAGATGACCATAGTCGTTATGGTATTCACAATATTTGGTGTGGTCGACGTTCTTTCTCTTGCCCAGGACATTGGGCTCCTTGAAAGTGACCTGCTCTGTCTTGAGCACCTATGACGGAGTTTTTGTGAGTGGCGTCCAGTCGGTATTCTTTTTGGGTTGACCTCTCTGGTCTCTTGATTGTTTGTTGGTGATTGTTTGTCGCGCGTCGTTGGCAGGTGAGTATTTGCCTTCGTCCGTCGCTCCTGAAATGCGTCACCAAATGGATTGTTTGCCTCTGTTTCTATTAGAGTTGTTTGTTTGATTGTAGCCGCGATGCTGCTTGATGGAGCGCTCTGAGGATGCATATATTTTGGAGGCTTTGATGACTTCTTCCCAAGAGTCTGGGACACCTGTTTTTCCGGATAGTGTTTTCATCAAGTCCTCGCTGCGGACTCCATTAATGAAGCCTGCGCATGTGAGCTCTTCTCCGCAGCCGATTTGTAGCGCCTCCTTGTTGTAGCGCACAATGAAATCTTCTATTGATTCGTTGTCTGTGCGCTGACATAGGAGGATGTGGGCCTTATCTCGTTTGTGTCGCATGAGATGGGAGAAATGATCTTTGAACTTCTGGATAAGGTCATCGAAGTCTAAGATGCCTCCTACTGGAAGGTTGTCAAACCAAACTCTAGCCGCGCCTGTAAGGGTCTGTGAAAACAGGTGGCACCAGACTTGTACATGCCAGAGGACTGTGGTTCCTGCGCATTCGAAGTCGTGTAAGTGATCAGTAGGGTCTCGCAGGCCATCGTACTTGCCGATGCTGCTTGGGAGTTTTGCCTGTTTTTCTATAGGTACAGTAGCTATTCGCTGGCAAAATTTCGAGCTGGGAGCGAACGACTTAGGCCTATATGGCTTGTTTAAGTCGTCGTCTTCCTTCTTGTGTGATGATGCCGATTGAGTTTTCGTCACTTTTCGCCTTTTGGATTTTGAGATTTTTGTTGTGTCTGAGTCGCTGGTTGGCTGATAGCCATCAGACTCTGATGTGGAATTTTCTGGGTCCTGATCGCGTGTGTTCTTACTGCGATCTCCACCCCGAGACTTAGGACGTGTGGCTTGCTTTTCTTCCCCTTTCGCCTGCGTTTGGCCGACGGGGAAGCCTTGCTTGTGGATTTATCGGCTTGGAATTTTGCCAACATGTTTTGATAGATCTTGGTATTTTTGAGCTGTTTGCGAAAAAGCCACTCGTCGGAGTGCATTGGTGCCTTGGGTGTGTCAGATTCAGATGAGTCTGAGCAAGAAACCGCCAGGGGCGGTGTTTCTTCCCTTGTGGCTGCTTGTGTTATGCCCTTATCAGGAGCTTGGAGCATACCCGTTCTGGTAGTCTGAATGACTGCAGAAGGGGTTGCTCCTGCGGCTCCGACAGGGGTTAGATCAGCCATTTGGTGAGCTAAAGGATGTAGTGTTAAAATTTTTCGAATCTTTCAGCCGACACGGATGGCGCCAATGAAGAAACAACGAGTATAATGAGGTAATAGGAGTGGCGTGTAATGACTCGTGTTCGCTGCAGGGTATAATCCTTTGCTCACGACGACGGTTAATCTACGGTTATTTGCACAGACGACAAGCAGAGTAATATGAAAGACAAGGATATAAGTGGTTCGGTCTCGTGAGACCTACGTCCACTGAAAAAGGATGAACTTTATTGATATAAGATACAAGTAATGATACAAGTGTGTTCGTTCTAATTGGTTGATTGACTACCCTAAGAAAGGAGGTTAAGTCCTCCTTTTATAGGAGGTGCGTGGGCCTGAGGTCATCAGGCCCACTTCGATTGTTAATGGGCTTGGGCCCGAGGCCTGGGCCGGTTGCTTAGGAACCCATTTAGTTGGATCTCAATCCTTAGTTAGGTAAAGTGATCCAAGTTGAGGAGGGCTGCTTTTGATTGGGCCACGTGGCGCTACGTGGTTGGCTGGCTGGGCGGCGCCCTGTCATTGGTACACGTGGCGCATTGTGGCTGGTTCTGCAGGAGGGACTCCTTTTCTTCTGGTGTCAGGCGGCTGACCAGTTGACAGCTGACATCTGATGGGATGTGGCAAGTTGGGTTCCAAAGGGGATGTACCCAGGCGCTATCAACTGGACCTTCTGCGCAGAGTCAGCAGTGCGCTTTGGCGCTGCTGAGTTACCTTCTTAGGTGTGTTGTTTGGGCGGAGGATGTGGATAATGGGTAGGGTGCGCCGAGAGCGCTAGGGAATAGTACCCTACCCCTTCATAGTCCAATCTTAAGTTTGCATATTAGGTTGTTTTGTTTTTAACGGATATTTTGCTTTGTCCGGGTATTAGGGAGAGTCTAATGGTAGATCTTGATTAAGTCTTAGTGTACGTTGGTTTGTAGCCTATTTAAAAGGCTTGTTGAGTTGTTGAATATACACCTGCACTTTTGCTTTCTTCTGCTGCATCTTTCTTATTTTCATTTCATACTTAGTGTGTTTCAATTGTTTGAGTGTATTTGTGGGAGGTCAAAACCATCAGTATTCACCTACCATATGTCGGATCAACTTCCAAATTCTGTACCATGCACTATATATTCTTCGGTGAAATCATCATCTATCGGGTCTTGGATATTGCAACAGATGTTAATCGCTTGTCTTATCAACAAGGCAGCCTCATCACGCTTTTTGACTCTACACCCTTGACGCACACAATGATCAAATATATTGATCTTTCATATTGCACTTTCTCTCGGATACAAATGGACAGAAAACAAATGCTTTGTTATTTGTCTTGATAAAATACAAATGAGGGAACTATTAAAAATATATACCATAGATATGGAGGGGTTTTTAAGAAGTTATTGGCGGGTAAAGTTAGTTTATTTTGGAGGGTGTTGGGTTTAATCTTGATTGTTAGGGTCAATTCGGGTCACGGGTCAGCAAGATTAACGGGTAACGAGTCTTGTAAACGGTCACCAAATATCTAACGGTTGAATGGGGAGTGATTGACCGAGTAAAATGGAAGTCATGGTGTGTTTGTTGCTAATATGTAGGAGAAGGTGGACTTAGTTTGTTGCATGTAGGGTATGTTTGGCAAAACTTGCTGTTGGCTGGTAGCTTCAAGCTGGTAGCTGGAAGCTTGTAGCTGAAAGCTTTTTAAATATATTTTGGTGTTTGGCAGAGTAGCTGGAGCTTTTAATAAAATGTATAAAATGACCAAAATATGCATAATTAAAAGCTTGTAAGGAAGGTTTTTATTTTATTTTTAAAATAGAGTGGGTATTTGTGTCATTTACTCATTAAAAGCTTGTAGCTAGTAGGAGCTTTTTCTTAAACGCTAGTACTAGTAGCTTTTCACTATAGAGCTTTTTCTCCAACCTAAAAGCTTGCAGCTCCTTCAACCAAACAAAGCGTTTTATTGAGTAGGAGCTTTTTCTTAAAAGCTTGAAGCTCCTAAAAGCTCTTAAAAGCTCCTTGCCAAACATACCCGTAGTTTCATTATTATAAGTAGTAGAGTTAATTATTGTTATGTACCCTTCTTTTGATCATCAAATACAGTTTGTTTCAGAGATTATATTTCCTTTTCATATTCACGTATATAGTGTTGTGTTGTGAGTTCTTGGGCCTGAACCAACAGAGGGAACTATAAGCGTTTTTCAATCAAGCCACCAACCAATCAAAAATGATCAACTGTCCCGATGCCCACTTTGATGCGCCTCATGACTTTTATAAAAGTGGTTGCACATCTTTAAAACTAATTATAATACTAAATCTAAGTAAATAATCCTAGACTAATTATATTTCTAATCTAGGATAGATGTTTAGGTTAATACACGCATACAATCATAAATAATAGAACTAGAGAATGCTCTATCAATTACTCACCTTACTAAACCTGAACATGCACTAAAATATGCCATCTTCACTTAGTGTCTGTATAAGTTCTAAAACACACTTTAATTTAACAAAACTACATTTGGTATTTCAAAACACATTTTATTGAATGTTTAGATAACTACACCCACCATACAACACACAATGAATCATGTTGCACACAGAATATACTCAGGTTAGTAACGGTGAAGTTAACCTATCCACGCTGGCAAACATACTAGTCCAGACACTCAACGTATTAAACATCACTATTTATTAACTCGCGCTTTACTACTAAAATTTTAATGTTAGCTACACACGCCTGTTAGGTATTATTGGTACCCACACACTATCAACGACACACACACACAATGTTGCTACCGTTGTGGCCTTCAACACTATTTTTTCACTATTGTGGACTTCACACACTTAACTCGTTTAGTCAACAACTGGGAGTTCGGTTGTGATGTGAACGAGTATGATAAACCAAATGGAACATGTAGGGTTGGTTTACTGAGTTAGCTAAGTGATGGGGCCAAACAAAGCTAAGTCGAAGTTATAAATTTCTGTTGAGTCGAATTTTTGTAACGTTCTTTAGGAAACTTCTAATAAATAGACGAATTCAATAGATTTAAATATACCTTATTTAATTGGATCGATTGTTGGGTTATTATATATAAAACCCTAAATTTGTATAATCATCGCTTTATGAAAAAGTTGGTTCCGGGCCGAATGGATTTTGTTGGATATGGGTGGATTGAACTTGGGTCTGTTGGCCGGTTCTAAGGCTCTAAGCTATTTAGTTTTGCCAGATAATCAAAACCATTTCTATAAATTACCATTGGGCCAATTTGTGTAACTTAGAATTGCGCCTTTGGGACAGGTTAAGTAATTGGGATGGAGTGGGGGCAATAGTCAATGGGCTGGATATCTACTTAATCTAATTGGACCTTGAATTGTCGGGCTAACTGTTACGGGCCATATTGTGGACTTTAGACCGAGTCCCAGTATTTTTTTAAACGGCCATAAGGTAGCGTAATGGAATGTAGCATTACAATGAAATGAAAAAAAAAGTGTTTGGTTGGTCAAGGTAATGAAATTATCCATTTACCACCTTCATTCAATTCGCTATAAAAATCCCAAAATTCATTTCATCCCCCGGTTTTTTTTTTCATTCCACTTCCTCTGTCACCATTCGTCTGCACCGACCATCACCACCACCCACCTCTACCACCACCACCCATCACCACCACCACTTGACGCCACCACCGATCACCGCTATAACCGACCACCACCAACCACTGACTGACGCCACCCACCGACCACCACCACCACCACCACCACCACACCCCACCCACCGATTACCACCATCACCGACCACGACCACCACCACCCATCGTTGCCGTCGCTACTAACCACCACCGTTGCCGCTACCACGATCTCCACCACCAACCTCCACCGGCACCAACCACCGTCGCCGGCACCCACTATCAACCGCCATCACCACCACTCACCACCACCGGTTTTATTCCTGAGTTTTTTCCTACCTACCAAACAATACAAAGTAATGATTCATTCCATTTTCTTACGTGATAACCAAACAAGACCATGGAATGGTAATCATCCATTTGATTCCTTTGTCCATTCCATTCTCTTGTCCATTACATTCCATTGTCCGTTCCATTACCCATACCAAACAGACCCTAACTTTTTCATTCACTAATATATATGTGTATATATATATATATATAGGATTAGGTTCCATTAGGAACCCTCATTTTATGAAAGAACTAAAGAACTCCATGTAGCCAATAATAGCATGACATGTGTTATTGTTTTGTTGTTATTATACAATTCTGACCATTTTTTGTATATCCCAATGCCAACTTTCCCTCCATTTTGTGCATTGCATTATTAGTATGTATACACATAATATATATTGATTATACACACACATAGAGCTCAGTTACTGATCATCTTCCACCTACAATCAAAATAAAAAAACCCTAAATAATGAGTGAAAAACCTAACCTAATGGCGACGAACACACCTAACCACGACCAAAAAGATTTCATTTCTACCGAGGATCTTGAACTTGTGAATCGTTTTTTTTAGAAAATCCACAACCAGTCTCGATGATTAGCCCAAGCCATGGAACATCTAAGCGAAAGGGGAAGGAAGTTGTAGATGAAGTCCCGCTTACTGTTGACGAGTTGCAATCGACTGTTGATGAAGTTGGGTCATCTCACGTGTCGGATCTTAACAACCTGGAGGAAGAGGGTCTTGGTGAGGCTGAAGGTAAGGTTTTGTTTTTTTATATGTGTGTGTGTATGTGTTTTGTCATGGTGTACTCTTTGTTTAAGAGTTTATATCTTTGCTTTGGTTGAAAGGATCACTTTGTACATGGAGATTTTATAAAACTGCATGGATTATTTTGTTAATAGCTTTTTATAAAAAGGATCCTACAGGGTCAAGTAAAGTCGAATTAAAAGAAGTACAAAACTTTGTTTTTTTGTAGTTATCTCTGTGTGGGAACCCTAAACATGTTTTTTTACACCGGTGTAAAGTGCAATTAAAACATGTACAAAAATGTTTTTTGTAGATAGTAGATGTTCATTCTGGTTTACACCCAATGGGACTCGTTACTGGGCACCAATTGTTCCTGAGTGTGATAAGCCGAAGGTGATGACTACCTTTAGGCTGTGGGAAGAGGTCGTAGAGTTCTATGAGGCATCTGCGAAGAAGTGTGGGTTTTCGACTAGGCTAGGAACTGTGAAGAGGCATAAAGGTAGGATAACCCATAGGTACATCCTATGTTCTAAGGCTAGCAAACCCCTAAAGGCTAATAATTTTGACTCAATGGACGAGATATCTCTTAAGGGTAGGGAGTCAACTTACAAAGTTTGTGATTGTAAGGCGTCCTTTAGGGTGAACTTTTGTGAGAAAACTACTTCATGGGATATTTATCACTTTGAGGAACCACATGCTTGTTCCCACTTACAATAGGGACCTTACAAAACTAGGTCGGAGGTCGGATTTTGCGACAAAGTAATTTATTCCAGGGTTAGTATGAACAAAGTAAGGGCAACAGTGGTGCACAAAATCCAGGTTATTTTAAAAGGGGGCATCACAATGTGAAGGGTACTCCAGCGGATTTTAAAAACTTTGCAAAGAGTATTCGACTGTTTATGGGCGAGAGAGATTCACAATTGATGATTGACAAGCTGAATGATAGAGTGAAGAATTTACTGAATTTCTTTTCAAGTACAGTCTTGTGAATGGCGAACTTAGGTATCTTTTCTGGGCTGATGAGATATCTAAGATCAATTACGAAGCTTTCGGCGACGTGCTTGCATTTTTGAAAATGTTTTTAACAGCTTGCAGGAACTGGTGTTGATAATTTGGAGGTTCGAGCGGCACTACATAAGCTAGTATGGAACATCTACATCAAACCTACAACATTTGAAAGTCGCTGGGCGAAGTTGTTGGACAAATATGGGCTCAATGACAATGAGTGGCTTAAGGACATGTTTAGCATAAAAGAGCTTTGGGTACCTGCGTATTTCCATGATATTCAGATGTGCTGTCTGATGAAAACAACCTCGTGCTGCGAGACTTCAAATGCAGCGTTTAAAATAAACTCAAGTTGGGCCAACACTCTTGTTCAGTTTCTATTATGCTTTGACGCAACCATGGATGCGCAAAGGTACAACGCGCGGTTGGCGGAGTTCCAAACAGAAGACATGTGCCTTGAGTTGAAAACTGGTATGCCATTCGAAAAGCAATGTGCCATGGTGTATTCGAAAGCTATATTCAAGGAAGTTCGGAAAGAAATGTTGAAAGGCTTGTTGTATTGCTTTATATCTAAACAAGATGAAAGCGACGGATTGCAGGTGTACACCATCACACATCTTGACAAGAACACTGACGTGGTGAATAATTTCACGGTACGTGCCACACACTTTTTGGCAAGAACACTCACACAGAAACACTGACCTTTTTGGATAACTATTTCTTTTTTTAATTTTGGGGTTTTGTGTTTTTGTTGCCCAGGTGAAGGTTGATGCTGCGGAGGAAACTACAATGTGTCACCATATTTTCTGTGTTTTCAGGTACACCAAGGTGCATTCAATCCCAGAGAAGTACATACTCGACCGCTGGAGGCGTGAGGCGATCCTAAAAAATGTGTTTAGTATAACCGCACGTTACGGGTTAGACAAGAGTGAAGGGGCTGTCATGCGTAATGAGCTGTTTGAGATGTTTTCCCAGTGTATTGATCGAGCTAGTTTGTCGCCTGGTCGTATGGCGTTGTTAACAGAGCAGGTAAAGGCCATGAAGGAAGAAGTTTTTGGAACTAGAGATGATGCAGGTGGGAAAGGCAAGGGGAAGGCTGAAGTGATTAGCCATCTCTTAGGGGTCCCAGAAAATTTGGAGGTGTCAGGCAGCAATCCCCAAGGAATCAGAAACAAGGGATGTGGGACAAAGCGTCGGCTAATTGGCCCTGGAGAAAAGGCGGCAAACAAAAAGAAGCACCCCCGCCAATGCAAAACGTGCTATGAATATGTAACCGACCATGACTCAAGGAACTGCCCGCTGAAGAACCAATACGAAGAGGAGTAGGTGCTTTTGTGGAAAATTACCCCATGCCCCTCGTAGCTACTTTATTTTGGCGTCCTTTTTTATCGGCTTGTGCTGTATGGTCAAAACGTTTTAGGTCTGCGCATATCTTTTTGGATGTTACGTTTGTGCAGGGTAGTATATGTTTCCTAGACAAGTATATGTATGGGTATGTAATTAGGGGGTGGGGGTTTTAATGCAAATAGTAAGTGTTTTAAAAGTTTGTTTTACTTTTTTGTGCATCAGTTTTTATGGTTGAGAAAAAACCCGGGTGTGGATGGGGGGTGTCGTCTACACCAGTGTAAAAGCACGGGTGGTCGTCGACAGGTATAAACAAGGGGTGACCATAAAAAACCCCAGCGTAAGTCACAAAAAAAACACAACGTGACCATAAAAATCCCCAGCGTAAGTCACAAAAACACAAGGTGACTACACAAGTGACCATAAAAAACCCCAGTGTAAAAAATAGCCTACTATAATAATGCAAAACCCAACGGGGGTGTCCTCTGCATCAGTGTAAATGAACGGATCAAATAATTATTTTTTAGTAAGTGGGGCGGTGACAAAAAACTACGTTTTTACGGTTTGTGTACGCTGATGTAGAGGATTGACGGACTTCTTAAAAAAATTGCTTTTAACGTCGGTATACATTTTCTTTTTATCAAAATGCGATTGTTGTGAATGTTGGTGGCTGACAACAGAATATTTTGCCGCAAACCCCATTGTTAAAAATAGCGTACTATGATAATGCAAAACCCAGGGTGGTGTCGTCTACACCATTGTAAAACCACGGGGGGTCGTCGATAGGTATAGACAAGGGGTGACCATAAAAAACCCCAGCGTAAGTCACAAAAAAAAACACCAGCGTAAGACACAAAAACACAACGTGATTATACAAGTGACCATAAAAAATCACAGTTTAAAAAATAGCCTACTATAATATTGCAAAACCCAGGGGGTGTCCTCTACATCAGTGTAAATGAACGGCTTGGATAATTATTTTTAGTAAATGGGGCAGTGACAAAAAACTACGTTATTATTTTTTTAGTAAAATAAGTTGCTTTTAACGTTGCTGTAAAATATATTTCTTGTTTATCCAAAAACCACAAAAACAACAAACACAAAAAAACCGTGGGTGGTTACATCGGTGTAAAATACACAAGTACACCGACTTCATGTTTCTTGATCCCAAAAGCACAACCACACAATTTGTTTGTAAACCAAAAGCTACCTAGACATTTTTTTTATCCATGTTTCTTGAACCTAAAGCACAACCACAAAATATGTTTTTTTTTCATAATCACAAACTTAGCGCCCCCCCCCCCCAATGCGATTCTTGTTAATGTTGGTGGCCGACAACAAAATATTTGCCGCATACCGCATCCGCAAAGCGTCCACTTGAGCCTGTTTCCGCCGACCATTTAGATTGAACCCACACCTGAAGGGGATCTGTACGCCCATGTACATCTCCATGTGTTGCATCAAGTAGACACCGCAGTCAGTAACGTTGTTGTGTGTACCCCATGGTAAATCCAAACGCCGAATCACGCACCCACCCATCGCGTTTACCTTCGGGTGTTTCACCAAAGTTAGGTAGTCAACGAAGATTTTTTTCTGCAATAAAGGTAATGTCAGCCCAAAAAAACATGAAAACACACACGTTTAAGACACATTAAAAAAAAATACACCAGCGTAACAGTCCAAAGAAACAAATCACAGGAATATAATTTTTTTTTGTTTTTTTGTGCATACCACTTTGTAAGGCGTCCCCTTAAGTGCATAAACCTCGTTGTCGACCACTTCCACTAGGGACCTCCTCGCGACAATGTTATCGATGACGCACACATCTTCATTCTTCATATCAAAAACCACCAGGTAATAGTGCTCATATTTGAGTACAGGCACGAAAACCATGTCGAACGTCAGTAAATCAAGTTTTGCCTCAACGCCACATATAGCCCCAGACACGCCACTCTTAAAGCAAGCCACACGAGTACCGTTTTTGTTTTCTTTCAACTGCAACATCCAAGCTACCTGTATCATGTATGTTAACAATTCAGGGTAACTCCATAAAAAATTTTTTATTAAAAATCAGTCAATATTTTTTTTGAAAAACAAACCCACCACAGTGGTGGTAGGGAGAAATAAGCGTCGTGGTACACCAGCAAATCGGTAGCTTGGGTCGTAATTAAGCACATGCGCACATGCGCACATGCATCAATAACATAATCATACAGACATTCCCCGACTGCCAATGAATGCAGGTACGTCGTTTCTACGCGCAAGCTGTGGTGAGCCTCAAACATGACGTACCTATAAGTTATATTAGTGGGAGGCTTTTTAGTCAGGTTTTCCGCGATGCGTTACACAAACGTAAAAAGCAAGAGGTTTGGGGGGTACTTATGGATAATGGTCCGTTGGGTCAATGGTCTCTTCCACGATGTGGGTCTCATCAGTATGCTTGAACAGGTACTCCCAAACCGCTTTCTCCCTTTCAGTGTTTCGGATGCTGAGTTCTTCATCTCTGTTTACCCAAGGGGGCAACCTAGTAGCCGCCGACTTCGGCCTACCCAGGCGTGCGACAGGCTGACGTGCACTGTTAAGGCACGTCGCTACCCTGGTCGCTGGAAACCAAACCAGACTCACTTGAAACGGACAACGCAGACTCTAGGGACAAGTTACACTGATGTAAGTACTAACTAAGTAATTCTTTTTGTTATGGAAAAAAGTCTCAGAAAATGTACCACATTTCACCCCCGCAGCCCGGCAATGATCTGCTGTGCCCGCCGCAACCTGGGAATCGCCAAACTCCTGTCTCAAACCCAAGATGAAGGTAGGTTGGCTACAATAAACGCGGACCATTTCATCCGTATTCGGCACATGCTCCTGTGTCAGCCCAAGGCTAAAGGTTGGCTGGCTTCCCTCGGTAGTCGGTTTATCAGAGCAGCGACAGCTATTAGTAAGCAAACATAACACCAATGCAAAATATATTTTTTTCTTAGTTAATCCACATATACCTGTGTTTTTAACCCAGATGGGTGGAAGACCAAACCTCAACCGTTGCGTATTCAGGTCAGTAACTGTTGTGCTTTTTCTTTTTGAACTACTCAGGAAACTGTTTATCAACGGCAACCTCATTTATATTCGTCTCTTTACCCTCAACTCCACCCACCTTTCCGGCACGACGCGACCCCTCACCCGTTCCGCATTTTCCCACACCACCCTGTGCACCAAGTGCCAACACCACGCTGCGCTTTATAACCGGACTCTCACGTATATGTTTCTGAATGGTAACCTCATCTCTATTCGCCCTTTTACCCGCCACTGTACCCACCTTCCCAGCACGATGTGACCCATGCGCTGTTGCGCTTTTCCCAACACCAAGTTGTGAACCGGTATGTCACTGGCGACCGTATCTTTTTCAACCCCAATGCTCAAGGGCGCCGGCCCACCCGCAGGCGTAAACTTCGTGAACATCCACCTGTCCTCTTCCTCTGTATCAGATGTATGGTCATTGATGTTTGCGCCTAATGCAAGAGTTATGTTTAAAAATGGGTTAGAAAATAAAAAAAATTAATAATAAAAAATAAAACTGATTATCTCGTACCTGCGTTATCACCAGCCGGATGTGCGTGAACACCGCTGTACACGTCATTCCCCAACAACAGTATGTTTGCATACTCGGCGTTCAACACACGAGCATCGGTGGGATACTTTGTTGCTAACAGACGCAAACATTTATGGGCAACAAGTTTTACACGCCTCAATTCAGCCACATTCTCACGCGCACCCTGCAGTTCCACCTGTGCGCACAAAGTAACCCAACAAAACCAACAATGTTAAATAAAAAAACGACAGAATGAACTAACAAAATAACTCGACAAAAAACACCTGTTTTTTTTACCTCGACGTCACTAGGCTGACACCTGTCGCCATCCACGATACCAGTTGTTAGTGTCTTCTTTAGCCCCAGACCGAATCCACCAACGTTAAGCTCGTGTTCCTGCCTCCGAGACAACAACTCCAACGACCAGTAATGCATTGCGTGTACACCAGCCTTGGTATTCACCCGTTCGATTGCAATGGTGTCTACATATAGCAACTGCCAGATTTTCAGGGAAAAACATAAAAAAAAAAATTTGATCTACAGGAAATGTTTATTAAAAGTAAAAAAAAAAAAAGTCAGCGGACCGTGAGAAAACTCAGCGGCCCCACGAAGGCAGAAGTCGGGTCATCCCTGCACCATTTGGTCTTGCACGTTGACAAGGATTCCACCATGAAATCACACCAGTCTATGTTTTCGAAGTCCGTCTTATCAGTAAAGCACATCGGGATGTTGTCTTTGCAAAGACCGTTGGGCGTAGCAGATATCATTGTGGTAATAAACAACATAATGAAATCAACCTTGAAGAAGAACACATCGTCATATTCATCAGCCCTGATTTTTTCTGCAATCAACGTTGGCGAAACATAGTCTTTGCTGACTTAGCGATTACGCCGAAGTTGTAACTTTGGGTGTAACGTGCCATGCTCCATAAGTGAACTAAACTTCAAGCCGCCGCGTGGAATACCAAACAACTGTTGCACTAATGCAGCATCCGCCGCCACCCTATGCTGCCTAAAGTGTAGCGTCCTCGTTCCTGGGTGGAAAGCATCGACGATGTAGTGTCCTAGTTTTACTGGAATCCCATTAACAACAAACCCTACTAGGTCACTGAACCCCATCTGATGGACAATGACTTTCTGTTGGCTGCTTAAGTTAGACACGGCCAACCACAACTGCCGCGGGGAAAAACGTATCTTTAAACTATTTCTTGAGAAGCAACTTTTCAATTCATATGACAAGTATAGCAATATATATATAGTGTATAGGTCTAAAATACGTACCTAACCACTACAGAAAGGACAAGATTAATAGTAAAAAAACAGAGAGGTTCATGGTATGAGGTACCGTGGATAGGGATCAACAGAGAACCCATTCGTCAGAACTTTATATGCCACGTATAACGCTATATGTGCATATAATGTACAACATAACCTTATATGACGCGTATCACACTATACGTCACGTATGACATAAAATAACACTTCACAACGCGCTCCCACAAAATGTACTTGGATAATACGAGATATTAATCAACCTATATGACGCGTATAATGTATTACACGACATATAGGTGCCCACTCGTCAATAGGTAACCTATATCACGCGTATAGGGTATTACATGACATATAGGTACCCATCCGTCAATAGGTAACCTATATAATGCATATAAAGTATTACAAGACATATAGGTGCCCAGCCGTCAATCGAACATACAAAACGACAATGGTTTGAACTTTATATGCCACGTATAGTGTATTATGTGGCATATAGGGTTTGAAAACGGGCTTGCAGTTTTCGTGTTTGGTTGTCTTGGTATTTGTAAACCTATATGTGTCATATATAAGGTGTCAACCTACTAAATTTGGGTGTTCCTTTAACATATCCCTTACTTTAAAGGGGACATATCCAACTATATGGAATATGAACATCTTTTGCTTTGTGAGTTCATAAAAGAATGTTATTTGAGAAGTTTTGCATATGTATATACTAGTAGGGTGCCCGCGCGTTGCGGCGGGTAACAACATTTAGATTGGTTAAGTTAAACAATAATCAATTGACCGAAATATTTGTCTTGATGTGTGGTATAATCATTAGCGGGGTTTGACTGCATTTTCGGTAAAATCAGGGGGAGCATACTCAATATATAAAAAATATTCGAAATTTTAGGTAAAAAAATACACTACAAACAAAACGGGGGGGGGGGGGGTCGTGGCCCCAAAGAAGTTCTGCCAGTGGGCATAACCGAATTAACCGATCAAATTAAACATAATGTATATAGATTTCAACTATCAGATTATACATTTTCAATATATTTTCCTTCCATATATATATATCCTAAAAATACAGAGTTGTGAAGTATATTATAGTGTTTTTCATTAAAGAAATCAAGTTGAGAACTATGTCACAACGTGTATCTTCTCATTCAACAACTTATTACACAAAAAATTTCTACAAACACAAATGAGATAAAATTCTGACATTAACGAATACTATCGGCTGAGTAAGTGATAAACAATTTTTAAACAAAAATTTGAATTCAATAAATAAAAATACATTTTTTACCACAATCGAATCATATATGCTAGCGGAAGTGCAAGCACATGAATATATACATAGCGTTAATTTATGTGATATGCTAAGCAAAAAATTAGGGTGACTATGAGAAAGTGAGAATTTACATGTGCAAATGTGACTTCTCACTTTATTTTCGTACCGGTTATTACTTAACAATAACATATCATTTTCTAAATTAAAAAAACTATAGCAATACTATAATCAAATTAAAGGGAACAAAATGCTCATTTATACAGTGTAATAATATTATGAAAGTATTAATGTATGAAAAAGTTATAAACGTTTAAAAATTGTTCGAGTAGTTGGTTGAAATAAGGGTGAAAAAGTGTAACTACTGCATTATTTAAATAAACAAAAGTTGAGAGGGAAAGTGTGTAAGTATTGTATAAAAGACATATTACCCTAAAAAAATAGTTAATATGTGCATTGTGTGTTGTACTCTAACCAATTATACTTGTAAATCTAAATTATACGAGGTCCTTAAGAAATTTATTATAAGATAGTATAGATACAGAAGTTTTCGATTCATTTTCGTTTCGATTATTACTTAATCTTAAATATCATTTTTTAAATTAAAAAAACTATAGCAATACTATACTCAAATTAAAGAGGAAAAAACGCTCGTTTATACGGTATAATAATATTAAGAAAATATTAACGTGTGAAAAAGTTATGCACGTTTAAAAATCGTGAGGGGTAGTTGGTTATAATAATGGTAAAAAGTGTAATTAGTATTTAAATAAATAAAAGTTGAGTAAAGTTGAGGGGTAAATGTGTAAGTATTGTGTAAAAGACGTATTTGCCCTCAAAAAGTAGTTACGATGTGCATTATGTGTTGTACTCTAAGCAATTATACTTGTAAAACTTAAATTTTAAGAGGTCCTTCTGAAATGCTTTATAAGATAGTATAGATATATATGGTAGGGTTCATGTAGAAAGTTGATTTCCTTAGAAGTGTAGGAGGTGTTTTAAGCCCTTGGATTTAGATTTTTAATGGTCTAGATTAAAGGAGTGGTATGATTGTAATTAGTGTTTTATACTTATTGTTTTATTAGAGCATGTAGGGGTATAATAGTAATTACAACATGGTGGTGTCCGGTATAACTGATGATCGGGTTGTCTTATTTCTGATTGTTGTTGTTTTATATCTATAAAAGGTTTTAGGGTTTTCAAATTGGGAGTTTTGTCAGACAGATGGTTTGATGTTCATAACATACAATTTATCAACATGTAGTGTTATAAAAAGGTGTTGAAGTATGTAAATGTTATATTTTGGGCTTTATCGAAATTGACATAATGTTTGTATATTGTGGTTAGTAGATTTTTGTTGCTATATGTTCTTTTTTTCCTGTTTTCCGCCATGATGGCGTGTTTTAAGGTTATATACCTTTAAATTGTATTGTTTTATTAAATGTGACGTGGTGGTGTATTTTAAGATGAGATGTATGAATCAGGTTATTGGAATGACTTTGGTAGTTAAGCCGACTGAAATATTGTACTAACTCTATTGTGTAACACCAATTTTCAAAAGAAAAGTAAACTATGGGGTTATATTTTCCTAAATGAACTGAAGAAAATTATGGTTACATTGACAATTAGAAGAAGTGAAATAATATCTAGGAACACCTGCTCTAAGATATTCAAAAACAAACTTGATAAGCCACTTGTGTTGGATGATTCGGATAACGAAAAGAAAATTGATGAAGGTAACAATTCATTGTAGTAGTCTATTATTGTTTTGTGAAGTAATTGGAAATGGGTTGTTTATATTAATGTGGTTTAATGTGAATCCATAACACAACACATTATTTGTTGCAGTGTTTAGTAAAAGGTCATCTTCTGCTAAAGCATCAACTTCAGTATCAGTTAACTGTGAGGCTAATGTCGAACAAAAAAAGCCATGTAAGATTCACAACATGTTTTTGCATATATTTCTATTATTGTTTACGCATTTCTAGTTACTTGTACTGTTGTTGAATAAAAAACACTATATGAAATGTAGGTGAAGTCGACGAGGTTGATAAGGATTCGGATGATGACCCCAAGAACACATCACCGAAGAAAGCAAAATTGGTTAAAACATATATCCGCAAAAGAGTTTCAAGAAACAAGGTTGGGACTCAAGCACCAAATAGGATGACCAAAAAACTAGCCGCTCGGCTACCTAGAACAGCCAAGGTGGTTACATCACTAGCGAGATCAAACAAGGGGACACCATTAAAGGATTGGAAATGTGGATTGTCAAATGACAGTGCTCAACAACAACGTGAGCTGAATGAGCTAACATACTGTGGAATGTTCCGTGGAAAGATATGAAAACTTGAGGAAACGCGTAAGCAGAAGTTGGAGGCTGAAGCATTCACAAACATAGCGATAAGGTTAATAGAGGACAAACAGTTGTTTCTGTAGTGGATGGTTCTTTCATTTTAAGCTGGTATCATATGAAAACTGTTATGCTTGATGTTTTTTTAGCATTATTGTTGTATCTTATAACCAATATGTGGGTTTTTATTTAAAGGTAATGTTATGGTGTTATGGGTATGTTATATTATAATTGTTTAACTGTTATTTTCAGTCTGTAAAATGCTACTTATTGTTGAAGTAGTTTAAAACACTAAGATTGGTTATAAAACACTATGAAAACTATGAAAAACACTATGTTACAAAAAAATAAAAAAAATAAAAAAAAACTGTTATAACCAAATATTCTTATCAATTTTTACTTGTTTGGAACTTATAACAATATGTAAGTCTTTTTGGAATGTTAATGTTATGTGTATGTAACATTAATAGTTGGTTTATGTTATTTTCAATCTGTAAATTCTACATAGTGTTGACGAATGTTAAAACACTACATTGTATTTTAAAACACTATGATAAACATGTAACATAAAATGTTACATAATCGAACATAAGTAATACAAAAATGAACATAAATAATAAAAAATGAAATCAAACTATTTAAACATGATACAAACAATTTAAACATGATATTTAGTCAGTTTTTTTGTTTTTCCTTTTGGTCTTTCATTTATATATGTATGCTTTATGTTTGTATATTCGCCATATACATAAAAATCTTGAATCATAGAGTTTTGTTTATAAATCTTTTGAAGATGTTATACTGCTTTTTGTTTATAACTATAATTGAATTGAGTGTTTTTTTACATTTTGATCAGGGTATCCTATTTGGTGGTTCAGGAGGCTTACATCCTAATTAGCTCCACTGATAAGGTTAGGTTTTTATTTATTGATCTTTTATTTCTATCTTTTTAGGTTATACTTACCTTGGTCTTATAACTTTTGAAAAAAAAAACTCTTGAATGTGACTATTTGATCTGTTTTAAATTTACCTAAACTTCAAATATTGTTTATATGAGTAGGTTCTAATATATGTTTACTATGCAATGCCTGGAGAGTTTAGTTGGACCAGTGGGTTATACAGTAGTGTGATGTTGGAGTTGTGTTTTTCACTTAGGTTCTGTGTGTCAAAAGGGCCATCTTCCATTTAAAACACATGGTTTTGTTTCAATCTAATTAGTTTTTGTAGATGCACGTTTTGCGACTAGTGATTGGATCTACAAGTTAACGTATGTTAAGTTTTGCTGAAGGATTGAAGGTGAAAAACAGACTGGGCGAATGTAAGAAAAGTGGGCGAAGGTGAAGCTTAATGGGCGAATGTAGAATGGACTTGATCTGAAGATATACTTTCGTACCCTGAACTGGGCGAATGTGGAAGAATTCCACATTCGACCATTGTAAAGGGGCGAACGTGCAGTGGCTATATATAGATTTTGTGTATTTGCAATGTAGAGAGAGTTTTTAAGTTGTGTGTGTGATAAGGTCAGGTTCTAGGTGAGATTGTGAAAGTTTGTGTATTGATTAGATTAACTAGTGATCACATTGTAACAAGTTTTTATAAAGGTTAATCTATGAAAAAGCATTGAAAATGATATTGATTGTGTTTTGATTTGAGTTTTATCTGTTTGTTCAAAGCTAGGGTTTCCGCACCTGGTTTTGTAACTTGTATGATCAATTAATCCTGTTTTAGTCAAAATCCTTCTCTCACAAAGTGGTATCAGAGCTATACCGATCATACAACAACAAATTTGATAAACTCAGAGCTGATTTGGACCTAATTTTGATCAAAATACATCTGTTTTTGAATGAAAATGGTTTTTGAGTGTTTTTGATTGATTTGAAGTTGATTTTGTGGATAAAATCTAAAATTCCAAGAATTAAAGTTGTTCCAAATCAATTCCGAATCAAAACCTGATTAAGATCATTCAAATCCACAAACTTTTGAAAATCAGAGATCAAAATAACCGTTTTTCAAAGTGTAACCGTTTTTCAAACCTGAAATGGGCGAACCTGGAACTTAGTGGTCGAATCTGAGTAGTTTTGGGCGAACCTGAGTCATTTTTGGTTGAACCTGAGGTAATTTTGGGCGAACCTGGAAATTGTTGGTTGAATTTTTCACTTTCGGGTCAATTTTTCCACATTCGATTGATCAAGCGGGTGAACGTGGAATCAAACCGGTCGAACCTAGGATTTTCTGGGCGAAAGTGGAAGTGTATTAGTGTGTTTAACATTCTGGTGAAATTTTACCTTCGAGTGACTACTGTTTGGGCGAAAGTGAACCAGAAAGGGACGAAAGTAGACAATTACGGGCGAACCTAGAAACTGATTTTGGAAAATTTTCTAAGTGTTGAATTTTTCGAAGTTCGTGATCATGTGGAATTTTTCGACTACTCCGAGACCAGCAACGACACAACCACAACAGCAAGTGATGGACCCATGGACGGTGGCAGCACAAAAGACGAGCACACAGTCTTCGCAACTGATTAACTACATGGCGATGACTAGCTCGATGCCTCAAAGTGTGGCACCTCCGGCACCACAACCTGACTACTGGGGAGTAGCAGCAGCGGTAGTAAACACTCAAACCACAAATGCTATTTCCACACTAATAAATGACTTATCTTCAGGTAGCGGGAATCGGCCACCGAAGCTCATGGAGATACAAGAATATAATCAGTGGCAGACCAAGTTCAAGATCTACTTGGAAGGCATGGGAGTGGAGGGTGCAGAGGCATGGAACATGATTGCTAGAGGTTACACAGTACCAGTTTTGGAGAATACAGGTGAACCAGTTCCATTGGAGAGTATGTCTGAAGAGGAGAAAAAGAAGTTTGCTGTGGAGAAGAAAGCTTTTTCCCAGTTGACTCAGGCAATCACAAACGATCTGTTGCATCAGTTTGGGACTTGCACTACATCTAAGCAACTGTGGGATATGCTTAAAAGGAGGCATGATGGGAATGAAAAGACTAGAAGTTTAAGGATGGAAGAATTACGAAAGGAGTTTGAGAATTTTTCTTATATTGGCAATGAAACTTTAAAAGAATTAACTCCTAGATATAGTCATTTGCTAACTGAATTGTCAAGTTATGGTATACAGATTCCTATGACAAAGCAGGTGGATAAGTTTGCAGATGCTTTACCACCACACTGGGATCAGCACGTGGAAGTTCTTAGGGAGAAGGATGCATACCAATTCTGGACTATTCAAGAGTTTATAGAGAAGCTGGAAAACAAAGAGATGGAAGAGAAGAGGAAAGCTAGAAGATCACAGATTCCTCGGAATCCTAGCTTATATTTTGGAGGCACTTCAGTTCCAGTTAGTAACTCAAGTTCAGGAGGATTAGTGGCACCACATGTTGCGTGCATTTCCAATGTTATGGAATCACCAAAACCTACCATCAACTACCATCAACAAACATCATCCTTCTCACAACCATCAAATCCACATCCACAACAACAATATAACAATTCTTACATTTCACCATTCTCACCAATACAACAAGCAGCCTTCTATACTGATAGTCAATCTCAACAACCACCTCACTCAATGAACCAAAGTACTCAACCTAATCAACAACCAGTGGTTTTGGAGACTTCTAACTTGGGAAATGTGACGGTTGAAGTTGCTCAGCAACACATTGCACTAGTCTCTGCAATGGTTTCATCTTACAACGGGTTGGTTGCTAGTCAAATTGGGAACAACAACTTAACCAATGAAGACTATGCACAGATTGATAAAGAAGAGATGGAATTGATTGATATCCAGTGGGCTTTTGCAAGCATAATGAGAAGAGCAACAGAATTTATTGAGAAGACAGGTAGAACAGATTTGGGAACTTCCCATAATACAACCTACGGATTCAACAAGGAGAAAGTTACTTGTTTTAACTGTGGAGGAAAAGGTCACTTTAAAAGGGAATGTACCCAGCCACCAAAACAAGGAAATAGAAACCCATTCAATGCAAGCTATCAGAATCGTCAACAACAAAACCAAAACCAAGTTTCTTACCAAAATAACAACAACTACCAAAACCGTCAGAACAACTTTAATAACAACCAAAACAGACAACCAAACACACCAAACCAGACTCAAAACCAATCACCTAACAATGCTAACCGAACAGTCATACCAATTACTACAACGAATGAGACACACCAGAACATCAATCAGAATCAAGCATTGGTGACTCAACAGGATGAAAGGTTTGATTGGTCGGGTATGCAAATAGGTGTTGAGGAAATTACTACTGGTGGAAATGCAGCTTGTGTTGCTTATCAGGTTGATATTGAAGATTCGGTGACAGTTGATGAGAAGATAGAAACTGAGGTTGAAGTTGATGTGTCTGAGGCTAAAATGGAGGTGGAGACTGAACCTGTTGAGGTTAAGGCTGAGGAAGCTAATTCTGGAGTGGTGATTGACATTGTTTCTGATGTTCCTGAGGAGTGTGAATCGGTTTATTCAGATTCAGACAGTGAATCGGATACAGAAGCAAGTGTTACATCTCTAGATGATGACATTGATCAGTTGCTAGCAGAAGCTGATTTTCTGATGACGAGGAAGTCGTGCATTGCTGATGATGCTTTCACCAAGATTGACTATTCCAAGTTCTTCGCTGGAAAGGAAGCTCATTTCGCTTTGATGGCCATGACTGATCCGCCAAAACCTGTAAGTTCTGAGTGTAGCACTGATATTAAAAGTGATAAATATTGTGGTACATGTGATAGATTGACTGAGGAGAACAAACAACTCCGTGTTCAACGTGATAGTGCTATCATGAACAGTCAATCTACTCGCAAAGAGTTGAATGCTTTCAACAAGGTATTAGATGGTTATAAAAAGGACATTTCCGACTTGAAAAACACTTTATCATTAAAACAATTGGCAATCAATAACTACATAAATGAAATTGAAAATACCAAGTTGGAAATGGCCGCCATCAAATGCTTTGCTGAAAGAGTAAACAAAAAGTTGGAAAGTTATAAGCACATTGCTTATGTTGTAGACCACATCATTGATGATCAAACCACTAACTACAAGTCTGTGCCATCTCCGGTGCTTTTTGAAAACCATAATTGTCATCAAGTGACACCGGAGAGCTCGGTAAAATCAGACTCATCATCGGAAAATGAATCTAATACCTCGAGTATTGGTGATCCACATTCCGATGTGAGACCGATTTTAGGTTTGAATGATGAGGGTGTTACTGCTGAGAGTGTGGATTCAGACTCTGAGAGTGATGATACTGGTTGTGTTCAAACTGTTAATGCATGTGAAATTCCAAAAGAAAATCACATCATTACAAATGAACCAGTTTCACCATCTCAACTTGTGCATCCGATGGCAAATGCTCATCGTGAGAAAAAGTCTGAAAAGAATGTTGTTAAGAAAGATCTTGAACAGAATGTGTAGAATGAACCGTGTGACAAACCTGTCAAGGTGTTTTATCGGATGGAAGGATCCGATAAGATCATTTCTGACGAGGAATTTCCCATAAAAAATGCTAACTATGCTAAAGTTGATAAAATCTGGCAAGAAAGCACCATTTGGTTTCCAAAACATGAGAGAACAAATGAGATTCCACCTGCCATTTTAAAGAAATTGTATTTGGATGTTCCTCAAGAACCAAAGGTCCATGTCACAGAGTTCATTCGACCCAAAAACAGAGCTAATGGTTTTCATGAGCCTGCTTACTCAAAAGGGCCACTCCCTGAGAGTTTGAGGAATCAACAGTACAATGATCAATATCCTGTTAGATCATTTGCTCAACCAAATGCTCCAAATGTTTTTGAAGAGTACCGTGCATGCTTTAAATGTGGGGAACGAGGGCATTTACTTGCTCAGTGTCCATATGTAAGGCATAAAAGGCACGAAGTTGAAGTGAGGAATTCCATGAGAAAACCGATTGATCATTATGTTCCACCACACAGACGAGTTATTCCTCAACAACAGCAGTTTTACAATCAAAACAATTTTTACCAAATGAGGAACAATCGTCCAATTCAATATGATTGAAGAAATCGGATTGCTATGGAACAATCATGGAGAAAACCAGTGATGAACACAACAAATGATAGGCAAAAGGTTCCACTAAAACCAATTGTCAAGTCAAATGTTGGACCTAAGTCTGTTAAATCAGATAAGGTAACCAAGAAAGTTTCATTTGCAAACAATGTTCAGAAACAAACTGAGAATCCAAAGTCTCAGATTCGTATCTTGAAACGAACTGAACAATCTTGGTCATCCAATGGTACTCCAGGAGCCTCTACTTTAAAGGTTAATGAGAAAAAGGAAACTGTTTTGAACAATCAGAAAAAGATTGATCCAAAACAAAACATTGTTGAAAATGTTAATGAGAATGTTTCTTTGAAAGCTGATATTCAATGACCCAAGACTCAGGCTTGGGTCCCCCGAAAGAACTAAATGATTTACTTTTTGTGTGCAGGGAGCTTCAGCTGGCCCTATTAGCAGTCTTTGGATTGTTGATAGTGGAGCTTCAGGCCACATGACAGGGGATCTTGCGTTGTTGTTCGACGTGAAGAACATCAATGGAGGGTATGTCGCATTCGCTGGAAATAAAGGAGGATATATTACTATGGAGGGGAGCGTGAGTAATGGGATAGTGAGCTTTGAGAGAATATCTTATGTGAAGCAGATCGATTATAATCTGTTGAGTGTCAGTCAAATTTGTGATAAACAATTCACTGTGCATTTTGATGACAAATCCTGCTATATTCTCAAACCGGGCTTCAAAATTCCTAAGGAGTGGATAATGTTGAAGGCACCTCGCGTCAACAATCTCTATATTCTTGATATGTCCAAGGCGATGACATCACAGGGGCAAATAACATGCTTTCTATCCAAGGCGACCGAGAAAGAATCGATAATGTGGCACCGAAGAATGGGGCACATTCATCTGAGAAAAATGAACCAACTTGTGAGAAATGGGCTTGTCGATGGTGTAAACGTGAAACATTTCCATCTGAATGACAAGTGTGTGAGTTGTAAGAAAGGGAAGCAACACAAACAGTCCCACAAAGTGAAGAAGGTTAACTCTGTTGAGATTCCACTTGAGCGATTGCACATGGATCTATTCGGACCAGTCAAGCGCAAAAGTCATCTTGGGGAGCTTTATTGTTTAGTTGTCACTGACGACTACTCAAGATTTTCATGGGTGATGTGTTTGCAGAATAAAAGCGACACCTTTAACAACTTAAAAGTTCTGTTCACTCGATTGGAGAATCTCTACAATGTGAAGATAAAGAGAATTCGGAGTGATAATGGGACGGAGTTCAAAAACACCAAGATGGATGAACTTTGTGAAAGCAAAGGGATACATCATGAATATTCAGCTCCGTACACCCCACAACAGAACGGTGTTGCTGAACGAAAGAATAGGACTCTAATTGAAGCAGCTAGAACAATGCTCGCTGACTCAAATCTTCCGGTAATGTTCTGGAACGAGGCGATTTATGCAGCAAATTATACACTCAATCGGGTTCTAACAGTAAAGAAGTTTGGTAAAACATCTTATGAACTGTTACACCGAAGAAAGCCGAACTTAGAGTATCTAGAACCTTTTGGGGCACCTTGCACGATGTTGAATCCAAGCGAGAAGTTTAGTCCTAAAGCTGAGGAGGGATACTTTGTTGGATATGCAACCCCGCTCAAACGGGTATACAACAAGCGAACTCATCGGGTGGAAGATTGGGCTAACGTGGAAGTTCAACGATATACTCAAAATTTGCAAGGCACGGGTCCTGATTGGATGTTTGATTACAAAGATTTCTTTGAATCATTCAATCTAGATAGCTTGGTTGAAGAAGCTGTTATCAGATTACTCTACGAGTGTGAAAATGCAACTACTTCACCGTTGGTGCGTCCGATCACTGTGAACCCCCTACCAGCTTCTAATGATACCAATGTTCCTATACAAGAGGAAGAAGTGTTTCAAGAGGTTTCAACTTCATTAGACTCTGCAGAATCTGAAGATGAACAATTTGAAGAAGTCATTCTTGAACATGCAGAAGAACCAGAGGCACCGCCAGTGAACCCAACTCCAACTCCAGATGTTGCTTCATCGTCTAACACGGGTCATGATCTGGATGCTGTAGAGAACTTGACTACTCGGACGGGAGTTACTGTACCTGAATATCCGGAATCTCGGATTCATCGTATTCACCCGCTGGAGCAAGTTATCGGTGATCCTGGAAGCAGTGTGATGACCAGAGGGCAGCTGCGAAGTGTCAATACGCCAGAGAGTCTTGGTGCTTTAGCGTTATATGCTAAAATTCAACAATCTGGGAGTCAAAATGATTGGTCGTTTGCATGTTATGTGTCGCAGGTAGAGCCAAGGACATACAAGGACGCTTTGAAGGAGGACGCCTGGGTTGAAGCTATGCAGGAGGAGTTATTACAATTCCAGAAATTGGGAGTTTGGACGCTCACGGATTTACCGCCGGAAAGAAAGAAGATTGGCACTAAATGGGTGTTTAAGTGCAAGAAGGATGATCGTGGGGTTATTGTTCGTAACAAAGCCAGATTGGTCGTGCAGGGTTTCCATCAAATCGAAGGGATTGATTATAACGAAATCTATGCACCGGTAGCACGCATTGAAGCTATTCCGATGTTCCTTGCGTTTGCTTCCTATAAGAAGTTCAAAGTCTATCAAATGGATGTCAAGAGCGCATTTCTGTACGGGAAAGTCAAGGAAGAGGTTTATGTCGGGCAGCCACCAGGCTTTGAGGACCCAATCCACCGGGATAAGGTCTATGTGCTTAACAAAGCTTTATATGGCTTGCACCAGGCTCCGAGACAGTGGTACGAGGAGCTAAGTACATACCTCATCACCAAAGGATTTAAGCGCGGACTCGTCGATTGCACCCTCTTCACGAAGAAGACTGGGGATGATTTGCTTCTAGTGTAGATTTACGTTGATGATATAATATTTGGTTCAACTAACGAGCTTTTATGCAGGGAGTTCGAAACTGTCATGCAGGAAAAGTTCGAAATGAGCGCAATGGGGGAGATGCAGTTTTTCCTAGGCTTGCAGGTGGACCAAAGACCCAACGGGATCTTCATTCACCAGACGAAATACGTATCCGATATCTTGAGCCGGTTCCAGATGGAGGATTCCAAGCCGATGGATACTCCGATTCAACCCAATCACGGGATTGGAGTGGACGCTAAGGGGGAGCTGACTGACCCATTTACATACAGAGCAATCATCGGATCTCTGATGTATTTGACGGCGTCTCGACCAAATATTATGTACGCAACGTGTCTCTGTGCCCGCTATCAATCGAAGCCGAAACAAAGTCATCTGACGGCGGTCAAGCGTATCCTTAGATATCTGAAGGGTTGTCCCTCAAAAGGACTTTGGTACCCTAATGATGATGATTTTTATTTTATTGCTTTTAGTGATGCAGATTGGGGCGGCTGTGACAAAGATAGTAAATCTACTACAGCTGGTTGCCAGTTTTTAGGGAGCAGGTTAGTCACCTGGCAATGCAAGAAGCAGACTTCCGTGGAGCTATCTACCTGTGAAGCCGAGTATATTGCAGCCTCGAGTTGCTGTTCGCAAGTGCTCTGGATCCAACAGCAGATGGTGGATTACGGTTTGCAGTTTCTTAAAACCCCTATATACTGTGACAACGAAGCCGCTATCGCATTAACTAAAAATACTGAAAATCATTCTAAAGCTAAACATATCCGGATCAAATATCATTTTATCCGCGATTGTTACGCTAAAGAATTGATAGATATGATCAAAATTCATACTGACTACCAACGTGCAGATTTGTTTACAAAAGCTTTTGACAGATCCCGCTTTGACTATCTTTTAAAAGTAAACAACATAAAGGAAAAACAGGACTAATCGGCACCTCGGTTTATCGCTTTTTAGTTTTAGTTTTCAATATTTTGCTAATTGGGAATTTCTCTTTGCTAATTGGGAATTTCTCTTTACTATTGTAATCCTCAAAGAAGTTGATGCTTTCGAGGGGATTGTCTAATCCTCAAAGAAGTTGATGCTTTCGAGTGGATTGTTTCTTTCAAATTTTCTTTTTATTGTTTTTCAGAAAAATTAAAAACCCAAAAATATGTTCTTTATTCTAGGGGGAGCAATTTTATCAGAAAATCCAAAAACATTGAAAAATTAAAAAGACCTAAAAAATTAGAAAATACAAAATGATTTCCTGGATAAAAAGAGGAAATGATAGTACATCAGTGGGGATCTGACACAGGCTAAAGAATTGTATAGTATAATGAGGCATATGTTGACTACGTGTGATATGCTGATAGGCTTCGTAGACTAAATATTGCATGCATTAGTGATACAAACATAACGAACTACGCGTTCGTGGCTGAACACCTCATGAGCATATGGTCTTAGTACCGTAATTTCGTTTGATAGGATTGCCAAAATCTGAGGTTTCGGGTTGTTATGTTATGGTTATCCGGGATATTCTGATTAAACTTTTGTCGTATTGATTTACGGACCTAGTTTCATCAGAATATTTGCTAAAAGAGCTTAAATGCCAAAACCGGAAGTTACCGAATTGAGGAACTTTATGTTTTAACTGATCAAAGATCATTATTACATCGTATTAACTTTCTGATGCAAATCAGTGGTTAATATCAGCCTCAACCTAGTGTATATGCACATGTTACTCTGCTGCATTCGTTTGCTGACCTGTACACCTCTGTGCTATATACTTTGTAACTTGTACGGATAACTCTGGCATAATCACGCGTTACGACGAAGCTTTGTGCAATTACTTGATACGGGAGTATGTCGTGTGTGTGGGCACCACATCGTGTTAGTCTAATACACCTAACTCGTATCATTTTAAAGCATTGCGTAATTGTCTGCATGTGAGCTTACGTGGACCACAATATCAGCAATTGCCGTGTCACATACTGTTTCTAATGATAATATTAAATAAACAGATCAACGCTGTGATCAGATTTCTCAGAAAACTGATATGATCCTCTTACCGGAATTCACAAAATGTTTACTGCTTTCATTTACTTTGATGTATTTTACTTTGATGCATTTTATCTTTATTGTCAAAAAGATACAAAATCCAAAAAGATTTTAGGTGTGTTTGCTAAAATTTCAGAAAAACCCAAAATTTCTGCATTTCTGCTTTATTTTTGATAACCGGGGATGCTTGATGGTCAATTTCTGAGATTTGGTAACACCATCTGGGCTTTGTATCATTCAAAAGGTGTAAATATGAGTTTTGGAAGTTTAACAGATTGAAAAATGTTGAACGGGATTCGAATTCGTGATTTGGCAAAATTTTCAGATTTTTCCATTTCACATTCGCCCCTTAATTGGGTCGAATGTGGAAAAATCTTTACCTTCGGCTGTTTAAACTTGGACGAATGTGGGCATTTTAAAACAAAAATTCACCTTCGGGTGAAAGTTTCACCTTCGGGTCATTTATTTGGGACGAAGGAGGAATACACCCACTTTCGACCACTAAAACGGGCGAAGGTGGCTTGCCTATATATACCAGTTACAGGTTCGAACCCTCATTACAATTTTTCAAAATTTTCTTTCGATCACTGACACCTTGTTGCTTTGATTTCTCTTGCTTGCGCATTTGATTCCTGGTTATTTACTGATCATTTCCATACTAAAAACACAGGTAATGGAGCCTTAACGAGATCAGTATCATCGTTTGAGTGACCGGACTTAGGGTTTTCGATTTAAGGGTTTTAGAGTGGTTTTTGATGCGTGTTTTTGATTGCATTTCAATCCACAATAGTTTTAGGGGGAGAATGATGTAGGAATTAGAGTTTTAACAACATATACGAGTGTTAATTGATTGATTGAAACTGTTTTAACCTAATTCCTTCTAAAAACTATTGTAGAATAAATAATTGAAACAATTGATGATTTACGAAGGTTAATCGGCTGTTTTAGCATACATCCTAATCAAAATTACAAGTTAAAAACAAGTTTGAACAATTTTTGAATTTTTGGGGAAGAACAGGTTCACCTTCGGGTCTATAAACGGGCGAAGGTGGAATATTTTGGGCGAATGTATATTAAAACTGGGCGAATGTATTTTTAATTCAAAATATGTTCACATTCGACCAGAAATTCTCACATTCGTATCTTAAAATTCACATTCGACCTAAGAAAAACGGGCGAATGTAGAAATTGAAAAACCTTAAAATTTTGAATTTTTGTCGATTTTGTATTTTGACGTATTTCTTTGATTTTGATGTGCAGATGGCTGACCAAAATGAAAACATTGAGACTCCAGTGGAGAACATAGTTACAGATCTAGTCCCAGAGAATGTTCAGGAAGGAGAATCATCAAGTGCAAGCAATTAGCCGTTTGAGAAAACTCATAATTGTTGTGCTTATCTAGGTGATGTGGAAAAGAACACTGAGTTTGCTGATATCATTAAGTTCTTGAAAAGAAGCAGAGTTGTGTATGCTTTGGCTACTCCGACTATTATCTACAAGGATATAGTTGAAGATTTTTACAAGAACGCGAAGTATGACTTTTGGGATAATCAGACAATCATAAAGAGCAAGATACAAGATATGGAGATGTTTATAACAGAGTCTGATATAAGAGAAGCTCTTCAGATAAAGTTTGAAGTGAGCGAAGATCCCAGAGAACTATCATGGACTGAACAGAAAGCATGTTTCCTAAGAATGAAGTATAAGGGAGCAATCACTGATGGTTCGATGCACAAAGGGAAGTTGAGCGTGCAGTTTAAATACTTTGCTCACGTCATAATCCATGTGTTTGGATGTGTGAGTGGAGGATATGACGTTATGAGGAGAAGTCTAAGCTCGTTAATGGTTGCGTTGACTCTCAACAAACCATTCAACGTGTCTGGAATGATACTGGATCACATGCTGGAGATGTTAAAGGGATTGAAGAAGAAGCAGTTCATGTTATACCCTAGATTCCTGATGATGATATTTGACCACAAGTATCCTGACTTGAAAAAGGATCCTACACAGTTCATTGGTCAAGACCACATGAACATTCGAACTTTGGTGAGAATGAAAGGTTACAAGGGTGTGCCAGACAATGAAAGGCCACCATATAGAAGATTGTTTGGAGCTTTAGCCAAACAGGATTACACTGATCCTGGAAAGAATAAGGCTAGACACACTGAGAGTGATTCGGACAATGACGATCCTCTAGTGTATGCAGATGCAAGCACAAAGAGAAAGAGACAGGTTGTCAATCCCGGAGCCAAAGGGAAGGGTAAGGGAAAGACAGACCAACGTAGCTCCAAGCAACAAGCTGTGAAGAGAAAGAAAACCACTGCAAAGAAGGGTACAGGATTGTTTGATGAAGATTCTGTTGATTCGGAGGAAACTGAGGAAGAGGAACAGTGGGATTCGGATGCTGAGAATGTTAGGACCACCAAGCGTAAGGCCACTATGGTTGGTGAGTCTGAATCACTTAACAAGACGATTGAAGAAGCTGAGAAGAGTAAGAAGTCTGTTAATGTTGAAGATGAAGGTTTACGCGTTGATATGGATGAGCTAAATACTGGAGAAACTGTTGTAGTTAACTTGCCAAAGCCTAAGCACAAAACTATGGCAAAGAAGACAAGTACTAAGCAGTTGAGGGAGAAGGAGATTGCCCAACTTTTGAAAGGTAAAAGAGTACCCGATGCTGGTACATCATCAAAGCTATCTTCACCAGTGTCTAAGAAGCAGAAAAAGACACAGGAGGCTGAGAAATTACCTGTTGATCAGTTTAACATTGCACTAGACAATGTGTTAGACATGTTCAGGAAGCCTCAGAAAGAAAAAGCTGTAGAAGTTGAGCCATCGAAATCCAAGAAAGTCACTGTTGCTGATGACGTGATGAAGCAGGTGAATAAGAAAATGGATGAGATGATGAAGATGATCGTTGCTCAACAAGCTGAAATAGCCAAGTTCAAGCAGAACGAGGAGAAAATGCTTCAGATTGTGGTTGCTTCAAAGTCAAATCAAGATGAGATTGATGAGAAAGGGAAGAAGCTTGAAGGAAAATGTTTAAGGAACAAGAACAGGTTGAAAGCTATCAAGGAGGATAACAAAGAACTAAAGGCTGAGAACAAACGCCTTAGTGATTTGATTGATGATTTGTATAATGTAGCACCCAAGTTAAAGGATGGTGAAGAAGATAAGGAGAAAGAAGTAGAGCAGGTTGACTTTGAACCATCTGATTCTGAGAAAGAAAAAGATGATGATGAGGATGATGAGGAATCAGAGAAGAGTGATGATGAGGATAGTGAGAAAGATGATGATGATGATGATGCAGAAGGGTCTGGGAGTCAGAAAGAGGATGATAGTAGTGATGATAGTGATAATGTTGATGGAGGAGATGACACTTCCAAGTTTACTTTTGAGAAGAGAACACCGAAGAAGAAAGATGCTGGAGAATCGAGTTCAAAGAAGAAGAAAGGTGAGAACACAGATTCAGATGAAAGTATCTTCTGGAATGAAAAGGTGAGATCTCTGAGTGACGATGCGAAGAATGTTTACAGAGATATGTTGGAAAGAAGAGAATGGATGATAGAGTTTACAGGACGTTTTGCTGAGATATTCCAGACGGATGATATGAGATATGAACTGGAATACAACGATCCTGATCTAGAAGAAGGTGAAGTACCTGCTGCTGTGGCAAAGGAAATTCTTGATGGCCTTGCACAGAGAGTAGGGAAAACATTTGAGGAGTTTGTAGTGGATGAGTCGATTCCAGATATTCCTGAAAAGGATATTGGAAATCACTCAGATGATAAGAATACTCCTGAATTTGATGAAGTGGAAATTGAAGATATAACTCATGAGGAATATCCACAGTACTTCAGACGGACTGATGAAGATGTGATATTTCCTGACTTTACTGAGATACCAAACACTTCAGCAAAGAAAAAGGCAAAGAAAAGGAGTGCAGAGTTTGTTGAGAAGGTGTTTGGAGCTGATAAGCAAGAGTCTTCTAGTCAATCTGATGAATTGAAGAATTACTTGAAGAAGCTGAGAGAAATGGATGAAAACCGACCGAAGCCTGAAGCTCAAGGAAGTTTCTATAGATTTCACAATGCTAAGTTTAAAGGCAGAGCTCTCGGGTGGACATATTTGGGCAGGCTGAAGTGTCTAGCTGCTAAATGGGAATCAGGAATTCTGTACTTTTACAGATTCATTGATTTGCTAACTCTACCGTGCTGGGCGGTCAGAGATTTATGCAGTTTCCCTATGTCTGGAGCTTCAGTTAACAATACTCATGTCGGTTGGTGTGCAGACAAGCTGGTTTGGGAAAGTAGAACGAGATGGAATAGATTCAAGCCTCAATATCCCAGAAGGAAAGTTCATAGGGATATTGATCCTAAAACCAAGCTGAAAAGGGTTACATTGATATACAAAGCACCTGAAGTGATGAGGAAAATACCGTTGATGCCCATGCCGCAACATTTCAGTGCTGACTTTATATTCTGGTACTATGATTGGAGGAAGGCTGAAGCGGTGATAGTGTTGAGAGACGGGAAGGACAAATACAAGCATGTTCATGTATTTGATCCGATGTGGTTGATTAACTGTACGTTTGAAGACATCATCATGCTTTTCTACAATCCGATTCATCATGAGCCGAATGATGCTGATCAAGCTAAGAAGTATACTCAGGTCGTAGGAGTTTGTTTTGTTTATGATATAAACTCTGGGAGTAACTTGGATAATAAACTTGGCAAAATGGTGAAGATGACGAATGTGTCGAAACCGGTGAAGAGAAAGTTGGAGCCTGAAATGACCAAAGAGCAAAAGAAACAACTCAGAATTAAGTTGTTGAACAAAGCAATGGACGAAGACAGAAGACGATCCAATCAATAGTCGAGGGGGAGTTTGTAGATGCACGTTTTGCGACTAGTGATTGGATCTACAAGTTAACGTATGTTAAGTTTTGCTGAAGGATTGAAGGTGAAAAACAGACTGGGCGAATGTAAGAAAAGTGGGCGAAGGTGAAGCTTAATGGGCGAATGTAGAATGGACTTGATCTGAAGATATACTTTCGTACCCTGAACTGGGCGAATGTGGAAGAATTCCACATTCGACCATTGTAAAGGGGCGAACGTGCAGTGGCTATATATAGATTTTGTGTATTTGCAATGTAGAGAGAGTTTTTAGTTGTGTGTGTGATAAGGTCAGGTTCTAGGTGAGATTGTGAATGTCTGTGTATTGATTAGATTAACTAGTGATCACATTGTAACAAGTTTTTATAAAGGTTAATCTATGAAAAAGCATTGAAAATGATATTGATTGTGTTTTGATTTGAGTTTTATCTGTTTGTTCAAAGCTAGGGTTTCCGCACCTGGTTTTGTAACTTGTATGATCAATTAATCCTGTTTTAGTCAAAATCCTTCTCTCACAAAGAATTGAGAATCCGGTTACGGACCGAACTCGTGGATCGAAAACGCATAAACAACTCGGTTTCAGACGGGGAATTCGAGACGAGACAGAAATTAACGATAACAACGTCATCACAGATTCGTATTAATACAGAAACGGTTACAGACACTGTCATCAGTAGGATAAACATCAATCTCGTGGCCGGGGGAGGTGGGGCATGACCTCCCCCTTCAGAGCATTCAAAGCACAAACTCAAATCACCAAATGAACAATAACACATGAGATTGCTATTTATAGTCCAAAACCCAAGTTCCACGTTCGCCCCTTTTGAATGGTCGAATGTGGAGCATTTCCACATTCGCCCAGTGTATATTAGGTCGAACCTGGAATGGTGTATTGTCCTATATTTTACAAATGCGTCAGATCCATAAAATGCCCTTATGGATCACCACAATCTCATGTAACACTATACCTAGACTCAACCCTAGTCTATTCGACAGTGACGTCCACATAAAGTGCATCAACAATTTTTGTTTTCAATTTACAAAACTTGGAGCACCTAGGTATGTTACATATAGTTTTGTTGTGTAGCAAACTATGGAAATCATTTAAAGATGATCTATCTATTCATTTTTATTATTTATTTTTTGCATTATACCAAGTATAATGGTTTATTTGGAACTGAACTATGATTAGGATGGGTATGCTAAAATTTTGATTAACAAAAAATAGCTTTATAATGCCAAGGTAAATTGATGTTTTTTAATGAACTGATGCACTGCAGTCTCGTAGCATCAGTACCCAGGAATGTCATCTTGACCAAGTACATCACGCGCAATCCAACTAGCCTGATAAGACTCCTACTAGAAGGATTCCATACTGACCGATCAGATATTCAACGTAACATGTAGGTACCACCACTAATTTACGTCTCATATCTACACTTAACCTTTGCATCACCCTTCACACCAACTGGAGAAGTCTAACTGTCAGTACCCAATTAAACATCTCGAATGTGACTATGTGCAAAACAATCCACTCGAACATTAGTATTTCTATGAAATTCTTCATCTGTGCTGACTGTGATTGCATTAACACATTCTTCTCTTTTCCTAGCATCTTAAGTCAGTAATTGTTGAAGTATCAGACACTTACATCAACAATCTCCCCCTTGACTGATGCTTCACCAAGTTTCTCTGAGATCCCGTATGATAAATCACTCATGTTCTTGAGTAACTTCATCTGTTCGACAGAATACAAGCCGTAGACGAGTGGATCAAGCCATCAAGAGTTTTCATCACTTGAAACTTTCATTGAACCTACGTGCCACATGACTCCTACTAGGATACCTCATTACTTTCAGAACATTGAAATCTCAAACTTGATTTCCTTCTTCATAACACCTCTTTAGAACAAGTTCCTTCAAACATACAGGAACTGGGTTGACTGTTCTCTTCATGCGGAATAAAAATATGTTCTGTTCTGGCCCATAATAGTCATTTGAATCTGATTATCATACTGTTGATTCTCATGACTACCCCACATTAAAACTGTTTCATCATCATCAATTCTTCAACAAATTTGGGTAAACCTCATCACCATTCTTCCGAAAATCTTCAAAAATACCATAGAAATTTTTTAGGCCTTAAATTCTACATTCGCCCCTGGTACTTCTACATTCGCCCACTTTTGTTGACCCGAAGGTAGAACAGTAACCAGAATGTAAAATACTACTTGAACCTTTCCACATTCGCCCAAAATCAGCTACTTTCGCCCACTCGACTTCCACCTTCGCCCGCACGATCAATCGAATGTGAAAATAGTCACCCGAATGTGGAAAATATTATCACAAAATTCCAGGTTCGCCCAAAATCTCTCCACGTTCGTCCAAAAAATGCTACCTTCGCCTAGTAACATTCCACATTCGCCCGCCCGACTTTCTGAAATGGGCGAATGTGCAGACTGAACGTGTTCTTGATCAATATTTTCTTCAAATCAGTCCACAATCACTCTAATCCTTTGAATTTGATGATGAAACTTGTTCAGAAAGGTGCGGAAATGAAAACCTAACCCTCGAATTCACAAAAACATGGAAAAGTCACATGATTTCGGGTCCAATTAAGAATCTAGGGTTTCTAGGGTTTCAACCTTTCAATTATAATCTGATTTTAACGTCTGAAAACAGTAAAAACGAGCTGTGATTGATTCAAACGACTGTTAGATCGTTCAAATCGGTACCACGGCTCTGATACCAATTGAGAATCCGGTTACGGACCGAACTCGTGGATCGAAAACGCATAAACAACTCGGTTTCAGACGGGGAATTCGAGACGAGACAGAAATTAACGATAACAACGTCATCACAGATTCGTATTAATACAGAAACGGTTACAGACACTGTCATCAGTAGGATAAACATCAATCTCGTGGCCGGGGGAGGTCGGGCATGACCTCCCCCTTCAGAGCATTCAAAGCACAAACTCAAATCACCAAATGAACAATAACACATGAGATTGCTATTTATAGTCCAAAACCCAAGTTCCACGTTCGCCCCTTTTGAATGGTCGAATGTGGAGCATTTCCACATTCGCCCATTTGTAGTGGTCGAATGTGGAAAGCTTCCACATTCGCCCAGTGTATATTAGGTCGAACCTGGAATGGTGTATTGTCCTATATTTTACAAATGCGTCAGATCCATAAAATGCCCTTATGGATCACCACAATCTCATGTAACACTATACCTAGACTCAACCCTAGTCTATTCGACAGTGACGTCCACATAAAGTGCATCAACAATTTTTGTTTTTAATTTACAAAACTTGGAGCACCTAGGTATGTTACATATAGTTTTGTTGTGTAGCAAACTGTGGAAATCATTTAAAGATGATCTATCTATTCATTTTTATTATTTATTTTTTGCATTATACCAAGTATAATGGTTTATTTGGAACTGAACTATGATTAGGATGGGTATGCTAAAATTTTGATTAACAAAAAATAACTTTATAATGCCAAGGTAAATTGATGTTTTTTAATGAACATTATATTGGTGGTTGTTGAGTTTTGAGGTCTCTATGAGCAGTGAAAGATCTATGATCTTTTATCAAATTATGCATTACCATAACTAAAATATGTCAAATAGGGTACAACAATCACAAATATTATTTTATTTTTATTTTAACTTTTGGAAAACGCTATTTGTTGTTGCCGATTGTAGTTCTGGCGGTAGTGTCTCGTTTTGCATTTCTTAGCTCTTGCAGGGATTTGGTGTTTCTGTCCTTGATTCTTTAATCGAATGCTTTCGCTTAATTTTTCCTGTTGTATTCAGATTTATTTTGCAGAGCCGCCTCTACTTCTCCACTTAGTGGTGGCTGCAACCAAAACTTGAGGCTGTAGCTAGGTAATTAATCTCATTACCTCCATTTTGGATACAAAGTTGAATTAAAAAAAAATTAGTTTTCTCTTTTTTTTTATATGGTCCCATCATTTTGTAAGTATGCATTATAAACATACTACACTTCAAACGCATATGAAGGTACTTTTCTTTTATTGGTCTATTTCAGGTAAGTAGCAATTCCGTCTATATTGGTTGCTTTGTCAGTGACAACATTCATGATGTGGCATGTTGCGTTCGCATCTTGACTTACCAAAATCCATGGTCACGCATCGGTCAGATGATGGTGTGGTCATGAAAGGATTGTTTTAAACGATTGATGATCGATTTTGTTGTGTTGTTGTAAGTATTTATAGACTATATCTAAATTTTTGCTTGACCTGTCCATGGAAAATCAAGTAACTAATAATCATGCTCCTGAATGTATTATATTGATTTTTTTGGTATTTGTTAGAGAGTACAGTTAGTAACATTTTGCTGGTAACTCTATTCATGCATGATTTGAGGATGACTCCTTATAGCATCACATTTTGTGGCTAATTTGAATGATTCTTCAAAAGGTGGTAATTATTCAAAAGCTAAAACAATATTTATGTTCCCAAGCCTATTCTCGGTTTTAAGGTACGATAAGTTTACCTCTTTACAGGAATCGGTTGGAATTAGGGGTGACACCATCAATGCGCTGCTACCATTCTACACATAAATGCCGGAATACCACTGCACACACAAATATACAAAAGTCAAAGATTTGTATAAAGTGCTTATTAATGACAATTTTTTTTACAGTTAATTGGTTTGAGCCCAGGTTTCAATATTACGTGAAAAGCTTCATTTAGTCACCTCATTATTTTATAAGTCAAAGCCGTATGATATCATGATTCTATAAAGGAGGTATGCCTAAGAGAAAATAGGCCCCTGAAAAATTCTATTGATGTCAGCAACAATTTGAACTCTGAGTGAACAAGTTCAGATAGTAGCAACCTTACGAGATTCAAGTTGAACCCGTAAAATCCAGCATCAACTTTTAGATGATGAAACACGTGCTCTTCACATATTTTATCATGTATGTGTATTTATATATGATGTCTATATATGTGTTTGTATGTGTTATGCATTTGTATATAGTCGATGAAGGCAATGAAGGTGAGATTTTGTTCCTCTTAATGTTCGGAGCTTAGAATCAATTCCACATATTGTGTTGAGAAGCTTACAAAAACAGCGCGTTAAGTTTGAATTGATTTTGATCTTTGATTTATTTCTTTTTTAGTTGTTCTCTTACGCTTAAACTAATGTGTGATAGTACGGTAATAAACAAACTTATACAAAGTTACAAATTGAATTCCCATTGTGCCCCCGCTGTACAGCGCAGGTGGAAACCATTATCAGTTTAGATATGTATTTAGATTGTTGCCAAAGCGAACCACAAATGTTGTGGTGCAAGTCAATAAAGATCATTTGATGATGGCTGCAACAAATGGTTTGAAACCAGGTATTCAAAGTCAGTTGTTTACGTATCTTTTGAAAGCATGGTGTTACTAACCCAACTAGAGATGGAGATAACTACATGGAGTTTACGGAAAGTGGGTTTTAGTTTCTTTAGATAGTTAAAGATTCATAGATGATGTGTGTGGTTTTAGTAGTTTAAAAGATATCATTTTCCCGTTGCCAAAAACTTGGTGTTTTAATTCCAAAGTTGGAATAAATGACTGATTTTTACTAAACCGATTTTACAAAGTTTTAAATTTATAAAGTAAACAATATTTACTTTTGAAACTAAAACCAACACATAGGCAGAGAACCTGACGTGCATAGTATAGTTTCTTGGTAAGTATTGAGTATCGTATCCCCAAGAATAACACTTTCCCCTACTCAACATTACATCAATTTACTAATCGGGTTTTAAAAAGAAAAATAAAACGGAGGGGTTCTTTAAAATAGTTTTTGGAAAAGGTTTTGGTTTTATAAAAGAAAGGATAAAAATAATAGAGTAGTAAACTAGGCATATCTCGGGGTCCATTGATTTAATAGTTAAGTTTATTATTAGAATTAATAATTTAAGTTAGTTAATCTTGTGGGGAAGACAAGAGGGACTTGAAGTGTTGACTCATTGATAGAGAAGCGGAGGAGACTACTTGCATAGAATGCTGAACCTCTCCAGCGTGCGTCCACATGGGGTCTTCGCCAAGGCCTCGCATATAGCGGGCTCCTCAAACCACGGTCAAGTATCTGGTCTTCGATCTCGTCTTCTTCTTAAAGCGGAGGCTTCACTTCCGACCTGGAAAAACCGTACACCTTGTCTTAGCTCTCGCGTTTCGTACCGAAGGGTCTTGCCTTAGGGTCATTCCCGAGTAGGCCAACAATGAATCCCCATTGGTTAACGAACTAGGTCGATGGATCTCTCTTACAGTTGGTATACGGAGACCGTACCGCCATTGGTTAACGGTGTTGTACTAACAAGAACTAGATAAAGAATCCATTATTTGTTTATCTTTATTGTGACATTAACATTTAGTGATCAATTAAATATTAAGTTGGTTGAATTAATGATAACTTAATTACGCAACCCTTAACCTCCCGAGCTGAATGAAATCCTTGACAAAGGTGGAAACATAATCCTAAAGGCGTATGATACAAATGATCACTGGTGCGCCCGTAGGGAATCCTCCCATTGCCAAGAAGATCACTCAGTCATCTGGTATGTACCAGAAATGTGTCACTCAGATCTGCTCCACTTAAAAAGCCATTTCTTAGAACTTGGTTCGGATATCAGAAGCCCGAAGGATCTGTCTCACTACCGGTTTCCTTGCCTTGGATCTAGTTCGGGACTACCAGAAGCTGATTAAAGCTCTAGTTATTTAGTTAAGTTAATCAATTATTATTTTATATTTTCGGATGAGCTCACAAGTGCATGGGTTTTTACACACCATGGGTACACTCATGAGTTCTCCTAATAAGTTAATATTGATTTAAGGTTTAAGTTATCTTCAAAGCAACCTGTCACAAAGATAAACAAATAAGGATTAGAAGAAGAGGACACCACAAATAACTAAAGATAAACTACTACTACTAATAATAAAAGTCTACAAATCAAGTGGGTTCATGAATGATAGAAAGATACAACCATAAGACATGATCAACACAAGAACATGGCTGCTCATAGACAAGCTATCCACTTCCAAGTGATATGCAACTCTCTTGATCCTCACGACCCTCAATATTATTGCATAAATACTCTACGATCCTCTTCTTTGCTAGACCAATCAAGGTAGGTCAAAGCCAAACCATTGAGGGATGTTAGGATGGCCAGAAGGCCTCCCACAAGACTCCGAGATCTCTGGAAGAAGCTTGGAGTTCGGCCTAAGAGAGCACAAGAAGGGATGATCAAATGGTGATGGGTAGCTTGGTATTTATAGGCACTATAGAGCAAGTATGGGTGTGCCATTTGGTGAAGCACGGCTGTGCACTGCCTTGTTCCCCAAGTTTCGTCGTTTTCCAGCTTTGCTGCGTTGTCTTGTAGCGTGCAGGGCCTTCGTGCAAGTGTGCGTGGGCGTGCTTGGTCACTCCATGACTAATTTTGTCTCTGTTTAAGCTCCGGGATTGTCTTTAAACATACAGGGAACAGGCTGTAAGTCTCGTATCTTCAGGAATCTGTAGTTTTTGCTCGTTTTTACCCGGGAATCCTCTATTTCCGTCTTGGATCTTCAATTTCATGAGATAAATAAATAGGAACGAATTAAGCATCAAATATCAATATCATAAGGCTAATTATGACCTATTTTGGGACTGTTTATGCTTGTTTTATATGTTAATTATGTGAGTCATCAATAGACACAAAGTTTTGCCAAAAGGGTTTTGTTGTTTTTGATAGATTGGTTTCGTGTAGAACCACTCAAAGGAGAAAGTCAGTTTCATGTATATATTGTTTCCTGTAAATGGGGGTCTGATAACCAGTTTGTCAGTATCAAAGTATATTTTTAATGTACACACCTCCTAATTTAGATTACCAACATAAATACAATACAATATACCATGAGAGGGTTGTAAACTCGGACAAAACGAGTATCGGGTACTACATTATCATCCCCACTGCATCGCCTAGGTTTCTGACATTATGTGCCACAATATATGTGACCCCGCTGCAACGCGCGGGCACCCCACTAGTAATAGATGGGTACGTCGGGTCCATTCTAAAAGGATGGGCTGCGAAGCACAAATTAGAATTAAGTTAAACGATGATAAGTGATATGAGTTATATTATTTCAAAGAGGACCACACCCCACTTTTGTTCATGAAGAAGATGTTCGCTTACTGTTTTCGACTAGAGGTATCACACCTACGTATAAAGAGATGATAAAAAAATGTCTAAACTTAACATTGGACATGTTAAAGAAATTATTCTTGGTTTTCAATTTTATCGTGTCCTTGTTTTTTGTGTTTTAACATTTTAGTTCCCGTTTTTCAGTCATTTTTCATCAAAATCGTTTTTATCAAAAGAGGGAAAACCATCCAATTGTCTATGATAACATAAACCGAATTTCCATGGAGAAAAAGCTGAAGAAACCAATGGTGAACTCGACTAATGACAAACAAAAGGTTTATCCAAAACCTGTTGTGAAGTCATCAGTTCGACCTGTATCTGTTAAATCAGATAAGGTAACCAAGAAAGTTTCTTTTTCGAATGATACAAAGAAACCTACTGAGGGTCAAAAATCTCATATAAGGATTCTTAAACGTTCAGAACAATCTTTGACACCAACGGGTTCTCCAGGTGCTTCTACGTCATCTGCTAAAATTGAAACTCAAAGTGAGAAAGTTTTGAATGACCAGAAAAATGTTGATTCAAAACCAAATATTTGTGAGTGAGATTCTTTGAAAACTAACATTCAAAGACCCAAGACCAAACAGGCTTGGGTCCCTATTAAAAACTAATTTTGTTTGTGATGTGTGCAGGGAGTTCCAGCTGGCCCTGTTAGCAGTCTCTGGATTGTCGACAGTGGAGCTTCTGGGCACAATACCGGTGATTTGACACTACTCTTTGATATCAAGAATATTAATGGAGGCTATGTGGCGTTTGCTGGAAACAAAGGAGGTTATATAACGATGGAAGGAAGTGTTAGTAATGGAATTGTGAGTTTTGAAAGGATATCGTATGTGAAGCAGATAGATTATAATTTACTGAGTGTGAGTCAGATATGTGATAAGTAGTCGTCTGTTCACTATGATGACAAATCTTGCTACATTCTGAAACCTGGTTTCGGTATTCCAAAAGAGTGGATCATGCTAAAAACTCAGGTCCACGTCATGTGTTTTCTATCCAAAGCTACTAAAAAAGAATCTATTATGTGGCGCAGAAGGATGGGGCATATTCACCTAAGAAAGATGAATCATTTGGTGAAGAACAGGCTTATTGAGGGAGTTAATGTGAAGCATTTCCATTTAAATGACAAATGTGTGAGTTGCAAGAAAGGAAAACAGCACAAACAATCCCACAAACCAAAGAAAGTAAACTTTGTTGAATTGCCACTGGAACGTTTGCATATGGATCTTTTCGGACCTATCAAGCGTAAAAGTCATTATGGAGAGCTTTACTGTCTTGTGGTTACAGACGGTTTCTCAAGATTCTCATGGGTGATGTGCATGCAACACAAAAGTGAGACGTTTAACAATATGAAAGTTTTGTTTACCCGGTTGGAAAACATCTATGGTTTGAAGATAAAACGCATACGAAGTGACAATGGGATGGAGTTCAAGAATTCTCAGATGGATGCACTTTGTGAAGAAAAAGGAATTCATCATGAGTATAGTGCACCTACTCCTCAGCATAACGGTGTCGTAGAACGTAAAAACATGACTCTATTTGAAGCGGCTAGGACAATGCTTACGGACTCAAATCTTCGAGTAATGTTTTGGAAAGAGGCAATTTACGCAGCGTGTTACACACTGAATCGTGTATTAACAGTGAAGAAGTTTAGCAAGACTTCTTATGAACTGCTTAATAGATGAAAGCCGAACTTAGAGTATCTAGAACCTTTGGGGGCACCTTGTACAATGTTAAATCCTACAGAAAAATTTGGATCTAAAGCAGAAGAGGGCTAGTTTGTTGGGTACGCGACACCACTTAAAGGCGTATTTAATAAAAGAACTTGTCAAGTGGAAGAGTCGGCGAATGTGGAAGTTCAACGCAGTGATGAGAATCCGGTAAAAACCGAATCTACTGAATAATAAACGAATACAGCTCGGTTTCAGACGGAAGATATGAGACGAGACAGAAATAAACGAAAACAATGTCATCACAAATTCGTATTACATCATAAACGGTTACAGACACTGTCATCAGTAGGATAAACATCTATCTCGGGGCCGGGGGAGGTCGGGCATGACCTCCCCCTTGAGAGCATTCAAAGCACAAACTCAAAATCTTAAATGAAAAACACACATGAGATTGCTATTTATAGGCCAAAAACATAGAGCTCCTTCGACCCCATACAAGGTTCGAACCAACTGGTTCGACCCTTGTAGGGTTCGAACCAAACAACTCATGTTTTGGTCTATATTAACAAATGCATCAGATCCATAAAATGCCATTATGGATCACCACAATCTCATGTTATACAATCCACGACTCAACCCTAGTCTATTTGACAACGACGGCCACAAATATAGTGCATCAACAATCTGCCCCTTGGACGTTGCTGGCGAATCCTCAAACCTCTTGCACATCAACAGTCAATATCACAGTTCTCCCCCTCAATACATGCACTAGCATTTATATGATGATTACATGTTTCCTGAAGGCTCATTCAACCAAGCGTGGGGTTGAAGGAGAGTTTCAGAAGGTCGAAGGAAGCCTTGTGAATGTGTTAGTTTGGTTCGATATGTTGATAGGGTCGAAGGAACTCATTGGACCTACACGGGGGGTCGAATGAGGTTGCCTATATATAGTTTTTGTTTTGTTTTGAGTCTAAGTTGTTGGTCATTTCAAATAGGTTTCGTGTGTGTGTTCTCCTTAAGGTCTATAACATTCTGATTGTTTGTTTTCATTGTAAACCTAACCTATTTCAAGTATTATCAATTGTTTATGAATGAAAATGTTTATTGAAATGGATTTGATCGTGTTCTGATTTGTTTTCTATCATTTTGCATGAGATCTAGGGTTTCCGCACCTAGATTACTCTATTTGTATGATTAAGTAGTTGATTTCTTACAATCCGGTCCTCTACAAAGTGGTATCAGAGCTTTGCTCAATCATACAATTGCAAATTGATAAGTTTCGAACAGATTTTTCACCAAAAACACCTAAAATTTTTCTGTTTTGCATGAACTTGGAATGACAATGGAGATTATTGATTTTGACTTTATTTCATGAATAAAATCAAAATTTTCATTTATTAAACTTGATCTCCATCAAATCCGAAGCAAAACCTGATTAACATCATTGAAATTCATCAACATTTGAAAATTTTGGATCAAAATAACTGATTTTTAAATAATAACCGTTTTTCAAATGGGTCAGGTCGAATCAGAAGGTTTTAGGTCGAATGAGTAAGTTTTTGGTTCGAATCAGTTATTTTTGGTCGAACCAATGTGTTTTTAGGTCGAACCAAGAGTTTTTAAGTGTGTTGTGTTTACATTCGACCATTTGTGTTATATTCGACCACATCGGGAGGTCGAACCAGACTTTTTCAAGGTCGAATCAGAGTTAGTGTGTCACAGTTTTTCATTCGAATCAACTAAGAGTGTCGAACCTGACAGAGTCCTTCATTCGAACCCACGATCAGTCATTTTGGATCGAACCATAGTCTGTTTTTGAAAAATTTTCTAAGTGTTGACATTTCGAGCATTATGGACAACATTTGGGGATTTCAGATGACACCTAGACCTGCAACAATACAGCAACAACATGTTCCCATGAATCCGTGGGAAGTTGCTTCTCAAAAGACGAACACACAGTCGACACAGCCGATCAACTTCATTGCTATGACAAGTTCAACACCACCACCTATTACTCAACCTCCACAACAAGTGACTGATTTTTGGGGAGTTGCAGCAGCAGCGGTGCAGAATCAGACTTCGAATGCGATTACTACTTTGATCAATGATTTATCATCGGGAAGTGGGATTCGTCCTCCTAAGCTGTTGGACATGTCGGAGTATTATCAATGGCAGAAAAAGTTTAAGATTCATTTGGAAGGCATGAGATTGGAAGGAGGAGAGGCATGGCAAATGATTATGAAGGAATACAATCCTCCAATGCTTGAGAACACAGATATCCCAATTCCTCTTGAAGATTTAAAAAAGATGATGGGAAGAAGAAGTTTGCTGTTAAGAAGAAGGCGTTTTCACAATTGTCTCAGGCGTTGACCACAGATTTGTTGCACCAATTTGGATCATGAACTACCTCAAAGCAACTATGGGATGTGTTGAAGAATAGACATGATGGTAATGAGAAGAAGAGAAGACTTCGCATGGAAGTGTTGAAGAAGGAGTTCGAGAATTTTAGTTATGTGGGAAATGAAACATTGAAAGAACTTGTTCCTAGATATTGTCATTTGTTGTCAGAATTGTCGAATTATGAGATCAAAATTCCAATGACAGAATTAGTGGACAAATTTGCTAATTCGTTACCTCCGTATTGGGGACAACATGTTGAGGTATTGAAGGAAAAAGATGCATATCAATACTGGACTATCAATGAATTCATACAGAAGTTGGAGAACAAAGAGATGGAGGAAAAGAGAAAGGCCAAAAGAGCACAGTTTCCATAGAATCCAGAGTTGTATCATGCTACATCATCATCATCTTCCTCTATGTCTAGTTCATCAATAAGTGGGAGTGTTGCACCTCACATTGCTTGTATTTCAAATGTTACTAAACCACAAAGAAATCCAATCAATTATCTTACTCCGGGACCAACTTACACACCAACTTCACACACAGCAACTTCTTATATACCAACTCAACCTCAGATGTCTGCAGCTTGTTATACATCATCTGTGAGCACACCTCAACAACAACAATATGTTCCTCAAATGACACCAACTTCTTCAAGCCAAAGTCCAATTGTGTTGGAAACTTCCAACATGAACAATGTGACTGTAGAAGTGGCACAACAACACATTGCTCTAGTTTCAGCAATGGTCGCTTCATACAATCGACTGGTGGCAAGTCAGATAGGAAACAACAATCTGACAAATGAAGATTATGCCCAGATCGACAAAGAAGAGATGGAACTGATCGATATTCAGTGGGCGTTTGCAAGTGTGATGAGGAGAGCTACAGAGTTCATAGAAAAGACGAGTAGAACTGATCTCGCTAACTCACCGAATACTACCTATGGTTTCAATAAATCCAAGGTAACCTGTTTCAACTGTGGAACTCGAGGTCATTTCAAGAGAGAGTGTACTCAACCAATGAAACAAGGTAACAGAAACCCGTTTAACTCCAACTATCAGAATCGTCAATCACAAAATCAAGTTACCTACCAAAGCCAAAACAACAACAACTATCCACAACAAAACAATTATCAAAACCGACAAAACACCTCTCAAAATACCACATCTAGACAAACATCTACAACCAACCAAACTCAAACTCAACCTACACATAACCCAACCAGAACCATTGTTCCTATTTCTACACCAAATATCCAACCTCAAAATGAGAACCAGAATCAGGCATTGGTGATACAGAAAGATGAGGGTTTTGATTGGAACTGTATGAAAACTATTCAATTGGGAGTTGAGGAGATCACAAGTGGTAATGTAGCATGTCTTGCTAAAGAGATGGTATTAGAGGAGCCGGTGATAGATGGTTCTGAAGTTGTGATTGAGGAGATTGTTGAAGAAGTTCCAGTTTTTGTTGCTAACAAGGTTCAAGAAACAGCTGCTAAGATGGTTTTAGGGATGATTATTGATTCCGTTGCTGATGTCTCTGATGAACCAAAATCAGCCTTTTTTTATTCAAAAAGTGAACCTAATTCGGAAGTGAGCATTAATTATTTGGATGATGATATTGACCAATTGCTAGCCGAAGCAGACTTTTTGATGATGAAGAAATCATGCATGGTGGATGATGCTTCTACACAGATTGATTATTCAAAATTCTTTGCAGGAAAGGAAGCTCACTTTGCATTGATGGCCATGACAGATCCACCTAAACTGGTAAGTTCTAATTCTACTACTTGTATGACTAGTGATAAATATTGTGGTGCTTGTGATAGATTGACTGAAGAAGTTGAGCAACTCAAGCTTCAGCTTGAGAGTGCTAAAATCGTCATCCAATCTTATCGTAAGGACGAACATGATTTCAACAAAACACTTGAAGGTTATAAAAAGGATGTTTCAGAATTAACTAAAACTCTTTCTTTGAAACAAATAGCCATTAATAATTACATTAATGAAATTGAAGAAACTAAATTGGAAATGGTTAAAATCAAGTGTTTTACTAAAAAAGTCAACAAAAAGTTAGAAAGTTACAAACATGTTTTGGACCACATTGTTGAGGAACCATGAAAATCCAGTAGTGCAAACTACAAAGTTGTTCCTTCTCCAGTGTTATTTGAAAACCATAATCTAAATTCAGTAGCACCGGAAAGTTTAGTAAAATCGGATTCCTCATCGGATATTGAATCTAACACTTCAAGTGATAGTGATCCAAACTCCGATGTGAGACCGATACTTGGATTGAATGATGAGGGAGTGGTTCCAGTAGCTAATGATTCAAATACTGAAGATGAGGAACCTAAGAAAAATGTTGAGATTCCATTGGAAAATCACATTCGAACAAATGAGACAAGTTCTCTTTCTCAGGTTTCACATCCTCAGAAAATTGAATACAAAATGAATCAGTCAGTTAAGAAAAATGAAAAGGATGAATCAGTTGACATGCCTGTGAAGGTTTTCTATCGGATGGAAGGATCCGATAAGATAATCTCAGATGATATCCCATACAGTTTGCCAATTATTCAAAAATTAAGAAAATTTGTCAAGAGGGTACCATTTGGTTTCCTAAACATGAAAGGACAAATGATATTCCTCCTGAATTGATTCAGAGACTGTATGGTGATAATTCTAAACAACCAAAGGTTCATGTCACTGAATCCATTAAACCAAAAGAGAAGGTTAACGGATTTTATGAACCGACTTACTCAAAAGACCCCGCTTCAGAGAGTTTAAGGCGAAAGTGTGTTGATGATCAATACCCGATTAATTCATTCGCTAAACCTAACTCTAAGAATATCTTTGAAGAATACCATGCATGTTTCAAATGTAGGGAGAGATGACATTTACTTGCTCACTGCCCATATGTGAGACATAAGAGGCACGAAGTTGAGAGAAAGTAGAAATATAGGAATTCGGTTGGTGATCATAGACAACATTTTTCACCAAGACAGTTTGTTCCTCAAAGGCAACCATTCATGATATCGTTATTATGGTTCATTTCACTTGTGGTGCAATAAAAAAAAGATGTTACAGGTCCTATATGGTGTGAGGAGAAATACTATGGAGCATAGACTATAGAATGTAAATAGTTAAATGGAGGTAAATTGTGTGAACATGTTTGGTTTAGCTTTTTGGTAAATGAATATATTGGGATAGGGAAACAAGCTAAAGAACATAAAATAGAGGAAAAATGTGGAATTAATTTTCAAAATTATTGTTTAATTTCCAAATACAAATATATGTGGTCGAACATGTATCAAGCTTGGTAGAAGTTGCTATAATAATTTCTTTTTATGTTGTTGCTTGAGTATTAATCTTTTTGCCTTATTTATACATGATAGATATTGAAATTTTATACGAAGTTAAAGTCATTGTCTGATTATGAAATGTTATGTGAAGTTAAAGTATGTGTCCGATTATGAAATGTTTTGTGAAGTTAATGTGTGTGTCCGATTATTAAATGTTTTGTGAAGTTAAAGTGTGTGTCCAATTATGAAATGTTACGTGCAGTTAAAGTGTGTGTGATTATTTTTGTCCATCTATAAAAAGAATTAAGTTACTCATAGATATTGAAATTTACAAGTTTATATTTTATTTGTTGACATAAATATTAATGTTGTTAAAAATTACAAAGTAGATTTAATTGATTTTTAATCAGGCCCGACCCAAAGCCAAAATAATTAAACCAATTGTTTTGGGTCTTCATGTTTTAGAGGCCTGAATTAGTTTTTGGATTTTATTTTGTATTAGACCCGAATTAGTTTATGTGCTTTATTTTGTTTCTGGACTTTATTTTGTATTAGCCCAATAATTTTTTGACTTTAATTTGTAATAGGCCCAATAATTTGTATATTTGTTAATGTATTAGAATTTGTAATATAAGTTTTGAACCCCGTGTGTCACACGGGCCGTTAGACTAGTATACATATATACATATATATACACACACACAAAAAAAAATTAGAAAGGAATCCATGACTAATATTGAAGAAACCCATAAGTAAAGTTGGCAAGTGTTCCAATAGTTTTAAGCCATCATATAATCCAATAGGTTACCTGGTTTGAATCCCTCAAGGTGCATCCATATAAATGTATTTTTTTCGCTCTCTTCCACTTCACTTCTTAATTTTAACTATGTTTATTAACAGGGCGCGCGTTGCGCGCCTTCTGATGTGTCGTGAAAAGATAAACGTGTAATTTTTAATGAATCTGTATGGAAAATGTATACACAATTATTAACCAGTAGAAGTTTTAATACCATAAGATTTTCTAGACTGAATTACAAGTTTTGTCCTTTAGGTTTGTACCAGATTATAAGGCATGTCCTTTAACTTTAAAATTGATTGGTTTTGTCCTTTATCTTTTAAAATCTAGCACGTTATGTCCTTTATGGCTGACTTTGTTAGTTTTCTCCGTTAAGTTTGGTCATGTGACCTGCACGTGAAGGTATTTCAGTAAAATCACCCTCTTATCTTCTTCCCCAATTTATAGATCATAAACCCTAACACCCATTTCAATCAACAACTGGTATGCAATCAAGATCAAGACCTTGTTCTTTTGCTCTCTAACCCGTCACCCTCTCTCTCCTCTCTCTCACACTTGGTCTCTCTCCCTCCTCCCTCTGTTACAGCGGCGGCCGGCCACCACCCTCCTTATGGTGGTGCAAGGCGGTGTTCTTTTGCTCTCTAACCTGTCACTCTCTCTCTCCTCTATCTCACACCTCGTCTCTCTCCCTCCTCCCTCTGTTACAGCGGCGGCCGGCCACCACCCACCTTATGGTGGTGGCGACGCTTTGTTTCAGGCCCAAATTGGGTTGTGGTGGTCGTCTTATGGTGGTGCAAGGAGGTGGGAGGTCCGATGGTTTGGATTTCGGTCTCGATTAAGGTTGATGGGTGGTAGTTGGTTATGGCGATGGGAGGTCCGATGGTTTGGATTTCGATCTTTTTCTGTAAGTTCTTTTTCTAAATTAGAAATTATAGCCTTCATTTCCTTTAATTTAACTTCCACATTTTCAGTCTCATTACTGTGGTGGCGGTCTGGTGTTGAGATTCGTGCAGGTGGTGGTGGCAGGTGGTGGAGGGTGACAGGTGGTGGAAGGTAGCTGCATACCATTTGTTGATTGAAATGGGTGTTAGGGTTTATGTTCTATAAATTGGAGAAGAAGATAAGAGGGTAATTTTACTATTATGTCCTCGCGTGCAGGTCACATGACCAAACTTAACGGAGAAAACTAACCAACTTAATGTGCAAGATTTTAAAAGATAAAGGACAAAACCAATCAATTTTAAAGTTAAAGGGCATGCCTTGCAATCTGGTAAAAACCTAAAGGACAAAACTTGTAATTCAGTCGATTTTCTATTTTATAAGCGGTCTAAAACCTCATTTTATATTGAGTTAACCTCATATAGAAATAGAGAGTGCCAAACACCCTGAGTTGCAACCTTGTTGCCAATCACCCTCAGTTTGAGTTGGCCTATATTTGTACATTTCTTTCCCTTCTTCTGTACAAAACAAACACAACACACAGACCTACTGTGTGTGTATCTTCTTTCAAATTCTCCACCTACCTCATTTTTCTCTTCATCCACTCTTATAAACTTTAAAATACAACTCAAGACTACAAATGGATCCATTTATTATAAAGTGGGTAAAATATAAGTGTGACTTAAAAAGAGGAAAAAATACTTCAGGAGAACAGAGTAAGACCACATTCACATGATTACATACCAACTCATACTCTCTCACTTTTTCTCATCACCACATGTGAATACCTAACAGCTACCATCATCACAACACCACCATCCAACACCAGCCATCACATAACCTCCTGGCATTTTCAGGCGGCAACAAAAGTTATCATCACCACAGAAGCGGCTGACACACATATGGAACCTACGGTTTAAGTGATGCTTATAACCACACCACATATCTGGTGCGAGATACAGACAACAGTGGGTGAAACAGATCGATGTCGGTGAACCACCAAGCATCCACATCACCAACTATCGCCACCATTCACCTCTGGTAACCGACAAAGGCATAGAGACTAACCTTGTACAATGAGAAAATACAAAAGTGGCAGCGACTATGTGGAGAATACCGGGAATTTCCTGCGGTCCGCGGCACATGGTGGAGATGGCGCACGGTAGATGTGGTCGGTGGCCGGCTGCGTACGTTAGAGTCAAGTAGCTATTCATTTCGTGGTCGTTAAAGATATAGATAATAAACGAACAAAAACCGAACCCGTGCGAAATCGGGAAAAAAACGCATTATGTCGGGGGCCAAAATGGAAAAAAAAACTTAATAAAAAAGTTGGTGGCCAAAACAGGAAAAAAAAACTTAAACAAAAGTAAAAAAACATTGTGTAGCCAAAATGAGGGGAAAAAAAAACTTAACAAAAAATTTGATGGTCAAATGGGAAAAAAAAAAGTTAACAAAAAAAGCAAAAAAAAATGTGGCCAAACTAGGAAAATTTAAACCTAACTATTTAAATCAACTAGATTATTAATATTACTAGGTGTATTAATACGCGAGTCGCGCATTTTTCACATGACGCGTTAATGCGGATTTTGGTAACCGACAAAGGCATAGAGACTAACCTTGGACTATGATAAAATACAAAAGTGGCAGCGGCTATGCGGAGAATACCGAGAATCTCCCGCGGTCCGCGGCACATGGTGGAGATGGCGCACGGTAGATGTGGTCGGTGGCTGGCTGGCTGTGTACGTTAGAGTGAAGCAGCTATTCATTTCGTGGTCGTTAAATAAATAGATAATAAACGAACAAAAACCGAACCCGTGCGAAATCGGGTAAAAAACGCATTATGTCGGGGGCCAAAATGGAAAAAAAAACTTAATAAAAAGTTGGTGGCCAAAACGGGAAAAAAAACTTAAACAAAAAGTAAAAAAAAAAATTTGTGGCCAAAATGAGGAAAAAAAACTTAACAAAAATTTTGGTGGTCAAAATAGGAAAAGAAAGTTAACAAAAAAGCAAAAAAAAAATGTGGTCAAAATAGAAAAATTGAAACCTAACTCTTTAAATTAAGAAGGTTATTATTATTATTAATATATTGTAATGTAATTGTAGTCTTTTATGATGTGTACTCTTTTATATAAAACTTTTATGCAACCCATAAATAATTAGATTCTTCACATATATCTTTTCAACTTTAAAACACCACCATAGTCAAATTTAACATGCCTTTTAGCTTTGAGTTACTGCAAAGTTGATCGACTCAGCTAAATAAATTGACTCACCTGTACACATTAGGTAAAATAGTTTCTTATATAAAAACTTGTAAAAGTTTCTTTAAATATAAGAAAACAAACATTTTTGTTATGAAATTGTGTTTTGGTGTCCCTAATGATTAGTGCTGGCATAATATGTTATATGAACCTGTTAAGACACGAATACGAAACCTGTAAATACGAACACGACACGAAATCTAATCGTGTCATTCTTATCAAACACGAACACGAACATGTGTATAACAGGTAACACGATAAGACACGATACGGAACACCTAGTAAAACAGGTTAACACGACAAGACACGATAAGACACGAGAAGACACGATAAGAAACACGATAAGACCTGTTAAGACACGAACACAATAAGACACGAATACGAAACAGGTAAACACGAACACGACATAAAAATAAACAGGTCTTAACGTGTCGACATGTTAAAGACACGAAACCTGTTAAGGCCAAACACGAAACCTGTTAAAATCGTGTAGGTTCGTGTCAGGTTATCGTGTTCGTGTCTAAATTGCCAGCCCTACTAATGATGTTAGGTCATCTTATGTTGGCATGATGGACAAGATTTCAATGATACTAAGCAAAGCTGAAATGAAACAGTTTGTAAATTTCTTTTATACATTATCATCTTAGACTTACTAGTGTTATATTCATCTACAATTAGCAGTTAGATGTTGTAGCTTAAAACTGAAGGTTTTGAGTTGCCTCACTCAAAAAATGGTTATTATAAAATATTTAGAGGGTGTTTGGGATTGCGTTTTGAATCTGATTTTTAGATTATTGCGTTTTGAAAGCGCGGATAATCAGTTTTTAGTGTTTGGGTTGCGTTTTGAAAACGCAGATAATCAGTTGTTTAGGCTACCAAAACGCAATAATCTATAAGCAGCTCCACCCCTGCTTTTTCAAAACGCATAATCTGTTTTGAATAATCAATCCCAAACACCCCCTTAATTAGGTACATATTAGACTATATTAATAAACAAACTGATTTGAACAGTGATTGGCTAAAGCCTTTATCTATTATAAGCGTAATTATATAGGACATTACAAATATGTGAACAAATCTTCTTGCAGACCAGTTGGTGTGGGGGTTGTTTATGTATGTTTGTTGCCTGGGTTCGAGTCTGGCTATTTGTTTTTTGTTTTTTTAAGTTTTCCTTAGTTTGTTCCACCTGTCCTTTAAACACACACTATCTACACGTGTCTTTTTCCCAGACTTTCTCATACACATACCACCCTTACGTGTTCTCTCTCTCTCTCTCACACACACACACACCACATTCTGCATCTCTCTCTGCACCAACACCACCACCGTCCGCCGCCATCTGCACCAACCCCACCACCATACGACTCCACCTGCATCATGTCATTAGATATACATTCGCCTTCGTCTTCTTCTCCATTTCGGTTACTATTACCAGTTTATGTTAATGTCATACTGCCCGAGTGGAGAGAGAGGAGGCGAAGGTCGGTGTGGTGTTTGTATCGGACACAACAGCAAAATACCTGACGACCACGGTGCAGTTAGTCGCCAAATGGCCTGCTCAATGGTAAAAATTCTAAAGTATTTACCTTAAATTCTTTGTTAACCTAATTCATGACTCCTATGGGTTTATCGATTGCTTTAATTCAAAGCTTTTTGCTTAAAGTTGTGTTTTAGTTTTGATTAATGTTCATGGGCGTTTCCTGATTGATTTGATTTATGATTTTTTTTTTCAAATTTGTTTTGAATTAAGGTTTATGTCTTTTGTGCTGCTGAATGTTCAAACTTATCATTGTCGCGACAAATAGATATAAGGAAAAATTACAGAAATCGTCCTTTATGTTTACCTATTTTTTCAGTAGGTGTCCTTAAACTTCAAAAGTGATGAAAATCGTCCTTTATGTTGTAAAATATTTCAAGTCTCGTCCTTTAGCACTAACTTGATTAGATTTTTTGGTTAAGTTTGGTCATGTGGACCCACATGAGGACAAAATGACAGTTATGCCCTCATCTCTATCATCTTTTATCACCACCACTTACATTCTTCAATAACCACCACTACCCCCACCACATCCACCACTAGGCCACACCACCACCTATACCACCAACCTGCTACCACCACCACCAAAAACCTGCCTTGAACCTAAAGCTCCCGAATTTCATCAACCCTACAATACTAATACCCGAAACCAATAAATAATCCCTAAAAAGGAGCCCAACAACAAAATGCCCAAATTGACACCATCAAAACCCTAACTCAATGAACACCATCGCCCAATGCAGAATACAAAGATTCCAACTCGTTCTTGAGCTCTGTAAGTATAATTGACATGCTTTCATAACATTTGTTTTGTAAATATGGTGCTAGTTCCTTTAATCTTAAAGACGCTTTTGGAGACTTTAAGAAGCTTAACAAGTCTTCAAGTACATTCTTGCAGTGGTTATCCACCGCCATTCTAATACGACCAACTTCGTCACCAAAGTAAGCATCTAAACAGCTTTGGAAATCATTACCGTTTGAAGATACCTTAGGGCTAGTCGCTACGAAAGACTTTTTAGCAGCAGGCTCCATGAACCAAACTCCACCGCCCAAAGGAGATCGATTCAAGAAACCTTGAAAATCAACTTTGTCACCATGAACTGTATCATCCGTAAGAATCGATTCCTTCACATTGACGATATTATTCAATTCATCAAACCCAGAGCGAATTATCGCTTTCATTCTACTCGCAAAAGCCTGTTCGAAAATCTTTGCCGCTGACGACGGTCGGCAGCGGTGGCCGGATACCTCCTGGTCTCTTTCTCTTCCTCTAGTCAGTCTCTCTCTCTCTAGTTTCCTCTGTGTGTGTTGTTTTATCAGAGAAAAGAGGCGGGGCTTGGGTGGTTTGGGGTTTTTTATAAGGAGGTGGGTAGAGTGGTGGTGGCAGGTGGGGCAATGGTGGTGATGGTAGATGATGGTGGCAATGGTGATGGGTGGTGGTTGTGAAGAGGTAGAGAGAGAGATAGAGAGACGAGGGAGTAAATTGTTTTTTTTTTAATTTTGGACCAAAAGTATAAGTTAATTACACAACTAGTCCCTAAAAGAGTAAAAAGACAAATTTACCCTCATGTGCAATGCACATGACTGGATTTAACCAAAAATCTAACCAAATTACTGCTAAAGGACGAGACTTGAAATATTTTACAACATAAAGGACGATTCTCATCACTTTTGAAGTTTAAGGACACCTACTGAAAAAACAGGTAAACATAAAGGACGATTTCCGTAATTTTTCCTAGATATAAATACAAAATTTGAATTTAGTGTTCCATATTTACACATTGGGAACCTAAATAGTGGGCTTCCTTCAAATTGGTTTTTGTTGGAAATCAATCTATAATGTTAATGATTATTTCTATTGTCATGACATAGCTCCTGTGAGTTTTTTTATTGCTTTGATTTTACGTTTTTTAAGTTGTTTTAAAATTAAGGTTCATACATTCTATATATTGTGTGATGATAAATGTTCAAAGTGATAGTTTTTGCGACACTTTTATGTAAATACTTAAATTCATGTTTGTGATTTTGTTTATCATTTCTAAAATTTGATCTCCGCAATAGATTAAATGATCACTGTTGCCTATTCTGCTTCAATCGATTAACGTACGAGATTCAGTCAATTAAAAGATATAGTATACTATCATTTAAAGATGTTAAATATTGTTATGCGATTGGATGCACGGATATTGTGAGTTATAAGGCATCAATGGACCCATGTACCAATGGATTATGGCTATGACGCACATAATGCTACTGCTACAACGACACACAGCCCTGTTCCGGATCGGGACCACTTAAACCAAGTTTCTTCTTCGTCATGTTTTTTTGTTTCATTTATATAGAAGGTGGTGGAAATTAGGCGGTGGTTACGTACTGCTGTGGTGATGGTGGCAAGGTGGTTTTGTTCTTTCGAAAAGGTTTGTGTTAGATTTATATACTTTTTTCTTTAATCTTAATATCCTTATTTTGTTTTTCCCACTGTCGTGTTTGACTTATTCCTGCATTTTGCAGTGGGTCAATAAGAGTTATGGTGGCTAACAATGATGTGGCATAAGGGTTTTGTAAACATGTTTAAATTATTGATAACTTTTCATTTTTATGGTCTTAAGACACAGGTTAAAGCATGTCAGCTGGGAGATTGTTCATACAGATGGGTCAAGTACAAACCTTAGTTTCAGCGATTAGAGAGAGAAAGAGAGCCGATGTTTAGATGTTTGTCCCTAATTTAAGTCGCCATGAAGTAAGGTAATTTATTTGGTGTTTGTAACTGAATTTGTGATGGTTGTGTCAATATAAATGTGGGTTTTTTATATATTCTTGAATTGTATTTGATTCAGGGTTTTTTAAGTTTCTAGGATCATTTATTTTCTGTTCTAGAGTTTTTAATTTCGTGCATTTTTCTCATATCGCGTGTATGAGTTTTGGTTACACCCGAATTGAAGTTCTGTTAAAAAACCTTTTGTAACTCAGGTCTTGAATCTATTTATTTGTGACATAGGCTCTTTTTTACATGAAATTTAGTTTACATTGTATGATGTATCAATTTCATTATATATGCAATTGTATCTGTGTATTCAGAATTATGATTGCAGAGGTGGATATATTATCATTATCAATATATTTATGGTTCTTCTGATTGAATAGTACTTCACAATTGAATAGTTATGATTTTCTCCTCATTCTTTGTATATATTTATTCTACTCAGTGGTTTTATACTTTTATTTCCATTACTTGATTTTAATGTCCCTTGCTCACCTACCCTCTCTCTCAATAAAAACCCTACAATTTCATTGACCATGATGATGGAATCCAAACGAAGCCGGTCAGAAGACCCCTAACTCAATGATGAAGAATATGAAGAATACAGTGTTAACATCACTGCTTCGTTTTCAGTTTTCAAAGGTACTCATGTAGTCGTTTTCAGTTTTCAAAGTTTTTTTTTTAAAGGTTAATCCAAGATTTGTATGACTCACATATTGATTGATGATTTCTTATTGTTTTTCCACAGATAGATTATACAAACAGAGGATTTTGTATAGTTTTGAGCTTCGACGATTGCGAAGACAGCGGAAGGAAGGAGGAGTGCGACGAAGGTGAGAAGAAGAAGTACAAGGAAATATGTTCGATGGCTAATCCAGATCTACCATCAAGGCAAGTTTATGTTTATCGTTTCTTACGTTTATCGTTTCTTATGTTTATCGTCTACAATACTTATCTCTACGTATTAAAACATATGATAGGTTTCCCCTATGAGTTTACTGTGATTTATGTTTGTGGCATAATTTATACTCAGATCTTAATCTTTTATCAGCTTTTCATATATTTAAAATTGATAGCTTAGCTAATGATAAGTGGGGTTGGTAGAAAAGGCAATTAGGAAAGTGCCTCAGGGCCTTGAGGTGGTGATTTGTGTACTACTGGATCATAATTTTTTTTTTCCCATGGCATTTTTGTTTTGAGTGACGCAAGTGATTATTTAGTTTATAGGTCTATACGCAAGTGATTGTTTAATTGTTTTAGATTATGTGTTGATTAAGAAACAAGGTATTCCTACAGCTCCTTAATTTGTATCTCCCACCATACAATTACTTTTGTAGGTTGACTTATCCATTCATTTGAATTTTTTTACATTTATTGGATTTTATAGGCAAAATAAACGTAGAGGAGATTGTTGAGAAGAAAGTGGTCAATGGTAAGCAGCAGAAGATAGTCAACTGTGGTTAGCCACATGCTACTGAGAAAAAGACCAAGGACCAAAAGAAGGAAACCAAGAAGTTGATTCAAACAATGAAACCATTTTAGTTAGCTAATATGCTTAAGTTATTAAGAGTTTCTGAGTCATGTTTGTTAATATGCTTAAGTGATTAAGATTTTGTGAATCATGTTTGTAGGAGGAACCAATGAATGGTGATGATCCAGCTAAAAATGAAGTTGATTCAGACAATGAGCCTGGATCAGATGACAGTGGCAATGCCGATGAAATGCGTAAGCTTTTGTATTAGGTGTAAGGTTTTAATCATAAACATAAGTAGTTTTGTTACTTACTGATGTTTACCCTCTATAGCAGAGGAGGGGAGCGATGATAAGGGCGACAACGGTTCTGGGGAAGAGAATAGTTTTGAAGAAGACGATTAAACCGAAACCACATAGAAAACTGTTGTTCTGTCGGCAAAGAATGCGGTTGGTGTTTGTGTTAATATGTATATATATTCACTTTCAAAAAGGTTGAATATAATTTGATAATTTCTATTATTTCAGGTTATTCCTACTGAACATGTACTTTAAGGACTGAAGCAACAATAAAACAACCATGCGTAGCTCAAAAAATGAAGTCCAACACATAATGTGAAGCAACATAAAAGGAAGCTAAAAAAGAGGTATATTCAGTTTCATTATAATCAAACAACATCTGATGCGCCAATAAACCAACTAGACTATATCGACTTGGCCGAAGTTACTTTACCAAGTGACACAATGTCTGATGCGCCTTCTTAATGCGAATCTGAGGTGATGAAATCCAACCATTCAGTATGTGTTGTACAATAAAATTGTAGATGTTAAAATAAAAAACTGTTGTTTAATATAATGCATGCTACAATATAAGTTGTTCAACATTGTTAACTTTTGATTTTGGTTTTGGTTTTGCATATGAAGGTCTTTGAAAAAGTTCATGGAAGCGTATCATGCTATACATATACGAAAGACATTACAAATTGTTTTCAAAGAGGTAATGACTTGATTATACATAACTAACTGTTAATAGAAGACCCCTTTTCTTAACTTCAAGCAGGGTTTCCTATGATCTCTAATTTTTATGTGGAAAAAAAATTAGATCGAAAAAGGTAAAATTATAGAAAACATTAAAATAGAAACTGAAACATTTACTTCTTGTACACTTAGGTTGGAAAAAGAGAGAATTTTCCATGTTATTGAGTTGAAATTGGGTGGTTGAGACGAAAGGAAAACGCACCTTTTAGTCTTCAACTTTTAATTCTATATATGAACTGATCACATAATTAATGTATGTTTAATGGAATCATACCACCATATGATATTTATAAACAACAGATGTGTGAACATGGAGTACAAAAGTTGTATTATAATGAATGACAAGGTTTTATGCATTAAATAAAAATCGGATAGCATCCAAACCGTTTGGCTAATTTAATCCGTTTTGTTTTTAGCTAATTTTTATTGTTTTATTGTCCAGTTCACCTATCATCTAAATTGGGATAGTGCTCAAATTACAGATTGGTACTCATGGATTTTATTTACTTATTTATTATTTAATTTGGTAATAATGCAAACAGGGATGTCTAAGGTATTGAAATGTCTACTTACAGCTTTTCTCGCTTCACTTGCTCGGTGTTCTTTACAATTGTGTCGGGGTTTCAAATCTACACCACCATGGGCGCATGACAACCATTTCTATAGTAACGGCGGCATGATGAGCACCAACCTTTTTTGACCACTCGACCTGATTTCTTCATGCAGCTGATTCAACTCACAATTGACATGTTACCCGGCTGTTTTTGTTTGATGTTAACATCTTTTTAAGGTATCTAAATTTTTTCTTCATAATATGTGTCAATAAATACTGGACAGATACATGTCTCAGTTAGCTAACAATGTTGATGTAACACCATTTTTTTAACATCATTTGTTGCCTTTGTTTCGTGATGTACAGAGCTGGAAAGAGAAGATACAGTTGACAAGGTAATAAGAACGACTAAAAAATACAGAGCCCCTGCTGTAACTTTCTTGATTTGCAAGTACCTGCCATTCCTTACGATAAGGATACCTATATTACTACAAACTGAAACAAATTTTTGACATAGAGGTATTTGTATGGTATTTTATGTAATGACCAGTTCAAGTTGCCTTTGTTATAACCATGTTTTTTTCCCTCATTGGATCCATTGGCTTCAAATATAGTTTTGTAAACAAAGAGTCCCGCATATGTGTTACTGGTTTTTAATGTGTAACATCTTCAGTCCCCCGCACAAAGTGCAGGTCAAAAACCACTAGTTGTAGCTATGTGCAATCTCATACAAATTTTTGAAGTTTACAAGTTAGGTAAATGGTCAGACAAGTTGTTAAAAGGTAAATAGAATGTAGGACATGATGTTATTGAAAGTTTTATATGAGTGATATGAAAAGGCACGTAATAAAAGGTTAGGTACATAAAATATGAAAAACCATGTTATACAAAATGAAGTATATAAAATGTCCAGGTGTATTAAAGGTTGATTTTTGTTCCGCTTCATCAATTCATCTATCAAAGCTACCGTGATACACTTTTCAGGCCCAAATTGATTGTTGCACGCACATGCTAGATTACATGATGCGCATGCTAGTAGTGTTAGAATTTAAATTTGTGATTTAGTTGTGTTAATACTTCAATTTGTGATCTAGTCGTGACCCGACCCGATCCGGTTAGGAATTTCTAATATTTGATTGTGAGAAATAAGACCACCGGGAAAATAGGAACCCATAGAAAAAAATTCCTGAATCCGCAATTGATTACCAACTAACAAAACAAAGTTTGAATTATTAAAACTCAGTTCCATTATTATAAACACAACACTATAATAATTAGTTGATATTTAGGAATTATACACCCTTTAATTAGAAATCATACACCCTCACTCACATTACACACCAATAGGAGACTGCCACATATCCCCGAATATGATGTCACACCTCCAGAATGTGATGTCACGAGGTGTATGAAACCCATGGCCCTAATTAGAGCATTCGCAGTAGCTTCCCTATTCTCATTTCCTCACAACCACATATTACATTAAAAATCATTACAGTTTCTCTCTCCTCCACTCACAACCACTTTCAACAAATATTAAAAAATAAATACATTTTCCTGTTTTTCACAAAAGATTCCCAAATAATCCCAAATATACCAATAAACAGTATATTCCACATTTTTCTTCACTCACAACCACTTCCAACCTCATCAAAAATTATAGGGATTTCTCTGGGAACAAATTGCATTGCACTTAGTTTTATTATTTTATTATCATATGAATCTCATCCGCTCAGATGTATTTGTTTTCTTTCAGCCCCTTTTTCTCGAACATTATTTCAATATCTAAATGAATCATTTTATCCATTATAAAAGTTTTAAGTTACGATGTAACGGGTGGATCCAAACTCGTGGTCACGATTAGAAGGCACACATCGTGGATTGCGCCTTAGAAACGCCAAAAATAATAAAGAATAAAAACATGAAATAGTTATGGTTGGAGGATAATGTTTGGGTGTGGCCACAGCCTATTTTCCACCTCTAGCTGCCCCTCCATGCCCAACAATATTCTCGAAACTCATGGCGAGGGTCAAACCAAATATATGCTCCTCGTCGTTCATCTTTTCCTCACACATCACCCAACCTTCCCACGTGAACACCATACCTCCTTTCCTTTTCCACAAAGTTTTCTCCTAAAATATCAGAATTAAATATTCAAACTTACCTAAAATAATTATAATATTATGACACAATAATATGATGCCGAATTGATGAAGTGCCTTTTTTTTATGATGACGGGGGCTGCTAAACGTACCCCCACCTCACTAATTTTTACTGAACATATCCTCTCCCTTAATTTTCACATCAATACAATTCAAACCTTTATTTTTATATTACTAATTTTTAATATTTTGTTATCAACTTAAAAAAATATTTTTTATGTTTTATTGATATATTTTAATGTTTTCTAAAACAGTATTTTATTGTTTCAAAACCTTTTCTTTTAATTTTCCTAAGTTTCTTTTTCTTATTTTGATATTTTTAATGTTTTTTAAAACAACTTTATTGGTTTAAAACTTTTTCTTTTAATTTTCCTAAGTACGTTTTTTTCTCTTATTCCCAACAAGGAAAACACTGTTTTCTAAACATTGATTTAAATGACGTTACAAAGCTTTTGCAAATGATTTTTTGGTAAAAGTTTTTAACATTTAAAAAAAAGGAATCTTTTCTTTGTTAAGGAACTATAATGGTTAAACTAACATTTAGTTTGATCACTACATTTCATTCGTTTCTCAAGTGATCTTAAATAATGCAACTAAATCAAATAAAAAAGTTTGTATATACTAAGTAAAAGAGGTAGAATCCTTGTAGTTTCATGACTTCAAAATATTTGTATGATTAAAATGAACATGTAAACATTGAAAATAATTTAAAAACATCAATTGATTAGGTTATATAAATAGGGATAGTTATGTAGTTTTAGTATTAGTTTCACTACACATAACTTTTAAATGTATTAAAAAATGAGGATTTTTAAAGGGATGAAATTTGACAAATTTAAAATGTTTTTTTTTAGAAATGGGGTATAAAAAGTAAGAAGAGGGGGGTGAATTGTATGAACGCTTGTCAAAATCATTAGCCTTTGAGGGCCTGGCATTTCAATGAATAGTACTATGGTATATACCCCTTGTGACTTACGTGGACGAGTTAAGTCTTTGGTGATTGTTATGTGATTCATTATTCTAAAAATGGTTTTCATGTGTTAGTCTCATTCTATTAGGGTTGGTTTTAACCCTTTTACATAATGCATATATCATAGCACATAAATTGCGAAACTCTTTTTCTATAATATGTATTCAAACAGGGTATGCTCACCAATACATTATACGTGTTGACAAAATTATTTTGTACAGTTTCAGATACAACTTGAGTTATCATGCTTTCACGCTTAGGTTATGGACCTAGTGCTTTAATAAAATTTGAACATTTATTTACTATGTTTTGAATTTCTTTTGAGACCATTTGTATTTCTTTTGAATAATGGAAGTTTTTTGCTATTAGTATTTACATTTTAGTCCATGTGCTATTGAACAATCATCACTACGTGACACCTCGATGATTCCACTATCGGTTGGGGTTGAGTTCATATAATACGCTAGCAGTTTTCCCACCGCGCATTGCAGCGGGTAAATCCTGTCGACAAACATGTAGTCCTTAAAGTTTGGTTCGTATTGGTCGACTTATAATATAAAGTTCTAAGAAAATGATAGGGGGAGCGTAGTTCTTGATGCTTCTTAAGCAAGTCCTCCTCTTGCTTATACACACACACACAGTCATTGATCAATTAAAGTAACACCAGAATTTGAGAGGAAAATCCTTCTAGGAAACAAATTTTACCTGGCAAATTCAACTTTAGTGTCATAAAGATTCAATACACATACTTGTAAATTAAAAAACACAAAGATGTCAAATAAGTATCAAACTCATTAAAGCATTAGTTTTAAATTAGAAGAGGGTAATTTTTTCACAGAACTCTCGAACCCAAACTTAAAAAAACAACCTCGAGTATTTACAGTTGCGATGTAATTGATTGTAAGATGTCTATTTGATCATTTATGTTTCTTCTTTTATTTACATAGGTAAGTCCTAGTTGTAATCTTATTCTTTGTTTGTAATTTTTTTTAACACAACAAAGATTATTTTTCCCATGAATTGGCCCAGCCAAACTTCCTATCGAGCACACTTATGCGATACACAGTCACAATTTGCCTAACCGAACTTCCCATCGAACACGCCAATGCGATATTAAGGCGTGATATTTCAAACTTTCCATCGGGCTCGGATTGTTTTGTCATCCCCTAATAATGTTAGGATCTATAAAAAATGAAAGTTGCCAATAAAGCTCTAATGTTATCATTCAAAGTAAATTGAGAAAAATTTGTAATTTATTTTTAAAATTTCAAGTGAAATAAACAAAACTTCAAATTTATACTCAAATGATGACACAGGAATGCATGATTGTGAGCACCAATTATAATCTAAGTTGTCAAAGGTGCGCGCCAGGGGTGCGGTGCTCAAGGTCAGCTCAATGCACCATATGAGTAGTTAACTGAAAGACACGGTTTCTAGCTCCTATGAGTGTGCTTATGCGCCTTGACAAGATAGATTACAATATAAATCTTTCACACACATCACTATCAAATGTCAATAAGCTGGGATTTGTTTCCCTCTCCTTATTGTAAACCATGCGGGATTTGCTTCCCTTTCCTTACCGTAGAAGAAAATAAAATCTAACATAAACTGAAATATGTATGTACATGAAAATGGGTTGATGAGCTGTGATGTCTCCAAAACAAAACAAAAAAGATTTGATCTTAAAAAATAAACAATTCAATTGAATGATAAACATGAAACCACAATTTACAGAAATTGAAATAAAAAGAATGTAAAAGAAAACACGGACAAAATAATGAAAAAAAAACATATACAAGAACTAACAAAAAGCTTAAAAACTAAATAACTAAATAAATGAATATACATAAAGAATATACAAGATTACAGGTGTTGGCTTACCAACATAATAATCGATAGTGCAAGACTACAAGTGTTGAACAATATCATTCGATGACGGCTTCCAAGAGAAATAAAGAAAATGGTGTGATAAGGCAACTGTATGAGGGGTTTTAGAGATTAAATTGAGGGATGCTGATTTTATTTCATCATTGAAGATGAGAAAAGGAAAAGGTGAGGCATTGAATCTCAAATTGAATTCATTAAAGATGAGAAAATCAAAAGGTGAAGCAAATAATAATAGAGATGACTTGCATTAGTCATTTGTACAATTGTAATCAAATGTTGCACATAGGGGCATAAAGGGAAGGATTTGGGAAAAAGATAGTTGTTTACATTGTGACCTTTTGTATGCCATCGTAAAATTGACATGAAGTGACTATTTTAGGATTGGCACCCTCCTTGCTTTCCTTACGGGAGGTGGGGAGTTCGAGTCCTACCGGCACCAAAATGTTGCTGGTGGGCTGGGTTTTACCGCAGTGGGCCTTCGGGCGGCGGTTTTCCTTGGGAACTGGTGTGAAATTATTGGTGGACCCAGGTTACTCTCGGAGTACTCCTTTGTCCAGTGGGTACTTCGAGAATGCTCGGAATTGATTTGTTGGCCGTTTAAAAAAAATATGTAATGCCGGTGGTTTTTATTCCCCCGACCTCCAATTTTTCAACAAAGTACAATCACAACCTTCCACTTTGCAAAACAACGATTTGTTAGCCATTTTCAATACAAGATAACAAATTCACTCTTAACTTTGAGAAATGATTTTTTTACCATGCTACATTTTGCCACCACCACTATACTTTCAAAGTTTGTATTTTTACTCCCTTAACTTTTCCTTTTGCGTTTCTAACCCAAAGTTTCATGACATTGCAATTTTAGTTTATTGGCTTTGCAAACTAGGGTTTAATCCATCAGCTTTCTAATATTCCAACTTTACTTATATACCAGATAATAATATAATAATAATCATAACGAAAGTAATCATTTTAAGGATATTATCTGAAAAAATCTATGTCTACAACTATAACCATAAGGTAAACGGAATGTACAATGGTTTTAGTGGTCAATCATTACACATAAGGCTAAGGGTTGTGGTTCTCCCTTCCTTCTCCTTGTCCACATCAGCGTCACATTATTTCCCCTTCTCCTCCTCCTTTTGAGGGAAATGGTTCCTCCTCTTTCCCCTTCCCTCTTCCTTTTTTATTCTTTTTCTCTTCTATTTATCTATATATTTATATTCCATTAATATTTTTTTCATTAAAATTAAAAACAAAATACATAGAAATTTAAAAAATAACCGACAAATACCTAAAAAACGAAACTAATTAAAAAAACTAATTTCCTGGCATATTTCTTCCTAGCCACCTCCTCACAATCTTATCTTTGATCCTCTCCAATACCATACGATCTTACTCTGAAAGTCCTCGACACTTATTGACATAATGCTAAACTCTTTCGACTCATGTTTCAAAATATCCGATTCGAGCCATTTCCTATCCAGTTGCAGCCTCTCCATATCCCTTGCCGCGGCTTCTTCCTTATTATTTTTTTTGTACCTCTCTGCTTGCACTTCCTTAAAATCATTAAAGTTTTGTACCGAAAGATCTATTTTCGCCACTTCCTTTTCTTTGGAAGCGAAGGCCTTTCCTTTTGAGCTCGAGGCAGATTTTTTTTGCGCGGTCCCTTCCAATCGACCGCTCCGATTCGGAAGTTGGAGCTTCGTCTTCTAACTCTGCGTCGTCATTTATGTTGATAGCACAACGAGCATCTGACCCACCCGCACTGTAACTTCCTGACGCGCTCATTTTCTACCTTTTGGTTTGTGATACCTCATTAGGTACCACTTTCCATTTTTCACATTTGCTAAACATTTCGTACGTATTCATGTATCCCTATGCCCCATGCTTCTTGTTGTATTTTTCAAGAGTTGTCGTCAAAATATTTTCATCACTTTGACCCGTCGTACGATTATGCCAAGCATTTTGATAATAACCGCCAAATTGTTGGCATTTTTTCATCATCTCCTACACTTGGTACTAATGGAGTGAACTTTTTGCTATGGCTCGCGTTGCAATAATTTGAAGAAATCAACACAAACATGGTTCCAAAAACCATCCTTTTTTCGATTTGTAGCTAAACAAATTAGTAGTTATTTAAAAAACGTACATAATTAATAATTATTATTTAAATTTTCACATAGTATTGGATCAGTAGAAGAGTTCATTCAAGCTCGTGCTAGAGCCTCCAACTCGACGGGAGTCCAAGGAATGCTTTCCGCCTTCGTACTAGGGCCTTCTTCTTGTACCCGTTTTTTCCTTTAGTGGGTTTTTTGGTTGGTTGGGTTTCAGGTATATCGTCATCATGAGCGCCTAAAGATACATAATCATGCTCAGGTTGTGATTGCGCCATGGGCGAGAATTGTGCCATTTGTTGTTGCATTTTCATTTCTCATTGTTATTGTTGCATTTACATTTGTCATGGATTTTTAGGTTGACTATACGCGCCAAACGACATTTGTTGCGTCACGGGAGTACCAAGTGTTGAGGGAAACACGAAAGGGGCTTTGCGTCGAGGGAGTAACGGGTGTGTTTGGGAAAAGCGGTTGCCTCGGATCCATGGTGGTTTGAATGACATTTATTATATGCCGATGATGCTATGGTTATGGGGGAATGGTCGGGGTCCAATTTTGTTGCTTTAAAAAGATTGTTACGGATTTTTCATTTGGTGTACGGCCTTCGGATCAATCTCAACAAGTCGACTTTATTTGGTATTGGCAAGCCATTGGAAGAGGTTGAGTCTAGAGCTCTGGGGTTGGGGTGTCGGTCAGATTCTACTCCATTCAAATACATGGGTATATTGGTGGGGGCGAACATGAACCGGATTAACAACTGGGAGGTGATCGTAGATGTGTTCAAGAAACGATTATCGAGATGGAAAGCTAATATTATGTCAATGGCAGGGAGAGTTACGCTTATTTCTTCGGTGTTAGAGAGTCTTCCATCTTACTATTTTTCCTTATACAAGGCGCCAAAGGCGGTTATTGTTAGTTTAGAAGGCATTATGAGGAGATTTCTATGGGGAGGTAATGAGGATAGGCACAAGATTCATTGGGTAGCCTGGGAGGATGTCTTTAAGTCGAAAAAGAATGAAGGATTGGGTATAAAAAAATTAGAGAACTGTAACAATGCTTTGATTCTCAAATGGTTGTGGCGTTATCGGGTTGAACCGGAGGCTCTTTGGAATAAAGTTATTGATGCCATTCATGTTTCTGCGAGAAGGTGGGAGCCGATTCCTTTTAAAAATGTTGTTTCGGATACTTGGAGTAAAATCGCTGTTTTGGGCTCTCGATTAAAAAATCAAGGTAGATGTTTTATTGATTTCATTCTGGGTAAAGTTGGTAATGGTAAAAATATTCGTTTTTGGATCGACCCTTGGATAGAAGGACGCAGCCTTAAGGTTTGGTATCCTGAATTGTTTCGGTTGGAACAAAATAAATTCTGTACGGTGGAGGAGAAGTTCGACTGTTCAGGTGATCGAAGTGTGGTGCGATGGACTTGGAGGTCGTACCCCTCATCGGAGGTAGAGGTTCTTCAGGTTGTTAGTCTTTATAGAGACATAGCAGAACTGGAGTTATCAGACAAAGAGGACGAATGGTCTTGGGATTTTGGATCAGATCTTGTGTGCTCGACTAAAGACATCAGGAAGTGGCTTAATAAGAACAACATTGGTAATAATGGTGTCGTGTTTAAATGGTGTGATTGGATTCCTAGCAAGTGTAATATTTTCATGTGGAGGGCCCTTAGAGATCGCATTCCGACTTTCAAAGCGCTTCGGAGAAGGAATGTTAATGTGGGAGAAGGTTTTTGCAGCTTCTGCGGTGAATATGAAGAGACGGTTGACCACATCTTCTCCGCTTGTAGGTTTGTTATGGGGGTTTGGGCTGGTATTTCGACATGGTGCAAGTTGGCTCCGTTTTTCGCTTTTTCGATTAAGGATGTTTTAGACGTTGTTGATCACATGCAGCTCAAGGATATTAAGAGGGAAATAGTCTATGGTATTCTAATTGTTACGTGTTGGAGAGTTTGGAAGGCGAGGAACGAAAAGACGTTTTCGAGCATAGACCCGGATGCGGTGAAGATTGTGGCGGATATTAAAAGCCTAGGTTACTTGTGGTACAAAAGTAGATTTAAAAGGGAAACGGTTGAGTGGAAATGTTGGTGTCATTTTAATTTTGATGTAATGTAATACGGTTTCTTGTGGCTTATCTCCAACTTGGAGATTTTGCCGGTTTTTTAATGAAATTTGCCTTCCAAAAAAAGAGTGAATGGATGTTATTTTGGTGAAATGTTGTTTAAAATTGGTAAGGTTTAATGGTTTAAATAAAAAAAAGGTGATTTTTTTTTTTTAAATTCGAATGTTGCCCAACGTTCCAAACAAACGGTCAACAATCAAATTGGCTCGGGGAAGGAAGGGAAATCTCCTGTTGTCACCGAAATCAAAACGGTTGGGGGGAGGGGAGGGGGGTTGTTCCCGACACTGACGTACCGACATGACACTCACCGATCCCCTCCTAGTCCACCACAACCCTGAGTCTAATAAATATACACGGGAAACGGAATTAAATTTCATGCATCATTTCGATCTGTTGTATTTATGGTCGGTTATTTACCTCTCTATATGACTAAATAGCACTAGTGTGGGGGCATTGCACTTGTGAGCCCCATACCTTTTTAATATAAAATTGTAAAACCGATTATTATCAATATGATCAAAAGGGAGAAAACAATAAGAAACGCACTTTCTAGTCGTGTCCTGTCATTTTTCAAAACACACCCTTTATCTATATAGTCACGTAATTATCAGATACAAGTATTTGCTGAGGTATCTGATTTAACATACATGAAAGAGTTTTGGTCGGAAATATTTAATCTTCAAGACAATAAATAAAAGATGTTGGTTTAGTCAATCGGACAATAGAAGTAAAAGAAGTAATGCCGTAAAGCAGAGGAGCTAAGCTGAGCCCGCGTAAGCGTAAGCTTAAGCTCAACTTGCTTGACTTATGAGAGCTTGATCACGAACCGTTTATTACGCGAGTGTCAGCTCGAGCTTGGCTCGTAAGTAGTTTAACAATCTCCAACTCGGCTAGTGGGTGGTTTTTTAAGCATGAACACGGCTAGGTTTTGTGTTAAGATCTATACATGATTTTTTGTAATTTATCTATGATGGTAGTATTGTCGGCCCCATCAGTTTGCAATGGCGGATCTATGAATGTTTTTCAGTGGGTTCTTTTTGATAGATTCTACAATTCTTTTTACCGAAACCACTAGGTTCTCACAAAAAATCCAAACCGAGTGGGTTCTTGGGAACCCACATTTAATGGTTGGATCCGGCATTGTTAGTTTGTTTATTTTTATTATGAAGGGTCATCGTATAACTTTTTAAGTGAAGTACCCTCAGATTCTCACTACAGGCTATTTGATGTGAATATCTGTGAACACATTGTACACGGATCTTGTTATAAAATATAGAAATAATTAGTAAAAATATTAAGCTTGCGTATAGTTGTCACAATAAATCACATAAAGTCTATTCCGTTCCACTTAACACTTAGCGTATCAGTAGATTGGCTCGAACTCAAAACAATTGGTAAACCAAATATGCAACCACTTGTGAGGTACATACATTATACATCCGCTGAAAATTTTCCTAAGGATTTTAGGATTAGCCAGTAAACCAAAACATTTCATCACAACCTAGGGCTATTCAAATCGTTCGCTGCTCGTGGATTGCTCGTTGCTCGCTCAGGAAATGCTTGAAAAATGCTCGCTCGATCTTTCGCTCGGTTGTAAATGAGCGAATCGGCCTGGTTCGATTTGACTCAGTATATGTAAACAAAATATAGAGGGTGTTTAGGATTGAGTTTGGAAATACAAGAGTGTTTTTGGTTAAAAAAAATGCTTATTGGCTTATGACTTTTTAAAAAAGAGTTTTAAAAAAAGTGTTTGGATTAACTTTTGAGTGAGAAACGTCAAAAAAGTCAATAGATTGCATTTTTAAGTGTTTCACTTAACTTATTGTATATATTGGTTGTATGGGTGGTAGATTTGTAATTTTTTCCAAAAGTCAAAAGCCAGGATTTCTAACTTTTCAAAAACAGTTTTTCCACCATTAAAAGCTAAAAGCCAAAAGTTAAAACAGAAAAGGTTTTTTGGTTACACAAACAGCTTATTGACTTATTGGCTTTTGGAAAAACTAATAAGTCAATAAGTTGTTTTGAAACTCAATCCCACACACCCTCATAACTAGCCCACTTAACTCCACAAAAAAATTTTAAAATTATATTTAATAGTAAAACCATAAGTCATGAGATGATAGTGTTGACTTATTTATGTTATTAGTCATCCATCGCTAATTGTCAATTGATATCATCCTACGTCACAATGCAACAACTGTTCTCTGACATATGCTCACCGTCGCATCAGCCTCCATCTAAGCCTCATCCTCGGACACTGGGATCTCAATATTAGTGTTATTATCGGACAGTTCGACCTTAGTTGTCACTGGACGGTGTAAATTTAAGTTACTCTACTGTTTGACCCTATCGCAACGCGCGACAGGTAAAATTATTATTCTTATTATTATATATCTATACTAAAAACTAAAGTCATGAATGTTTACACCTCCTTACTTTGGTCCTTCAATTTGCAAAACGCGCATGTTTACCTAATGTGTTTTCTTTTGTCACTTGTGGTTTCTTTTTTTCTTTTTTTTTTTCATTTTTAGAACTCTAATTAATCCCTTCCGATTACATATGTTAGTTTTTCCTTTATACATGTTTGGTCCATTTTTGTACATTTACTATGTATGAATCAGGTCACATATAATACGTTATGATTGTACGATATACATTCGATTAACTTTATGTTTTGGTCCATATGTTACATTAAGTTAAATAAATTACGATGAAACGTGCATTTTATATGGTTAAACCATCACATAATCAATCAATTAATCAAACTTACCCAGTTTCTCCCGCCTATAACTGTAGAAGCTACTGGTAGGATCTGGGGAGGATGGGATGTAGACACATCGTACCTCTATCTCAGGAGATAGAGAGGCTGCTTCCTGTGAAACTCTCAGCTCCAAGATAAATCCATATATAATAGTCATAAAAAACATGCATATGCGTGCGCGCACACTTGCACAAAAAGAATATATGAAGAGCATACGTTGAGCAACCCCCTCCCAAATCCTAAAAATCCTTAACCTTAATCCTACGCCTCCACAAACTCCTATCCTCGATCATGTCCTTAGAGAGGTGTAAGTCTAACAAATCCTTCATAATTCGCTATTTCCAAGTCCGTTTCGACCTACCTCTACTCCACCTCCCCTCAACTGGAGAGTTTCCACTTGTCTAACGGGGGCCGTCGCATGTCTCCTCCTGACATGCCCAAACCCATCACATAATGATTGGACTAATCCATTGGATGTTTGCAATGTTCCCGTGACAGATGGCCACTCGTCATATTACTAGTTAATAATTAAACAATGAAAAATAAATTTAAAAAGAAATAATTTTCAAACCTTCTTTTTTCGTTTTTTCGTTTTTTTTTTTGTTTTCATCTATCTATACTTACTATAATAGGAGATTCGTGAGTGACATAAGAAAGCTGACTTGTCAAGCATAGAGATAGGTCAACAATGCATGTGTGATGCGAAAAATGATGTCATTAATCAGCTTAAAATATTCACAAAATATGCCACTTGCATTAACAGATATTCATAGTGGGTCACTCGTGCTTCATAAATTAATTAAATAATGTCACTTGCATTAACAGACTTTCATACAACTGTTACTCCAGATTTAAGCTTCAAATTTAAATTCAAATTTCAAACTAAAAACCCCTTATACAAATATATAAATGTGACCCCTGTCTATCTCTCTCAAATTATTCGTAAATACTTTCTCTCTATCAGTAATCTTAAAACATAACAGATGCTCTCTCTCACACTCACATTCAGATCGAAGGATTCAAGCATCAGGTAACCAAATTTTAATCGATCATAATAATAAAAATAAAATTTATCTCTGTGCAATAATCGTGGAAGTTTTTGTCTGTTCCATTAGCAAACAGAGTATTGGGGTTTAAAAAGATGTTGATTTTTGGAAGATTCTTACAAGCAAAGAAAAATATTATTTGTACCATTACCAGCGGTTCAACAATGACAGTATCAAACTCAAGGTAGGCATGTCTTTGTTTTTTTAAAGGCAACTTATGCGTTTGATTAATGTGTCGCTCACACTTACATTCAGATCGAAGGATTCAACCATCAGGTAACCAAATTTTAATCAGTCATAATAATAAAAATAAAATTTATCTCTGTGCAAATTGTCAAAGTTTTTGTGAATATTTTACGGTTACCGAATAGAGGCGATAGCTCAAGCAATCAAGGAGAACATTGTAGTGTTTTTGGAGATGAGGTCAGGCAAGACATTGATTGCGATTATGTTTTTACGTCATTACGCTTATCTTTTGAGAAAACCGTCTCCGTTTACTGCTGTGTTTTTTCTACTCACTGTTGTACTGGTCAACAGGTATGTTAGTTGACATTGTTATTTCTTGAGTTTGTTTTTAAGATGTGTAGTTGAAGCATAATCGTTGAAGTTTTTGTCTGTTGCATTAGCAAGTAGAGTATGTGAGGAAGCAGCTTGATTTGAAAGTTGAGGAGTATTGGGGTGAAAAAGGTGTTGACCTTTAAAAGTTGATCTTTGGAAGATTCTTACAATCTAAGAAACATATTATTTGTATCATTACTAACAGTTCAAGAGTGACAGTATTTTGAAAGACTATCTCTTGAAGACTAATGGGTGTATACAAAAACAAATATGGCCCCATCTATTCAAGAGTGGGATGCAAGATTTTCTCCAACTTACAATCAAAGTTGACTTGTATGTATTAGCAAGACTAGTTGCAAGTTTTCTGCAAGAATAGTTGGCATTAGTTCACCTTTGTAGCGATATCGGCAATTATTTTTTAGAAGACTTGTATGTTCTATGTTTGTAAACAGTTTTGTTTTGTGATGTTTTTGCTATAATTTGTATCTTGTATGTTTGTTAACTCGGATGTTTTCAATAAAATTATGGAAATTCAATAATAGGTTTCATTACCATAATAGTTTATTGCAACGTCTATTGAAAGTCAACAAATGTTTGTAAATCGAGTATAGGTTAAACTGAACACCTTGCTGAAACAGATTGTTATTTTATCTTAAAAACTGTGAAAAATATGATCAAATGTTGATGAAAAATCTGACCAAAATCTCAGTTGAACATTAAGAGTGTTGAGTGGCAAATATTATTATTATTCATTAAATGATTTATTTACGTTCCACATGGTAATTTCTAATTGGAAATTGTATTGGATGACATTTGTTTTTAAAACAGAAGTTGTGATTTATTAGTACAACCCTCTGTAAAATAAGTTTTTATATTTCTTTAGAGTTTGTCCATACCATCATCTCATCTACATAAATAAATAATAATAAATTTTTTAAAAGCATGTGTTAAGCCCCAAACTTTTGAACTTTTAAGAGGGAAAGTTTTAAATGAACATAGGTAAGTGTAGTTACGATTTTGAACATTAAGAGAGTTGAGTGGCAAATAACAAGAGTGTTGAGTGGCAAATATTATATTATTACTATTATTAATTAATTGATTTATTTACGTTCCAGATGGTAATTTATAATTGGAAATTGTATTATATGACAGTTGTTTTGAGAACATCTGTTGATAGATGTTGTAAAACAGATATTGTGATTTATAAGTAACACAACCCTCTATAAAATCAGTTTTTAATTTTCTATAGAGTTTAGTCGTACCATGATCTCATCTAGTTAAGTAAATAATAATAATTTTTTAAAAGCATGTGTAAAGCCCTAACTTTTAAACTTTTAAGACGTAAAGTTTTAAATTAACATAGGGAAGTGTGGTTATGATTTTGAACATTAAGAGGGTTGATTGGCAAATGATAAGAGTGTTTTGTGGCAATATTATACTATTATTAATTAATTAATTAATTGATTTATTTACGTTCCACATGATAATTTCTAATTGGAAAATTGTATTGTATGACAGTTGTTTTGAGAACATTTGTTGACAAGTCAACAGATGTTGTGGTTTATAGGTAATACAAATCTGTACAAAATCAGTGTTTAGTTTTCTATAGAGTTTGGCCGTATCATGATCTCATCTAGATAAATAAATAATAAAATTTTTAAACGCATGTGTTAAGCTCCTAACTTTTGAACTTTTAAGAGGGAAAGTTTTAAATTAACATAGAAAAGTGTGGTTACGATTTTGAACATTAAGAGGGTTGATTGGCAAATAATAAGATTGTTTAGTGGCAAAATTATATTATAATTATTATTAATTAATTGATTTATTTACGTTCCACATGATAATTTCTAATTGGAAAATTGTATTGTATGATAGTTGTTTTGAGAACATTTGTTGACAAGTTAATAGATGTTGTAAAACAGATATTGTGATTTATACGTAATACAACTCTTTATAAAATCAGTTTTTAGTTTTCTATAGAGTTTGGCCGTACCATGATCTCAACTAGATAAATAAATAATAATAAAATTGTTAAAAGCATGTGTTAAGCGCCCAACTTTGGAACTTTTAGGAGGGAAAAGTTTAAATTCACATAGGGAAGCGTGGTTATGGTTTTGAACATTAAGAAGGTTGAGTGGCAAATAATAAAAGTGTTGAGTGGCAAATATTATTATTATTATTATTAATTAATTGATTTATTTACGTTCCACATGGCAATTTCTAATTGGAAAATTGTGTTGAATTACAGTTGTATGAGAACGCCCATTGACAAGTCAATAGATGTTGTAAAACAAATATTGTGATTTATAAATAATACAACTCCCTATAAAATCTGTTTTTAATTTTCTATAGAGTTTGGACCTACCATGATCTCATTTAGACAATTAAATAATAATAAAATTTGTAAAAGCATGTGTTAAGCCCTAACTTTTGAACTTTTAAGAGGGAAAGTTTTGAATTAACATAGGGAAGTGTGGTTATGATTTTGAACATTAAGAGGGTTGAGTGGCAAATATTATATTATTATAATTAATTAATTAATTTATTTATTTATTTACGTTCCACATGGTAATTTCTAATTGGAAATTGTATTGTATGACAGTTATTTTTAGAACATCTGTTCACAAGTAAACAGATGTTGTAAAACAAGTGTTGTGATTTATAAGTAATACAACCCTCTGTAAAATCAATTTGTAATTTTTTATAGAGTTTGGCCGTACCATGATCATTTAGATAAATAAATAATAATCAATTTTTTAAAAGCATGTGTTAAGCCCTAACTTTTGAACTTTTAAGAGGGAAAGTTTTAAATTAACATAGGGAAGTGAGGTTACGATCGTGAACATTAAGAGGGTTGAGTGACAAATAATAAGAATAACAAGAGCATTGAGTGGCAAAATTATTATTATTAATTAATTAATTTAAGTTCCACATGGTAATTTCTAGTTGGAAAATTGTATTTGATGACAGTTGTTTGAGAACGTCTGTTGACAAGTGAATAGATGTGGTAAAACAGATGTTGTGATTTATAAGTAGTACAACATTCTATAAAATAAGTTTTTAATTTCCTATAGAGTTTGGCCGTGCCATGATCTCATCAAGATAAATAAATAATAATAAAATTTTTAAAAGCATGTGTTATGCCGCTAACTTTTAAACTTTTAAGAGGGAAAATTTTAAATCAACATAGGAAAGGATGGTTAGGGTTTTGAACATTAAGAGAGTTGAGTGGCAAATATTATTATTATTATTAATTGATTTATTTACGTTCCACGTGGTAATATCTAATTGGAAAATTGTATTGGATAACAGTTGTTTAAGAACGTTTGTTGACAACTCAATAGATGTTGTAAAACAGATGTTGTGATATATAAGTATACAACACTCATTAAAATCAGTTTTTAATTTTCTATAGAGTTTGGCCGTACCATGATCTCATCTAAATTAATAAATAATAATAAAAATTTTAAAAGTATGTGTTAAGCCCCTAACTTTTGAACTTTTAAGAGGGAACACTTTAAATTAACATAGGGAAGTGTGGTTACGATTTTGAACATTAAGAGGGTTGTGGCAAATAATGAGAGGGTTTAGTGGCAAATACTATTATTATTATTAATTAATTGATTTATTTACGTTCCACATGGTCATTTCTAATTGGAAAATTGTATTGTATGATAGTTGTTTGAGAACGTATGTTCACAAGTGAGTAGATTTTGTAAAACAGATATTGTGATATATAAGTAATATAACACTGTATAAAATCAGTTTTTAATTTTCTATAGAGTTTGGCCGTACCATGATCTCATCTAAAATAATAAATAATAATAAAATTTTCAAAAGTATGTGTTAAGCCCCTAACTTTTGAACTTTTAAGAGGGAAATTTTTAAATTAACATAGGGAAGTGTGGTTACGATTTTTAATATTAAGAGTAGGGGTGTAAACGAGTCGAGCCGAGCCCGAGCCTGACTGGGCTCGGCTCGGGCTCGTTAAGGTTTTGTGAAGCTCGAGCTCAAGCTCGGCTCGGTTCGAGCCTACAATCTTGAGCTCGAGCTAGGCTCGCTAGCAGAATCCAAAGCTCGAGCTCGGCTCGGCTCGAGGTGATTTGAGAATCTCTAACGAGCTCAAAAGCTCGGCTTGAGCTCGCAAAAGCTCGGCTATAACTTAGGCTCGCGAGCCCAATCGTTTAGGCTATAACTTAGGCTCGGCTGTAACTTAGGCTCGGGTTCGGGCTCTAGCTCGTTAAGGCTCGATAAGGCTCGCGAGCCCAATCGAGCTTTGTATTTAGGGCTCCAGCTCGGGCTCGATAACTAAACGAGCCATATTTCAGGCTCTGGCTCGGGCTCGTTAAGGCTCGGCTCGTTCGAGCTTTTTACCGAGCCGATCCCGAGCCGCTACGTGTCATTTACACCCCTAATTAAGAGGGTTGATTGTCAAATAATAAGAGTGTTTAGTGGCAAATATTATATTATTGTTATTAATTAATTGATTTATTTACGTTCCACATGATAATTTCTAATTGGAAATTGTATTGTATGACAATTGTTTTCAGAACATTTGTTAACAAGTCACCAGATGTTGTAAAATAGATGTTGTGATTTACAAGTAATACAACCTTCTATAAAATCAGTTTTTAATTTTCTAAAGAGTTTGGCCGTACCATGATCTCATATATATAAATAAATAATAATAAAATTTTTAAAAGCATGCGTAAAGCCCCTAACTTTTGAACTTTTAACAGGGAAAGTTTTTAATTATCACAAGGAAGTGTGGTTACAGTTTTGCACATTAAGAGGGTTGAGTGGCAAATAATAAGAGTGTTGAGTGGCAAATATTATTATTATTATTAATTAATTGATTTATTTACGTTCCACATGGTAATTTCTAATTGGAAAATTGTATTGGATGATAGTTGTTTGAGAATGTTGACTAGTCAATAGATGTTGTAAAACAGATGTTGTGATATATAAGTAATACAACACTCTATAAAATCTGTAGATGCATTATATGCGACTAATGCTTCGTATTGTAAACATTAACATATGTTAGAGTTTCTGATGGGTCAAAGGTGACAATATGAAGGTCGAATGTAAAGATTGAAGGTCGAAGGTAGAACGAAGAGGACGAAGGTGGAAGATAGACTGAAGGTTAAATCATATTCGTACTGATTGAACGGTCGAATGTGGACAAAGTCCACATTCGTACTCACGTCCGGTCGAATGTGCAGAAGCTATACAAAGGATTTGTTTGTTTTGTTAGTTAGTTCTTGGTCATATTGTGTGATTTTAAGTCAGAGGCGTGCTCTCTAGGTTGAGTTTTGAAAGAGTCAATAGAATAACTTGTAAAAGCTTATGAATTAAATATTTGAATCAAGTAATCTATGAAAATGTGTTTGAAAAGCGTAATTCGTGTGTTGTGATTTGTTGATTATCATTTTGTTCTGTTCAAGGGTTTCCGCACCGGGAATAGTGCCTTGTATGATCAGATTTCCTGTTTAAAGCTAAAATTCTTCATTTACAAAATCACTTTTTAATTTTCCTTAGAGTTTGGCCATGCCATGATCTCATCTAAATAAATAAATAATAATGAATAATTTAAAACTATGTGTTAAGCCCATAACTTTTGAACTTTTAAGAGGGAAAGTTTTAAATTAACATATGGAAGTGTGGTTACAATTTTGAACATTAAGAGGGTTGAGTGGCAAATAATAACAGGGTTGAGTGGCAATATTATTATTATTAATAATATTAATTAATTGATTTATTTAGGTTCCACGTGGTAATCTCTAATTGGAAAAGTGTATTGGATGACAGTTGTTTGAGAACGTCTATTGACAAGTCAATAGATGTTGTAAAACGAATGTTGTGATATTTAAGTAATACAGCACGTTATAAAATCAATTTTTAATTTTCAAAAGAGTTTGGCCGTACCATGATCTCACCTAAATAAATAAATAATAATAACATTTTTAAAAATATGTGTTAAACCCCTATAAACTTTTAAGTGAGAAAGTTTTAAATTAACATAGGGAAGTGTGGTTACGATTTTGAATATTAAGAGGGTTGATTGACAAATAATAAGAGTGTTTAGTGGCAAATATTATATTATTATTAATTAATTGATTATTTACATTGCACATGATAATTTCTATTTGAAAAATTGTATTGGATGACAGTTGTCTGAGAACGTCTGTTGACAAGTCAATAGATGTTGTAAAATAGATGTTGTGATTTATAAGTAATACAACCCTCTATAAAATCCATTTTTAATTTTCTATAGAGTTTGGCCGTACCATGATCTCATCTAGATAAATAAATTATAATCAGTTTTTTAAAACCATGTGTGAAGCCCCTAACTTTTGAACTTTTAAGAGCGAAAGTTTTAAATTAACATTGGGAAACGTAGTTACGGTTTTGAACATTAAGAGGGTTGAGTGGCAAATAATAAGAGTGTTGAGTTGCAAATAGTATTATTATTATTATTAATTGAGTGATTTATTTACGTTCCACATGGTAATTTCTAATTGGAAATTGTATTGGATTACAGTTGTTTGAGAACGTCTGTTGACATGTCAATAGATGTTGTAAAACATATATTGTGATTTATAAATAATACAACCCTCCATAAAATCTTTTTTTAATTTTCTATAGACTTTGTACGTACCATGATCTCATCTAGATAAATAACTAGTAATAAAATTTTTAAAAGCATGTGTTAAGCCCCTAACTTTTGAACTTTTAAGAGGGAAAATTTTAAATTAACATAAGGAAGCGTGGTTACGGTTTTGAACATTAAGAGGGTTGAGTGGCAAATAATAAGAGTGTTGAGTGGCAATTATTATTAATATTATTATTATTATTATTATTATTAATTAATTAATTAATTAATTAATTGATTTATTTACGTTCCACATGGTAATTTCTAATTGGAAAGTTTTATTGGATGACAATTGTTTTAGAATGTCTGTTGACAAGTCATTAGATGTTGTAAAACAGGTATTGTGATTTATAAGTAATCAGTTTTTAATTTTCTATTGTGTTTGGCCGTACCATGATCTAATCTAGATAAGTAAATAATAATAAAATTTTTAAAAGCATGTGTTAAGCCCTCTAACTTTTGAACTTTTAAGAGGAAAGTTTTTAATTAACACAGGGAAGTGTGGTTACGGTTTGAACATTAAGAGGGTTGAGTGGCAAATAATATGAGTGTTGAGTGGTAAATATTATTATTAGTTAATTGATTTGACGTTCCACATGGTAATTTCTAGTTGGAAAATTGTATTGGATGAAAGTTGTTTGAGAACGTGTGTTGAAAAGTCAATAGATGTTGTAAAACAGATGTTGTGATATATAAGTAATACAACCTTCTTTAAAATCAGTTTTTGATTTTCTATAGAGTTTGGCTGTATCATGATCTCATCTAGATAAATATATGAATAATAATAATAATAATAATAACAATAACAATAATAATAATAATAATAATAATAATTGTGACACCCGGCAAACTCAGGTTGATAACATTGGTTAGGTTAAAGTCTACCTTAGTGAGTCACGCGTATATTATACTTAACTGGGTCGGTTGAGTCGTGTTATGGTTCGGGTGTCGTTACTGCGGTCTAAAGGGTCATTAGATGTCGGTCCATAACCATGGGAACAAGAATTGACGATTCGCAGAATCGTCGGACCTTAGTAAACACACAAGTCTCGAGTCCCGGGAATTGGTGAACGAATGTGAACGTGTTTGTTTTCATGAATTACGTGTTTATAATACTTATGTGACTTGTCGGTATGTGTATACGTGTTTACATATGTTAAAACAACGATTACACGTGATTGCATGACATTGTAGGTGATTACGCATGTGTATAGGCGATTAGGAAGCTCCTATAGGCGATTAGGAGCTGTAATCGCCTATAGTGAGGGTGATTAGGCCCTAATCGCCTGCACTGCTGTGTAATCGCCTGACGTGTTTTAAACGTCTAGAAACGCCTATAAATACCACCCTTGACCTCTAAAACATCATTTGTGCAACCCTAGCCGTCCCATAACCTATCCCAACTCACAAACACCCTCTGGAACACGTTTTTGCATCAAAACACACATTTCCAAGCTTTACACATCATTTTCTCATAAACCCAAGGTGTGTTCTTCATTCCCAAACCTTTGTATGATTATGTTTTGTTCCCTAAAGGTCCAGACCTGACTTCTAAACGTTTTTGTTTTTGAAAACCCATTTAAAACAGTTTCTAAATAAACCCTAACCTTTTGTGCATGTTATATGTTTTATATTCATAAAAGATAGGATTTTTATTGATGAAAAATGATTGTTCTTGTGTTATTAATGTGTTTATGACTTGTATGAGTTAGTATGGTGATATCCTAGGAGCTTGGATGGTTTTAGTTGTGTGTTGTTGATATTAGATGTTTAGACCCGTTTGAAGGATTATGTGAAATCCATGATGTTGTGATGCGTTTCGTTGATTGGTTATGATTAGGGTTTGCCTTAGGATGATGCTAGAACAGTAGGATATTATCGGACAACGTTGTTACGTGATGAAATCTGGATATTTGCTATTTAGGGTAAGTTTTTGCATGTTGATGTGATGTTTACATGATAAGTATGCTATTTTGGGAAAACGATCGCATTTGGGACTGTTAGAATGATGATAACTTAGGGGTTTTTCTTGGAATATGTTTGTTAATGTTGTATGATTGATATTTGGTGTTTCCACATGTTCCGGATCTGATTTGGAGGGTTAAACACGCGAAAAATCGAAACAGGACTGCAGGGGGCGATTGGGGACCCTAATCGCCTATGCTGAAGGTGATTAGGAGCCCAATCGCCTATGCTAAAGGCAATTAGGAGCCTAATCGCCTATAGGGAGGGCGATTGGGGGCCTAATTGCCTTCACTGAGGGTGATTGCAATCCTAATCACTACTCAGACCCTGAATTGCATACCTTACAGCCCTAATCGCTTGTAGTGTACTAGAATAGGCCTAATCGCCTATTGTTGAAGGCGATTGGAGCCCAATTGCCTTCAGGGAAGGCGATTACACTGCCTAATCACTAGTTGACTTTTCCTAATTGCTAGTTGACTTTCCTAATCGCATGCACTGCTGTTGTATGTATGTTTTAACATCCTGAAGCTCGATTTGACACCTAGGAACATGCTAGGAACCCCGTAACATGTCTAGTAACATGGTAACACATGCTCGGACGTATTTATGCACTGATTGAACAATATATTAGACTTGTTGAACTTTAACACGTGTTAAGTGTTGTTTGCATGAATTGTATGTCAAAGTGTATGAGATTAACACGTGGAGTGTCGAGTCACCAATGGGATGTCGAGTCTTGCCTAAAATGGTCGGTTAATCAGTCAACACGTTTTCAAAGGAACTTGGTTATGGTCTGGACATCTAGGGACTAACTAACCTACGGGTTATTAGTCTGAGTACTTATAACTACCATATGTTAGGTCGCCACTATACGGGGCTAGCATAGCATGCTGATTTTAATTACTTACAAGTAACGCAACCTAAGGTGAGTTCACGGCCCCACTTTCTTGGTTTTACTTTTGGGGGAGAAAACATGCGTCGAACTATGTTTTGGGAACTATTGTCATACTATGGATTATTACGGGTTACTATGCGATCTTTTAAAGTCCCGGGGGAAACCATGAATGTGCGGGGTAGCACAACGGGGGAGATGTGCATAGATCTATTGGGTTTGACAAACCCCACTCGACGGCTTGTAGGGCCGGGCGGGTGCATATTGTCTCGAACTGGTAACATTGGAACATTGTAGAACACACTCGGGCTGAACATTGGTAACAGTCTAGTAATGGTTTCCAATCGTAGTAGTAAAAAAACATACGCCTAGCTAGCATACTTTGGTTGAACTTATCATAGTATTGACAGATTGAACTTGGTACACTTTTGGAACTTGGTAACTTTTATTAAAACCTATGAACTCACCGGCATTTTGTGCTGACGTACTTTTGGCATGTTTTTCTCAGGTCACTAAGGTAGCATCCCAGGGCTTAGGCGCACGCGTTTGCACGGCGTCTAGTTTAAGTTTCATGGTTTTTGAATAACGAACAAGTTTGAATACTTTTGGATTTTGAGTTGTAAACAAAGCTTCCGCTGTTATGTCATGGTTTAAACTTGTGTTTTTAAATTTTTCATGCGTTCATATAGTGTTGTTTATTGTTACCGTTGACTTGGATCCTGGTTTGTCACGCGCCTCGCGGTAAAACTCTGCAAGTGGAATTTGAGGGTGTGACATCGGTCTCCCGTGTGTATCACACGGGATTTCACCTAGTATTAATAAAAGAAAGCACTAACGCTGACATGTCGCTCAATGAGGTCATCCTCCCCTCTTGAGTGTGCCACGTGGCATCATGCTCTTATTTTCCTTCAAAAGTCTTTTTCTCTCCTATGTCCCCACCCCCAACAATTTTTAAACGTTAATAACTTTTATATACGAGATTTAAAAAAAAAACTACACCAAATTAACGAACGTTTTATTATATTTCCAACGAGTACCATAATGATATATAAAAATGAAAAATAAAAGGACTTTTTTGTGTGTTTTTGTTCATACAGGAAAAAAAACACAATGTATTCAGATAATTAATTAATCATGTATAAGCAAATCCCTAATCATGTTCAAACCAGTAAATATGAATTCTATTTTCAACCAGAGCAAAATAAGTTAAAACTTAAAACCACTCTTTCCAAAAGAAAAAAAGGTCAAATCCTCTAGAGCACCGCCTCAATGCCCTGTGAACTTCCTCTCGGATCCAGCAGAAAGGAGATCCACTCTACGACCAGCAGATCTCCTTGTCTTTGGGTGGGCCGGGGGAAAGCATGCTTGTGTTGACTTGACGGGTGTATCTCCCCTAGTTGGGTTGAGGGATAGTGGCTTTGTAGCAGGCCAAGCGGTGCGGAAAGCAGAGTCAAAGAAGATTGAAAAACATGCTAAAGCGTGCGAGGAGAACCAACACGTTTTTGTACCCTTGGCCTTTGATACCTTGGGCTCATTAGCACCGGAGGCTACCCGTTTCCTGACCAGGGTCCAGCGGGTTATTAATAGTAGTGTCTCGGCTCCGGGTGGGCAGGGTTACGTTTTTAGTAGATTAGGATTTGCTATTCAGAAAGGGGTGGCGGCGCAGCTTGTTGCCCGTTATCTTAATGTAATTTTCCTTGTTCTGGAATGAAAATCGATTTATAATTAAAAAAAAAATTTACATTTTAATTTTTATTCAAATAATTAGAATTATTATTTTTTTTTCCATATTGTAGAACATTAATTTTCATGTAACATTATAACACATTTTAACACTTTATATTATAATTTTCTATCTCGATTTTATATAAATCAATAATTTAGCCACATGGCCCAGAACATAATCTCGGAATATAATATTTCCATGATTTTCACCTATCAACTACCCTTTATTTCCATCTATAGTAAGCAAACCGCCAATCTAACATACTTTGATGTCAAGTGGGTCTCTCCCCACTTATTCCAAATACAATATATTATATAGTCACAGATACATCAATGCACACAAAATAATATATATTTTTATATATATATAGACACACACATCACTGCACGCACAGGTACCCATCATTCAAGCAGAAATTATAGGTGATGGTCTTCATCCCTCCTTTCATCTTCCAAACCATCTCAATAGTTTGATCAAAAAAAGATTCAATCTTCTATCTTCTTAATCCTGTTTGAAGTTTTCATCAGGTACTATCACTGTTTTTAAGTCTGTATATTTTACTAAACATAACTGAATGTACCCCACATGTTATATTCATCGTTTAACTGTTTCATCTCTCTTCACTTTCACTCAAAGGGGTGCGTTTAGCATAAGGATACTTTTAGTCAACCTTTGTGACTAAACGTCGGTATGTTTAGTAAACCCAAAATTTATATCTAAATATGTTTGTATTGTACTATTGCGAGTGAGTTTTATTTATTTCTTGTTCACGAGGGTTATTTTATTTTTATTTTTTTCTGCCGAATTTCAACTTTTAACGGTGTTTAATTACACCCCCTTACAGGGAGCCCACTTATGTTGTGTTCATGACGGTTAGTTATTGTTCATGTGAGTGTTCAACAGTAATTAACAGTCTGCTGACTCTCCCTATCTGCTTTTGTATTTTTAAGTCTGAGACTTAAATGATTCTGTGGGCCATTTATATTTTATAAAAATATGCTAAAACAGAACATATAGTTTTGTTTTCAAAATGTTGAGATTTAGTTTAGTTTTGTTTTGTTTATGGTGGTGGTGATCTTTTTCATTGGATTCTCAGTCAAAGATTGTAACATGACCATTGATTAATGCTTTTTACTGTATTTATTAGTGGTGGCCTATTCAAATTATGTAACTTTATTATAAAATGTGTTATCATTTTAAAGTGTTGTGGTTTTGTGTTCAGATCTGGTCATTATGTCTTCCAGTAATTCTGCTAGATCAAAACACAGTGCTAGAATTATTCAACAGACTACTGTAGATGCTAGGCTCCATGCCGATTTCGAGGAGTCCGGGGACTCGTTCGATTACTCGAGTGCGGTTAATGTTAGTACCACTGTGGTTGGGGCTGAACCGCCTCGATCCGATAAGGTTACCACCGCGTATTTACGGACCATTCAGAAGGGTAAGTTGATACAGCCTTTTGGATGTTTGTTAGCTCTAGATGATAAAACTTTTAAAATTATAGCGTATAGCGAAAACGCGCCTGAAATGCTGACAATGGTAAGCCACACGGTCCCCACGGTTGGGGAAAATCCGCTTCTCGGTATTGGTACCGATGTTAGAACTATATTCGCAGGCCCAAGCGCGAATGCTTTGTTTAAAGCCTTAGGATTTGGGGAGGTGTCTTTGCTGAATCCCATTTTGGTCCATTGTAAAACATCTGGGAAGCCGTTTTACGCCATTATTCATCGGGTCACGGGTAGTTTAATCATCGATTTTGAGCCTGTTATGCCTAATGAGGTCCCGATGACTGCTGCTGGTGCGCTACAGTCTTACAAACACGCGGCGAAAGCTATTGCTAGGCTGCAATCTTTGCCAAGTGGCAGCATTGACCGGTTATGCGACACAATGGTCCAAGAGGTTTTCGAGCTCACAGGTTATGACCGGGTCATGGCTTATAAGTTTCATGATGATGATCATGGTGAGGTTATCGCTGAGATGATTAAACCGGGCCTCGATCCCTACCTCGGGCTGCATTACCCCGCAACCGACATCCCGCAGGCTGCAAGATTCTTGTTCATGAAGAACAAGGTCCGAATGATTTGCGACTGTAGAGCGAAAAATGTTATAGTTGTTCAAGATAAGAAACTAGAGTTTGACATAACACTATGCGGGTCAACTTTGCGCGCCCCGCATAGTTGTCATCTGCAATATATGGAAAACATGACATCCATTGCCTCTTTAGTGATGGCAGTTGTGATAAATGACATGGATGAAGAAGGGGAAACCTCTGATCCACAAAAGAGGAAGAAGCTTTGGGGATTAGTGGTGTGTCACAACACGACTCCACGATTCGTCCCATTTCCGTTGCGCTACGCGTGCGAGTTTTTAGCGCAAGTTTTTGCCATTCACGTCAACAAAGAACTGGAACTGGAAAACCAGATTCTTGAAAAGAATATCTTAAGAACACAAACACTTTTATGTGATTTATTACTACGGGATGCGCCATTAGGTATAGTGTCACAAAGCCCGAATGTTATGGACCTTGTGAAGTGTGACGGGGCTGCCTTACTGTACAAAAGTAAGGTGTACCGGATGGGGGTGAGCCCGACCGAGTCTCAGCTTCGTGATATAGTCTCGTGGCTGCATGAATATCATATCGATTCAACAGGATTGAGTACTGATAGTTTATACGATGCGGGTTACCCTGGGGCTCTGGCTCTAGGTGATGTGGTTTGTGGGATGGCATCGGTAAGGCTAAACGATAAAGATATTCTTTTTTGGTTTAGATCTAGCACGGCTTGCGAGATTAAATGGGGTGGGGCGAAACACGAAAAGGGGGAAAGGGATGACGGTAAACGGATGCACCCGAGGTCCTCTTTCAAGGCATTTTTGGAAGTTGTGAAAAGGAGGAGTTATCCATGGAAGGATTTTGAGATGGACGCGATTCACTCGTTGCAAATTATACTGCGGAATGCGTTGAAAGAGGGTGACGTGGGCGTTGTGAACTCGAATGTGATTCAGGCCGGGTTGACTGAGCTTAAACTTGATGGGTTACAAGAGTTGGAAGCTGTTACAAGTGAGATGGTTAGGTTGATTGAGACTGCTTCGGTTCCTATACTTGCAGTCGATGTTGATGGTTTGATCAATGGTTGGAACACCAAAATAGCTGAGTTGACTGGTTTGACCGTGGAGGAAGCTATTGGTACACATTTGCTGACACTTGTTGAAGATTCTTCAGTTGATACGGTTCAAAAGATGCTGCATCTTGCGATGGAAGGTATCATCTTTCTTAAAATAAAGTTTTAGGGGTCAATTTCGACCCGTTAATTAGTTAACGGGTTGATATTCATTATCTGCCATACGTAGAACATGTTAAATGGATCCTAACTCATTTATTTAGAGAGTTAAAACTGTTATTTTTATATATCTCTTTTTTTAATGATAATTAGCACATGAATTACATATTTGAAAGCTTTAAAACTCATGAAGAAAAGTTTTGGATGGTCAAACCTGAACCGACCGATGCTAAAAGATCCATTAAGCATCAACACCTTTTGAAACATTCTCAATAGGGGCATCGATAATGTCGGGTTAATGGAGTTCAGGTTGGTTGGTTGAAACTGATAAACCCGAACACGACCCATATATTAATTTGTGTAAAAGACCTCAGCCCTAACATGGGCACTCTTAAAATCGTGTAACCCATTCATCTATACAAGTCAAAATGTGTTATCGGGATGTAAATGAGTTGTATTCAAGTTGTTAACGGGTCAAAAGCGGGTTAACAGGTTCTAAAAATGGTGTTAAAAGGGTCAGGTTGACATTAAAAAAAAATAATATTTTTTGTATTCATTTATATTGTTATTTTAACTGATTGACAGATGAACATGTTTAACTAAACGGGTAAACAGGTCATTCAGAGCATGACATGTTTCGATAATCAGGGTAAACATGTCAACCTGAACATAATTGTATATATGTCATGTTCATTTTTGTGTTTTTTTTACATGATTAGGAAAAGAGGAGACTGGTGTCCAGTTTGAAATCAAAAGACATGGATCAATGACTCACTCCAAACCAATAACGTTAGTGGTTAATGCGTGTGCAAGCAGGGACGTACATGAAAACGTCGTAGGTGTATGCTGTATCGCGCAAGATATAACTCACCAAAAGACTATAATGGACAAGTTTACTCGAATAGAAGGCGATTACAAAGCTATTGTCCACAACCCGAACCCACTGATTCCCCCAATCTTTGGAACCGATGAATTCGGTTGGTGTTCTGAGTGGAACCAAGCCATGACTGAAATATCTGGATTGACCAGAGAACAAGTCATTGATAAGATGCTTTTAGGTGAGGTTTTCGGGACCCACACAGCCTGCTGCCGGCTCAGTAATCAAGAGGCGTTTGTAAATCTAAGCATTGTTCTTAATAAAGCTATGACTAGTGACGAAGCTGAAAAGATTTCATTCGGGTTTTTTGGTAAAAATGGGAAGTATGTAGAATGCATGCTATGTGCAAGTAAAAGGGTGGATAATGAAGGAACAGTTACCGGACTTTTCTGCTTTCTGCAGTTAGCAAGTAAAGATCTTCAACAAGCTATCCATTTTCAGAGAATTTCTGAGCAAATCGCAGCCAAACGGCTTAAAGCGTTAGCCTATGTACGAAGACAGATAAGAAATCCGCTTTCCGGGATTATATTTTCAAGAAAAATGTTGGAGGGGACCGATCTGGGAGACGAACAGAAGGAGCTTCTTCACACCAGTGCTTTATGTCAAAAACAGCTAAATAAAGTACTTGATGACACTGATCTCGATAGCATCGTTGATGGGTATGCTTCGTTATAAATGATATCATTTCGTGAATTTATAATTTTTATTAAAGGAAAGATTTTTATGAAATTTTTTTGCAGGTGTTTGCATCTTGAAATGACTGAGTTTAACCTCCAACAAGTCTTGGGTGCCTCTGTAAGTCAAGTTATGTCAAAGAGCAACATAATGGGCATTCAAGTAGTGAACAGTGTAGCACAAGATATGTTGTTGGAGAAGCTATATGGTGATAGTGTACGGCTTCAGCAAGTTCTTGCAGATTTCTTGTCACTATCTGTCTCTTGCACACCACCAGGAGGTGTCATTGTAATCGCAGCTAACTTGGCCAAAGATAATTTAGACAAGTTAGTTCAGCTTGTGAATTTAGAACTCAGGTATGTATAATCTTGAGATGAACATAGGTTTGTTTCAGTTGACTCGTAACCTTAGTTAAGGTGATGGTAAAGAGACACCACCGCAAATCTTTACACCAAAGTGCAAATCACAACATATGGGCTAAATGATGCCATAAAGGCCACACAGTAGGGCGAAACATAGATGTAAGGGCCATATGACTGAGTTGGTGGCCACATCAGGCATTTTTGTGTCAGTCAAACACGTCATACGGGCGGGCTGTATGATTTAATGAGCACCTCCTCATATGGGACCTCATGCAACCCATATGACCATTTTCCGCTTGTCATCCGACCCTTACGACCATTTTTACTTGCCATAGGGAACATATGAGGTCATATGGGCTGTATGACATAGCAGTGGCGTCTAGATAATGTGTCAGTAGTGTTTCTTTAGCCAAGCCCTACTTATATGTGTTAATTCCAAAACGCGTTTTTTGTAGGATAACGCACACGGGAGGTGGTGTGCCGGAAGAGCTGTTAAAGCAGATGTTTGGAAGCAGTGTGGATGCAAGTGAGGAAGGAATAAGCTTTGTGGTTAGCAGAAATCTATTGAAGCTCATGAGTGGAGATGTGCAGTATCTGAGGGAAGCAACAAAGTCGACATTCATAATTTCTGTTGAACTTGCCTCTGCTGGTACAAACAAGGCATGAGCATGCTTTTATTTTGTTTCTGTTTCAAGAAATCAACTTTTACAGTCTAGGTTTCGGCTTGAGTGTGTCTTGTGTTAATTTGCAATGTCTAATAATGGGTTTTGTTGGAATTTGGGAATAAAATTGTTTTGTGTATTGGACTAACAAAGAGGTAAGCTAACTTAAACCATTTAAACGATTAAACATAATCGAGTTGAAAATTTTTGAATCCGGAATTACACTTTAAAGTATTGTGTTGCAGCGAAGTTTAGTTAGTTGTGTTGATGCGGGTGGCCCTCCGGCCTAAGCATGCTGAAAATCAGCATCATTACTCTAGTCAGTTGTGAGTGTGTGGTGATACGAGTGTCCGTCTGTGATATGATCATATGAACAAAAATATAAACCACTGAGATATGATCATATGAGTCTCCCATGAAAGAAAATCACATCATTCGCAACAACTACATTTAGTGGCGAAGCTTGAACAAAATAAAGAGGCGCCGAAAGTCACATGATCCAATTCTGGGGGGCCGGACTCAATCCGTATAAAATTTTCAAACGAAATGTACATAAATTTACACGACTGTGCAAAAAAAAAAGGGGAGAGAGGGGGGAGGGGGAACCCCGGGCCCTTTATAATCTCCACCCATACCCTCATTTGAGATGTTATTGAATAAGTTTAATCTTTTCAAGGTTATACAAGGAGCCGAAAGTTACGTGACCTAATTCAGAGGGGGCCAGACTCAATGCGTATAAAAATTAGGGGGGAGGGGGATCCACCAGACATGTACCGTATTAAATGGGCACTAAATGAAGGCGATGTGAGATACAATGAGGCAAAAATTCTATTCAATGATCATCAAATGGTCGCGGAGCGAGATATAAAATACACTTGAACTTGTCAATTGTTTAGTCATGCATATTATAACATAAATTGAAAATAAGACACTTGTAGGGCAACAAACACGAGTAAACTTAAAACAACTCTATATAAGAACTATAAAACAATACACGTGTACTGCATGCACATGTGCATTTCGCTGTTATAGTTAGGTTTTTTTGAGGGGTTTAAGTTTAGGGTTTAGTTTTTAGGTTCGGTTGGGGGGAGGTGGTTAGGTTTTTAGGAGGATGGGGTGGGGGGTTAAGCTGCACATGTGCATCTCACGGTGGAGGTGGGGGTTTAGGTTTTTTGGGGGTGGGTGGGTTTAGGTTTTTAAGGGGTGGAGGTGGGGTTTTTATGGGTTTTTTTTGTTTTTTTTCTCACTCATTCTCGAGTTCTCTCCCTAAAACTAGTTCTCGCATGATCCCTACTCTAGATAATCTTTACTTTTATCTTTATTATTATTCTACTACACAATAAATAAAAATCTTATTATTATCTCATGTCCCTCTCATATGAAATAATATTATTAAATCATAATTTCACGTTTATCTCTTATTTATTTAATATTTAATTTCTTACTTAATTCTTTTTATATTTTCGCTTTTTTTCAAAAATGTACGGTGTCATTTTTTTATGTTAACCGACTACATTATATTTATTCAACTCGTGTAGTATACGTGTTTATTCAACACGTGCAATACACGAGTTTTTAAAGATGTAACTTTTTTATGATTTAATATATAAAATTACATTTAAACCGTATAATACACAATGTTTAATTTTAAATAATAATTCGAATACTTTGTATAGTTATATATTTGTATTAATGTTTATTTCGTTCTTTCAAACATTGTTATCTTTGTTCGGGTTGCTTGAGTACATTAATAAAGATGGATGTTTGTTTATTTTCAATCGAGTTGTTTTCATGGAAACATTATCGTTACTTTGGTATGTATACTGCCCCAAATTTCATAAGTATGTTTATCCTTTAATATCCGTATTTGGAACCTAATATAGTTGAAACATGACACTAATGGAACCACAACCCATATGCATTTTTATGGAAAAACCATTAGTGAAAAACATAAAAACTTAAATTGTTGAAACTTGAAGGACTAAAGCTGCCATGGGGCAAATTTAGGTTATAACCTTCACAAAACAAATCAGGAACTTCATTCGATGATTAGTAGTCCACGCCAAAAACACACACTACACACACAAGCCTTAATCTATGAAATTGGGCATATTCATCAAGCAAGCAGGGTATTGGCTCTTGCATGAGTGAAATTCTAGTCATCCAAGACCCAACAATCATCTAGGTAACATTTGATTTCATCCAAATTATCATTCTCTAGATGTATGTGATGATGGTAAAATTCTTGGGTATGTGCTTTTGATAAATTGATAGTTAGGGAAGGCATCTCTAGTATGAGAGAGCCCTAATATGATATAATCTTGGGTAAATCATGTTAATATTAACCTAGCCTCTTAATCCTTGAAGTTCATCGTGTGAACTTGGTGAGTTTATGGGATATATGTAAGATCATATGAATCTTCATGATATTGTGTGAGTTTTAATCTTTGATTGTTATTGATGCTTAAAATAATGACGATTGTACAAAATATAAACTCTGAAATTGATTTGGGTGAGATCTCCATGGTCTAAATGATCAATGAATAAAGTTTGCAAAATATCGCACACCAAGTGTTCGATAAAATGCCACAATAAGGCTCGACATCATTGAAGTGCTTATTGACATAATTAACATAGACATATTGTTGACGGACGCACATGGTTATTTGAAATCCTGACTAACAACCAATACTTAAATGTTTATGTGAATGCATCTCGGTGTCAAGCAAGAGACCCCATGGAGTAGCTCGGACAAGGAATTGAAGTTAAAAAGGAACGAATAAGGTAAGTCATACTATGACTCCCAAGCTTATGTAATGGTTAATCATGTTATAGATTGTTGTATATGATAAACATCGATGTTGATCCCAACTTATTGTATTGGATGTGCTATATGGTCATGAACCCTTAGTAGTTAACTCCCAGACCGGGCGAATAACACGAGAGAAGTGACACGGGTGGCCATGGACGTGAGGCTTTGCCACAACGGTGGGATGTTGGTTTTACCATATAATCGTCAAAACTGAATGCGCATAGCTAGGGATGGCCGAATATGATGGATGGGATTCACATTAGTTCTTGACAACATGTAGTACTGTGTGAAATGATCCTAGATGAAGGAATCACAGAAACTAAGCAAATTGATCATAGGTGTATCTAGAAACAATTGGAGCAAGGGTTGATGCCTTTAAAAGTCATAGTAAAGAATCGCCTTTGATCGAGCCTTAACGGGTCATTTGGGAGGTGATTGGTTTGGGAGCCATTTGGTTGGATTTCATCAATGACTTGGATTGGATGTATGCATTATATAGTCTCGTAATGAGGGCCAATTATGGAAGTTTAGGAAAGTCCGAATTGCATAATATGGCTGCACATTCGATTGAACTTGGTGCAAGGCAAAGAGGGACTTAAAATTTGGCTAAGTATGATGAAACACACTAGATTCGGCAGCTTTAAACCACAGGCTACGGCTCTGAGCCATAATCTACGGTTACCAGGCACCACTCGGTCAGAAACACTGAGCCGTAAGCTACGGCTTAGTGGCCATAGCTTACGCTGCTCAACAACAACGAAGGCAGCATCAGCATAAGGCAACCGTAGGCTACGGTTTGTGGACCATAGCCTACGGCGGTCTTGATTAAGTTGTTTTGAGCTTGTTCCCTTATCACTCGACTTGTTATTCCTTTTACCACTCCATTGCACATAACATTGCATGGCATACTAATCTCATTTTCGTTGATCTTGTACACAAAAACCTTAGGTATTAAGTATAGTAAGCCAGAGGATGGTCGCAAATGATTCAAGAACTAAATGCTCTACATGATGAATGCTTCCGCAAACTCTTTTGTTAAAACAAACTTATGTTATCATTATTTTGGGATTCTACGTGCTTGTCGTGTTGTACAATCTTTAACCTTGGATAGTTGTAGTAGAATTATCAAAAAAATTAACACCGTCCAGTTTTCAAGCTAATTTCGATTAGCGCTAATATTCAAGTTAATTATGTTTTAAGGCCTAATTGCTCGCATTTAGATTTAATATGATAAACAGGGTGTTACGGTATGTTTATATTAACATGGGTAAGGTTTATTTTATTTTATTTTGTTTTAATCGTTAATTTTTTATCCTATTATCATCACATTATTTTTCTCAACAATATCGTTAGGTAATTTTATTGTAACGAGTCAAATTTAAGATATTTGCATTAGATTTGTCTGTCCTGGGAAGCTCACGGGGTATAATTAGTAATAATAATATTCGGTTTGATGGGAAAAAAATGTGAAACTGGTACAAATGGCAAATAAATAAATGCAAAATTTATCTTTGTTTGACCAAAATTTTCCTAACCTTAATGAACTTGTGAGGATGCAAACAAATAGAGTAAACTGAAACTATAAAGAGACACAAAATTTTAGTGTGGAAAACCTCTCTAAAAAGAAGATTAAAAACCACGAGACTACTATAGCCGCTTCAAATCCACTATCACCAAATAAGGCAATACAAATTCTTCTCTTGATAAAATTAGAAGTATACACAATTCATCATATACTTGAAATAAACAACTTCAAGTATGTGAAATAAAACGAACGAGAAAGGAGTAAGAGATATCAGTAAAAAAAATTACTTCAACAAATAGGAATGTGAACAATCAAAACCCCTTTGGAGTTTGGTCTTCACAATTACTATTTTACCACAATAATAGAGATCTTGATTATTAGTATTTTGTCTGTTGTGTCAGCAAAGGAACACACCAAACGACTAAATTTTTCTAAATTACTGACTTAATGTTATACATATTGAGGACAATGTTGACCTCAAGTGTGGCATAGGGGAGAAAATGACTATTTTTTTTAAAAATTTTCAAGAATGTCCTTAAGTTGCAATAGAAAAGACACGATTAACAGAAACTACACGGGATGTGTGAGAGATCTTGGTCCTTTGTCATGATTAAACTCAAAGAAATCCACGTGATAGATTCTTGACTATAGTTTTATAAAAATTATGGGTGTTTTATTGGAAGTAGATCACTTAGTGAGTAGGTTAACCACACACATATCACATACCCTACCCAATTCCCATGTGAGTACTTGAGCCACCATAACATGCTAACTTCACATATTATTACAATTTCCGCATGTTATGTTCATTTGAATTGAGGGAGCCTATGTGATGATATGTGGTAGAATTTGCGTCTTTTGATACACTCAAGACCATGAGCCAATTTTTTGTACAAGAATGATAAAGGCATTAGGTTTGACCTTTTTATTTTTACACCATTTTTACATCTCTTACCCAAAAACAATTCCCTTTAGTAACCAACCTTGAGTCTTAACCTTTTCAATTGACCACCCAAATTAACCCATTTGACCCATTTAGCCTTTCTAATTTTAAACCCATGTAATAAAAATTTGATTTTAGGATATTCCGTTGTATTGTAAATAGATTGCTTTGATTTTTTTTTTTTTGAAAGTAGGGGTGTAAACGAGCCGAGCCGAGCCCGAGCCTGACTGGGCTCGGCTCGGGCTCGTTAAGGTTTTGTGAAGCTCGAGCTCGAGCTCGGCTCGGTTCGAGCCTACGATCATGAGCTCGAGCTCGGCTCGCTAGCAAAATCCAAAGCTCGAGCTCGGCTCGGCTCGGCTCGAAGTGATTTGAGAATCTCAAACGAGCTCAAAAGCTCGGCTCGAGCTCGCAAAAGCTCGACTATAACTTAGGCTCGCGAGCCCAATCGTTAAGGCTATAACTTAGGCTCGGCTGTAACTTAGGCTCGGGCTCGGGTTCGGGCTCTAGCTCGTTAAGGCTCGATTAGGCTCGCGAGCCCAACCGAGCTTTGTATATAGGGCTCGAGCTCGGGCTCGATAACTAAACGAGCCATATTTCAGGCTCGGGCTCGGGCTCGGGCTCGTTAAGGCTCGGCTCGTTCGAGCTTTTTACCGAGCCGATCCCGAGCCGATCTCGAGCCGCTAGGTGTCATTTACACCCCTATTTGAAAGTAGTGACAAAGAAGAAAAAAAAGAGAGAAAAACACAAAAACACGTGATGGCTTTGAGAAAGTAAAGGCACAATATCGCCTTGTAGTTGTTAAGTTGCGTAGATTGTACATAGTCGTAGTCCAATTGAATTTTCGTTACCTTAGTCACTTTCAAATTTCCCATTCCATACCGTTTCACCAAGCCCCACTATAACCCTGTGAAAAGACCTTTTGACTTGTGTAATAATTTTGTGCAATTTGGTGGATAGTGTTCACATTTACATATACCAGTACATTAATACTAGTCATTTTATGCCGAGTGGAGAGAAAATTGTGAGGGATGTGTGTATTGGAGCATTGACTGTTGAAGGTGATCTAGTTTTGGGTAAACACCTGTTTTGAAAACGAAAATCTTAATACATCATGATATTCTAAATCGTATGGTTGAAATGGGTTAGGTATGACTTAGGAACTTGCATTACATAAAGATGGTAAGCTATCTTGTGTTTGATAGATATGAAAGTGTGAATTGAGTTTACTTAAGGACAAACAAAAGATAAGTCTGGGGATGTGATGTGTGGTTGAAAACCCCGCCTCCATTGAGTTTACAATCAAGTTTTTACATGATTATGTGAGACGGGATGCAACACTTTGATGGATTTGTGTGTTAAAGGTTGAAAACGCTTGTGGAACAGACTTTACATGATTTAAGGAGTAAAGGATTGTAATTGGGAAGCTTTGGAGAAGGAAGACTAAGAAAAATGGAAATGAAGAATTAGGCCATCATCAAGCACGGTCAAGCGAAAATTTGAGCGTCTAGCACTTGACCGTTGACGACGGTTCCCTCACCATCACCGACGGTGGGATCCATACAAAAAACATGTAGTGTCTGGTACAGCGTCGTCCGGAATTTTGGGCGTTGAGGGTTGGCCATTGCTGACGATCAGCCTACAGTCGCCGACGGTGAATCACACAAGCCAAAAACAAAAGACCATAGGAGGCGACGTCGGCTGAAATATGGGGCGTCAATGCTCGGGCGTCGCCGACTGTGGTATTGTTTAGGAGGCGACGTCACCAACGGTAATGTTTAGGAAATAAAAAAAAATGAGTGTCTCAAGATGCGTAACTGAAATATTGAGCGTCGAGGGGGTGGCCTTACCGTCGCCGACGACCGACTCTTGGAGAATTCAAAACGTGGAAGTTTTAAGGAAAGTTAAAGATGAAATCGTTGACCAGGTCCATTATTTGTTGTAAAGGAGTGAAATATTAGATTTCTTAGGGGAGTTACAACATCTAGTGGCCTATGTTATCAAGAAAAATTATCAAGATCAAGGCATCTCTTACTCTCTTGAATTTCTACATCAAATCTCCAAGGCTGCACATAATCATATTATTTTAAGTTATCAATTGTGAAGAAAAGAAGATGGCTTTCATCTCAATTGTTCATAAGGTTCACCCCATGTAACTTGTAAGAATGAAGGTTCTTGATTGAATTGGGTATTTTTCTATTTCAATTGTATGCAATCATTTGAACAACTTAATTTGATGCTTTAATCTTGTTTCGAGTTTATGATTGTTAATTTACTCTCGCACTAATAACGTCATGGAATGAATTCGTTTATATGCTCAATTATGATTTAGGGTTTGAATGTTCTTGAGTGAAAAAATGTGTAATTGTCTATTGTTAACGTTGACGATTATTGGCACCTAAGTCTTGTAACAACAACCCCGCTAGTGATTTATACAACATTAATTGTTATCCAATTGTGATAGAACCCGTATCTTGCTTGTGAAGTCGGATGTAACCTTTTCATGTTTATATTGTTTACAACTCCATTTCATAAATTATTTTCTTTGCAATTTAATTTCACATTTTACTAAACAACCAAACACTTTCAAATCATCTTAAATGAAAAGAATAGCAAGCTTCATAATCAACTAGACATCTTTATAAGTAGTTTCAATCAACTTTAAAGCATTAAGGCCGACCTCAAACTCTCCGTGGATCGACACCATATTACCATTAACTGCAAAGTTAAAGGTGATAAGGTAGACTTATAAACATTGTTTTTGACCAGACGCGACAACTGATCAATTCATTCCAACTTCCATTCAGGAATTTCAGGTTGTTGGAGAAGATCAGACAACTTATGATATTCAACTTTGACTTTCGCACAAATCAAACATTTGCTCACATATGAAGCTATATCAGCCTTCATGTTTGGCCACTAATAGAGTATCTTCAAATCCTGATACATCTTGTTGGAAGCAGCTTGAACAGAATACCGGCATTTGTGAGCTTCGTCCAAGATAGGCTCTCGCAAATTCTCGAACGATGAAACCCAAACACGCCTTGCAAAGTAATGTAGGCCATTGGACCTAAGCTCATGATGCTTATCATCACCATGCATGGTTTCAGCTTTAAGGTTTTCTTCCTTCAAAGTCTTTCGCTGCGCAGAACGGATTTGGTCAGGCAACCCATAATGGATGGTGAGCTGCAAAGCTCGAACACGACAAGGTTTAACGAATTTCTTCCTGCTTAAGGCGTCTGCCACAACATTCGCCTTACTAGGATGGTACTTGATGGCACAATCATAATCTTTAAGGAGTTCGACCCATCGATGTTGCCGCATGCTCAAATCCTTCTGATCAAAGATATGCAGAAGTGTGGGATTAGTTTCTGTTTAACAATTTCTTACCAAGAACACTTGTTTAAGATTTATCAAAGTAAAAGCACACCGGAATAAGTATAAGTGTTCTAAGTTAAAGTTTCACTTTTAACAGGAGTTATTACTCCTCCTTAGTTATTGAACTAAAGCAGTTAATGAGAGAACCAAACAGTTAATGAATGTAACAGTAGTAAATGCTTCAAATGATTCTCAATATATTAGAAAAGGTTAACTACTGTTATATTCATTAGCTGTTTGATTCTCTCATTAACTTCTTTAGTTCATTAACTGAGGAGGAGTAATAACTCCTGTTAAAAATGAAACTTTAACTTAGAACACTTATAATTATTCCGTTGTGCTTTTACTTTGATAAATCTTAAACAAGCGTTCTTGATAAGGAACTATTAAACAGAAACTGATCCAACAGGAAGACTCTTGTGATCAGTATAGATGGTCCACTTGGTACCGTACAAGTAATGTCTCCAGATCTTCAAAGCAAATACAACCACACCCAATTCCAGATCATGGGTGGTTGGTTTAGTTCTTCTCATGGACTTTAAGCTGACGAGAAGCATAAGCAATAACCTTCTTGCGTTGCATCAACACACAACCGAGACCTTAGATAGAAGCATCACAATAAACAAGAAAATCATCTGTACCCCCAGACAAGGAAAAGATAGGCGCAAAACAAAGTTTAAGCTTTAGCTTCTGAAATATTGACTCTTGCGAATCACCCCAGTCAAACTTCTTGTCCTTCTGGGTAAGAGATGTGAGGGGTTGGAAAATCTTTGAAAATCCCTTAATAAAACAACGATAGTAACCGGCGAGACCTAGGAATTTCCGCACCTCAGTTGGCATCTTTGGTGCTTCCCAGTCCTTGATGGCTTCTATATTAGCTGGATTGACATGAATTCCCGTTTCATTAACCACATGACCAAGGAATTGCACTTCTCTCAACCGAAAATCACATTTGGAGAACTTAGAATAGAGTCGTTCTCGTCTTAATAGTTCCAAGACTAGTCGTAAGTGTTCCTCATAGTCCTCCTTGCTCTTGGAATAGATCAGAATATCATCAATGAAGATAATGGTGAATTTATCATGATAAGGCTTGAAACACGGTTCATCAAATCCATGAACACCGCTGGCGAATTGGTGAGACCAAAAGGCATGACCAAGAATTCAAAGTGTCCATAACGAGTTCGAAAACAATCTTCGTAATATCAGCTTCCTGCACCCTAAGCTGATGGTAACCGGATCTCAAATCAATCTTTGAATAAAAGCTGGATCCTTGAAGCTGGTCAAATAAATCATCAATACGGGGAAAAGGATAACGGTTCCAAACCAGGACACATAACAGCCAATACATGGTGCTTGATGTTGTATTCCTCAATCTCAGAACCCACCATCTTATGGTTCCACAATTGATGCTCTAACTTCTGCACTTCATCCCGAGGGCAAGCTCATTTCCACCATGTCAGCCCACGGCATAGCATTGGCTTCACTAAAGCTAAGAGTCTGAGTAGGGGAGTTCCACCATGTCAATTCTAGACCTTTAAGAGTACCAGAGCAAACTTTACTTGATTCTCAATGGATAATTACACATAACAAACACAGATTCAACCTTCTCAATCCACCTGAGCAGTCCCACTACTCCCTCAATACCACTGAAAGTATGAGGGTTACAATCCATGAAAGCCTTGGAAGTACAAACCAGTTGCACCTAAGGAGGTGGTGGTGGAGGTGGTTGCTGGTTGACAGCATCCCCTCTACAAACAAGCAACACTGTTTAACCAAAACGAATAAGATACCAGAAAATTAGGTAGGAGCAATAGTAATTAAATTACCATCAAGGCCTTGTGCTTGCACGACCTGAAAAGCAGCTAGAGCAATAGTCACTTGCTCCTGGATGAGATTGTTCAACTCTGCCTGGGTCATGTTGTTTTGTCCATAATGTGTCCATATGTGTGTGCATGTGGCCGTGTGTGTATATATATATATATATATATATATATAGTGTAAGTATCCATGGAAAACCCTATATATATATATAGGGGAAAGTTAATTTGAGAACACCTATATTTCGTGCGAACCGTGAGAACCTATCTAAAACCATTCAAATTCAAAATTTCTTTTTACACTTGTCTTTATGACTAAAATACAATATCAAAAACACAATTTACCCATAAAAATTCAAACGTATATGAAAATAAATTATTTTTACACATGTGTAAATTTACTGTTTATACATGTGTAAACTGTTTCATTTTCACATGTGTAAAAAGTTAATTTGAAAGTGTTTTTGCAAGAAAAGATGAATTAATTGGAAAGAAATTCATTTATTAATGTTGTATTTTGATTATAATGAGGTTTGTATTAAAAAATTTTGATTTTGATTGATTTTTTTACTTGTTCTCACGGTTCTCACAATATTTAGCGTTCTCAAGATAACCCTCCCCTATATATATATATATATAGTGTAAGTATCTATGGAAAACCCTATATTAGGGTGAAAACCGTGGAAACTCTAACTTCCCGAGCTTTTTAGGGCCTGAAAATTTTAGGGCATGTAATATACATAATTCTAAGCACTTTGAGCCAAAAAAATCAAAAAAGCGCCGAGCGTTTTTTTTTTTTAAAATAAAAACCGTTTTCTGGTAACACATGTTAGTGGAAAATAACATGTGTTATTTTCGTGTAACATGTGTCACCCGAAAACTTTATTTAAAAAAAAAAAGCTCGGCACTTTTTTGGATTTTTTGGCTCAAAATGCTTAGAATTATGTATATTACATGCCCTAAAATTTTCAGGTCCTAAAAAGCTCGGGAAGTCAGAGTTTCCACGGTTTTCACCCTAATATAGGGTTTTCCATAGAACCAACCCCTATATATATATATATATATATATATATATATATGGATAGGGATAGGTTTTGATAATTCCAACATTCTATCATACATATATACACATCGCATATACATATTCGTACATAGATATGTGGTTTAGAAACTTGTGTGTTGATATGTTTATAAATAATCGAATAGTGCCTGTGCACACGTGTTGATTGGAATTTATTCACTCTTGTAATCGAAATGGAATAATTATTGTTTTCGGACATTGTTTGTTTTTGTTCTTATTTGATCCATGATTTGGAATCTTATGTTCAGTTGTTTTGATTCCCGGGTCTAGGGTTTTGCATGGATTTTCCAATAGTTTATGAGGAACTATTTGACTAACTGTGAAATTGTATCAACTAGGGTGTCTAATGCTAGACTGTATGCACCGAGATTGACTTGCTGGAACCCTGTATGGCTCAATTATGATAAAATATGTGAAATGTAATGCCATGCACAATTTGCATGTGTAGTTAAGTGTACGGACATGACCTGTTATTTGGACGGTTGTGACATTGTAGTTTAAAGAAGACAAACAAATTCAAGTTCAAAGAAGACAATCTATGGATATCTTTGTTATTGTTTGTAGTTAATTTTTGTCCACTTCTAATATTTTACTAAAAAAATCCCATAATGATGACATTAGAGCAAAAGGATCATAGCTACGGATATGTATGTTTCTTAAACGATGTTTATAATTTTGCAAACTTAATGTTACTAAAAACTATTGCTCAGGTGTAGCCTGCTGTACCCGGTACGAGCATTCTACCAAAAAATATTGTTCGTCCCATGTAAGAAATTCTACCAACTTAATGTTATTAAGATCTTATTTTTGTGAGTATATTACTAACTATAATTTATGCTGTAGGTATGAGCATTTGGCTAAAAAATGCAATTGCAATATTGGATATTTGTGCTCTCAAGGTACATAATTGTGAGGGATTTATTTATTTTTGTTGTGAATATAGTACTAACTATAATTCAGTTTCCTGACAACTTATTGCACACAATATTACTGTTGTGAAAACAAGCTTTTGCTGATCATGGGGTCGGAAATGATGATGTCAGCAAGTCAACTGTGGCGGGACCCGATGGTCAGCAGGCTTGAGTCTCCAATTCAACTGGATTGAGTTTAGCTTTGACTTCCCGCCTTGAAAGTCTCATAAATTCAGCTCCTGTTATGCTTTTTATGAAGGGGAATCCAGATGAACCTAGATGTGGTTTCAGTCCAAAGGTGATTCATTCTTGTCTTTTTATTTGTTATTTTGTTGCTATAACTTGCTGAGTTTTTAATTATAACTGTCTGTAAAAAGATGATTCATCAAGCTTTATAATCTATCAGGTAGTCGAGATTCTAAGAGAAGAGTCAAAATCGAGTCAACATAAATCATTGCAATCGTTTAACTCAACAGATTCAGATCATCTGTCTCAAATTACCCTGGAGATTCCTCACTGTATGAAGATGCACTCAAACGAAACAATTCCTTAAGTGGAAACAGTAGTGATCATCACTTTAATTTGGACAGGGAAGGTGCGCATTACTTCCAAAGGGATAAGGGCAATATGGTAAATCAGTTCCCGTGAAGGGGCCCGTATTATAAATGAGAAAAGGTCAGTAGTTTTGAAAAATATATATTATGACACATAATATGAATTCATCGTCGTTAATCCTGTTAAGAGCTAAAAATGAACATGTGTGCCCTCACTGGGGAGAACATAGTTCGGTTTTGGGTCAAAGCTGAACTTGTAACTGACGTTTTTTATTATTAGATTTTCATATCAGCTGTGTTTCGGTTATAAAAAGGTTTGGTTATAGAGAAATATGGTTCGGTTAAGCGTCTATGTTGTACGTTATCGATCTGAGTGCATTTCAGTTGGTATGATATTGGTTATTTGTTTATGTTGATTTATAAGAAGAATGAGGGGCAAGTAATAAGTTATCAATAAAAATGTATAACTACAATCTATATCTATATATATAATAAACCAAAGCCATTTTAATGACATGGCACTCAAAAAGGCATTCTCCTCTTTGAGTGTGCCATGTGTCATCCGATGTGGCATTGAGATATTTTAGGAAAAAAATAATTTAAAAACAAAATTAGATTTTTCTCTCTCATGTTTCCTCCCATGATATTTAAACGTTAATATCTTTTATATACGAGATTTTTTAAAGAAATAAATTACACCAAATTAACGAGCGTTTTATTATCTTTCCAACGAGTACCATATTGCTATATAAAAAACGGAGAAAAAAGCGACTATTTTTTGTTGGGTTTTGTTCAAATAGGAAAAAAAAAACATAAAGTGTTCAGGTAAATCATTAATCATGTATAGGCAAGTCACTAATTATGTTTAAATCAGTAAATATGAATTCTATTTTCATCATGCGTTAGTATAGGAGTTATACATTGTTTTAGGTTAGATATTAATATTAGAGTTATACATTGTTTAAGGTTAGGCGTTAACATTGGAGATATATTTTTAATTGTTTTAGGTTAGCTGCTACCCGAAACTTTCATGCATGTAACTGTAAAGCGCATTATTCTATTTCATATGTAAAATTAATATGTCATATTAGATTTTTCAACCCCGGGACGTTCCCGGGGTATAATCTAGTTTTATAATATAGTAGTGTTGTAAGATAAAAACATAAAGGTTGGTTTTGATGATGGTTTGGTTAGGTTATATATTCACAACCATAACTAAGCCATAAAATTTGGTTATCGAAAGACGATTTTAGAGCGTCGGTTTCTCAAATGGTTCGTTTATTTCAATTAAAGTCGGCCAATATTTAGAAAGCAAGTAACATTGTATTCCCTTGATATTGTAGGGATGCTACATATGTTCATGCTATCTGGCAATTCATCCTTGGCTTTGGTTACTTGTGTTTTCCTTGAAAATGATAGGTGGAGAGTGTTATCAACCTAATTCACCCCTTTTTGTGCAATGTGGGGTTGTACCATGTAACAAAAGAAAAGTTGTACATTTGGAAATGATAGGTGGAGAGTGTGTTATCAACCTAATTCACTCGTTTTAAGATTAGTTTAAGGCACTACCATTTGTATAAAGCACAACGCATATCAACCCATTTGTATAACCGCGTTAAGTTTATTTTAAGGCATTAAATTTTTTTCAGGTTGTTGGAGACATCACTAAAAAATTTTCTGTTATTTTTAAATACTGCATCTTCATCTGCCCGTGTTTTCACACGGGTATTCACCTAGTTACATATAAAACCATGCTTACCTCACTTATCCTTTAAGTAATGATTATCAAAGACACACATTACAACTAAAAACATTAAAATGGATTACTTAACTGGTAATATGTACATGACACTACCTTAAAGATTTTGCAGATCCCAACTCAAATAGTGGTAACTGAAATTGTGGGTTAAGCAAACATGTAGAAGCTGTAATCTATATGCTTTATCGGAAAATAAAAAAAAAATTAGTTTCATGAATAGCATAGAGATATCATGTTTTCAAAGATATATATAGATATGTGAAGTCAGTATTATTATTCTTGTACATACATGAAACACTTATGAAATGGATAAAACATGGCTTGGTTCAAAAGTTCGAAAGTGTTAAATTTTAAACAAAGTGGGAGCCCGAAAACATATGGACCCATTACATCTTTGTACCACACACCTTTATTAAAAAAAATAATACCAAATGGATGTTTGAAAACGCATAAATGGTACTTGGTACTGATGGTTTTACTTCTTAGGTGCAAGTCTGGACTTAATTTTCTCCACCTGTTTGGTTCCGACTTGAAATGTTTTAGTCAATACAACATCTTCAACCGTTGGAGAGGAGGCAAACACAGCGTTCGCCACTCGTTGGGTGCCTGGCAATTGGCTGTTGAAGGCAGCAATAACAGCTGCAGGAACTTTACCATTGTTTATCTGGAAATGAATTAAGCTTCTAGGGAATGTGAAGATTTCTCCTTTCTTGATGGTCTTAGAGAAAAGTTTATTTTCGGTGGTGATGAATCCAACATCCAATTCACCTTCAAGCACAAATATGATCTCAGTGGCTCTTGGGTGCGTATGTGGTGGGTTCAGACCGCCTGGTGCATAATCAATGCGAGCCATGGACACACCTAGGGTGTTTAGCCCAGTAATTTGTTGGACTGAAGCTGGTGTAACGGTTGCACCAAAGGTGTTGTTGGTAAGCCCTGGCTTCGCTAATCCGGCAAAGAAGAAATCATCTGCTGATATGTTGCTTTTACAAGCGAATCCATTCATCTTTACACCTGTTTTATGCAAATTAATTTATCTTCTAGTTATTGTAACAGATGAATGCATTATAAAAGAATTAATTTCTCTTAGACAGACGTCACAGACCGTATAACTATACAAGTCACATGGAGATAAAATATACTTCATTTTCCACTAAAATACCATGGCGTAATAAAAAAACTCCAATCGATAGAATATAACTATTATTTTATTTTATATTTAGATTCACATAACTATTACATCTTGCCATTGAAAAAAAAATAATAAATGTTCTACTAGCAGAAAATAGTAATAGACAACACAAGAAGACACTGACGCTTATAATTTAAAGCATCTGCAACCAATGAAAGATAAGTACATTGATGTTCTACCTATGCATCGACTGTTTGGCCAATAATATGCTTTTTTTTTTCTTGTAAAAGAATTAGTAAATTATAGCTACAAAGGAACAACTAAGAAAATGTGGTTAGTCTCAACAATCTTAACAGGTTTTGTATGTTAACTTATAAACTTATGACGTATCGGTTGATGAAAAAAGCATAATATAATCATTTTGTAAAGCTCAAACACTACTGAAGAAAAAGTTATTTGCTATGAAAATACCAATTAGGAATTTTAATATGAACTAGGATTCTATTACCCCACGCTTCACGGCGAGAGCTCCTGTTGCGTTGAGGGTTTGGTGGACATTAAAAATCGTGCGTCGCTGTGGGAGCTCATGTTGCGTGGAGGGTTTCGTGAACATAAAAGATAATATTAAGTGACTGTTATTCTCACGCGGCTAAAAGCTAAAAGTTTGGTGGTGAAAGTTTGAAATCCTAAAAGCTCAAAGTTTGGTGGTCAAATTGAAAGAAATTAAAGTGCATAAGTTAGTAAGAAAGTTAGTGGTCAAATTGGGTAGAAAGTAAAGACACTTAAAAGTTTGGTGGTCAAATTGGAAGAAAATAAAGTAAATAAGTTAGTAAAAAAAGTTAGTGGCCAAAGTGCAATGCAAGTTTAAAAAAGTTGAGTGGTAAAAGTTTGAAATCCTAAAAGCTAAAAGTTTGGTGGTCAAATTCAAGTTAGTAAGAAAGTTAGTGGCCAATATATATATATATATATATATAATTAGCTAGAGACAAACTAGGGACACATTGGCAACGGTTTTGCTAAGAAAATTCCATTGCAAACAAATATTTAAATGAAGAATGGTTTGGAGTTGGTAGAGATGCAAACACATGAAGTTACCTGAAGAAAGATCAGCAACACAAACATCTTGAAGCAATTCAGGATCTGCAGAAACAAAGGAGATGGCTATCATCACTCCAATCATTAGCCCATAATCACTTAGAGTAGCCATAGCAAATATTGATCACTCAATAATTTCAATACACAAATCTAGAATAAGCCCTTTTCACTTTGTTTTTTTTTTGAAAGGTGTAATGATTAATTAGGAAAGTGAGGAAAATCAATGTTGAGTGGGAATACAAATGATGGGTTATATGGTATTTAAAGTGGGTGGGAGAGAAGACAGTTTGACAGCAAAACAGAATGGTAGTTTGTCGCTTTTTCGTTTTTTTAAAGCTTTGTCTTTGCTTCAATGGAGTTTGTTAATTTTATGTTGCAAGATAAGTGGGAACTTCCTCCTTCAAGTAAACTTTTTGAATTATTCTTTTTTGGTTCCGAGATGGAGGAATTTAGGTTCCAATCGGCAAAATTATTATTATTTTTTCTTATTACTCTTGCTTGAAGCTCGCTCGAAATTGGCCCGTTGACGAGCTAAGCTATTGAAGATTATGACTAATGTAAAATTTAGCGGAAGCGATTTTGTGTTTGGGTTGAGTTTGTTTGTTTCGGCCTTGCGGCCGGAGGCCGCTCAGTTTCTAAACAATGACTCTCAAACCGGCAAGTGGATTATTTGTGTAAAAGAATGGAGATGAATATAAAAGATGTATTTCTTATTGATTGAGATGTTTTATTGGTACATTACAAAGGAACCATAGTTCTATTTATACAGGAAGAGAAAAACATATAAAAGGAAAGTAATGGGTCATGGCAAAAGACTTGGAGGAAATAAGGGAAGATGGTCAATAATGATGAAAGAAATCTTGTCATTTATGTGGTGGAAAGACATAATATAGGGAGGAAATTATGGAGAGGAAAACATGGAGAATAAATTATCTTCAATATAAGCCGAGTTGACTTGGTTTGTAAATGAGGCAAACTTGAGCGAGTAGGGTTAGCTCCATAATTGGCTCGCTTTTTGAAGGTTAGCTCGCTCATTGACTCATATCCGAACACAAGTTAAAGTTGAGTCGGCCCGCCCGAATCGCTTAAACTCTTTACTCCCAAATTTTAATATGCTGATGTTTCTAACTATATTTCCTTTTTACCGGATTTAGACACATGTTACATGTTTTTATTTGAACTGTCAAAAAATCAATCATGAGTACTCTTAAAGTACCCACTGGACAAACTAGTACTCTAAGAATAACTCGCCGCCCGAAGGCCCACAGAGGTAAAACCGGCACACCAACAGCATTTTGATGCCGGTAGGACTCGAACTCCTCACCTCTCATAAGAAAAGCAAGGAGAGTGTCACTCCACTATAAGGGGATTCCTTTTTAATTTACTAATTTTTGACCGCCAATTTATAAGACAATTGTTTTTAGTCTCGTTTTTCGTAACGTACAATGCAAAATTTTTAGATAAAATTAACAAAGCGGCATGTCATTTTCTTTAGAGAGAATTACACAGATTGTCCTTTAGTTTTACCAAAAATTGCATGTTATGTCCTTTTATTTTATTTTTAACTCCCTGTGTCCTTTGTTTTGTGCACTTGTTACACCCTATGTCCTTTAGGCTAACTGCCGTTAAAAACAAACGGTTTCTTAGACATGTGCCCCTCACGTGAGGGGCAAAATTGTCTTTTCACTCCTGCAACATCTCCCTGCCTTATAACGTTCGAAAAAAAATTAGGGTTTTTTTATCACATCAAAAATTAGGGTTTTTTATCACAATTTATCACAACAGCCATGATTCGAACATCAACAACAGCAGCTAATTTGTACGTGTGGAATGCTGGCCATGATTCGAACATCAACAACAGCAAAAAACCCAGGTAGAAGATTGTATTGTATGTCCAATCGGTTGTGGTTTTATTGGTTGGTGTCCAATCGGTCAGGAGGAATCAAGGAAACTGAGAAGCAAGCTTTGGTTTAGTTGGATTTTCTTCGTTTTTTTTGTTATTTGTAGTTTATTGTTCTTGAATAGTTAGGCATGATGTGTACTTGAAGGACTTACAATGGTTATTAAATGTAAGATATTTTGGTTATGAAATGTAAGAAATCTTGTTATGAAATGTATTGTCAGAATTTTGATTGTCGGTCAAAACCTGGACAACATAAAGCATTAACCAAGCTGTGTTTAGATTAGAAACAACATACCATTGACAAAAGTCTAAATGGGTCAAAAAACTGGACATCAACCTTACCCATTTTGACCCATTACACATTTTGACCCATAACAGATTATCAACAACAGTCAAACATACCATTAATATGTAATAACCTGTTACATAAACAAACCCTCATGACCCATTTTGACCCATAATCATACACCAACAAACCTGTTAAAACAACCTTACCCATTTTGACCCATAATCATACACCCACAAACCTGTAAAAACCCTCATGACCCATTTTGACCCATAATCATACACCCACAAACCTGTTAAAACAACCTTACCCATTTTGACCCATAATCATACACCAACATAACACAAAGTTTACAATAATCATAACAAACCATAATCATACAACATACTAACACAAAGTTTACAATAATCATAACAAACCATAATCATTAATCATAACAATCATTACATTAATCATAAAACAAAGTTTACATAAAACAAACCATTACATACATAAACCCTAAACCCTAAACCCTAAACCCTAAACCCTAAACCCTAAACCCTACTAAGACCATCCAGGTTCATCTGTAGTGCTTGATGAACCTTATCTTCAAACACATATTTGCAAAATTTGAACCTGCTCCGGAGTTCTTGTTAGTGTTGGTTTAACTAACAAGAGCACCCCATGCAGGTTCATCTCCAACAGACAAGGGATCCCCGGCATGCACCACGACGACCGTAATCATCTGCAACAGTGTTGATTACGTCCATCTGCTGGTACAGTCCAGAAGACAAAGGATCCCCTGCCTGCACTCCGTTTTCCGCTAAAAATAGAAAGTCAAGTCTTCGCTTGCTGGATCCGGTGGATCATCATCATCATCGTCTTCAATCGCCATTCCTAACAACAATAACAATAAATTATTATTATTCGGATAATAATAATAACAACAATAATCAACAACAACAACAATTTATCCCACTGAAAACCCTAAATCGTTCACAATCCAACCCACTGAAAACCCTAAATCGTTCACAATCCAACAACAACAATTTATCCCACTGAAAACCCTAAATCGTTCACAATCCAACCCACTGAAAACCCTAAATCGTTCACAATCCAACAATTTATCCTACTGAAAACCCTAAATCGTTCAAATCAACTGAAAAACCCTACTTTATGCATATTAATACTGAATATTTCTACATTCAAAAATTTTAGAAAAAATTAGGGTTTTAACATTCAAAAATTTTAGAAAAAATTAGGGTTATAACTTACCATATACAGTGCGACGAAGAAGACGGTTGGGAAGACGGTTGGGAAGACGGTTGGGCTTCATATCTGCCTTCATCGTGTTTGTTTGAGTGTGTGTGTGTGTACAGGGGATGATCTGATAAAGAAGACGGTTGGGAAGAAGGTTATAAAGGCAGGGAGATGTTGCAGGAGTGAAAAGACAATATTGCCCCTCACGTGAGGGGCACGTGAGGGAGTTAACGTTCGTTTTTAACGGCAGTTAGCCTAAAGGACATAGGGTGTAACAAGTGCACAAAACAAAGGACACAGGGAGTTAAAAATAAAATAAAAGGACATAACATGCAATTTTTGGTAAAACTAAAGGACAATCTGTGTAATTCTCTCTTTTCTTTATCATATAACAAGTTTTGTTATTCTAAAATACAAATATTGAAGAGATATGTATCCGCGCATGCGTACGGCCCCACATCTCCACACACGTCAGCACACTGCGCTGACGTGGACTTCTAGAAGCCTGCGCATGATACCTCGTATATGACAGCTGCCATCTGACAAGGAAAAGGACACACAGCCAATCAGAGGAGATTATTCCCTGCTCCACGATCACCTGCAGGTACGAGGTACAGAAAAAGGACAGAAAGGACAATAACAGGACACGTGGACCAATCGCAGAGCGACAACGCCAACAGTGACAATGGTCGGCGATCGTACAGCTAGCTGTCATTCCTTCTTTAGCCAATCACAGGCCACATCAGGGGCCTATAAATACCTTTCTCCATCCTAGGAGAAAGGGTATTCAATCTTCGAGAGAAAAACCTTTGGAGAACTCGTCGTATAGTTGGGAAGGATAGATTATAGTCGAAACGCTGTAACGATCTTGTATTCGAGTCTTGTCTTGTCCGAACAGTCATTAATAAGAATTATATCTCTATTTGTGCTCTTATATCTTGATTGTTATATCGGTGTTTCTTCATTGGCGTCATCCGTATTTCAAGCATATTAGAACAACAACTCTAAACACTTCTATCTTTCTAAAACACAACTATGAGTTCTCTACCTCCACAACTGACCTTCCCTGGTGGTAACGCCGATGGTCAGTCCGGAGGTGTGGTAGAAAGAAACTCTGAGGCGTGCCTACATGCAAAAACTCAAAGAGCAGCAACTAAAGGAAACCACTCGCGTGTTGTCTTATGGCGACGGAAGACCCTCTTCCACGTCCGAAGGGCCATCTAGAACTGCAGGACACAACGGCGGACGCAACTGTAACACTGATCCAACATGGAGGGAGGACTATGGCGAGTCCCAAGTCTCTTCAATCGTGACATTAGTCAGCCCTTGACCAACACTGTTGATCGAGGACACTTATTCAACGGTGATGTTGGGACAAAGAGGATTGAAGAAACCACCTTTTGATAACCTTAGTCCAAATCATATTCTGCTTAAGTATAGAAGAAACTGCTGAAGAAGAAATCAGAAGTACTGAAGAAGAAAATAGTAAAGTACTGAAGAGTTAACCATCAGAAGTTCTGAAGTCTAACCAGACACTACACTGAAGAACTACTGAAGACAAACTACTCATCAGCACTTTGATATCAGAAGCTTCTAACCGACTTAGACTTCAGTAGTTTTAGTATTATATTGTTTTGTTAAAGTCTTGATTCAAGTTTCAATGTACAGACTGTTGTAACCTTATCTTAAGATTAGTATCTTAGCTAAATATCTTAGATTACTTCAGACAACAGTTTTGTATGTTGGTCTATAAATAGATGAGTTTGTTCATCTATTTTAAGACATGTGATTTACTTTGAAATTAATTGAAAACCTTCGAGGCTTTTTAACTTATAATCCATTTCACATCTGAGAAACATAAACTGCATTTATTACTTTATACTTGAACTGTTTTTATTGTTTCTCATTAACTGCTCAGTCAAGGGGGAGTGACAACTCCTCTTAAAAGTGATCTTTTAATCTTGGAACACTTATTATTCCGCTGCTTAATAACTCTCATATAAATCTGTAAACACATAAGTGTTCACCAAAAGAGGCCACTGATCCAACAATTGGTATCAGAGCACTGGTTAATCAGATCAAATATCAATCTAACAAATTGAGAATCAGACACAGGCTCTTATTGATATCCAATAAAGGATTGAAAGGCTCACTTTTTTATCCATCACTTTAAAGAAGCATTGACAAATCCAAACTTCTTAAAAATGGACCCTTATAATACTGGATCTGCCAACAAACCTCCTATGTTAGTCAGAAATGAATATAACATATGGTCAAAAAGGTTGGCACACACTATTTCTCAAACCAACACTGGTTGTTGGAGGTCTGTAGTTTTTGGACGTCACAAACCAGTTGTTACTGATGTAGAGGGAAAAACTGAGAGACCAAAAGACCCAAAAGACTACACTGAAGAAGATTTCCAAAAATTTGAGCTAGATGCAAAAGCTTTCTCTATGTTGGCTATGGCTCTCCCAAATGAAATATATGCTGGGCTTTTACATTGTGAAAGTGCCAAAGAGCTGTGGGATTGCCTAAAAGAACAGTTTGCAGGAACTGAAGAGGTGATAGCCAACACCAGAGAAATCCTGGCTCAACAATATGAAACTTTTGCTCACATAGATGGTGAAACTTTAACACAACAGTTTGAAAGATTTTCTTCACTCATCTCTGAGTTAAAAATAAACAATCAGACCTATTCAAATGCATCTATGTTACATAGATTTTTAAGGTCTTTACCTTCTAAATAGGAAACTTATTCTATAGTCCTCAGAACAAGTTCAGATTTTAACACCCTGAACCTAACAAGGTTACATGGAAAATTACTAACTTTTGAAAGAGAAATCAATCAAAAGAAAAAGTTACAAGAATATGGTAAAACTGCTGATGACTATACTCCAGGTAGCACAGCCTTATTAGGACATGACTCACCATCCTGTTCTAATAATTTTGGATCTTTTGAACACATTGACATAACTGCTGGGATCTCATCAGATGGATCTTTCCCAGCTTATGACGATGAAGACCTAAGTCAAACTGCTGACAGCATGTGTTTCATCATGGATGATTTAAAATACTTTAGTGGTGATGACTTAGAAGAAATGGATATTTTACACCAACTGGCCTTGTTAAGCATTAAAACTAACAAATTTTACAAAAGGTCAGGAAGGAAATTTCCAGGACTTAACAATTCAACAAAAGTTGGTTTTGACAAATCAAAACTGAGATGTCATAAGTGTCAAAAGTTGGGACACTTTGCTAGAGAGTGTAAAAGCTCTAGCTACAACCAACCCATGTCTGCAAATCAATTTAACCCCTCTTATAATAGGAATAATGGAACTCAAGGGAGTGCTCATTTTCTACATGCACAAGCTCCACAAGTTCAATATGTGCCACAAGTACAATATGTCCAGATGCCTGCTCAACAACAACAACAGCAGCTGATGCCTCCTTTTCCAACTGCTCAACAACCTGCACAAACTCAACAACCCCCTCAGCAACAAAGCTTATTTACATCAGGGTATGTTGATTGGAGCAGTCTTCCTTATGACACATCTGAATGCAGTCAGGATGCAGACAATAAAGTCTATGATGTCAACTGGGGAGAACCTGATAATGGCAGAAAGAACTTTGCCTTAATGGCTTTTGAAGGATATTCTTCCAATTCTGCACTCACTCAGGTATCACAGCAATCTCTATTAAAGCTTTGCTCTAAATCTTGCAAAGAATCTTTTGCTTTAATAAGAGAAACAAATGTGCATTTACAAGGCAAATCTAATGATATGGAAAGAAAATACACCCAAATGAAGTGTGATTTAGAAAGAAAAATTGCTTTAAAAAATAAAGAAATTTCTAAATTGACTGATAAATCCATAGAAACCCAAGCACAAACTAAAACAATGATAGACAACCTAGGAAATGTCAGACAAGAGCTTGCTGACACCAAGGTTGATTGTGAAAAATGGGTTGAGTCTTGTAAAGGGTACCAAATGTTGCTTAACAAACAAACTGCAGCAAATGTTAAGTTTGGCATTGGGTATACTCACACTGAATCACCAACAGATTTCACCCACAAAACTGATAATGATGGGAAGAAATTGATTCAAACTTCTGATATGGAGGAATGCACATCCTACCATCATAACTTTCTCAAAAAGGAAAGTACTGCAGAAGTTAAAACAACTGACAATAAGCCATCAGTAGTTTCAACTACATCAGGAGTTGAGATCCTGAAAACTGCTGATGACCTATTTAAAAATGCTGAGATTGTCAGTAAATTGCCTTCCAACTCTCTTGACTTATCTAAAAAGAAAGAGAAGGCAAAAGCATGTGAAATATGTGGCCTGTTTAACCACATAACTGAACTTTGTAGATATAGAAAGGCAAATCAGTTAAACAAGAAAAGACAACAACTGATTGTGGGAAAACAGATAAAACAAAATTTTGAAAATACTTTCTTTCCCAACAAACAACAATCAAACAAAAACCTTTCTCAGAAGAAGTTTTTATCTCAACAAAAGTCTTCTTCTCAAAGTTCATCTTCAGAAGTTACACCTAACTCATCAGTAGTTTCACAAACTACTGAAGTTAAAGATTTGATAAATTTGGTTAAACTTCTGATGACCAAAGTTGATGGTGGACACCAAAAAGAACCCACCATTGTTCTTAATGACAAATCCATTGCCAAAAAGACATGGATTTCTAAAAATGGTCCACAACAAGCTGCACCTGTTCTCAAGAGCAAACCCAAAGCCAAATTGGCTTGGGTTGCCAAATCTAACTAATTTGCTATCTTGTGCAGAGGGTCTCCAGAGGTTTGAAGAGCATATGGTATGTTGATAGTGGAGGCTCAAATCAAATGACTGGATGCAGATACCTGATAAACAATTTTATCAGTCAAAGAGAAGGATCTGTGTCCTTTGGGAACAATGCCAAGGGATATGTGCTAGGATATGGCAATGTATCCTCAGGCAAAATGCAGTTTGACAAGGTCAATCTGGTTGAAAACCTTGAGTACAACTTGCTGAGTGTCTCACAAATGTGTGACAAAGGATATTCTTCCTTTTTCACCAAGACAGCATGCAAGATCATATCACCAGAAGGCCAGAAGTTGATAGAGAAGATCATAGAAGATCATACTTTGTTGATTGCCAAAAGATGTGGCAATGTCTATGCAGTGGACATCGAAAAAGACAAAGTATTGAACAAAACTGCCTGTTTCTTCTCAAAGGCATCAACTTCAGAAAATGATCTCAGGCACAGGAGACTTGGCCATGTGAACTTTAAAACCATCAATAAAGTCACTAAAATGGGCTTGGTCAGGGGTCTACCTTTGAAGGAATATCAGTGTAAAGAACACTGTGTTTCCTGTCTTAAAGGTAAACAGCATAAGACCTCCTATAAGTCTGTTGAAGAATCTAAAACAACTGCATGTCTTCAACTACTCCATATGGACTTATTTGGACAAGTCAAGATTATGAGCCTTGGTAAGAAGAAGTACTGCTTGGTCATCATTGATGACTACTCAAGATTCACATGGGTCTTCTTCCTATATTCCAAGGATGAGGCAGCTGAAATCATCAAGTTCTTCATTCTACAAGTTGAGAAGCAATATTCTCTTTCTGTCAAAGTCATCAGGAGTGACAATGGGACAGAGTTCAGGAACAAAACTCTGGATGAATTCTGTTTGTCTAAAGGGATTGTTAGACAATTCAGCATTCCTAGAACTCCTGAACAAAATGGTGTGGTAGAAAGGAAGAACAAAACCTTAATAGAAGCAGCTAGAACAATGATAGCTGATTCAGGCCTACCTTTGTATTTTTGGGCTGAAGCAGTCAACACAGCTTGTTATGTTCAGAATAGAGTTCTTATCAACAAGAGACATACCAAGGCTGCCTATGAAATTCTTCATGGCATAAAGCCCCTTATCTCCTTCTTCAGGGCTTTTGGATGTCAATGTTTTATCCTCAACATCAAAGACTCTATCTCAAAATTTGCTGCAAAAGTTGATGCAGGTTATTTTCTTGGTTATTCTCCTTTGAGAAAAGCTTATAAAGTTTTTAATTCAAGAACCAAGATAGTTGAAGAAACACTGAATGTTAAGTTCAATGAATCAAAACACACTCTTATTCCAGCAAATCCTGCTGAATTGTTTGATCTTGACAACTTTCATTTCGGACCTGAAAAGACTGTTGAATCATCCAAACCTCCTCAAAATGGTTTTCAAGGATTTGAAGATGATAGTCCTGCACCATGGACTCCAAACACAGTCAGAAGATCAACTTTTAAACCTTCAGAAGTTTCAAAAGCTTCAACTTCAGGAACTACTGATGAACAATTTGAAAGTACTGATTCAGCTGAACCTAAAACTCCTGAACCTCAAACAACAGCTGAATCAGATATTATCAATCTCAGTGGTTTATTTGAAGAAACAGTAGAGCCATCCTCTAGTATAGGTCTACAACAACTGATTGAACACAAGGATCATCCATTGGATCAAATCATGGGTGATATTGCTTCAGGGGTACTTACAAGAAACCAGCTTTCGAACTTTTGCTTTTTCTCAGCATTCATTTCTCAGTTGGAACCAAAGAAATATCAAGAAGCCCTCAAATACAACAATTGGGTGCAAGCAATGCAAGAAGAGTTGCTTCAGTTCAAGAAACAACAGGTCTGGGAAATCTGTCCCTTACCTCAAAACAAGCAACCAATTGGTACAAGATGGGTCTTCAGAAACAAATCAGATGAAGCTGGTATGATCATCAAGAACAAAGCAAGATTGGTGGTACAAGGTTATTCTCAAGAGGAAGGAATTGATTATGATGAAACCTTTGCACCAGTTGCAAGACTTGAAGCTATCAGGTTATTTTTAGCTTATGCAATTTCCAACAACATTAAAGTTTATCAAATGGATAGGGGTGCAAACGAGCCGAGCCGAGCTCGAGCCTTGCATTATCGAGCTAGGCTCGTTACAATTTTCAGAAGCTCGAGCTCGAGCTCGAGCTCGATTCGAGCCTTGTATTTTGGGCTCGAGCTCGGCTCGATAGTATTGTTAAGAACTCGAGCTCGGCTCGAAAGCTCGATCAAAACGTATGTGGCAAGAGTTTTAACGAGCCTAAGCTCGGCTCGAGCTCGTTTTTGACCATTTAGGAGCTCGTTTTGACTATTAAGGACTCGTTTTGGACAATTAATGAGCTCGTTTAGGACAATTAAGAAGTCCAAGTCCCAAAATAACTTAGTTAATGCCTGGGTTGCAATACAATTGGGCTATATAGTGTTAATTGACATCAATAAGCAAAGCTCGATAAGGCTCGACGAGCCCAACCGAGTTTTACATTCAAGGCTCGAGCTCGAGCTCGATAATCAAATGAGCTTTATTTCAGGCTCGAGCTCGGGCTCGAGCTCGATAAGACTCGGCTCGTTCGAGCTTTTTACCGAGCCGATCTCGAGTAGCTCGCGAGCTGCTCGGCTCGTTTGCACCCCTACAAATGGATGTCAAGAGTGCATTTTTGTATGGAAAAATGAAAGAAGAAGTGTATGTCTGTCAACCTCCAGGGTTTGAGGATCCTTCTCATCCTGATTGGTTTTACAGACTTGACAAAGCTCTTTATGGGCTAAAACAGGCTCCAAGAGCCTGGTATGAAACACTTTCAAACTTTTTACTTAAGAATCACTTCTCAAGGGGATCCATTGATAAAACCCTTTTCATAAAACATGTTGGAAATCATGTCTTACTTGTTCAAATTTATGTTGATGATATCATATTTGGTTCAACAAACTCAAAACTGTGTAAAGATTTTAAGAAACTCATGCAATCAAAATTTGAAATGAGTACAATGGGAGAATTGCAGTACTTTTTGGGACTGCAAATCAAGCAACAATCAAATGGAACATTTATACATCAATCAAAATATGTTAAAGAATTATTAAACAAATTTTCTTTACAAGACTGTAAATCATGTTCCACTCCCATGACACCAATCACACAAGTTGAACCAGATGATCAAGGGAAACAAATTGATCAAACCATGTATAGATGTATGATAGGTTCTCTTTTGTATTTAACTGCTTCCGGACCAGATATTATGTTCTCAACTTGTGTCTGTGCTAGATACCAATCTGCACCAAGAGAATCACACCTAATTGCAGTCAAAAGAATCTTCAGATATCTGAAAGGAACTCCTACTTTAGGAATTTGGTATCCTGCTTCAAGCAATACCAAGTTAACAGCTGTAGATGCACGTTTTGTGACTAGTGATTGGATGTTAACATATGTTAAGAGATGCTGATGGGTAGAATGTGGAAAACAGTGGGCGAATGTAAGTATATATGGGCGAAGGTAGAAGACATTTGGGCGAATGTAGAATGGAGCTGATCTGAAGAACACTTTCGTACCTTACACTAGGCGAATGTGGAAGAATTCCACATTCGACCACAGTAAAGGGGCGAACGTGCAGTGGCTATATATAGATTTTGTGTTTTTGCAATGTATAGAGAGTTTTCAGTTGTGTGTGTGTTCAGTTTAGGTTCCAGGTTGATTTTGTGAAAGTGTGTAACTGATCTAGATTAACTAAAGTGTCATTGTAATCAAGTATTTGAATGAGTTAATCTATGAAAAAGCTTTTAAAATGATGTTGATTGTGTTTTGATTTGAGTTTTATCTGTTTGTTCAAAGCTAGGGTTTCCGCACCTGGTTTTATGACTTGTATGATCAATTAATCCTGTTTTAGTCAAATTCTTTCGCTCACAAAGTGGTATCAGAGCCATACGGATCATACAACAACAAATTTGATAAACTCAGAGCTGATTTGGACCTAATTTTGATCAAAATACATCTGTTTTTAAATGAAAATGGTTTTTGAGTGTTTTTGATTGATTTGAAGTTGATTTTGTGGTTAAAATTCAAAATTCCAAGAATTAAAGTTGTTCCAAATCAATTCCGAATCAAAACCTGATTAAGATCATTCAAATCCACAAACTTTTGAAAATCAGAGATCAAAATAACCGTTTTTCAAAGTGTAACCGTTTTTCAAACCTGAAATGGGCGAACCTGGAACATAGTAGTCGAATCTGAGTGGTTTTGGGCGAACCTGAGTCATTTTTGGTCGAACCTAGAGTCTTTTTGGGCGAACCAGGAGTTTGTTGGTTGAAGTTTTCACTTTCGGGTCATTTTTTCCACATCAGATTGATCGGGCGGGCGAACCTGAAATCAAACCGGTCGAACCTAGAAATTTATGGGCGAAAGTGAAAAGTGTGTTAGTGTGTTTTACATTCTGGTGAAGTTTTACATTCGGGTAACACTGTTTGGGCGAATCTACACCAGCAGTGGACGAAAGTAGACCAGAACGGGCGAACCTAGAAGTTAGTTTTTGGAGAATTTTCTAAGTGTTGAATTTTTCGAAGTTCGTGATCATGTGGAATTTTCCGACTACACCGAGACCAGCAACGACACAACCACAACAGCAAGTGATGGACCCATGGACGGTGGCAGCACAAAAGACGAGCACACAGTCTTCGCAGCCAATTAACTACATGGCGATGACTAGCTCGATGCCTCAAAGTGTAGTACCTCCAGCACCACAACCTGACTACTGGGGAGTAGCAGCAGCGGTGGTAAACACTCAAACTACAAATGCTATTTCCACACTGATTAATGACTTATCTTCAGGTAGCGGGAACCGGCCACCGAAGCTAATGGAGATACAAGAATACAATCAGTGGCAGAACAAGTTCAAGATTCACTTGGAAGGCATGGGAGTGGAGGGAGCAGAGGCATGGAGTATGATTGCTAAAGGTTACACAGCACCAGTTTTGGAGAATACAGGTGAACCAGTTCCATTGGAGAGTATGTCTGAGGAAGAGAAAAAGAAGTTTGCTGTGGAGAAGAAAGCCTTTTCCCAATTGACTCAGGCAATCACAAACGATCTGTTGCATCAGTTTGGGACTTTTACTACGTCTAAGCAATTGTGGGATGTGCTTAAAAGGAGACATGATGGAAATGAGAAGACTAGAAGCTTAAGGATGGATGAATTAAGAAAGGAGTTTGAAAATTTTTCTTATATTGGCAATGAAACTTTAAAAGAATTAACTCCTAGATATAGTCATTTGCTAACTGAATTGTCAAGTTATGGTATACAGATTCCTATGAAAGCTTTGGTGGATAAGTTTGCAGATGCTCTACCACCTTACTGGGATCAGCATGTGGAAGTTCTCAGGGAGAAGGATGCATACCAATACTGGACTATTCAAGAGTTCATACAGAAGCTGGAAAACAAAGAAATGGAAGAGAAGAGGAAAGCTAGAAGGTCACAGGTTCCTCAGAATCCTAGCTTATACTTTGGAGGCACTTCAGTTCCTGTGAGTAACTCAAGTTCAGGAGGGATAGTTGCACCACATGTTGCTTGCATTTCAAATGTTATGGAACCACCAAAACCTACCATAAACTATATGGCACAAACTTCATCCTACTCACAACCATCATACACACAACCACCTCCACAACAACAATACAACAATTCCTACATTCCACCATTCTCCCCAATGCAACAAGCTGCTTTCTACACTGCTAGCCAATCACAACAACCAATGAACCAAGTCAATCAACCTAATCAACAACCAGTGGTTTTGGAGACTTCTAACTTGGGAAATGTGACGGTTGAAGTTGCTCAGCAACATATTGCACTAGTCTCTGCAATGGTTTCATCCTACAACGGATTAGTTGCTAGTCAAATTGGGAATAACAACTTAACCAATGAAGACTACGCACAGATTGACAAGGAAGAGATGGAACTGATTGATATCCAATGGGCTTTTGCAAGCATTATGAGAAGAGCAACGGAATTTATTGAGAAGACGGGTAGAACAGATTTGGGAACTTCTCCTAACACAACCTACGGGTTTAACAAGGAGAAAGTTACTTGTTTTAACTGTGGAGGGAAAGGTCACTTTAAACGGGAATGCACCCAGCCACCAAAACAAGGTAATAGGAACCCATTCAATGCAAGCTACCAGAACCGTCATGTAGTCCCGAAATTACTAGATCTTAAGTGTGCACTAGATTGTTATCAACTAGAAACACCTATTTGTTAGGTGTTTTAGTTGATTAATCAAGACAAGTAAAGAACTAGATGAAGATTATAAGAACCGACACACAAGAAACATAAACACACGATTCCATTAATGATTCAGCAGTGAACAACCATGGATATTATCATACAAGTTCGCACCTTTTACTTGTGCTCTCAAAAGATAACCAAAAACCCTAACCCTAGCTGCACAAGTGAGGTTCTATTTATAGGAGAACCTGATGGACTGCGAACTTAACATTAAGTTCGCAGTGCCCGTCCATTAAGTTCGCAGTCTAGGGTTTTCCACTATAACTATGCTATAATTACATAACCAACCCTCCAACTCTAACACACAACTAAACATGATCAAACCTGGTAACTGTGGTCTCATACTAACCCAACAATACTCCCCCTAGACCACAGCTACCAGTTCTACACAATCAGTCTATTTCCACATCACTTGACTCCCCCTCTTGTCTTGCTTGGTGTGCCGGGAGTGCTTGAACTATGCTTTCTTCAACAGTTGGTTCTTCAGTACGAGGTGCTTCAGCATGTGTTTCTTCAGCGTGTGGTTCTTCAGTGGATGGCTCTTGGATGAATAACTCAGCTAGATCTACAGTTGCTTGATCTTGCTGAGTTTCTGGGGCTGTACTTGGAGAGACTGGTGGGGCTTGAGAAGGCTCAATCTCAGGATCAGCTGTTGCTGCAGAAGTCTGTGATTGTACCTCTGGAATGACTTCAGCTTCTGATATCTTCGCAGCAGCAGCGGCAGCAGCAGAAGCTATTGCTCTGTCATCTTTGGCTTTATCAGCTGCGTTGATCCTGGCCACTAAATCAATCAGTTCTTGCTTTCGTTTCAAAGCTCTTTCCACAGCCCTTCTGAACAGAATAGCCTTTTCAAACAGCACGTTACCAGCACCCACGTTGATCTGATTCGCAAAAAGAGTAGTTAAATCTAAGGGATTCAAAGCAAACACATCTACTGGATCAACTATTCTCAACGCCTCTGAATCATCTTTTAGCTTGATCACAGCTTCACCAGTTCGGCTGTCATAGAACCACTTCTTGAACTCAGTCAGAATCACAGGAAGCTCTGGACGGATGGGAACCCTAGTGACAACCTGGGGAGGGTCTATCACGTAGGTTATCATTCCCCGTCCGGTGGCTGGATCTATTCTCTTCTTGGACATTCTTCGCCTCGGCTTCTGTGGTTTCCAGTTCTTGAAGTCACGCGCACACTCGTCTTCTATAAACACAGAAACCATGTCAGCTGTGGAGTCTTGAGAGTGGTTGATGAAGGGGGTTCTGCACATCTCCCTAATATCCCATCTTGGGAGAGTCTTCAGGTTCGGTCTGCCCTTGAAGTACTGAATCACACCTCCCCTTCGTTTCACAAAGAATAGTCGTTTAAACCCATCATAACCCCAACAAACAACTCTTTCTTGGTGAGATGCACGAGTGTGGTGGATGTTCTGGTGCAAAGCAGGAATGGTGATTGGTCTTCTTGGAAACCAGCTTGTTCTTTCAGGATCCAATCTGTACCCATCATCCATCTCATAAACTGTGTTTTCTCCCGCACCCATTTCTACGAACGTCTCCGGCATCTCGTCCTCACTGATCTCATCAACATCACTATCTTCCTCTTTTCTTTCCTTCTCTTTCTCCTCTTCCATGAATTTCCCGAAATCAAACGCTTCATCAAAAGTTATTCTTGGAGCATCTGTACCCTGATTCTTTAACTCTTGAAGCATATCAAACATCTTCATTTGCACCTCAGTCTGAAACTTGATCAGATAACGCTGATCCTTAACCACCTTTTCAAGACTTTTATTTCTGTGCTTCAATTTCTTAAGCTTCTTCCTCAATTCCTGATTGTTATAGATCTGATTCTTCAACATGCAAATTTCCTTAGCAGCATTCTTTCCCACTTCCTTAGATAGCGTCTCATATAATTCTTGATGCACCGGTTTTCGACGTGGTGCACCAGGAACAGATGAGGATGGTACAGGCTGTTTCTTCACTGGAGGCTTGGGAATGGGAGGTCTTTCAGTGGATGGTCCAGGCCTGGCAGTGGAGGGCCCTGGCCTGTCAGTGGAAGGCCCAGGTTGACCCTCCACACCAAACATGGATTCCAGTATCTCTTCATTTTCCTGATCCTCTTCTGTCACAACCCGTGGCCTCTCAGACTCAGGTAACTGTTCTCTCCTTCTTCTTCTCTCTGCCTTTGCTAGTTCAGCATTCTGTCTGGCAGCTTCAGCCATTTCAAGTTCCTCAGGAGTCAATGATTCTCTTCCTTGCTGCAATAAACCAGTAGGCCTGTTTCTTTTAGTTGGCCTTTGAGGAACAGGATCAGATGCCGCCCTTTTTCCAACAGTTCTTTCTCTGGCAACTTCTTCTGCAGTATGCTGAGGTACTGTAGCAGCAGGTTCAGTAGGAGCAGGTTCAGAAGGTTCGGGTTCGGTTGTAGTTGGTTGTCGAGCTCTAACAGCAGCTTGTTTTCTTCTCTTGATCTCATTGTATAGCTTCATTATGACAGGATACCGTTGAGCAGCATACATACTTTCCAGCAGGGGTTCCCAGTCAGGTGTGTTGCACTCAGTGAAGAATCGTGCACCTTTGGCGAAATTGTATTTATCACCAAGGGGCAGATCCTCGTGTTGTGAGTTGATCATCATCTGAACGAATCTGGGATACATCGTCCACTTTTTCTTTTCAGCTTCAGCATTCTTCACCATACAATCAAATACCAATCCAGACAGATTGAATGGTTCATTTTTGCAGACTTTGATCATAGCAGTTGCCCAGTCAGGACTGAGTGCATTGTACCCCCCTTTTCTGTGACACAGAGACATCAGAAATACGTGACAAATAAGCTTCCAATCTCTGGTCAGCTGGCTCTTCTTGATATCACCCCTTGCATCAAAATCTCCTTTGTATCCAAAATTCATGAACTCTTGATGAATTTCAGTTTTTGGAAGAGATCTGACAGTTGCTGGTCGATCTTGAAATCTCAGAACATTTCGCACTGTATCTTCTGTAATGACTACTGCCTTGTTCCTTACTGTGGCTTTAATCCTCTTGACACGTGCCACGACCTCTACTTTAGCAGATCGCCAGAAATCTTCAATGTGAGAGCTGTAGACTTGAACGTGCTGCTCTACCGCATATCCAATTCTGCTTCTTCTGATCCATGCAACAACGTCTCGAAACTTTGTATCATCAGTCTCCAGAATCATCGGTTGGTTGTGCATTCCTCTTGGATCCCATTCAAGAGCCATCTGTGTGGGACACGTGCACGAAAAGTAAGTTAGAACTTTGGATTTTGAATTGACTAATGACAGACACTTCATTTACTTTGACGGACGACGTACTTAGACTAGGTTTGATTTTAAGTTGGTTTTACGTGTGTGATTCTTTTTATGGATTAGATTTTCTAGTGTATATGATATGTTTCGTTTTTCATTTTAATAGTCATTTGAGTCCAGTTACGATTTACGGATGAATGAGTCAGGTTACGTAGTCCGGTCAAATGTCATGAACAGTCAAGTCAATGGTCAAAATTTTGGTCCATCATTAAGTTCACACAATCTTAAGTTCGCAGCCCGAGTCTGATTGCATCTAAGTACTCAGCCTTGACTGAGTACTTGTTGCTTGGTACGCAGTCATCAGGTCATGTTAGGATACGGGTAAATTAAGTGCGCAGTCAGATTATTCGGGCATGGTAACGGCTTGGGATAAGTCATCAAGTCTGCGTACTAGTCTAGTACGCAGACACTTAAACTTCCGTTTAAGATTTTTAAGTCCACACATTAGGTACGCATTCATTTAGGGTTTTTGATCCTTGAATCATATGAAGCAAGTGCGCAGTCATATGAAGCAAGTGCGCAGTTCTTCAAGAATTTAAGTGCGCAGTCCATAAAAACCCCAAATCCTCAACTGATTTCACAGAGCTCTCACATAAATCCTGTATATACAATGAAGATCTTGTTAGAATCCACATACTACCTTATAATCAACACAAATAAACTGAAAGAAATAGAGGAGATGGATTGATGATGGTGGTACAGCGGTGGTTTGGTGGTGGCTGCAAAGAACCTTTTGGAAGAAGACGGTGGTTCGATGGTGGTGGTAAAATTTAGGGTTTCTGAATTTTTGATAAAAAGTTAAAATGTAAAATTACTGCTGTATTTATAGGTAAAATGGTTTGGGCCGCGTACTTAACCTTTAAGTGCGTAGGCCCAAAAGCCCAAGTCAAGTACGCAGGCCCAACAAAGCTTATCAATATGTTAAGTTCGCAGGCCCAATAAGAGTTTAATAGTCTGTTAAGTGCGCAGGCCCACAAACAAGAAAAACAGCCTTTTTAACCAAAGATTTGAGTTTAGAGATCAACCGTTTCTCACCTTTTGCATCAAGATCATACCAGTCATACCTGCCAGACCACATTTCAACTTTCCGTTGGATAGCTGTAGCCCAAGAAAAACTGTCGGTATATTTGTCCACTTAAATCCATGCCTCTCGTCTTTCAACATACTTTATATGATGATCTTTATCATGTTTTGGTAATATTGACGACATGTTAATGGACCCCACTTGTGCCAGGTGTAAGCCTACCAATCCTCAAGGTTTATTGAGATATAATGATGAGAGCTTCAGGTCTATGTTTCCATAAGCAGAGAAGATGATCATTATGTCAATCAGATGATGAGAGCTTCAGGTCTATGTTCCCATAAGCAGAGAAGATGATCATCTGATTGCTTTGTGAGCTATCTATATGTTTGCACGTCACTAACATTGCGTGTCTTTTGTTGCTCATTTTGATTTTAATAGCCCCGCTTTGGTAGCTTGCACTCTTAGGTGTCTTTTGGTTGCTTATGCACAAAATTTTCTGTGTCTTTTGATCTCTCAACCTGTGTATGACCGGACTCAGCTTGTGCAAACCTGAAACACAGTGGGAATCCAGCACCTCGTGTAGACTTTTTAGTTTGTCATCTTTTAGCAGTTTACTCAATTCCAGGCTGAATCTACCGACATGTCGTTGCTCGAAGCCACAACGTCCTCTGGGTCCTATTCACATGCTGACAAATATGATTAGTCCCTATCATTTCTTGATTGTTTTGAAAAAGTTTATAAAACTTGCAAATTTAGAGATCTACCGGTTTATTTCTCCCCCAAAAATCTTTATTTTATTTTAAAACATAAGATTTTTCTATAGTTTATTCACAAAGGTTTTTTTTTTTTTTTTTTTTTTTTTTTTTTTTTAATCATTCAAAGTTGATCATCTCTAACCAAGTTACCAACTGACGAAAACGGGTTTTGTCGAAAGCTTTGGTGAAGATATCTGCCTTTTGATCAGCAGTATCTATAGGCAACACCTGTATGTACCCCTTGTCGTGCGCATCGCGAATTGAATGAATCCGAATTTCAATATGTTTAGTTTTCGAATGATCAATTGGATTCTTCACGATGTCACGACAGGCATCATTATCAATGTAGATAGGGGTTCTCATGATATTCAAACCGTAATCCAACAGCTGATTTTGGATCCACAACACTTGACAGCAACAACTGGATGCGGCTGTGTACTCAGCTTGAGCGGTAGATATAGACACAGTGGTCTGCTTCTTGCTCTGCCATGACACGAGCCTGTTTCCCAGAAATTGACAGCCACTAGAGACAGACTTTCGGTCAATCCTGCAACCTGCATGATCACTATCAGAGTACGCAATTAGGTCAAAATTGTCACTCTTAGGATACCATAAACCAAGTTTTGGTGTTCCTTTGAGGTAGCGGAAGATTCTTTTTACTGCAGTTTCATGAGATTGCTTTGGATTTGACTGAAAGCGAGCACAGCATCCAACTGCCCACATGATGTCCGGTCTGCTGGCTGTGAGATACATCAAGGAGCCAATCATAGAACGGTAAGTGTGCGGGTTCACAGAAGGTCCTTCAAGATCTGGTACAAGCGTTGTTTGAGCTGCAAAAGGAGTGTTGGACGGTTTGCAATCCGACAGGTTGTACTTTGCCAGAATGTCTCTTGTGTATTTTGCTTGATGGATGAGAATACCGTCTTCTTTCTGTTGGACTTCGAGACCTAAGAAAAATGATAGTTCTCCCATCATGCTCATTTCAAATTGAGACTTCATAATGCTTTCAAATTCCCTGCACAAATTTTCGTCAGTTGAACCAAAGATAATATCATCAACATAAATCTGAACAAGGATAGAATGTTTGTTGACTTCTTTGGTGAACAAGGTCATGTCGATCTTCCCTCTCGTGTATCCATTTTGTAACAGATATGAAGACAAGGTCTCATACCAAGCTCTAGGAGCTTGATGGAGACCGTAGAGGGCCTTGTCCAACTTGTAGTATCTGTTTGGATGATGAGGGTCTTCGAATCCTGGCGGTTGGCACACATAGACTTCTTCTTTGATCTTCCCATATAAGAAAGCGCTCTTCACGTCCATCTGAAAGACTTTAAAATTTCGATATGAAGCATATGCCAAGAAGATGCGTATGGCTTCAAGTCGAGCGACTGGAGCGAAGACTTCCTCATAATCAATCCCCTCCTGCTGACGAAATCCTTGAACAACCAGACGAGCTTTGTTCTTGATTACCACGCCGCGTTCATCCATTTTGTTGCGAAAAACCCATCTTGTCCGAATAGGATATTTTCCTTCAGGCAGATCAACGAGCTCCCACACTTTGAGTTTTCTAAACTGAAATAGTTCTTCCTGCATTGCCTCTACCCAGCTTGCATCTCTAACTGCATCTTCAATGCTGAAAGGTACTGTTTGAGATAAGAATGCTGAGAGAGCGGTGTTGAGCTTGTCTGTCTGATTTCTTGTAAGAACACCCTCACTGATTGGTCCAATGACATTTTCAATTGGATGGTTCTTAGAAGATTTGAATCCCATATTTTCTTCTTCTTGCACTTGTAGAGGAAGGTTCGAAAGATGATCTCCAGGTGTAGAAGAGCTGGATGGTTCATTTACAGACTGCTGATTTGATTGTGTTCCTTCAGCATTTGACGTGCTTTCAGGAATGTTAGAGGTTTCAGCAGTAGTATCACCATTATTAAGTTGAGGAACAATTGGATCAGCAACAAGAGGAGAGAAACGGGTGGTAAACGGTGCGACTTCATCATCAGAAGAGTAGAGAATATTTCCAAAGGGAGATGAGCTTGTAGCTTGATTTTCAGGAGCTTGATCTGCATGAGCTTGCTGTTCAGGAATGACAAAGTGATTGAATACAACATCCACATCAAAGAACCAGTCAGGACCGGTTCCAACATTAGTAGAGTTGGATTCTTGCCAGTCAACATAAAAAGATTCCAGAACCATCTTGGTACGTTTGTTGTATACGCGATAAGCCTTTTGACTAGACGAGTATCCAACAAAGAAACATTCGTCTCCAACAGCATCAAACTTCATGATATTCTCAAAGTTGTTCAGAAGAGTGCAGGAACATCCAAACGGCCTGAAATAATCGATGAGAGGTTTTCTTTTGAAAAGCAATTCATAAGCTGTTTTCCCACGAGGCTTGACAATCAAGACCCTGTTAAGAACATAACAGGCGGTATTTACAGCTTCTGCCCAGAAGATGATCGGTAACTTAGAGTCAATGAGCATGGTTCTGGCAGCTTCAATAAGTGTACGATTCTTCCTTTCAGCCACTCCATTTTGCTGAGGTGTCCTTGTAGCACTGTATTGGAGATGAATTCCTTTCCCGCTGCAAAACGTCACAAAACTTTGGTTCTTGAATTCTGTTCCATGATCACTTCTGATTGACTTTACTTTTAATTTGATTATATTCTCGATCAAAGGAACGAACAGCATCAAGGTCTCAGCAGCTTCACTCTTGAATTCCAAGAAGTACACCCATGTGAAGCGAGAGAAGTCATCTGTAATTACCAAACAGTAAGACTTTTTACCCAGGCTTTTTATACTGATAGGACCAAAAAGATCCATATGTAATAATTGAAGAGGAGAGTCAATTGAGTTCACTGTTTTGGACTTATGCGATTTCTTATGTTGTTTACCTTTGGCACATGCTAAACATTTTTCAGAAAAAGGAAATTCCTTAGAAGGAAGACCTCTGACTAGATTAAGTTTAGAAAGTTTGTTTATATTTTTAAAGTTAACATGACCTAATCGCCTGTGCCATAACAGTGACTCTGACTCGGATGCCTTTGACAGTAGACAAGTCATTGGTTGTTCAGACTTGGCATCCCTCATGTTTATCACATAAGTATTATTTTGTCTGGGGGCTTTTAGCATGATCATGTCAGTGGGTGGTTTAAATCCTGGCTTCAGGAAGATGCATTCCATGTCGTTGAACAACACTGAGATTCCTTTGTCACAGACTTGTGATACACTCAATAGATTGTAGCACAGCTCTGGAACATAGTTGACGTCCTCAAGTGTCAGTGCGTCAGAGACTACATCTCCTATGCCAACGATCTTTCCACCCTTTTCATTCCCAGCGAACGCTACAAATTCTCCATCGATGAACCGATAGTTCTTGAGGAGTTCTTTCAGTCCTGTCATGTGTCTTGAAGCGCCGCTGTCGACATGCCATAGATATCTCATAAGAGCTATCAGCCATTTTTGTAATTTATTCTGCACATACAAAAACAAAAGAGAAACAAAGCTAAACTAAAGAAAATCTATGTACAGTGGTGACTCTGCCTGAAACTTAAGTGACTTTGGGAATCCAAGTTTGTTTAATCTTTGATCTGTCATCATTTTCTCCCAAAATTGACTCTTGTTTCTTCCAAATTTGTGTATTTTTAACAAAACTTTTTATGGTTTCTTGAAGATTTCTTAATTGATCCGAAAAAGAGTTTTGTGTTTTGACATCTTTTTGTGATTTAGGCTTTATGTGACAATTTTTGACCACGTGACCCTCTTTTCCACATCTGAAGCATTTTGAATGCTTAGGCTTGATCTTAGGAGAAGATCTGGATGATGATGGTTGTGATGTTCTTTTCTTGATCTTGTTTGATCTTGAGCTTTCGCTTGAGCTTGATTCTTCCCTGTTGCTACTTGATTCTTCATTGGTGTCCAGATTATTTAAGCTGGAGCTGCTCTCTGTATCACTCAGTGATTCTTCAGAACTTGAGGTACCTGTTTCACTTTGTGATTCTTCAGAACCTGACACATCTGTGGATGAGGGGATAAATTCTGGGATTTCCTCAGTGAGAAATTTCCCAAACCTGTTACGCTTAAGTTCTGGCACAAACACAGATGGTTTGGGCACATGATTATCATCAGAGAATGCAGCATTAAGATCAACACACACAGGAATAACATTTTCAACACAAACATTAGATCGTTTGATAGGAGGCTTCCTGTCATCGGGAGCCACAGCCCCTTTTAAATCAAGTTTAGAAATACAGTCATCCAACCTAGTTAAACTATTACAGTCATCCATCCTAGGCAAACTATTACAGTCATCCGATTTAGTTAAAGTTTTACAGTCATCCAAAATAGAATTGTTTTTTGAATTTTCATTGTTCCAGATGAACCAATTCACTGTTGAGTAATTGGCACCCGGATGTCCTAAACCCACTGTCTGGCCACCACAACTTTCATCATCCTCCACCTGAGCCTGTTGGGTCACATCTGCATTGCTTTTACTTATGTTAGCATTTGACTCAGATTCATCACATTTATTTTCAAAAAGGTCATTTTTTGGATGAGGTGATGGAATGGGTATGTACTCACTTTGGCTCAAGGGCAGGAATAGAGATCTTTCGATTCCATTCTTATCCTTATACCCAATTCCATCCTTTACGAATGATTGTCTTCCACAATCGATTATATCAGCATGAGCCCGTTTGCTCACATTCCATTTATCCACAACAATTTGAAGACGAGTTGTCTCATTTCTAGATTTCTCTAGTTTTGAGGTTAAATCATTTATCAGAAAATCTTTCTTAAGCACAAATTCTTTTAAAGTTTGCATTTCAGCTAGAGTTGCATTTAACTTTCGCTGATATGCCCACTCATTTTCTTTCATTTCAGAATTGATTTTACGAATATCATCCATTTCTCTTAAAACTCGTCTGTTGTGTGATAAACAGTATGCGACAGCTGTAACACACCTAGGTGAGCACAGTTTAGATTTAATTTCTAGAGGAATATTTACCATGTCTCTTTCCTCAGCTTTCTTAGAAGAACTTTTCACCTCCTCAGCGACTTTCTCTGATGAAGTCTTCTCAGCTATCAGTGCCTCCTCCCTTTTCTGATCATTTACCTTCTCATCAATTAACACACTCTTCAGCCCGGCATTCTTCTGTATTTCCCCCTTTAGAACCTCAGCAGATGATCCTTCAACAGAGTTCACACCATTAGAAGATTTGGTGCAGATTGTGGCCATCAGGGCTTTGTTAACTTCAACTTCAGCAGCAGCTGCCTCTTCTCCCCAGTCGAAATCTTCAACAACCAAAGCCTTCTGTGGTTCCTTATCGTTTCCTTCATTTCCATCGGTTATGGCCACCAACCTCTTTGCAGGCTTGATTTCAGCTTGGTTCAGTGTGGGGCATTCATACTTGAAATGCCCGAGGACCTTGCAGTTGTAGCATCTGATTTTCGACTTGTCAAACCCGGCCTTTCCCATTCCCACTCTTCTACCGGTTCTGTCTTGAAAACGCTTAACTCGTAGAGTGATCATTTCCATCTGCCACTTCAGATCCATCTCTTCCATGTCATCTGGGTCAACCTGGTACATATCCTCTGGGGACATCATCTCATTCTTAATCTCTCCTGTCTTCAAAGCTTCAAAACTGCTCATGAAAGAGTTGAAAAGTTCCACATGTTCAGCAGCCAGCTTGGCAGCTTGTGGAGTTAGTGTCTTTGCCGCCTTTTCAGAATACATTGGAGCTTTGCCAGAACTTGAACTACCAATCCCTGCAGAATCCACATAAGAATGCAACGAACTTGAACTCATATCACCAATTGGGGCCATCAAAGCTAGATTCTTCATAGCACTGCTGGGAGTCACCTTCGGGACAGTTTGATTCATTTCTCTCTTTGAGATTTCCATCTCAAATGATTTCAGAGTGTTTATGAGATCAGCCAAAGTAGACTGAGCATCCAAGTAGTCCTTTTTGATCAACATACATTGGACACTCCACTCCTTTGGGAGAGAATCGAGTAGTTTCTTGATGGAATTGCGGTTGTTTACAGGAATACCAGCTTTCTTCATCTTAGTCAACAAATTCATGAACCTGTCAATGTGTGCAGACAGACTCTCACCACGGATACTTCCAAACATGTCGCATTCCTTTTGAATCATATCCTGTTTGTTTTGCCTCATCTCTGCATTTCCTTCATAATACTCACTCAGAGCAAACCACAGATCATGCGCTGATCCGTACTCTTCAAACATATTGTATACATCGTTTGACAGAGCCATGGTGAGAGCACCGTAGGCTTTGTGATCTCGCTGCAACAGTTGTTTGTCGAGATCAGTGTATGTAGTGGGATCAGTGTTGAACACTTCTCCTGCATCAGTGGTTCTGGTGGGAATGTGAGGTCCGAGCTGGACTGAGTTCCATTGGGTGTGATCGTTAACAAAGTAGAAAGCTTTCATTCTGTTTTTCCATGTGCCATAGTCTTCAGCACCCATCAACTTGGGAATACGTGTTATAGTGCCGGTTTCAAGTTCAGCTTGGGTTATGGGGTTAACTTGGAATGAGTTGTTACCAGACATGATTTAAGATTGATTTTAGATTGATTTTAGGGTTTTGATTAATTAGATTAGCAAATTACAGTCCAAAGTCCTTGAAAATTAAAACAGTCCACAAGTTCGCAGTCACTAAGTTCGCAGTCACTAAGTATGCAGCACTAAGTTCGCAGTTCCTTGGACACCTGAAACAGTAAGAAGCAAAGATGATAAGTTCCTGATTCTCCTGTAAGTGCGCAGTCCCTGTAGCACAACTTTGGCTTAAGTTCGCAGTTCAGCCAAGTCAGAGCAGCACAAGTGCTCAGTCTTTGACTGATCAGCCTGCGTACTAGTATAAGTACACAGACACTTAAACTCTCGTTTAAGATTTAAGTTCGCAGAAACCCTAGCCAAGTGCTCAGAAAATGCACCTTTTCAGTAAGTTCGCATACCAACTAGAAATTCCAGATAAGTATGCAGAAACCCTAGTTGTGGTGCCAGGAGAGAGAAAGCTGTAAAGCCTTGTGTAAATTTAAGTGCTCACACAGACACAAGTGCACACACTTTTAGACAAGTGCGCAGTTGTGGCTGTAATAAGTGCACACCTTGAAATATCAAGTATGCAACTTATGAGCTAAGTACTCAACTCTTGAAACAAGTACTCAACTCTTGAAACAAGTACTCAGGAGCAAGAACAAGTACTCAATTTATGAGCTAAGTTCGCACAATAAGTGCGCACTTATGGCTGTTAAAATTTTAAACCATATCAGAAACATGTCCAAGAGATTTTCAATTGATCTGAAGTTCTTGAATGATGTTTCTACTGAAAATAATACCTTTTAAACACCTTAGAAACACTTGTTCACGAGATTTTAAGGCAAAAACTAATGAAAATATTCAAAGTTTGATAAACACAAAATTTTTGAAAAACTTGATAGCAAAAACTAGCAAGGAGGGTTTTGATATCTTTAGATAGATACAATCTCGAGCACTTAGGCTCTGATACCAAATTGTAGTCCCGAAATTACTAGATCTTAAGTGTGCACTAGATTGTTATCAACTAGAAACACCTATTTGTTAGGTGTTTTAGTTGATTAATCAAGACAAGTAAAGAACTAGATGAAGATTATAAGAACCGACACACAAGAAACATAAACACACGATTCCATTAATGATTCAGCAGTGAACAACCATGGATATTATCATACAAGTTCGCACCTTTTACTTGTGCTCTCAAAAGATAACCAAAAACCCTAACCCTAGCTGCACAAGTGAGGTTCTATTTATAGGAGAACCTGATGGACTGCGAACTTAACATTAAGTTCGCAGTGCCCGTCCATTAAGTTCGTAGTCTAGGGTTTTCCACTATAACTATGCTATAATTACATAACCAACCCTCCAACTCTAACACATAACTAAACATGATCAAACCTGGTAACTGTGGTCTCATACTAACCCAACACGTCAACAACAAAACCAAAATCAAGTTTCTTACCAAAATAACAACAACTACCAAAACCGTCAAAACAATTCTAATAACAACCAAAACAGACAACAAAACACATCAAACCAGACTCAAAACCAATCTCCTAACAACACTAACCGGACAGTGATACCGATCACTACACCTAATGAGACACAACAGAACACCAGTCAGAATTAAGCATTGGTGACTCAACAAGATGAGCGGTTTGATTGGTCGGGTTTGCAGATAGGTGTTGAGGAGATTACTACTGGTGGCAATGTGGCTTGTGTTGCTTGCAAGGTTGATATTGAAGAGTTAGTGACAGTTGATGAGAAGAAAGAAACTGAGTTTGAAAGTGATGAGTCTGAGGCTGAAATGGATGTGGAGACTGAATCTGTTGAGGTTAAGGCTGAGGAAGCAAACTCTGGAGTGGTGATTGACACTGTTTCTGATGTTCCTGAGGAGTGTGACTCAGTTTATTCAGATTCAGACAGTGAATCGGATACAGAAGCAAGTGTTACTTCTCTAGATGATGACATTGATCAGTTGCTAGCAGAAGCTGATTTTCTGATGACGAGGAAGTCGTGCATTGCTGATGATGCTTTCACCAAGATTGACTATTCAAAGTTCTTTGCAGGAAAGGAAGCTCATTTCGTATTGATGGCCATGACTGATCCGCCAAAACCTGTAAGTTCTGAATGTAGCACTGATATTAAAAGTGATAAATATTGTGGTACCTGTGATAGATTGACTGAGGAGAACAAACAACTCCGTGTTCAACGTGATAGTGCTATCATGAACAGTCAATCTACTCGCAAAGAGTTGAATGCTTTTAACAAAGTATTAGATGGCTACAAAAAGGACATTTCCGACTTGAAAAACACGTTATCATTAAAACAATTGGCAATAAACAACTACATAAATGAAATTGAAAATACCAAGTTGGAAATGGCCGCCATCAAATGCTTTGCCGAGAAAGTAAACAAAAAGTTGGAAAGCTATAAGCACATTGCTTACGTGGTAGACCACATCATTGATGATCAAACCACTAATTACAAGTCTGTGCCATCTCCGGTGCTTTTTGAAAACCATAATTGTCATCAAGTTACACCGGAGAGCTCGGTAAAATCAGACTCATTATCGGAAAATGAATCTAATACCTCGAGTATTGGTGATCCACATTCCGATGTGAGACCGATTTTAGGTTTGAATGATGAGGGTGTTACTGCTGAGAGTGTGGATTCAGACTCAGAGAGTGATGATACTGGTAATGTTCAAAATGTTAATGCATGTGAAATTCCAAAAGAAAATCACATCATTACTACGGAACCAGTTTCATCATCTCAACATGTGCATCCGATGGCAAATGCTCATCGTGAGAAAAAGTCTGAAAAGAATGTTGTTAAGAAAGATCTTGAGAAGAATGTGGTAAAGAAAGATCTTGAAAAGAATGATAAAAATGAACCGTGTGACAAACCTGTCAAGGTGTTTTATCGGATGGAAGGATCCGATAAGATCATCTTTGTCGAGGAATTTCCAATCAAAAATGCTAACTATGCTAAAATCGATAAAATCTGGCAAGAAAGCACCATTTGGTTCCCAAAACATGAGAGAACAAATGAGATCCCACCTGCCATTTTAAAGAAATTATATTTGGATGTTCCTCAAGAACCAAAGGTCCATGTCACAGAGTTCATAAGACCCAAAAACAGAGCTAATGGTTTTCATGAGCCTGCTTACTCAAAAGGGCCACTCCCTGAGAGTTTGAGGAATCAACAGTATAATGATCAATATCCTGTTAGATCATTTGCTCAACCAAATGCTCCAAATGTTTTTGAAGAGTACTGTGCATGCTTTAAATGTGGGGAACGAGGGCATTTACTTGCTCAGTGTCCATATGTAAGGCATAAAAGGCACGAAGTTGAAGTGAGGAATTCCATGAGAAAACCGATTGATCATTATGTTCCACCACACAGACGAGTTGTTCCTCAACAACAACAGTTTTACAATCAAAACAATTTTTACCAAATGAGGAACAATCGTCCAGTCCAATATGATCGTAGAAATCGGATTGCTATGGAACAATCGTGGAGAAAACCAGTGGTGAACACAACAAATGATAGGCAAAAGGTTCAACCTAAACCTATTGTCAAATCAACTGTTGGACCTAAGTCTGTTAAATCAGATAAGGTAACCAAGAAAGTTTCTTTTGCAAACAATATTCAGAAACCGACTGAGAACCCAAAGTCTCAGATTCGTATCTTGAAAAGAACTGAACAATCTTGGTCACCCAATGGTACTCCAGGAGCCTCTACTTCAAATGTCAATGAGAAAAAGGAAAATGTTTTGAACAATCAGAAAAAGATTGATCCAAAACAAAAAGTTGTTGAAAATGTTTCTGAGAATATTTCTGTGAAAAATGATGTTCCAAGACCCAAGACTCAGGCTTGGGTCCCCCGAAAGAACTAAATGATTTACTTTTTGTGTGCAGGGAGCTTCAGCTGGCCCTATTAGCAGTCTTTGGATTGTTGATAGTGGAGCTTCAGGCCACATGACAGGGGATCTTGCGTTGTTGTTCGACGTGAAGAACATCAATGGTGGATATGTCGCATTCGCTGGAAATAAAGGTGGATATATTACGATGGAGGGGAGCGTGAGTAATGGGGTAGTGAGCTTCGAGAGAATATCTTATGTGAAACAGATTGATTATAATCTGTTGAGTGTCAGTCAAATTTGTGATAAACAATTCACTGTGCATTTTGATGACAAATCCTGCTATATTCTCAAACCGGGCTTCAAAATTCCAAAGGAGTGGATAATGTTGAAGGCACCTCGCGTCAACAATCTCTATATTCTTGATATGTCCAAGGCGATGACATCACAAGGGCAAATAACATGTTTTCTATCTAAGGCGACTGAGAAAGAATCGATAATGTGGCACCGAAGAATGGGGCACATTCATCTAAGAAAAATGAACCAACTTATGAGAAATGGGCTTGTCGATGGAGTAAACGTGAAACATTTCCATCTGAATGACAAGTGTGTAAGTTGTAAGAAGGGAAAGCAACACAAACAGTCCCACAAAGTGAAGAAAGTCAACTCTGTTGAGATGCCACTTGAGCGATTGCACATGGATCTATTCGGACCGGTCAAGCGCAAAAGTCATCTTGGGGAGCTGTATTGTTTAGTTGTCACTGACGACTACTCAAGATTTTCAAGGGTGATGTGTTTGCAGAACAAAAGTGACACCTTTAACAACCTGAAAGTTCTGTTCACTCGATTGGAGAATCTCTACAATGTGAAGATAAAGAGAATTCGGAGTGATAATGGGACGGAGTTCAAAAACGCAAAGATGGATGAACTTTGTGAAAGCAAAGGAATTCATCATGAATATTCGGCTCCGTACACACTACAACAGAACGGTGTTGCTGAACGAAAGAATAGGACTCTAATTGAAGCGGCTAGAACAATGCTCGCAGACTCAAATCTTCCGGTAATGTTCTGGAACGAGGCGATCTATGCAGCAAATTATACACTAAATCGGGTTCTAACAGTGAAGAAGTTTGGTAAAACATCTTATGAGCTGTTACACCGACGAAAGCCGAACTTAGAGTATCTAGAACCTTTTGGGGCGCCATGCACAATGTTGAATCCAAGCGAGAAGTTTAGTCCTAAAGCTGAGGAGGGATACTTTGTTGGATATGCAACCCCGCTCAAATGGGTATACAACAAACGAACTCGTCGGGTGGAGGATTGGGCTAACGTGGAAGTTCAACGATATACTCAAAATTTGCAAGGCACGGGTCCTGATTGGATGTTTGATTACAAAGATTTCTTTGAATCATTCAATCTAGATAGCTTGGTTGAAGAAGCTGTTATCAGATTACTTTACGAGTGTGAAAATGCAACGACTTCACCGTTGGTGCGTCCGATCACCGTGAACCCCCTACCAGCTTCTAATGATACCAATGTTCCTATACAAGAGGAAGAAGTGTTTCAAGAGGCTTCAACTTCATTAGACTCTTCAGAATCTGAAGATGAACAATTTGAAGAAGTCATTCTTGAACATGCAGAAGAACCAGAGGCACCGCCAGTGAACCCAACTCCAACTCCAGATGTTGCTTCATCATCTAACACGGGTCATGATCCGGATGCTGTAGAGAACTTGACTGTTCAGACGGGAGTTATTGTACCTGAATATCCGGAATCTCGGATTCATCGTATTCACCCGCTGGAGCAAGTTATCGGTGATCCTGGTAGCAGTGTTATGACTAGAGGGCAGCTAAGAAGTGTTAACTCGCCAGAGAGTTTTGGTGCTTTAGCATTATATGCCAAAATTCAACAATCTGGTAGTCAAAATGATTGGTCGTTTGCGTGTTATGTGTCGCAGGTAGAGCCAAGGACATACAAGGACGCTTTGAAGGAAGATGCCTGGGTTGAAGCTATGCAGGAGGAGTTATTACAATTCCAGAAATTGGGAGTTTGGACGCTCACGGATTTGCCGCCGGGAAGGAAGAAGATCGGCACTAAATGGGTGTTTAAGTGCAAGAAGGATGATCGTGGGGTTATTGTTCGTAACAAAGCCAGATTGGTCGTGCAGGGTTTCCATCAAATCGAAGGGATTGATTATAATGAAATCTATGCACCGGTAGCACGCATTGAAGCTATTCGGATGTTCCTTGCGTTTGCTTCTTATAAGAAATTCAAAGTTTATCAAATGGACGTTAAGAGCGCATTTCTGTACGGGAAAGTCATGGAAGAGGTTTATGTCGGGCAGCCACCAGGCTTTGAGGACCCAATCCACCGGGATAAGGTCTACGTGCTGAACAAAGCTCTATATGGCTTGCATCAGGCTCCGAGACAGTGGTACGAGGAGCTAAGTACATACCTCATCACCAAAGGATTTAAGCGCGGACTCGTCGATTGCACCCTCTTCACGAAGAAGACTGGGGATGATTTGCTTCTAGTGCAGATTTACGTTGATGATATAATATTTGGTTCAACTAACGAGCTTTTATGCAGGGAGTTCGAAACTGTCATGCAGGAAAAGTTCGAAATGAGCGCAATGGGGGAGATGCAGTTTTTCCTAGGCTTGCAGGTGGACCAAAGACCCGACGGGATCTTCATTCACCAGACGAAATACGTATCCGATATCTTGAGCCGGTTCCAGATGGAGGATTCCAAGCCGATGGATACCCCGATTCAACCCAATCACGGGATTGGAGTGGACGCTAAGGGGGAGCTGACGGACCCATTTACATACAGAGCAATCATCGGATCTCTGATGTATTTGACGGCGTCTCGACCAGATATTATGTACGCAATGTGTCTCTATGCCCGCTATCAATCGAAGCCGAAACAAAGTCATCTGACGGCGGTCAAGCGTATCCTTAGATATCTGAAGGGTTGTCCCTCAAAAGGACTGTGGTACCCTAATGATGATGATTTTGATTTTATTGCTTTTAGTGATGCAGATTGGGGCGGCTGTGACAAAGACAGTAAATCTTCAACAGCTGGTTGCCAGTTTTTAGGGAGCAGGTTAGTCACCTGGCAGTGCAAGAAACAGACTTCTGTGGCGCTATCTACCTGTGAAGCCGAGTACATTGCAGCCTCGAGTTGCTGTTCGCAAGTGCTCTGGATCCAACAGCAGATGGTGGATTATGGTTTGCAGTTTCTTAAAACCCCTATACACTGTGACAACGAAGCCGCAATCGCATTAACTAAAAATACTGAAAATCACTCTAAGGCGAAACATATCCGGATCAAATATCATTTTATCCGTGATTGTTACGCTAAGGAATTGATAGATATGGTCAAAATCCATACTGACTACCAACGTGCAGATTTGTTTACAAAAGCTTTTGACAATCCCGCTTTGAATATCTTTTAAAAGTAAACAACATAAAGGAAAAACAGGACTAATCGGCACCTCGGTTTATCGCTTTTTAGTTTTAGTTTTTAATATTTTGCTAATTGGGAATTTCTCTTTGCTAATTGGGAATTTCTTTTTACTATCGTAATCCTCAAAGAAGTTGATGCTTTCGAGGGGATTGTTTAATCCTCAAAGAAGTTGATGCTTTCGAGTGGATTGTTTCTTTCAAATTTTTGTTTTATTGTTTTTCAGAAAAATTAAAAAAAACCCAAAAATATGTTCTTTATTTTAGGGGGAGCCATTTTATCAGAAAAACCAAAAACATTGGAAAATTCAAAAAGACCTAAAAATTAGAAAACCAAAAATGATTTCCTGGATAAAAAGAGGACATGATAGTACATCAGTGGTGATCTGACACAGGCTAAAGAATTGTATAGTATATGAGGCGTATGTTGACTACGTGTGATATGCTGATAGGCTTCGTAGACTAAATATTGCGTGCATTAGTGTTACAAACATAACGAACTACGCGTTCGTGGCTGAACACCTCATGGGCATATGGTCTTAGTACCGTAATTTCGTTTGATAGGATTGCCAAAATCTGAGGTTTCGGGTCGTTATGTTATGGTTATCCGGGATATTCTGATTAAACTTTTGTCGTATTGATTTACGGACCTAGTTTTATCAGAATATTTGCTAAAAGAGCTTAATTGCCAAAACCGGAAGTTACCGAATTGAGGAACTTTATGTTTTAATTGATCAAAGATCATTATTACATCGTATTAACTTTCTGATGCAAATCAGTAGTTAATATCAGCCTCAACCTAGTGTATACGCACATGTTACTCTGCTGCATTCATTTGCTGACCTGTACACCTCTGTGCTATATACTTTGTAACTTTTACGGATAACTCTGGCATAATCACGCGTTACGACGAAGCTTTGTGCAATTACTTGATACGGGAGTATGTCGTGTGTGTGGGCACCACATCGTGTTAGTCTAATACACCTAACTCGTATCATTTTAAAGCATTGCGTAATTGTCTGCATGTGAGCTTACGTGGACCACAATATCAGCAATTGCAGTGTCATATACTGTTTCTAATGATAATATTAAATAAATAGATCAACGCTATGATCAGATTTCTCAGAAAACTGATATGATCCTCTTACCGGACATCACAAAATGTTTACTGCTTTCATTTACTTTGATGCATTTTACCTTGTTGAAATTTACTTTTATTGTCAAAAAGATACAAAATCCAAAAAGATTTTAGGTGTGTTTTGATAAAATTTCAGAAAAACCCAAAATTTTTGCATTTCTGCTTTATTTTTGATAACCGGGGATGCTTGATGGTCAATTTCTGAGATTTGATAACACCATCTGGGCTTTGTATCATTCAAAAAGTGAAAATATGAGTTTTGGAAGTTTAACAGACTGAAAAATGTTGAACGGGATTCGAATTCGTGATTTGGCAAAATTTTCAGATTTTTCCATTTCACATTCGCCCCTTAATTGGGTCGAATGTGGAAAAATCTTCACCTTCGGTTGTTCAAAATGGGCGAATGTGGGTTTGTTTATATAAACTTCACATTCGGGTAAACAACTTGTACATTCGGCCAATTAGTTTTGGGCGAATGTGGATTACTCCCACATTCGACCACCAAAACGGTCGAAGGTGACCTTTATATATAAGCTGAATTCAGATTCGAACCTTCATTACTGTTCTTCACAAATTTTCCTTCGATCCTGTCACCTTGTTGCTTTGATTTATTTTTCTTGTGCGTTTGATTCCTTGTGACTTACTGATCAATTCTATATCCAAAACACAGGTAATGGAGCTATAACGAGTTCAGAATCATCAGTTGTATAACCGGACCTAGGGTTTTAGAAATCAGGGACTTAGGGTGTTTGTTTTTGATTGATTTTGATCATATTTCAATCTATATCAGTTTTAGGGGGAGAATGATCAATAAATTAGGGTTATAACATAGTTTGATTGGTTAATTGATTGATTGGCGTATGAAACCCTAATTTTTCTTTTAAAAACGGATATATATTGAAAATTGGTAACAATTGATGATGCACGAGTCTTAATCGGCCCTATTAGGATGCATTTCAACCAGAATTACATGTTAAAAACAAGATTGAAAAATTTTTAAAATTTTTAGGGTTTAAGGTTTTACCTTCGGCTCATAAAACGGGCGAAGGTGAAACAGAATGGGCGAATGAATCTTGAAAATGGGCGAATGTGTTTTTAATTCAAAACCTTTTCACATTCGACCAAAATGGTTCACATTCGTACCATAATTTCTACATTCGACCCTATGAAAACGGGCGAATGTGGAACTTAAAAATTCTTAAAATTTTGAATTTTTGTCGATTTTGTGTTTTGACGTATGTTTCTGATTTTGATGTACAGATGGCTGAGGAACAAGAAAATATTGAGACTCCAGTAGAGAATGTGGTCACAGATCCAGTTCAAGAAACTATTCAGGAGGCTGAAGCATCTACGCCGATAAGCTGGCTATTTGAGAAAACCCATAACTGCTGTGCTTATCTTGGCGATGTTGAAAAGAACACAGAGTTTACTGGAATCATTGAGTTCTTGAAGAGAAGCAGAGTTGTGTATACTTTAGCTACTCCTACTATCATTTACAAAGACATTATTGAAGATTTTTATAAGAACGCAAAGTACGACTTCTGGGAGAATCAGACCATCATTAGAAGCAAGATACAGGGAATGGAGATGTTTCTAACAGAGTCTGATATTCGGGAAGCACTTCAGATCAAATTTGAAGTGAGTGAAGATCCCAGAGAGTTATCTTGGACAGAACAGAAAGCATGTTTTCTTAGAATGAAGTATAAGGGAGCTATTACTGATGGTTCCATGCATAAAGGGAAATTGAGCGTACAGTTCAAATACTTTGCACACGTCATTATTCATGTGTTTGGCTGTGTAAGTGGAGGATATGACGTCATGAGGAGAAGTCTAAGTTCGTTGATGGTTGCGTTGACTCTCAACAAACCATTCAACGTGTCTGGGATGATACTGGATCATATGCTGGAGATGTTAAAGGGTTTGAAGAAGAAGTATTTCATGTTATACCCTAGATTCTTGATGATGATATTTGACCACAAGTATCCTAATTTGAGAAAGGATCCTACATAGATTCTTGGTCAAGACCACATGAACATTCGAACGTTGGTAAGAATGAAGGGCTATAAGGGTGTGCCAGACAATGAAAGGCCACCATACAGAAGATTATTTGGAGCTTTAGCCAAACAGGATTACACTGATCCTGGAAAGAACACGGCTAGGCATCTTGAGAGCGATTCTGATAACGATGATCCATTAGTATATGCAGATGCTAGTACTAAGAGGAAGAGACAGGTTGTCAATCCCGGAGCCAATGGGAAGGGTAAGGGAAAGACAGACCAAGGTAGCTCTAAGCAACAGGTGGTTAGGAAGAAAACAACAGCTAAGAAGGGAACAGGTTTGGTGGATGAAGAATCTGTTGACTCGGAGGAAACTGAGGAAGAGGAACAATGGGATTCTGATGCTGAAAACGTTAGGGCCACCAAACGTAAGGCCACTATGGTTGGTGAGTCTGAATCACTGAACAAGACGATTGAGGAAGCTGAGAAAAGTAAGAAGTCTGTTGGTGCTGAAGATGAAGGTTTAGGTGTTGATATGACTGAGTTGGAAGCTGGAGAAACTGTTGTAGTAAACTTGCCAAAACCAAAGCACAAGACAATGGCAAAGAAGACAAGTACTAAACAGTTAAGGGAGAAAGAGTTAGCCCAACTATTGAAAGGTAAAAGAGTACCTGATGCTGGTACTTCATCAAAGCTATCTTCACCAGTGTCTAAGAAGCAGAAGAAGACACAGGAGGCTGAGAAATTACCTGTTGATCAATTTAACATTGCACTGGATAATGTGCTTGATATGTTTAGGAAGCCTCAGAAGGAAAAGGAAACAGAAGTTGAGCCATCGAAATCCAAGAAAGTCACTGTTGCTGATGATGTGATGAAGCAGGTGAATAAGAAAATGGATGAGATGATGAAGATGATAGTTGCTCAACAAGCTGAAATAGCCAAGTTTAAGCAAAACGAAGAGAAAATGCTTCAAATTGTGGTTGCTTCGAAGTCGAATCAAGATGAGATTGATGAGAAAGTTAAGAAGCTTGAAGCGAAAAACAAGAAGCTTGAGGGTAAGTGTTTAAGGAACAAGAACAGATTGAAAGCTATCAAAGAAGACAACAAAGAACTAAAGGCTGAGAACAAACGCCTTAGTGATTTGATTGATGATTTGTATAATGTTGCACCCAAGTTGAAAGATGGTGAAGAAGATAAGGAGAAAGAAGAAGAGCAAGTTGACTTTGAACCATCTGAATCGGATAAAGAAAAAGATGATGAGGAGTCAGAGAAGAGTGATGATGAGGATAGTAAGAAAGATGATGATGATGATGATGCAGAAGGGTCTGGGAGTCAGAAAGAAGATGATAGTAGTGATGATAGTGATAATGATGATGGAGGAGATGACACTTCCAAGTTCACTTTTGAAAAGAGAACACCAAAGAAGAAAGATACTGGAGAATCTAGTTCAAAGAAGAAGAAAGGTGAGAACACAGATTCAGATGAAAGTATATTCTGGAACGAGAAGGTGAGATCTTTGACAGATGATACTAAGAAGGTGTACAAAGATATGTTGGAAAGAAGAGAATGGACAATTGAGTTTACAGGACGTTTTGCTGAGATATTCCAGACGGATGATATGAGGTATGAACTGGAATACAACGATCCTGATCTTGAAGAAGGAGAAGTACCTGCTACTGTGGCAAAGGAAATTCTGGATGGACTTGCACAGAGAGTAGGGAAAACATTTGAGGAGTTCATTGTGGATGAGTCGATTCCAGATATTCCTGAAAAGGATATTGGAAATCACTCAGATGATAAAAATACTCCAGAATTTGATGAAGTGGAAATTGAAGACATAACTCATGAGGAATATCCACAGTACTTCAGACAGACTGATGAAGATGTGATATTTCCTGACTTTACTGAGATACCAAACACTTCGGCAAAGAAAAAGGCAAAGAAAAGGAGTGCAGAGTTTGTAGAGAAGGTGTTTGGAGATGATAAGCAAGAATCTTCAAGTCAATCTGATGAATTGAAGAATTACTTGAAGAAGTTGAGAGAAATGGATGAAAACCGACCGAAGCCTGAAGCTCAAGGAAGTTTCTACAGATTCCATAATGCTAAGTTTAAAGGCAGAGCTCTCGGGTGGACATATTTGGGCACGCTGAAGTGTCTAGCTGCTAAATGGGAATCAGGAATTCTGTACTTCTACAGATTCATTGATTTACTAACTCTACCGTACTGGGCGGTCAGAGATTTATGCAGATTCCCAATGTCTGGTGCTTCAGTGAATAATACTCATGTCGGTTGGTGTGCAGACAAATTGGTTTGGGAAAGTAGAACGAAGTGGAATAGATTCAAGCCACAATATCCTAGAAGGAAAGTTCATCGGGATATTGATCCTAAAACCAAGCTGAAGCGGGTTACTTTGATATACAAAGCACCTGAAGTGATGAGGAAAATACCTTTGATGCCCATGCCACAACATTTCAGTGCTGACTTTATTTTCTGGTATTATGATTGGAGGAAGGCTGAAGCGGTGATAGTGTTGAGAGACGGGAAGGACAAATACAAGCATGTTCATGTATTTGATCCGATGTGGTTGATAAACTGTACTTTCGAAGACATCATCATGCTTTTCTACAATCCGATTCATCATGAGCCGAATGACGCTGATCAAGCAAAGAAGTATACTCAAGTGGTTGGAGTTTGTTTTGCATATGATATAAACTCTGGGAGTAATTTGGATAATAAACTTGGCAAAATGGTGAAGATGGCAAATGTGTCGAAACCGGTGAAGAGAAAGTTGGAGCCTGAAATGACCAAAGAGCAGAAGAAACAGCTCAGAATTAAGTTGTTGAACAAAGCAATGGACGAAGACAGAAGACGATCCAATCAATAGTCGAGGGGGAGTTTGTAGATGCACGTTTTGCGACTAGTGATTGGATGTTAACATATGTTAAGAGATGCTAATGGGTAGAATGTGGAAAACAGTGGGCGAATGTAAGTATATATGGGCGAAGGTAGAAGACATTTGGGCGAATGTAGAATGGAGCTGATCTGAAGAACACTTTCGTACCTTACACTGGGCGAATGTGGAAGAATTCCACATTCGACCACAGTAAAGGGGCGAACGTGCAATGGCTATATATAGATTTTGTGTTTTTGCAATGTATAGAGAGTTTTCAGTTGTGTGTGTGTTCAGTTTAGGTTCCAGGTTGATTTTGTGAAAGTGTGTAACTGATCTAGATTAACTAAAGTGTCATTGTAATCAAGTATTTGAATGAGTTAATCTATTAAAAAGCTTTTAAAATGATGTTGATTGTGTTTTGATTTGAGTTTTATCTGTTTGTTCAAAGCTAGGGTTTCCGCACCTGGTTTTGTGACTTGTATGATCAATTAATCCTGTTTTAGTCAAATTCTTTCGCTCACAACAGCTTTTTCAGATAGTGACTATGCAGGGTGCAAAATGTCAAGAAAATCAACATCTGGTAGTTGTCAATTCTTAGGAAACTGTCTGGTGTCCTGGCAATCAAAGAAACAAACATCTGTGGCAACTTCAACAGCTGAAGCTGAATACATTGCTGCTGCAAGCTGTACTTCACAGATACAATGGCTCCAATATCAACTACTTGATTATGGAATCAAAGAGACCAAGACTCCACTTTTAGTAGACAGCAAATCTGCCATTAGCATCATTCAAAATCCTGTTCAGTTTTCAAAGACTATACATATTGAAATCAGGTATCATTTCATAAGAGATTGCTATGAAAAAGGCAAGATTGAGGTGAAACATGTCACAACTGCTAATCAAATAGCTGACATTTTCACCAAACCCCTTGATTCAACAAATTTTCAGAGGTTAGTATCCATGCTTGGGATGTTCAATTTGGAAGAAAGTCTGTAAGTGTTTCACTTTTTAGTTCTGCACATATTTTATTTTTCACTTACATACTTATCTGTCACAAACCTCTGATGAACAATCTTGAGAAAGAGAAACTACTGAAAATTTGAAAAACATCAAAATGGGAAATTTTTAAAATGGAAATAACTACTGATGATAATCAGAAGTTATTTAAGTGTTTTAAAAGTCATTCTCATCAGCAGTTGAAACTGCTGAAGAGATGACCAAAACCACTGATGAAGAAACCTTCTTCATTAGCAGTTTCATTAAAAAGGGTAAAACAGACTTTTCACTCATCAGAAGTTTGACCTAGTCGGTTAAAAACTTCTGATAAATACCTTTTTCAAACACTTATCCATTCAAAAAGCAAAATTCCCTCTCTCTCTCTCTCTCAAAGCAAAACCAAAACCCCCTCTCTAACCTAAAAATACTGTTCGATCAAAACATCCATGGCTCTCGTTTTAAAATAGGGACATAATCAAAGAGGCTACTTTGAAAAAGATGAAGCCTGGTCCCAATATGATGAGATCATTGATCTTATCACCAAATCCCAATATTATGAAGCTTTCACCATTGATCCTCCCATACATGAAGAAACTCTCAATGAGTTATGGGCTAATACAGAGACGGTGACTGTTAATAATGAAGTGATTTCCCTCAAATCATCCATAAAAGGGAAACTGATGGCCATATCACCAGAAACTCTAAGCATAAGACTTGGTTTGAAGGATTCTAATGCTCCTGAGCACATCTCAAATTCTGATATTCATCTGACAATGACAGAATGTGGCTATCAAGGTACTTTGTCACAAGCTACAGTTTATAAGAAATATTTTGATCCAAAATATAAACTGTTATTTCATTATATCATTATGTGCTTGAGTCCGAAAACTGGATCTATTGATCAGATGCCTTCAACTTTTCAACCTATTTTTCATTCAATAATAAATGAAACACCTTTCAAGGCATCAAAACTGTTTTTCAATGAGTTGGTTCTACACCATCAAAATGACAAAAGGAAGTTTTTACTGTACCCAAGATTTGTTATGCAGTGCATAATAAAAGAACTTGGTGAGGGGGTACTTGTGGGTGAGTCAACAACTTTAAATCCACTGACTTCACAAGTATTCTCAAGGCACAATAAACCAGCACTTTTGCTAGAAGATGACCAAAGGGAAGAACAACCAATCCCTGAGGAACCCACATCTTCCAAACCCAAAACAAAGAAGTCTAAAAAGCCTAAACAGCAAAAACAAAAACCAACCAAATCAAAGAAAAAGACAGTCCAGGAAGTGGAGATCCCTAAAACTGCTGATGTGCAATCTGCACTTGATAAGGAAGTGGCTGAAACATCCTCTCAGCACACACCTTCTCCACCTCCAAAAAGAAAACCTGTTACAGTCATTTTTCAAAGAAAAAGATTTAAAAAGGCTGTAACTACTGACCCATCCTTTCAAACTGCTGACCCTGAACCAGAACAAACTACTGAACACCAACCCCTTACAACTACTGAACCTGAACCCTCACACACAACCATTGAAATAGCCCAACTTCTCTCAGGACTAAAAGGATCCCATCCAACACATGTCACTCCCCCAGCAACACATCAAATTGGGGAGATGCCTTCAGAACTTGACATGGATGTGGACCTTGTTAGCCCAAACCAGGGAGATGAGGATGGACCAGAGTTTATAAGCCCAAACTTAGAAACTCTTGGTACTTTTGAGGCTGCTACTACTCATTTATCACCCAGTGGTGAACCTGAGGACAGTAGTAACATAATTAAGACCTCAAATTTGGCAACTACTGATGAAGGCTTAATGCCTGAAGTAGGAAAACCTCAGTTCCAAGAAAAAGAGGTTCATGAGAAGACTAGTTTGGAGCTAGCTCATGATACAACTGATCCTGCCCTCTCTGAGGACACTATCAGGGATTCAGATGATTCCATTAGTTTGGATGATGAATCAAACATTCCACAGAAAGAATTGACGGTTGTTGTTGAAGATCCTGAGTCTAAGGTCTCCAAGCTCAAGAAGCTGGTCACCAAGGATTAGGTTAAAGACCACTTAGCCCAACATTCCCCAAAAGTGGCATCTTCAGAAAAATCTGAAGATCACCCAAAAACACCCCCTTCACAAAAACAACCTACCCAATTCACTGGGCTGTCAAGCATAAACTTGAACCAGCTATGCAGCCTAGATGGTCCCCTGTTTCAGACAATGAAGGAAATAATAACTGCTCAACTCAAGACTTTTACAACTGCTTGGGAGTTGAAAGCAAACAACCAATTTCGGTTGATTAACTCAAGACTTGCAGAGCTGAACAAGAAGATGGATCAAACTCAAGATCAGCTTGCAAAATTGTTTGCTGCAACTTCTCACTCTCTAAGGCTTCCAGAAGTGGATGAAGCCAAAAAGGGGGAGAAGATTAAGGAACCAACACCTGAAGTCTCTACTAGAGAAAATCCTTAAGCTGAAAAGACTACTCAAAGACCAGGAAAAGAGATCTTACAGGAGTTCACATCATCTAAGGCAACTGAAGAAACTGCTGATCCTATTTATCAAACTGCTGAAGACAATCCTTCAGTAGTTGTGAAGACAGTTAACCCATCAGAAGTTTCATCTTCCAAACCAACACAAAGACAGTCTTCAAAGGCACCTGCAAGAGAACCAGCTTCTATTCCTAAGCCAACTACAACTTCAACAACTGTTTTGAACCCTACTCCCATTTCCATGTCCAAAGAATTACTGGAGAAGAGTTTGAAAGAGGTTCAAAAGAAGGCTAAGGAAGACAAAGTGTGGAACAACCTAGAAGCTAGAGATGATCTGAACTATCAAGAGAAATTAGTCAAGTATCAAGAGAAGCTTGATGAACTTGAAGCAGAAGAGAGAGCACTTGAAGCTGCTGCTGAAGAAGACAAAAGAGCACAGCTGATTGTATTCATTACCAAGAACTCCAAATCCAAACAAGTCTCTCTAAAAAGACTCTCTACTGAAGAACTTACAAGAAGAGCTCAACTATTATCTGATAGGTTGGCTACTGAAAAAGAGAGAAAAGCCAAAAGAGCAGAGATAGTAGAAGACCTTGTAGCAAATGGCTATGGTTCAAAGGCCTCAGTCTCAAAATGGAAAGAACAAACTCTGTATGAAACATACAAGAAGTTTAAGGCCAGCAAAGCTGCAGAGCCAGAAAGATTTGAAACTCCTGAAGTCCAACCAACTTCAATCATTAGGAGATCTTCTGTTGCACTAAGAAAGCCAGCTGCAAAGAGAAAAGCAGAGGGAGAACCCACTGTGAAGACTGATTTCAAGATGGTACTCTTGGAAGGGAATCAGTTGGTTCATGGTGACTTTGATGTAGAGGAAAAACCCTTGCTAACATAATTCAGAGATCGTGCTACTTATGCCTATCAACTACAACAATCCATTCAAGAGAAAACACATACAAGAGTTGTAACTGAACATCACTTACCCAACATTCCTATTCAAAGTGGTGTTGACTTTCAAGGTAGTCAAGAATCTCACCTGAGAGTCACTGAAATAGAAGATATTCCCCAATCATCCTTAGGTTTACCCTAGGAAACAGGCTTGGTTTCCTATGCCTCTGACTTTGACAGGTCAAAGGTAAACATCATCAAATGGTCTTTTACTGATTCTAACTCAGTATTAGTAACCAGGAGAGATCGTTCAAGTAAGGTCTACAAAAACTCAAAGGAGTTGAGTGTATTATCTTCCAAAGACCTTCTTACCATTCAACATCTCACACCTGAACAAGGATCTCTCACTGAGCAACAAAGTTGTACTCTTACTACCCGGATGACAGCAGAAATCTGGAGGATACTAGAAGAGAGAAAGACTCAACAATAAAGATTGGATAAGGTTTTGGCTTCATCAATCCAGGGGGAGATTGTTGGGACAAAGAGGATTGAAGAAACCACCTTTTGATAACCTTAGTCCAAATCATATTCTGCTTAAGTATAGAAGAAACTGCTGAAGAAGAAATCAGAAGTACTGAAGAAGAAAATAGTAAAGTACTGAAGAGTTAACCATCAGAAGTTCTGAAGTCTAACCAGACACTACACTGAAGAACTACTGAAGACAAACTACTCATCAGCAGTTTGTCACTCATCAGCACTTTGATATCAGAAGCTTCTAACCGACTTAGACTTTAGTAGTTTTAGTATTATATTGTTTTGTTAAAGTCTTGATTCAAGTTTCAATGTACAGACTGTTGTAACCTTATCTTAAGCTTAGTATCTTAGCTAAATATCTTAGATTACTTCAGACAACAGTTTTGTATGTTGGTCTATAAATAGATGAGTTTGTTCATCTATTTTAAGACATGTGATTTACTTTGAAATTAATTGAAAACCTTCGAGGTTTTTTAACTTATAATCCATTTCACATCTGAGAAACATAAACTGCGTTTACTGCTTTATACTTGAACTGTTTTTATTGTTTCTCATTAACTGCTCAGTCAAGGGGGAGTGACAACTCCTCTTAAAAGTGATCTTTTAATCTTAGAACACTTATTATTCCGCTGCTTAATAACTCTCATATAAATCTGTAAACACATAAGTGTTCACCAAAAGAGGCCACTGATCCAACAGGTGAAGATGTCCTCACGCAACCCTACTACCCTCCATCCTCATTGAGAAGTCAAAGTTCACTCCGCGCATCGCGCTTACCCCATTGCCACCAAGAACAAAAATTCCTAGCACCTTGGGGAAGTTTGATGGCACAGGCGATCCTGATGACCATCTGTTAAGCTTCGAAGTGGCAGGGAAATGCGCGGGGTGGAGCCTACTAGCATGGTTTCACATGTTTGCGCAGACACCCACGGGTGCTGCGCGAGTGTGGTTCGACAACCTGCCTAATGGTAAGATTGACAGCATCAAGGAGTTCATCGACAAATTCTCTGATTATTTCAGCCAAAACCGGCGGATAGAGCGTGACTCCACAGATATCCTCCAAGTCCGGAGGTGTGAAAACGAGTCAATCAAAGATTACATCACAAGGTTCAACCGAGAAGCTCTCCAGATCGGCCCCATTGGGTTTGAACTCATGAAGGCAGCCTTCAAGCAAGGTGTGCGATGTGACCCATTGATTCACACCCTAGCTGGTTGCATAGGAATGCCAAACACATGGGAAGAAATCATGCGAGGCGCCAAGAACTACGCAAAAACAGAAAGAGAGCTATCGGTCTAGAATAGGGTGCAAGCCCCGCAATACACAGACGCGCAAGCTCAAGCTGTGCGCAACAGAAGTAACAAGCATGATCTAAAAAGTAAAGGCTCAGTCTGGAAAAGGCTTCAAGGAGCCGCCCTAACAGACAACAGACCCACAGAAGTCTCAGAGTACAGGGGAAACACATCGTCAGATAACAAGTCAGGAAGGCGACACCACAACAACTGGACGCCACTAACAAAGACGCCAGCGCAAGTCTTGGCAACAGAGAACATTGATTTCCCCGCACCAAAAGTCATCAAAAGAAGAGAGGGTTTATACCTCAACAAGTTCTGCGCTTATCATCAGGACACAGGTCATGATACTGACAAATGTTATCAACTCAGACAAGCCATCGAAGACACTTTAAAATCTGGCAAGCTCGGACATCTGCTGCAAAATGTCGAGCGCAAGCAAAATGCCGGGCCACCCCCGAAGAAGATCAAAAACATAAGCATGATGATTCACAGTGACGAACGAAGGCACCAGTAGCGCAAAACCGAGAATGTTGCAGAGTGGAGGGAGCAACATGTATATTTCCCAGTAGTCAAAGGTGGACCTTCTTCCACCCGCGCAATCATTGTCACTGCCATTTTCGATCATTACCGAACCACTCGCGCATTCATGGATACAGGAAGTAATTCCGACATCATGTATGAGCAGTGTTTCAACTTGATAGACGATGAAGACAAACAACGCTTGCGCCCCATTAACTCTTCGATCATGGGATTCTCAAATGAGGTAGTAACTCCGCTTGGAGAAATCTCCTTTCCTCTCACTCTGGGAGTGCATGGTCGTTCAAGAACCGAAGAAGTCACTTTTCTTGTTATTCCAGCAAAATCCAAACATGACATCATCTTGGGACGTGACTCCATGGCAGCATACAACATGATCACCTCAACAGTCCACGGCGCCATCGGTTTTCCTACCCCAAATGGTGTGGCAATCGTATGGGCCAATAGGGAATGCGCCATGACAACAGAGTCTCATCCAGCAAAAATATTAAAACCATGCTCGCGCACAGAACCAGAGAAGTGGATCCTCAATCCAAAGTTTTCCAGAGCAAACCATTACTTTGGGACCAGCTATCTCTGAGAACATCCGGGACCACCTCAAACAACTGCTTAGAAGAAATATGGATGTATTCGCGTGACAACCATCAGACATGGTGGGAGTCCCGCGCGAACTCGCCCAACACAAGCTGAACACTTACCCCTCGGTCGAGCCCATCGCGCAAAAGCGCAGAAGCATGGGCGTGGAAAAAACACAAGCAATGAACGAGCAAGTGGGCGAGCTACTAAAAGCAGGGATCCTAAGGGAAACAAGGTATCAAACCTGGGTCGCCAACCCAGTAATGGTCAAGAAAAGCAACGGTGGCTGGAGGATGTGTGTGGATTACACCGATCTCAACAAAGCGTGCCCGAAAGACTATTACCCCCTCCCGGAGATCGACCTTAAGATCGACTCCCTAGCGCCTTTAAGATTTAAATGTTTCTTGGATGCCTACAAGGGCTACCATCAAATCCAAATGGCGTTGGAGGACGAGGACAAAACAGCTTTCAGGACTGATAAAGGAGTCTTCTGCTACACTAAGATGCCTTTCGGCTTAAAGAATGCGGGCGCCACATACCAGCGATTGATGGATCGCGCATTCGCAAAACAGATTGGAAAGAACCTGGAAGTGTATGTCGAAGACCTGGTCATTAAAAGCAGAGAAGAAGACCAGATGATGAAAGATATTGAGGAGACCTTCAAACACTTGAAAGAGATACACATGAAACTCAACCCAAGCAATTGCACGTTCGGAATGGAAGAGGGGAAATTCCTAGGAGTGGTTGTCACCAAGGACGGATTCCGCCCAAACCTTGAAAAGATCCATGCCATAGCACAAATGCCTTCTCCATTAACCTTGAAGGAGGTGCAAACGCTGAATGGGCGCCTGGTGGCAATAAACCGTTTTCTATCGCACCACGCAAGCAAATCCATCCCATTCATTGAAATACTAAAAAGTTGTTTGAAGAAAAACTAGTTCAAATTGACCGCTGAGGCGGAAAAGGCATTTCAGGATATGAAAGCATGTCTAATGGACTTACCAACGCTTACTGTCCCACTCCCAAAAGAACCGTTGACGATGTACCTCTGCGCAACGGAAAAGGCAGTAACCGCATTGCTGATGATTGATCGAAAGCTGGTTCAAACACCCATCTACTACATTAGCAGAGTTCTGACAGACGCAAAAACAAGGTACACGACTATGGAGAAGCTGGTATTGGTGCTTGTTCATGCCTCGCGCAGATTGTGCAGGCATTTCCAAGGCCACCCAATTAATGTGCTGAGTGATTACAAGCTAAACAACGTCCTATCGAAACCAGAGCTATCCGGCAGATTGGCAAAATGGGCAATCGAGTTAGGCGAACACACCATCTTTTACAAGACTCGCCCAGCCATCAAAGGACAAATCTTAGCAGATTTCATAGCCGAAGTACCTCAAGAAAAAAATAGAAGAATGCAAAGCAGAGCAAGACCCACAACCAACATGTGACGAGAAAGCCATATGGAATCTCTACAATGATGGGGCATCAAACGAAGACGGCGCAGGCGTCGGTGTTAGGATCGTCAGTCCTGAAGGCGCGGAATTCACGTACGCAATCCTGCTCGAGTTCAAAACTACAAACAATGAAGCCAAATATGAAGCTTTCCTTGCAGGACTGCGCATCGCATAGAAGCTAGGCACCAAACACATCTTTGTGCATGTCGACTCAATGTTGGTTGCGGGCCAAAACACGGGAAAATATGAAGCCAAAGACCTGTCAATGATCATGTATCTTCAGCGAGCAAAAGAACTCATGAACAACTTTGCAAGCTGCACGCTCGACCACATCAGCCGCAGTCAAAACAAACCGGTGGACGCTGTAAGCAAAATGGCATCGACAAGATTTGGCCATTTAGCAAAAGAGGTCCGAGTTAAAGTCATGAACGAACCGTCTGTTCCACCTAAGGAAGTTCATGTTATTCAGACAGGTGTTGACAACTGGATGACCCCGATAGTGTCCTACCTCACCACCGGCACGCTTCTGAATCAACGCGCACAGGCTAAGAAGATACAACACAAAGCTTTACAGTACCAAATGCAAGATGGTGTGTTGTATCGGAAATCCTATCTAGGGCCATTATTAAAGTGTGTAGATGCGGTCGATGCAGACTACTTGGTCGGAGAAATACATGAAGGAATATGCGGGATACACGCAGGGCCGCGCATGGTAGTGGCGAAGATCATGAACGCAGGATACTATTGGCCAGGCATGCACCTAGATGCACTAAAAATCATTTGCCGCTGCGATTCTTGTCAATGCTGTTAGTACATGATGTCCCTAGGCTAGTATGTTGGATGTTTGGTCGTATTTCGGGGTGTTTGGAGACGTTTATACGCGTTTTGGGGTGTTCGAGAAGCTATAGGCGATTAGGAGATGGGTATAGGCGATTAGGGCCTATACCACATCACTATTCATGCGATTGTTAAGCTTCTGCAGGCGATTAAGGCCTAATCGCCTGTACTAGCATGTCTCATAGCTGCCCAATCGCCTATAGGGTGTTGTTCGTATCCGGGAGGTATAAATAGACCTATTCTCAACCCTAGAGTTCAGTTTTTGCTACACACACTCTCCAAACACCCTCCCCTGGTCTGAGATTGCTTGGTTTGATCATTGTACACCTGCGCTCTGTTTTAATGATATAAAAGTTAATCTTTTGACCCGTTTGTGTGTTGTAATTACTCGTTTATCTTGGTTTCAACGTTGTTTCTGTTATTAAAGCATATTCAAGGGTTTCCGCACCTTGAGTATAAACCCCATGATTGTCGGGTGACGCGTTCGTCGGTCCTAACAACTGGTATCAGAGCCGAGGCTCTTATCACAGGTGTTTTAATAACAAAAACGAGTGAAAACAGGTTGGTTTTGGTGTAAAAGTTGACATTTTTAATCAAAAACCTGTTTAAACTTTGAAACTTTGAGTTTTTATCAAAAACCCATGTTTTTCAAAATCTTAGTGTGTGTTTATGGTTAAAAAACGTGTCTTTGATCAGGTTTTGTTCTAAAACTGTTTTGGTAACTTGTCTAATCATTTGGGATCAAAACACAATGTTTTAGATAAGATTTTGAGGCAAAATAGGTGATTTTTGAGCAAAAGTGCGGCTGCAGATCAGATCAGGCGATTACGCAGACCTAATCACATACAAATTTCATACGATTAGGACTTATAAGCGATTAGCAGTCCAATCGCTAGTACAGTCACACGATTAGCCTTCTAATCGCATTCAGTTCTTAGTTTTGCACACGATTAAGGCCTAATCGCCTATAAGGCTCACACGATTAGCCCTAATCGCCTGGTAGAACCCAAATCGCCCTTAATCTCCCAATCGCTCAACTGTTCACTAGCAATTACGCGTAATCACGTGTTATTTTCCCCTAATCGCCTATACTTCTTGCAATTAGACTCCCAATCGCTAGTAAGGTTCCGGAACTGAAAATTTGACTAAGTATCGGACTTTTATCGAACACTAACATATGGCGAACCCTTGGGGACATCTGAATCAACCGAGACCTCAATATAATCAACAAATGAACAATCCAATGAATAATCAAACAAACGTACCCACGAACCCTTGGCAGTTCTTAGCAGAACGCAATGCACAACGGATGCAGCAATCGCAAATGCAAGCGAATGTTGCCGGAATCAATCCGTGGGCGCTAGCTGCTCAACAACAGGCGATGAATATGAATCCGTGGGCACTCGCAGCTGCTGCAAACTCACAGACAAATCATCTGTCTTCAATTCTCATGAGTGACTTAGAGACGGGCAGTTCTAACAGGGCACCGAAACTGGAATACATGTTAGACTACCATGGATGGAAGGGCAGATTTCAGACGCATGTTGAGGGTATCGATGGTTTAGTATGGTCAGCTATCGAAAACGGGTACACGAGGCCGTTGGTTGAGAATTTGACTACTCCGATCTGTTGGATCAGTGGCTGTTTCTATGAACACTTATGTGTTTATCAGATTTATATAAGAGTTATTTAAGCAGCGGAAATACAAGTGTTCAAAGGTCTAAAAGATCACTTTGATGAGGAGTTATTACTCCCCCTTGACTGAACAATAAATGAGAAACAATAAATGTTCTAAGTACAAAGCAGTAATAGCAGTTTATGTTTCTCAGATGTGAAGTGGAAATTATAAGTTTAAAGCCCGAAGGATTTCAATATAAGTTCAAGGATATTACACAAAATCACATATTAAAATAGATGAACAAACTCATCTATTTATAGACTAATGTACTAAACTGAAGTCTGAAGTAATCTAAGATATTTAACAAAGATATTATGCTAAGATAAGCTTACATCAGTCTGTACATTGAAACTTGAAATCAAGACTTTAACAAAACAATATAATACTCAAACTGCTGATCTTCAGTCGGTTAGAAGCTTCTGAGTGAAAGTGCTGATGAGTGACAAACTGCTGATGAGCAGTTTGTCTTCAGTAGTTCTTCAGTGAAATGTCTGGTTAGACTTCAGAACTTCTGATGAATTTACTCTTCAGTACTTTGTGTTTGTTCTTCAGTACTTCTTCATTTGTTCTTCAGCAGTTCTATACTTAGGCAGATATGGAAAAGACTAAGGTTATCAAAAGGTGGTTTCGTCAATCCTCTTCGTCCCAACAATCTCCCCCTGGATTGATGAAGCCAAAACCTTATCTATCCTTTATTGTTGTCCTTTTCTCTCTTCTAGCATCCTCCAGATCTCTGCTGTCATCCGGGTGGTAAGAGTACATCTTTGTTGCTCAGTGAGAGGACCAAGTTCAGGTGTTAAATGTTGAATGGTGAGAAGGTCTTTGGACGATAAAACACTCAACTCCTTTGAGTTTCTATAGACCTTACTTGAACGGTCTCTCCTGGTCACAAGTACTGAGTTGGATTCAGTAAATGACCATTTTACAATGTTTACCTTTGACCTGTCAAAGTCAGAGGCATAGGAAACCAAGCCTGTTTCCTTAGGTTGACCTGATTGAGGAATGTCTTCTATTTCAGTGACTCTCAGGTGAGATTCTTGACTTCCTTGTAATTCAGCAGCACCTTGGATTGGCATGTTGGGCAGGTGATGCTCTGTAACAACCCTTGTATGTGTTTCTTCTTGGATGGATTGTTGTAACTGATATGCATAGGTAGCCTTGTCTCTGAATTGGGTCAAGATGGGTTTCTCTTCAACATCAAAATCACCATGTACCAACTGATCTCCTTCTAGCAAAATCATTTTGAAGTCAGTCTTGACAATGGGATCTCCATCTGCTTTTCTTTTGGTGGCTGGCCTTCTTAATGTACCAGATGGTCTTTTGACAATAGAAGTTGTTTGGACTTCTTGGCTTTCAAATCTTTCTGGTTCAGCAACTTTCTTTGCTTTGAATTTCTTGTAAGCCTCATAGAGAGTTTGTTCTTTCCATTTGCTGATTGAGGCTTTTGAACCATAGCCATTTGCCACTAATTCTTCAATCACTTCAGCTCTTTTGGCTTTCCTCTCATTTTCAGTTGCTATTCTATCAGATAGCATCTGTGCTCTTCTTGTCAGTTCTTGTGTTGAGAGTCTTTTGAGGGCCACTTGTTTGGATTTGGAGTTCTTTGTAATGAATGCTATAAGCTGTGCTCTTTTGTCTTCTTCAGCAGCAGCTTCAAGTGCTCTCTCTTCAGCCTCAAGCTCATCAAGTTTCTCTTGGTACTTGATCAGTTTTTCTTCAAAGCTCAAGTCTTCTCTAGTTTCTAGGCTATTCCATACTCTGTCTTCTTTTGCCTTTTTAGCAGCTTCTTTCAAACTCTTCTCTAATAAGTCTTTCGACATGCTGATGGGAGTAGGGTTTAAAACAGCTGTGGAAGTTGTTGTAGGCAAAGGAGTGGGAGCAGGTTCTTTTTCAGTTGCCTTAGGAACTTCTGATAATGGTTTAGGAGGTAGAACTGCTGATGTGGTAGGTGGAGTCATAACTGCTGAAGGATTGTCTTCAGTAGTTTGAGAAATGTAATCAGTAGTTCCCTCTGATGCCTTAGATAACTTGAACTCTGGTGCTACTTCTTTTCCTGGTCTTTGTGTTGGTCTATCAGCTTCTTGATCAGGATTTTGTCTTTGTGTAGCATCTGTTGGTTCCTTAATCATCTCCCCCTTTTTGGCTTCATCCACTTCTGGAAGCCTAATAGAATGAGATGTTGCAGCAGACAACCTTGCCAGTTGATCTTGTGTTTCATCCATCTTCTTGTTCAACTCAGCAAGTCTCGAGTTGATCAACCCAAACTGATTGTTAGCTTTTAACTCCCAAGCAGTTGTGAAGGGTTTGAGTTGATCAGTTATGATTTGTTTGAGTGCCTGGTACAGGGGACCATCTGGGCTGCATAGTTGGTTCAGATCTATGCTTGTGAGCCCAGTGAATTGGGTAGGTTGTTTTGGTGAAGGGGTGCTTTTTGGGTGATCTTTAGATTGCTCTGAAGATGCCAGTTGTGGGGATTTTTGGGCTAACTGGTCTTTAACCTGATCTTTGGTGACCAGCTTCTTGAGCTTGGAGACCTTAGATGCAGGACCTTCAATGTCAACCGTCAATTCAGTTTGTGGAATTTGTGATTCATCAACCAACTTAATGGAATCATCTGAATCCCTGATAGTGTCCTCAGAGAGGGCAGGATCAGTTATATCATGAGCTGGACCCAAACCAGTAGTCTCATGAACCTCTTTGTCTTGGTTCTGAGGTTTTCCTACCTCTGGCCTTAAGCTTTCATCAGTAGTTGCCAAATTTGAGGTCTTAGCTATGTTACTACTGTCCTCAGGTTCACCACTGGGTGATAAGTGAGTAGTAGCAGCCTCAAAAGTATCAAAAGTTTGCAAGTTTGGGCTTACAAACTCTTGTTCATCCTCATCTCTCTGTGTTGGGCTAAAGAGATCCACATTCATGTCAACTTCTGAAGGCATCTCCCCAATTTGATGTGTTGTAAGGGGAGTGACATGTGGTGAATGGGTTCCTTTAAGTCCTGAGAGAAGTTGGGCAATTTCTATGGTTGTATGTGAGGGTTCAGGTTCAGTAGTTGTGATGGGTTGGTGTTCAGGAGTTTGGGTGGGTTCAGGAATGGTTTCAGCAGTTTCAAAGGCAGGGTCAACAGTTATTGGTTTCTTAAATCTTTTTCTTTGGAAAATAACTGTGACTGGTTTTCTTTTTGGTGGTGGAGAAGGAGTGTGCTGAGAGGATGTTTCAGCCACTTCCTTTTCAAGTGCAGATTGCACATCAGTAGTTTCAGGTTTCTCCACTTCCTGAACTTTCTTTTTCAGTGACTTGGTTGTTTTTGGTTTTTGTTGTTTAGGCTGTTTAGTTTTCTTTTTAGGTTTGGAAGATGTGGGTTCCTTGGGGATGGGTTGTTCTTCCCCTTGGTCATCTTCTAGCAAAAGTGCTGGTTTGTTGTGCCTAGAGAATACTTGAGCAGTTAAAGGATTTAAAGTTGTTGTTTTTCCCTCAAGTACTCCCTCTCCAAGTTCTTTTATTATGCACTGCATAACAAACCTTGGATACAACAAAAATTTCTTTTTATCATTTTCATGATGTAAAACCAGTTCATTGAAAAACAGTTTTGATGCCTTGAAAGAAGTTTCATTTATGATGGAATGAAAAATAGGTTGAAAGGTTGAAGGCATCTGATCTATTGACCCAGTTTTTGGACTAAGACACATAATAATATAATGAAATAACAGTTTATATTGTGGGTCAAAATATTTTTTGTAAACTGTTGCTTGTGCCAAAGTACCTTGATAGCCACACTCTGTCATGGTCAGATGAATATCTGAGGTTGGAATATGCTCAGGTGCCTCAGAATCCTTCAAACCAAGCCTGATGCTTAGTGTTTCTGGTGAGATGGCCATCAGTTTCCCTTTTATGGAAGATTTGAGGGAAATCACTTCATTATTCACCTTCACCGTCTCTGAATTTGCCCAGAACTCATTAAGAGTTTCTTCATGAATGGGTGGATCAATGGTGAAAGCATCATAATATTGGGATTTCATGATGAGATCAAGTATCTCATCATACTGGGACCAGGCTTCATCTTTAACAAAGTAGCCTCTTTGGTTGTGTCCCTGTTTTAACACGAGAGCCATGGATGTTTTTGATCGAACAGTGATTTTTAGGTTAGAGAAGGGGTTTTGCTTTGAATTTGAGAGAGAAAGAGGGAATTTTGCTTTTTGAATGGATAAGTGTTGGAACAGGGTATTTATCAGAAGTTTTTAACCGACTAGGTCAAACTTCTGACGAGTGAAAAGTCTGTTTTACCCTTTTAGTCAAACTGCTGAAGAAGAAAGGTTTCTTCATCAGTGGTTTTAGTTATCTCATCAGCAGTTTCAACTGCTGATGCAGATGACTTTTAAAACACTTTTTCTAACTTCTGATTTTTATCAGTAGTTATATCCATTTTGAAAATATCCCATTTTGATGTTTATCAGTAGTTTTCAAAATTTGTTCATCAGAACTTTCTCTTTTCTCAAATTTTTGGTCTTCAGAGGTTTGTGACAGATAAGTATGTAAGTGAAAAATAAAATATATGCAGAATTAAAAAGTGAAACACTTACAGACTTTCTTCTAAGTTTAACATCCCAAGCATGGATACTAACCTCTGAAAAGTTGTTGAATCAAGGGGTTTGGTGAAAATGTCAGCTATTTGATTGGCTGTTGTGACATGCTTCACCTCAATCTTGCCTTTTTCATAGCAATCTCTTATGAAATGATACCTGATTTCAATGTGTTTAGTTTTTGAAAACTGAACAGGATTTTGAATGATGCTAATGGCAGATTTGCTGTCTACTAAAAGTGGGGTCTTGGTCTCTTTGATTCCATAATCAAGCAGTTGATATTGGAGCCATTGTATCTGTGAAGTACAGCTTGCAGCAGCAATGTATTCAGCTTCAGCTGTTGAAGTTGCCACAGATGTTTGTTTCTTTGATTGCCAGGACACCAGACAGTTTCCTAAGAATTGACAACCACCAGATGTTGATTTTCTTGACATTTTGCAGCCTGCATAGTCACTATCTGAAAAAGCAGTTAACTTGGTATTGCTTGAAGCAGGATACCAAATCCCTAAAGTAGGAGTTCCTTTCAGATATCTGAAGATTCTTTTGACTGCAATTAGATGAGATTCTCTTGGTGCAGATTGGTATCTAGCACAGACACAAGTTGAAAACATGATATCTGGTCTAGAAGCAGTTAGATATAAAAGAGAACCTATCATACATCTATACATGGTTTGATCAATGTGTTTCCCTTGATCATCTGGTTCAACTTGTGTGATTGGTGTCATGGGAGTGGAACATGTTTTACAGTCTTGTAAAGAAAATTTGTTCAATAATTCTTTAACATATTTTGATTGATGTATAAATGTTCCATTTGACTGTTGCTTGATTTGCAGTCCCAAAAAGTACTGCAATTCTCCCATTGTACTCATTTCAAATTTTGATTGCATGAGTTTCTTAAATTCTTCACACAGTTTTGAATTTGTTGAACCAAAAATGATATCATCAACATATATTTGAACAAGTAAGACATGATTTCCAACATGTTTTATAAAAAGAGTTTTATCAATGGATCCCCTTGAGAAGTGATTCTTTAGTAAAAAGTTGGAAAGTGTTTCATACCAGGCTCTTGGAGCCTGTTTTAGCCCATAAAGAGCTTTGTCAAGTCTGTAAACCCAATCAGGATGAGAAGGATCCTCAAACCCTGGAGGTTGACAGACATACACTTCCTCTTTTATTTTTCCATACAAAAATGCACTTTTGACATCCATTTGATAAACTTTAATGTTGTTGGAAATTGCATAAGCTAAAAATAACCTGATAGCTTCAAGTCTTGCAACTGGTGCAAAGGTTTCATCATAATCAATTCCTTCCTCTTGGGAATAACCTTGTACCACTAGTCTTGCTTTGTTCTTGATGATCATACCAGCCTCATCTGATTTGTTTCTGAAGACCCATCTTGTTCCAATTGGTTGCTTGTTTTCAGGTAAGGGACAGATTTCCCAAACCTGTTGTTTCTTGAATTGAAGCAACTCTTCTTGCATTGCTTGCACCCAATTGTTGTCTTTGAGGGCTTCTTGATACTTCTTTGGTTCCAACTGAGAGATGAATGCTGAGAATAAGCAAAAGTTGGAGAGCTGGTTTCTTGTGAGTACCCCTGATGCAATATCACCCATGATTTGTTCCAATGGATGATCCTTGTGTTCAATCAGTTGTTGTAAACCTGTATTGGATGATGGCTCTACAGGTTCTTCAAATAAACCACTGAGATTGATAATATCTGGTTCAGCTGTTATTTGAACTTCAGGAGTTTTAGGTTCAGCTGAATCAGTAGTTTCAAAATGTTCATCAGTAGTTCCTGAAGTAGAAGCTATTGAAACTTCTGAAGGTTTAATAGTTGATCTTCTGACTGTGTTTGGAGTCCATGGTGTAGGACTATCATCTTCAAATCCTTGAAAACCATTTTGAGGAGATTTGGATGATTCAACAGTCTTTTCAGGTCCGAAATGAAAACTGTCAAGATCAAATAATTCAGCAGGATCTGCTGGAATAAGAGTGTGTTTTGATTCATTGAACTTGACATTCAGTGTTTCTTCTACTATCCTGGTTCTTGAATTGAAAACTTTGTAAGCTTTTCTCAAAGGAGAATAACCAAGAAAATAACCTGTGTCAACTTTTGCAGCAAACTTAGAGATAGAGTCTTTGATGTTGAGGATAAAACATTGACATCCAAAAGCCCTGAAGAAGGAGATAAGGGGCTTAATGCCATGAAGAATTTCATAGGCAGTCTTGGTATGTCTCTTGTTGATAAGGACTCTATTCTGAACATAACATGCAGTGTTGACTGCTTCAGCCCAAAAATACAAAGGTAGGCCTGAATCAGCTAACATTGTTCTGGCTGCTTCAATTAATGTTCTGTTCTTTCTTTCTACCACACCATTTTGTTCAGGAGTTCTGGGAATGCTGAACTGTCTAACAATCCCTTTAGACAGACAGAATTCATCCAAAGTTTTGTTCCTGAACTCTGTCCCATTGTCACTCCTGATGACTTTGACAGATAGAGAATATTGCTTCTCTACTTGTAGAATAAAGAACTTGATGATCTCAGCTGCCTCATCCTTGGAATATAAGAAGAAGACCCATGTGAATCTTGAGTAGTCATCAATGATGACCAAACAGTACTTCTTCTTACCAAGGCTCATGATTTTGACTGGTCCAAATAAGTCCATATGGAGTAGTTGAAGACATGCAGTTGTTTTTGATTCTTCAATAGACTTATAAGAGGACTTATGTTGTTTACCTTTAAGACAGGAAACACAGTGTTCTTTGCACTGATATTCCTTCAAAGGTAGACCTCTGACCAAGCCCATTTTTGTGACTTTATTGATGGTTTTAAAGTTCACATGGCCAAGTCTCCTATGCCAGAGATCATTTTCTGAAGTTGATGCCTTTGAGAAGAAACAGGCAGTCTTGTTCAATACTTTGTCTTTTTCAATGTCCACTGCATAGACATTGCCACATCTTTTGGCAATCAGCAAAGTATGATCTTCAATGATCTTCTCTATCAACTTCTGGCCTTCTGGTGATATGATCTTGCATGCTGTCTTTGTGAAAAAGGAAGAATATCCTTTGTCACACATTTGAGAGACACTCAGCAAGTTGTACTCAAGGTTTTCAACCAGATTGACCTTGTCAAACTGCATTTTGCCTGAGGATACATTGCCATATCCTAGCACATATCCTTTGGCATTGTTCCCAAAGGACACAGATCCTTCTCTTTGACTGATAAAATTGTTTATCAGGTATCTGCATCCAGTCATGTGCATTGAGCCTCCACTATCCACATACCATATGCTGTTCAAACCTCTGGAGACTCTCTGCACAAGATAGCAAATTAGTTAGTTTTGGCAACCCAAGCCAGTTTGGCTTTGGGTTTGCTCTTGAGAACAGGTGCAGCTTGTTGTGGACCATTTTTAGTAATCCATGTCTTTTTGGCAATGGATTTGTCATTAAGAACAATGGTGGGTTCTTTTTGGTTTCCACCATCAACTTTGGTCATCAGAAGTTTGACCAGGTTTATCAAATCTTTAACTTCAGCAGTTTGTGAATCTGCTGATGGGTTAGGTGAAACTTCTGAAATTGAACTTTGAGAAGATGACCTTTGTTGAGATAAAGGCTTCTTCTTAGAAAGGGTTTTGTTTGATTGTTGTTTGTTGGGAAAAAAGGTATTTTGAAAATCTTGTTTTATCTGTTTTCCCACAATCAGTTGTTGTCTTTGTTTATTTAACTGATTTACCTTTCTAAATTTACAAAGTTCAGTTATGTGGTTAAACAGACCACATATTTCACATGCTTTTGCCTTCTCTTTCCTTTTAGATAGATCAAGAGAACTGGAAGGCAATTTACTGACAAAATCTGATTTTTGAAATAGGTCATCAGCAGTTTTCAGGGTCTCAACTCCTGATGTAGTTGAAACTGCTGATGACTTATTGTCAGTGGTTTTAACTTCTGCAGGGCTTCCCTTTTTAAGGAAGTTCTGATGGTAGGATGTGCATTCCTCCATATCAGAAGTTTGAATCAATTTCTTCCCATCATTATCAGTTTTGTGGGTGAAATCTGTTGGTGATTCAGTGTGGGTATATCCAATGCCAAACTTAACATTGGCTGCAGTTTGTTTGTTAAGTAACATTTGATACCCTTTACAAGACTCAACCCATTTTTCACAATCAACCTTGGTGTCAGCAAGCTCTTGTCTGACTTTTCCTAGGCTGTCTATCATGATTTTAATTTGTGCTTCTGTTTCAATGGATTTATCATTTAGTTTGGAAATTTCTTTGTTTTTCAACATGACTTTTCTTTCCAAATCACACTTCATTTGTGTGTATTTTCTTTCCATGTCATTGGATTTGCCTTGTAAATGCACATTGGTTTCTCTAATTAAAGCAAATGATTCTTTGCAAGATTTAGTGCAAAGCTTTAACAGAGATTGTTGTGATACCTGTGTGAGAGCAGAATTTGAAGAGTATCCTTCAAAGGCCATTAAGGCAAAATTCTTTCTGCCATTATCAGGTTCTCCCCAGTTGACATCATAGACCTTATTGTCTGAATCCTGACTGCATTCTGATGTGTCATAAGGAAGACTGCTCCAATCAACATACCCTGAGGTAAATAAGCTTTGTTGCTGAGGGGGCTGTTGAGTTTGTGCAGGAAGTTGAGCAGTTGGAAATGGAGGCATGAGCTGCTGTTGTTGTTGAGCAGGCATCTGTACATATTGTACTTGTGGCACATATTGGACATTTGGAGCTTGTGCCTGTACAAAATGAGCACTCCCATTAGTTCCATTATTCCTATTATATGAGGGGTTATATTGATTTCCAGGGGACATTGGTTGGTTATAGCTAGAGCTTCTACACTCTCTAGCAAAGTGTCCCAACTTCTGACACTTATGACATCTCAATTTAGATTTGTCAAAACCAACTTTTGTTGAATTGTTTAGTCCTGGAAATTTCCTTCCTGACCTTTTGTAAAATTTGTTAGTTTTTAAGCTTAACAAGGCCAGTTGGTGCAATATTTCCATTTCTTCTAAGTCATCACTGCTAAAGTATTTTAAATCATCCATGATGAAACACATATTGTCAGCAGTTTGACTTAGTTCTTCATTGTCATAAGCTGGGAAAGATCCATCTGATGAGATCCCAGCTGTTATGTCAATGTGGTCAAAAGAACCAAAATTATTAGAACAGGATGGTGAGTCATGTCCTAATAAGGCTGTGCTACCCGGAGTATAGTCATCAGCAGTTTTACCAGATTCTTGCAGCTTTTTCTTTTGATTGATTTCTCTTTCAAAAGTTAATAATTTACCATGTAACCTAGTTAGGTTCAAGGTGTTAAAATCTGAACTGGTTCTGAGGACTATTGAGTAAGTTTCCCATTTTGAAGGTAAAGACCTTAAAAATCTATGCAACATAGACTCAGTTGTATAGGTCTGATTGTTTATTTTTAACTCAGAGATGAGTGAAGAAAATCTTTCAAACTGTTGAGTTAAAGTTTCACCCTCTATGTGAGTAAAAGTTTCATATTGTTGAGCCAATATTTCTCTGATGTTGGCTATCACCTCAGCAGTTCCTGCAAACTGCTCTTTTAGGCAATCCCACAGCTCTTTGGCACTTTCACAGTGTAAAAGGCCAGCATAAATTTCGTTTGGGAGAGCCATAGCCAACATGGAGAAAGCTTTTGCATCAAGCTCAAACTTTAGGAAATCTTCCTCCGTGTATTCTTTTGGATCCTTTGGTCTTTCAGTCTTACCCTCTGGATCAGTAACAACTGGTTTGTGAGGTCCAAAAACTACAGACCTCCAACAGCCAGTGTTTGTTTGTGAAATTGTATGTGCCAACCTCTTGGACCATATGTTATATTCATTTCTGACTAACATAGGAGGTTTGTTGGCAGATCCAGTATTGTAGGGATCCATTTTTAAGAAGTTTGGATTTGTCAATACTTTCTTAAAGTGATGGATTTAAAAAGTGAGCCTTTTATCCTTTTTATTGAATATCAATATTGAGCCTGTGTCTGAATCTCAATTTGTTAGATTGATTTTGATCAGATTAACCAGATGCTCTGATACCAATTGTTGGATCAGTGGCTGTTTCTATGAACACTTATGTGTTTATCAGATTTATATAAGAGTTATTTAAGCAGCGGAAATACAAGTGTTCAAAGGTCTAAAAGATCACTTTGATGAGGAGTTATTACTCCCCCTTGACTGAACAATAAATGAGAAACAATAAATGTTCTAAGTACAAAGCAGTAATAGCAGTTTATGTTTCTCAGATGTGAAGTGGAAATTATAAGTTTAAAGCCCGAAGGATTTCAATATAAGTTCAAGGATATTACACAAAATCACATATTAAAATAGATGAACAAACTCATCTATTTATAGACTAATGTACTAAACTGAAGTCTGAAGTAATCTAAGATATTTAACAAAGATATTATGCTAAGATAAGCTTACATCAGTCTGTACATTGAAACTTGAAATCAAGACTTTAACAAAACAATATAATACTCAAACTGCTGATCTTCAGTCGGTTAGAAGCTTCTGAGTGAAAGTGCTGATGAGTGACAAACTGCTGATGAGCAGTTTGTCTTCAGTAGTTCTTCAGTGAAATGTCTGGTTAGACTTCAGAACTTCTGATGAATTTACTCTTCAGTACTTTGTGTTTGTTCTTCAGTACTTCTTCATTTGTTCTTCAGCAGTTCTATACTTAGGCAGATATGGAAAAGACTAAGGTTATCAAAAGGTGGTTTCGTCAATCCTCTTCGTCCCAACACGATCTCACTAGAAGGTATGACTGAAGATCAGAGGAAGAAGTACAATTATGAGAAGAAGGCGATGGCAGCGTTGAAGCAAGCATTTCCCAAAGACATACTTCATCAGTTTGCACAATGTACTACTTCGCAGATGCTTTGGTTGGCACTTGCTGAGCGAAATGAGGGTAATCAGAAGACGCGAAAGGTTAAAGGGGATCAGTTGAAGAAAGAGTTCGAGAACTTCAACGCGATGGGGAATGAATCACTGAGAGATCTGACTGCTAGATACTATCACCTGATGTCCGAGATGTATTAGTATGGGGTTATATATTCTTCTGCAGAGCTTGTGGAAAGACAAGCAGAGGCGCTTCCTTCACACTGGCATCAATGGCTGGACATACAGAAAGCCAACAATATTTATCAGACAATCTCCATAAATGATTTCGTGGCAGAGCTGGAGAACAAGGAGATCGAAGAGATCAGAAGAGCGAACAAGCCGCCCGTTCCACAGAATCCCAGTATCTACTACGGGAATCCAGCTCAGGACATCAGTGTGGGTGGATCCAAACCACAGACTGCTTTCGTGGTTAATCCTGATCTAGTCTTTGCGTTTGACAACTATGGTCCCCCATCTGACGTTCCTCCACCAGTCCTTCCTTGCGGACAAGGAAACCAGTATCCTTTGAATTATAATACTAACCAATATGGTGTTAATCCTTTTTCTCATCTTGCAGCACCAGCACAGGCAACCTCAAACTTTGGTGGATCTTCTTCGTCAGGGTTTGGCGGTGCCCCATCTGCTAACTATGGCGGATATGGAGGTGCTTCTACTTCAAATCAAGGTGGCTATCGGACCAATCCAGTCACAGAGCAGCTGAACACCGCAGGTTTTGAGAAGGTGACTGTAGAGTTAGCCCAAGAACACATGGCTCTACTGTTAACCTTGGTCAATTCCTATAGTGGACTAGTTGCCGGGCAGATCGGGAATCCTTATCTCACTCAAGAAGACTATTCTCAGATCGACAAAGATGATATGGATTTGATAGACATCCAGTGGCACTTCGCTGGTGTTGTGAGAAGGGCAAAGGATTACATGGATAGAACTGGTAGGAGAGATGTGTTGATCAACAACAACACTAAGTTTGGGTTTGATAAATCAAAGGTCACCTGCTACAACTGTGGCAACAGAGGACACTTTGCCAGAGAATGTGACCGGCCTAAGCAACAGGGAAATCAGAATCCCTTCAACAACAATAGAGGCAATCAGAATCAGAGGCAACCTGCTCAGACACAACCTAACCAAAATACTGAACGAGCTCTTGTCCTAGTAAACAACCAAAACCAGAACCAGAGGCCTCCTGCAAACAACAATCAAGCCCTGGTAATTCAAGAAGATGAAGGTTTTAACTGGCTTCACCTCATCAATTCAACCACTGGTGAACAAGCTCCGCAGGGTGGTGCAGCGTGTTTTGCCCAAATAATGTCTGATGCTCAAGAAGAAGTTGAAGAGTGTCCGAGTCAGTCTGAAGTTGTTATTCCTGAAGTTGAAGCTTCTGACTGTGACTCCGAGTGTGATTCTGATACGGGGATTGATTTGGAAGATTTGTTAGCTGAAGTAGATGCCTTGATCAGCAAAAGGTCGATTCTTGTTGATGCTGACTGTACAAAGAACAACCTTGCAGAATTCTTCAGAACTGTGAAGACGACTGCTCATTATGCTTTGATGGCTATTACAGATTCGTCTGAAAAGGTATGTTCTTCTTCCAATTCTAAACCTGAGTGTGTAGAATGTGGCAAGCTTAAGTACAGAATTAATGTCTTAACAGACGAAAATCTGAACTTTAAAGTTGACTTAAGTCAATGCCAACAGAGCAATGATGTTTTGGAGCTAATGAGAGGGCACTCAAAATCACCATTGATACTCTGAAGAGAGAATCTACTGAGTGTGATCAGCTTAAACTCAGAATCAAAGAATTAACTGATGAGAATCTGAATTTAAAGGCTGATGTAGGTCCGTTACAAAGGTCAAATGATTCCTTAAAACAAAAGGAGAAAAGTTTTCTAAGTACTGTTGAAAACTATAAAAAGGATGTTTCTGAATTGTCCAAAACTCTAGCTAACAAGCAAATCGCTATCAATAATTACATAAATGATTTAGAAGACACTAAGAAACATTTGGCCATTGTTAACTGTGACTATGAGAAGATCAAGAAGAAACTTGAAAGTTACCTGAACTGCAAGTATGTTCTTGATCATATCATTGAGCACTCAGAAGAGGATAGCAACTCCACCCGTCCCAAATACTCTCAGTGTCCACTTCCGGTGAGATTCGAAAATCATAACTATGATATCTTACCGAAGGAAGAGTTTGTGGACGTGGCAGCAGAAGCAGCTAAATCTGCAGAAGCGCCCAAAGTGATTGAAGCAGCTAAACCTGCCAAAGTCACTAAGGCTGCTCCTACTGCGCTCAAAGTGATAGAAGCAGTTAAACCTGCTGAACTCACTAAGGCTGCTCCATCTGCTGTTGCTGCCAAAGCTGGTGAGGTTGCTGATGATGCTAGTGTCTGCGAGACAGACTGTTCTGATGATGAGCTTGATGAACCAGAGAGGTATGCACCGGTAAAGAATGAAGATATTCCTATCCAAAACCACATCCTGTGTGATCCTGAGCCGAACGTGCAAACCCCTGTTGGTAAAAATGTCAAAGTGTTCTATAAATTGAAAGGATGTGATAAAATCTTTGCTGATGAGGTATGTCCTCTAAGGTTTAGAGCACCTGGCTGTGTTGATAAAATCTGGCAAGAGTCCACCATTACTATTGAGAAAGAACAATGGGGACAAGGGAAACAGGGTCAGGGTAATCAGTCCAAGAAATACAAAAGTAAAAATCAAAAGAAGAACACTTTGAGCCCTAAGAATCAAGCTCAGGAGAGATCTCCTAAAAAGCATGTTACTCAGTTTGTCAGATCTTCAGGCAATGAGTATGATAATTATCCTAAAACTGATTGGCAAAAAGAATGTTTTAAGGATTTAAAACACAAAAACACATTTGCCACTAAGTCTAACAAAAGGAGTAAGAATGCAAATGCTCCACCATTTGAGGAGTATAGATCCTGTCACAAATGCGGGGAACGTGGGCATTTAGTTGCTGCATGCCCTGAATTGAGACGCAAGAGGATCGAGGCAAATGATGCCCCAAGTTCTAGCAACTCTAAACCACCTGTTTCTCCTAAGCTTTCTGAGAAACAACAAGGTAAGCAGGTAGTTTATGACAACCAAAACAGGATTGCTATGAACCAAAAGCCAATTGATGGCAGGGGTCCGCAGTCAAAGGGGGGCCCAGTTCCCACAAAGGTTCAAGTAGCGCCTAAGCCACAAGCAAAGGCTGCAGCTAAACCTCAGGGTGACCCAAACACTGCTCCACGTGCAGTTAAGTCTGAAGTGGATCCAAAATCTGTCCCACCAAAGGAATCTGAGGCTGGACCTTCTAGCCCCAAGGCAAAGAAGAAGCCCAAGCCAAAGAGACCGGAACAGAGTTGGAGACCCAAGTCACCGACCAAAATTGGAGAATCATCTGCTAGTGCTGAAACTGCCGGACCATCGGAAGCAACACCAACTTCTAACGGAAAGTGGGTTGACTTTCCGACTTTGGATGTAGATGGTAGACCCAAGACCGTGAAGGCTTGTGTCCCCCTTAACCACTAAACTTTGAATGTTGTGCAGGGAGTTCCACAGGGCCTTATCAGCAGCCTCTGGATTATTGATAGTGGAGCTTCTGGGCACATGACAGGCGACTTATCCCTGCTATTTGACATCAAGAATATCAACGGGGGGTATGTTGCTTTTGCTGGTAACAAAGGGGGATACATCACGAAAGAAGGCAGTATGGGGAACGGAATTGTAAGCTTTGAGAAGATAAGCTTTGTGAAACAGATAGACCACAACTTGCTGAGTGTCTCACAGATCTGTGACAAGAAATATACAGTGTTCTTTGATGACAATGCTTGCTTCATTCTGATGTCTGGCTTTAAGATTCCGAAACAATGGATCATGATCTCAGCTCCAAGAGTTAACAACTTGTATGTTCTGGATATGAGTCAAGCCATAACAGCTAAGGGGGAGGTCACTTGTTTTCTGTCTAAAGCTATAGAGAAGGAGTCTATTATGTGGCACAGACGAATGGGGCACATACACTTGAGGAAGATGAATCATCTGGTTCAGAATCAGCTTGTGGAAGGTGTCTCTGTCAAGAATTTTCATCTGAACGGCGTCTGTGTGTCATGTAAGAAAGGGAAGCAGAAGAAGAAGAAATCTCACAAACCTAAGAAGGTCAACTCAGTCAGTATGCCTCTCGAGCGGTTGCACATGGATCTGTTCGGCCCAGTCAATCGCAAAAGCAAGAATGGAGATTTATACTGTCTGGTTGTCACAGATGACTATTCAAGGTTGTCTTGGGTTGTATGCATGCAGCACAAAAGTTAGACTTTTGAGTTTTTGAAAGATCTGTTCACCAAACTAGAAAACATCTATGGGCTGAAAATCCGCAGGATTCGAAGCGCAATGGAACAGAATTCAAGAACAATGCTATGGAGTCACTATGTGCAGAAAAGGGTATTCATCACGAATTCACAGCGCGATACACTCCTCAGCAAAACGGGGTTGCAGCAAGAAAGAATCAAACTCTTATCGAGGCAGCCAGGACAATGCTCGCAGATTCAAACTTGCCTGTCATGTTTTGGAACGAGGCAGTTTACTGCACGTGTTATACTCTAAATAGGGTTCTTATGGTTAAGAGGTTCGGAAAGACTTCTTACGAACTTCTCAACCGAAGGAAACCGAACTTAGAGTTTCTGGAACCTTTCGGAGCTCCATGCACAATGTTACATCCCGATGGGAAGTTTGGTGCGAAGGCAGAGGAAGGTTTCTTTGATGGATACAGTACTCCTAACAAGAGAGTATACAACAAAAGAACCAATAACGTTGAAGATTGGCTTAATGTCGATGTTCAACGTTACACTGTCAATGCGCCGGGTGTTGGACCCGATTGGTTGTTCGACTATAAGAGTTTGTTTGATTCTTTCAACATGGATAATGTGGTAGATGATGCTGTAGCGCAAATGTATTACGAGTGTGAAAACGCAGCTAGCTCACCGCTAATGCGTCCGATCGTGGTTAATGCACCTGCGCCCGCCGCATCTGATGTCTCTGCATCCACGGGTCCCCCTGATAAAACCGCAGCAGTTGAAGTTGAGGAAGTCTTTCAGGAAGAGTCACAGATTATGGAATCTTCTTCAGATGAGGACTATACTGAATCTCGTGAAACTCTCACTGAAGAACTGGCTGGAAATGGTGAATCTGCCAATACAGCTCCAGTTCCTCCTACAGGGAATGATCAAGCTGGTCCTTCTACTTCAGCAGCTCCTGGAATTGGTCTACAGATTGATTTCACAGGTTTTAATTTGCAACCCGCTGCTCCCTCTAGTTCAAGCGCCGCAGAGAAAAATATTTCTCAGGGACTTGAAAATCTCAATCTGCACTCGGATGATCCAGTGCCGGCACATCCGGAATCTCGGATTCACGACACTCATCCACTGCAGAATGTGATTGGTGATCCAGCTGGCAGAGTAATGACACATAGTCAGCTCAGGAATGCCAGTTCAAGTGACAATTCAGCAACCCTAGCTCTTTATACGCTCCAGTTGCACGCCTTGAAGCTATCCGAATGTTCTTAGCTTATGCTTCGTACAAACGATTTAAGGTGTATCAAATGGATGTGAAAAGTGCTTTTCTGTATGGTATCGTGAAGGAAGAGGTGTATGTTGCTCAGCCACCGGGTTTTGAGGATCCGCTTCATCGTGATAAAGTTTACAAGTTGAACAAAGCGTTGTACAGACTCCATCAAGCACCGCGTGAATGGTATCAAATGCTTAGCAACTATCTTATATCCAACGGGTTCAAACGTGGACTTGTGGACTGCACCTTATTCACCAAGGAAAAGGGTGGTGACCGTCTTCTGGTACAGGTTTATGTTGATGATATTATTTTTGGGTCCACTATTGATGCTATGTGCAGGGACTTTGAAAAGCTAATGCAGGAAAAGTTTGAGATGAGCTCGATGGGGGAGATGCAATTCTTCTTAGGTCTACAAGTAGAACAACAAGAGTCAGGGATCTTCATCCACCAGACCAAATACGTGGCTGACATCTTAAGCCGGTTCCAGATGGAAGACTCTACTCCAGTAGGCACCCCAATTCAGCCCAGTCACGGGATTGGACCTGACGAGAAAGGACAAGCCGTTGATCCTTTTCTTTATCGAGCGATGATTGGCTCACTTATGTACCTCACAGCATCAAGACTTGACATTATGTTCGCGACATGTCTACTATCCAGATACCAGTCAAGGCCGAAACAGTCCCACCTGGTTGCTGTGAAGAGGATCTTACGTTATCTAAAGGGTTGTCCGACCAAAGGTCTATGGTACCCTAATGACGATAAGTTTGACCGCGTCGCCTTTAGTGATGCTGACTATGGCGGATGCAAACAAGACTTGAAATCCACATCGGCTGGATGCCAGTTTTTGGGACCAAGACTAGTCTCGTGGCAGTGCAAGAAGCAAGCCTCAGTCGCCTTATCCACCTGCGAGTCGGAATACGTAGCTGCTTCTAGCTGCTGCTCCCAGGTTCTTTGGATTTAGCAACAAATGAGAGACTACGGTTTGAAATTTCTAAATACTCCCATTCACTATGATAATGAGTCCGCTATAGCTCTCGCTAAAGAATCAGTTAAACATTCCAAGGCGAAGCATATCTTGGTTAAGTATCATTTCATACGCGATTGCTATGAAAAGAAACTTATCGATATGGTTAAAATCCACACGGATTACCAACGTGCCGATTTATTCACCAAAGCTTTTGACGGACCTCGTTTTGAGTATCTGTTAATTTTAAACGGCATTAAAGAAAAGCAGGATTAGATCCTCATCGGTAATCGTTTTTGTAAATATTTTTCTTCAAAAACAGAAAAATCCAAAAATATTGTCTTTTTTTGCAAATTTTTAGATTTTTAGGGGGAGAAAATTCAGAAAAATACAAAAACATCAGAAAATGCAAAAATCAAAAAAAAAAAAAGAGAAAATCCAAAAATCAAAAAAATGAAAAATGCAAAAATGAGTTTCTTTGGTGAAAATGGGGAAGATGATATTAACCTAACAGTCGGACTGTCTGGACCTTTATCATCTTAAAAACATTGGATTTGATAAGTAGCCTCTACAATGATATTTTGGTAGGCTCAAAATCATTTCCAAGCTCGACACGGTGATATAAACCTAAATCAACTGAGGATTGTGTGGATTAACATCGCGTTGGCATATGGTCTAAAAGCCTAAATCTTGTTGATAGAATGCCAAAATCCGAGGTTTCTGGTCTTTAAGAGGTTGGTACATCCGGGGTGAACTGGACGTCTCTCAGAATAAAATGGGGTGGCATAAGTGACGTACGTTGGGTTCGCAGCCCACAACTGAGACAACTCTTTGCCATTCCCAGAGAAAAAGAAAAGAAAAACAAAAACAGAATAAATTCTGATTAGGAGACGTCTGGGAATCCTGTAAGAGCAAAAAGATCGTGAATGCCAAAACCCTATTCTCGAAGAGAATCGCTCTAAGGTATCAAATCATATACCTAAAGCATTGTACCGTGAAAAATCAAAATATACGGTATTTGACTTGAACCCTGGTCTAGATCTCACTGGTCTCTCTGCTGCAGCGTTCTTGCAGACCTGATCACCACTGAGTCCATTCCTTGTAAATACGGATGACAACAGCTTATTCACCGGTTACGAGGAAGCTTTGTGCATTCCTTGACGCGGGGATATGTCGCGTGTGCGGGGAACATCTTTAATCAGTCTTAATATTACCTTAACGTATCTAAAGTGCCTAGCGATAAAACTTGATTTTGAGTTTAGGTGGACAACAATACTGACAGTTGTTGTAGGATGCTTTTCGGTGATTTAATCTAAAACTGAACAAATAAGGGTTCTAGTATAGTCCGTACACTTATATGATTCCCTAACTATTGAAACTCGCAAAAATATGATAGTGTATAGTTAGTTGTTTTCGTGTTTTCACTTATTTTCTATTTAATTTTATTAGATTAGCTATTCTTGATTGCCGATGATGGAAACCTAATCCATTGTAATCTTACTTCTTCAAGAATAAAACGTCGAAAATCAACTAATTGAAAATTGCGTTTTTGCCGGGTCAAAACCGTACTTTCTCTCAAGTACAGGGGTAGAAAATGAAATATTTTCAGGTATCTGAGTCATCATCTGAGTCGTGTGTTAAAACGGGTTGAAAAACGCATGTTTTGAACCTTAACGGGTCAAAAATGTGAGTTTGGTGCTGCAGGGGCAATTTGGTAATTTGTGTGAAATGTTTACACTCTTGTGTGCCTAATCGCCTTCGTGAACAGGCGAGTATGACCCAATCGTGTATTATTTTAGACATCTACAGGCCAATCGTGTGTGAGAACTAGCGATTAGGACCTGTGTGCCTTTATCACACGTTTAGACCTTATACACGATTAGGCACTCTAATCGCATTCGGGTAAGAGCGATTAGAGGAATACTTTCCCAACTCGCATCACTGTAGCAGGCGATTACAGTCCTAACCGTGTGTATGGGTAGGCGATTACGGGACTGTATAAAAGGGTATCCTTATTCTCTTCTCTTCATTTTTCAAACTTCAAGAACTGTGCAAACGTTTTTCCCTCTAATCCGACCCTAAACAAAGCCTTGCCAAAATTTCTTTTGATCTTGAAACTTATTCTACACTACTAAGGTAATAATCTTACAAAGTTTCAGATCCTAACAACAAGTTTTAAGGGTTTAAATCTGTTCTATATGAGTTGAAACCCTAACTAACCTATATTCGACCTTTTGGATCTAAAACCTGTTTGTTAAGGGATAATGTTGATGAGGGTTGCTTTATCGGCACTCTTAGATGTTGTTTGAACCAAAACTTCAATCTAAAACAACCCCGAATCAAAAACCCCAAATTTTTTAGTCAAGAACCCTAGTTTTGAAAACCGGATCAATTGACCCTCAATATGAACTTGAAACTGAAAAATTAGTTAGGGGTTATTCTAATTGGTGGGTTTAGGGTATAATGTGACAAAAATCCAGACCCAAAATGACCCATTTCAAATTTGACAAAATTGGTGAAGAAGGTGAACTGTCACGCGATTAGGCTTCCTAATCGTGTGAACAGTAACACGATTGGGGAGGTTGTTTGTCTAATCGCCTATGAAATCATGCGATTGGACCCTAATCGTGCCTTATTGTATGCGATTACATGGTGTAATTGCCTATAGGCATCTGTTGACCAATGTTTGTCAAACTTAGTCCGTTTTTGTCCGTTTTTCATATCTTTGATCTGTTTGTGATAAACTTGTCGTGTTTTGCCTTATAGAATCATGCAGTACGGGACGTCTCCTAAGCACAACTGATGTGCCTTTCTTGGACCCATCAAGAAGGCGAACTGCAAAAAGTATGAAGGCGTGATCGAGTTTCTGAAGCGCTCGAAGATCAATTATGCTATATCTGTGGAATACGCGGTGTACAAGAATATTCTCCAAGAATTTATCAGAATGCAAGCATTGATGTCAACACGAAGCCGCCTACCATTAAAAGCACAGTGCAAAGAAAGGACGTGATAATCACTGAAGACTTGGTTTGTGAGATTCTCAAGTTCAAAGATGATAAAGACGATCCTATAGTATTTGACTCTATTCTGATACGTGGCGGGTTTCTGAGAATGAAGTATGCTGACGATGTTAGAGCGCAGAAGATGCAGCAAAAGGGGAATTTGCCACCAGAGTTGAAGTATTTGACACACGTTGTTCTAAAGTGTATCGGTCCTCGCAAAGGAACATTCGATGCGATCCGAGACACTCTAGCTTCAGCGATTGTGGCCTTAACGTTGAACAAGCCGTTCAACTTCTCTAGAATGATTATGCATCACTTGAAGGAAGTGATTCTGCAGAAAACAGCAAAGAAACCCTTCATTGTTTATCCTCGCTTTCTGCAGATGATCCTCGATAATCAGATTCCCAACTTGGTGAAAGATCCTAGAGAGCTTATTACAATCAAGAAGATTATGAAGCTGAAATGAAAAGAATGTCGTCATACAAGAATAGACCGAAGTCTGAATATCCACCAAGCCGTCGTTTGTATGGGCTTCTTGCTAAAAAGGATTTTGAGGCACCACCAGGCAACAGGTGGAGGCATGACGACAGCGAATCAGAAGATGATATTCAAATTCACAGACAGGTTTTCAAGGATGGTGATAATATTGGCAGACCTACTGAGGTATTGGGAGCCAATACTCCGGGGAATACGGCTGACGCAGAATTGAGACACGACGATGACATGTTTGATCTTACGTCTCTAGATGTTGATGAACCCTCTAGTTCAGGCAAAGGTAAAGAAATGCTAGATGAAGGCCCAGTTAATATCACAGATGTAGATGATGATGACGACTCAGAAGATATAGATGATGATTCCCCTGAAACATTTGCTGCAAAGCAAGAGAGAATCAAGAAACAATTAGAAGAGGAGAAAGCTCGCGTAGCTGAGGCGAGAGATCTTGCACAGGATCCCACATAAACTCTTGAACATGGTGATGATATTATTGCTGACATTGATGCAGAACTCAGCACGCCTCCTCCTCAGAAGAGACAAAAGTCAAAGGCAACGAAAGAAGGTAGGGGACAGAAGAGAATGGCAGGGAAACAACTTGCGGCTGAAAAGACTCCCAAGAGATCCAAGTCAAGACGTGCGACTTTGAATCTCCCAGAGACTTTCGGTACTCCTTCTTCTCCTGCCGTTACAACAACAGCAACAGAAACAACAACAGCAGCAGCAACCACTTCAGTTCCTATATCAGTCAGCGCAGCTATGCCTGCGAGAGCCACTATGTCAATGCCCTCTTCGGTAATCTTCACTGGACAAGTCTCAGTTACCGTTGAAGCGACTAGCTCTCAGATTGTCTCGAATCCGGTTGGTGATAGAATCCGGAAGTTAAGGGAAAAAGCGAGATCGTCAACTTCTAAGCCTACCGATCAGCCTACATCTTCTTTTGCTCCAGCATCAAATGAACAACTGCAATGCCAAGTCAGCGAACTTACTGCTATAGTAGCTGCACAAGCGCGTGAGATGGCTGAGCTTCGAAGCAAGAATGCCACAATCAAAGAAAATGAAACGGCTATGTTAGAGTTGATCGGCGAGACAATTAATTCGAACAAAGAGCTACAAGCAACTGTCGACGCACTTACATTGTCTAATCAGCAAATCATAGAGTCGAACAGGCAGCTTATGGAATCACACCAGCAGCTGATGCAGTCAAACCAAAGCACCTTGGCGAGACTCACAGGTGTTGAATCAAAGTACAGTGATCTTCAGCTTGCTAATGCCAACAACGAGCGTCGAATCACTAAATACAAGAAGCAGAATACAAGGCTGAGGACTAGGTTAAATGAGTTAGCTGGAACTCAACCTAGACTCACAGGTGGTTCGGAAGCTGGGGCTAGTACTGGTGCTGGTGGTGATGATGAAGATAGTATTGAAGAAGATGATGATGATGAGGATGACGATGATGAGTCTGATGATGATGATGGTGACGATTCTGGTAAAGGTGGAGATGGTGGTGATCCTGGAGCCACAGGTGGTGGCGGATCATCAGGTGGATCTGGGTCAAGGCGTTCTAAGAAGAGTCATGACAGGAAGGGCAATGATCCCGAAGCAGGTTCTTCTGCTCAGGGGGAGCCTGCGCCTTTCAAGAACAAGATCCAAGAGCTGCGGGACAAAATGAAGAAAGCCGTAGTTCAAGTTGAGTATGTGGAGCCTTTGAATAGTTATTTTGCTTATGATGATGAAGGCAACTTGCTCCCTCCACCTGCTATGCTAGAGTATGATTTAGAAGAAGGTGAGATACCTCTTGAGATGACATCTGATGACATGGCAAAGGTGTACGGCTTCGCACATGGAGAATCTTCCAGTGCAAGTCAAAGTATTCCACCAGAGATGCATCCAGAAAACAACGAGGTGAATCTCGAAGAAGGAACCAGTGTGCCGACACCTAAGTATGTTGTGGATGATTCGTGCGCTGGAATTCCTAATATCACTGAAGAGATGATGCATGAGGCTGAGGAAAAATTGAAGTCTGATTCTACTGCAGTTCCTGATGAAGTGAAAGCAAGACAGGACAAGATCAGAGAGCGATATCCCCAATGGTTTAAGCCCGAAGAGAAAAGAAAGACTGTCGAGCGAGCATCAATCTTCAAGAAGCGATTGTCGAAGATGTCTGGCAATGTGATCAGTTGGGCTTATGTGAGTCATACTAGGATGCTCGGGGTTAAGTGGCAGGAAGGTGTATTGTATTTTCAGCAGTTCAAAGATGTACAAGGGAAAAGCTCCTCCTCTTCAGGGTTTCTACACAAAGCTGAAAAGAGAAAGCATAGAGGCATGGGAAGAACTCACGCCTCAGTATCCAAGATCTTATCAGACAGACAAGATTCATCAGTTCACCCTGAAGCCGATTTGGGAACATAAGATCAAGCCACCAAAATGTGTTTCGAAGATTCCAATCGTCCCAGTGGAACAAGACTTCTCCTCCAAACTGTATTATTGGCATTATGATGCAGCTACTACCGAGGCAGTGATCGTCTTAAGCAACAGTCCTAATCCGTGCAGGAAAATCAGGATTTGGGACCCGATGTGGCTGATTAACTGTTCAGAGAAGGATGTGGAAACGCTGTACCTGTATCCTATCCAGCATTTACCTGATGAAGCGGATCAAGCGATGAAGTTTCAGAGAGTGATTCGTTTCTGCTACGCCAACAAAGTCCATGCTGGATGCGACTGGTCAAGAATTACGAGGATCAGGACAACGTCAAGTTAAAGAAGAAGACTGAAGATGCTGCTAGTTTTGTTTAGCTATGTTTGTTTTTCTGTTTTCGAGTCTGTAAAGTTGTTTGCTTTGGTATAAACATTGTCTTTTGCTATCTCTGTACATATACTAGCCTGGTCCAAGGGGGAGTCTGTTAGTACATGATGTCCCTAGGCTAGTATATTGGATGTTTGGACGTATTTCGGGGTGTTTGGAGACGTTTATACGCGTTTTGGGGTGTTCGAGAAGCTATAGGCGATTAGGAGATGGGTATAGGCGATTAGGGCCTATACCACATCACTATTCATGAGATTGGTAAGCTTCTGTAGGCGATTAAGGCCTAATCACCTGTACTAGCATGTCTCATAGCTGCCCAATCGCCTATAGGGTGCTGTTCGTATCCGGGAGGTATAAATAGACCTATTCTCAACCCTAGAGTTCAGTTTTTGCTACACACACTCTCCAAACACCCTCCCCTGGTCTGAGATTGCTTGGTTTGATCATTGTACACCTGCGTTCTGTTTTAATGATATAAAAGTTAATCTTTTGACCCGTTTGTGTGTTGTAACTACTCGTTTATCTTGGTTTCATCGTTGTTTCTGTTATTAAAGCATATTCAAGGGATTCCGCACCTTGAGTATAAACCCCGTGATTGTCGGGTGACGCGTTCATCGGTCCTAACAAATGCCATGCGCCCAATACCCTGCGCCCCAAGAACGACCTGCTCCTAGTAACCTCCGCATGGCCATTTCAGAAGTGCGCAATTGACATTGTGGGACCGTTTCTGATGACAACGGGTAAGAGAAAGTACCTAATAGTCACCATCGACTATTTCACAAAATGGGTGGAGGCCAAGCCGCTTGCAGAAATCACAGCCAAGCAAGTGAAAAAGTTTATATAGGAGTTTATCATCTGTCGTTTTGGCCTACCTATGACGTCGTCATGGATAACGGGACCCAATTTGCAGACAAAGGGTTAATTTAGACTTGCTAGAAGAGCGCCAAGACTTGGCAGCTGTAGGAGAGGCAAATTACCAAAAACAACAAGAGAAGTATTACAACGCCAAGGTCAAACTCAACGCCTTCAAGACGGGAGAGTTCGTATTCAGGAACAATGAAGCCAGCGGCGCGATACCCCAAGGAAAACTGACACCTACCTGGGAGGGACTATACCGCATTGCGAAGGTCCTCGGCAAAGGAGCCTACAAACTGGCAACACTAGAAGACAAGCCTGTTCCGCGCATGTGGAATGCAGCCCAGCTACGAAAATGCTATATGTAATTGATTTGTGATTTTAATGAAGGCTATTTAAGCCATGTCATGGAATGAATGCACCCAACTTTCCGTTCCAAACGTCTATTTTACGGTCATTCATCCGCTTCATAAATACCAAATCAACATCAAACATAGCACAAAACCCAAACTAAACATTGTATGGCTAAGATACAATGTCCAAACTAAAATTGCATGCTTAAGATGCAATTCTCTAAACGCGCAATGCATAGTTATAATGCACTGCGCACACTAAACGTTGCATAGTTAAAATGCAACGTCCTAAACTAAACATTGTATGGTTAAGATACAATGTCCTAAACTAAAATTGCATGGTTAAGATGCAATTCCTTAAACGCGCAGTGCATAGTTAAAATGCATTGCGCACACTAAACGTTGCATAGTTAAAATGCAACGTCCTAAACTAAACATTGTATGGTTAAGATACAATGTCCTAAACTAAATTGCATGGTTATGATGCAATTCCTTAAACGCGCAGTGCATAGTTAAAATGCAATGTCCTAAACTAGACATTGTATGGTTAAGATACAATGTCGTAAACTAAAATTGCATGGTTAAGATGCAATTCCTTAAACGCGTAGTGCATAGTGAAAATGCACTGCGCACACTAAACGTTGCATAGTTAAAATGCAACATCCTAAACTAAACATTGTATGGTTAAGATACAATGTCCAAACCAACATTGTATGATTAAGATACAGTGTCTAAACTAAAAATTGCACTGTTAACTTGCAATCTCCTAAACTCTGCATTATATGGTTCATACACAAGGCGCAAACCGACTAACCATCGCATAGTAAAATATAAACAATCAAACAACCTATTCTAGAAGTCGTCACAAACTATGCTACAAACAGCGCAATAGCAATGGATACATGATCGTTTAAGCGCATCTGCAACGAAACAAACACATTGCAAGAAAAAACTGCACACGCAGAGTAAAGCATTTAAATTAAGATGTCTTAACAACCAAACTAAACACATGACATCAGTTAAATGAGTTGACATTGTACTTGAGAAATTACAGACAAAACAAGACAAAACCAGGAGGGCCATCAAGCTTTAAAATCCGATGAAGCATCACTATACTCATCCTCCTCAGAGTCTGACAACTCCAACTTTTCACTCGCCTCAGGTTGATCACCCCCCGCCTCTAAATCCTTCTGCACCTTCAGCATTGCATACTTGCGTCGTGTGTGCACGAGACCCTGCTTCTCAAAAGACTGTCTCAACCCATAACATGTAGGTTGATCTCGGTGGCTAATGACAAAATAAACCAACTCCAGATTCAAGCGATCGTACTCCGCAGCCGTCTTCGCAAGGACGGCGTCAAGGTCTTTATTGTACAACGCGAATTGTTCAAGCGCCTTGCCATCCTTCGCATGTTGGTACTCCTCGAGGAACCCTGCTTTGAACCCAACAAGCTTCGCAGAAGTGTTGACCGCTGCCACAACCTTGCACACCTCATCGCAGTTCTTGACATAATGAGCAACCTGCAAATATGAAAGTTAAGCATTTATTATAACATAAAGTGAGAATAATAAGGAAACTAAAGGAGAAGATCAAGGCAAACCTCAGGGACACAACAGCTGAGCAACCACTCACGGTCCTCATGCGCCAGACGCGCCTCTTCGCGAGTGTCCAACACCTCCCCCACGAAATCAGCATTCTGCTGCTGCAACACCAAGTTGCGATCCTCCACTTCCGCCTTCTCCTTCTCCAACTGAACAATCTCAGCATCTTTCTCTCTCAACCTCTCCCGGGCTTCAACTAGAGCCTCGTTGTGCTGCTTGAGAACATCATTGAGGTTCAAGATCTCTTTGGACGCCTCGCTATACTTCTGCGTCGCATCATTTTCTCGAGCCGCCGCAGACTCTAGCCTTTTGTTGGTTTTGGCACAAGCCTCAACCCACTGCTTCTCTCTCTCATAATGGTGATCCTGAACCTTATCCCTCTCCTCGCGAAAAGTGACGGTGTTCCATTTTGCCATTTCAACTCGTGACTCAACCTGTCACGCTTCTCACAAACACTCTTCATCTGCTGATCATACCTATCCCGCTCATGGGTCAAGGACCCCCACTGACGAGCAATCTCAGCTAAAGTAGATAGCATGTTCACTACGCTTATCACATGATCGTCAAGCAGCTCATTGCGTGGGCGAGTAGCCTGGTGCTCGCGCTCAGCTGGGGGGATAAGATTAGCCAAAAACTTATGACAATTCTCCACATCCAAAAACCGGGCACCCGGAGTCAGCGCCTAACTAGGAACAAACACTCCACTTGTGCCGACCCCAACCTCAGACCTTGACGCACTAGAGAAGCTGCCGACTGGTTCAGCAGTCACTCTCTTCTCCTCAGACTCATCTTCGACATAATCTAAACCCCGCCCATCACCCTCACTGATGTCAGTCGGAGACACCCGACCGGTACCCATCTCCATCTCTACACCCTCCGGCTCTTTGGGGTCAGTTAAATGGATAGTGGCCGGAGATGCTTGGGGTGTAGGTTGGCGAGTGGGTGATGGCACCAACGGTGTAGGCTGGCGGGGAGGCGGAGACTGCGGCGGCGGGTCATCTTGCAATGGAGACTAGACAGGTGTAACACCCCACCCGAAACCCGGGTGATCATGCACGGTTGATACCTGACTTAGTAGCGGAAGCACAACTTTACTGGTAAACTTGCTAATCCTGCGACATATATTTAAAAAGTTTTTACGTCAGCTTATGCTGGTGAGCTCATGCATAGTTGTATGAAAACATTCATTTAATATCATCAACAACAATACGGATTTTATTTACAATACACATACTTGAGTTGACACATACTTTAGTAATCTACGTGTGTACGCCTTTGCTTTTATAGGTGCGGGTATACATCCCATACACCCTACAGATTAAACAGATACCCGTACTGGGTTGGCATACTAACTTACTATTGTTATTGTATTTTACTACTGGGCATCCCATACTGGGAAGGCTCACTGCGGTTTCCCCAGCCTCAATACAAGATGGTGGCATACTGCCTTACTATTATGATTGTATTTTACTACTGGGCAACCCATACTGGGAAGGCTCACTGCGGTTCCCCCAGCCTCAATACAAGACGGTGGCGTACTGCCTATTATGAGCATATTTTACTACTGGGCAACCCATACTGGGAAGGCTCACTGCGGTTCCCCCAGCCTCAATACCTCATTATGAATCCATGGATCCAGTACCCCCTAATACCCATGCATGTATGACACATAACATTATTTATTTACTCTGGTGAGGTGTGTTGTCGGCCTTACATGGTCTCAACACATCCTTCACCTCACATCTATTATTCATACAAACATACATTATAATTTTAGGAAAAACAATCATGATACTCATATACAATTGATGATACAAGTATATGTCACAGTTTTGAAAAAAGTCATGATAACTCACCCGTTCAACGATGTTTAACAGTTGCTCAACACTTGCTAGTATAACCAGGTAATACCTCAGGGTCCTGCTACAATTATATAATTCTAGGTTAGGTAAGGGTATGCCTAACTAGTTATTATTATGGTTAGATATTGGTTAACACTGCCTTGTTTAAGCATGGGTGATCAGTCCATGCCTAACTAAGGCTAGGCTACGCAATACCCATCCTTAATAATAATAATCCTAACACCTAAAAATAATAATACTAAACTACCACTAATAATAAAAATAATAAATGAACTAAACATAACTTAAACGGAAACATACCTCAAAACTATCTACGCCAAGCTGATATAGAGTCTCCCTACTCGGGCTCCTACTCGTATTTCAAAAACGACTAATAACAACACCCAACGGGGTATCGTAAGTTAGGGATCCTCTATACTAGAGTGTTCCCAAAAGTAACTGCCGCTAAAGGAATACCATCTATTCCTATTTATAGGAAAGGCTGGACGGTGAGTTTATTATTGGAGTCGATGTGGGATCTTATCAAGCTAGCACACACCTCCATTTACTTCTTCATTTCGATATGGGACACAAGAAACTCTATTTTCCTAAAGCTTCGATGTGGAATCAGCTACATAAATATTCCCACGTACACTACATATTACAATCCTTCAATTGTTAACTTAATAATATATAACACTTTTTATTTCTTTTTGATTGAATCCGGTGTGGGACAGCCCATGCTAACACACATCCCCAATTCTCTTTTGAGTTTGATATGAGATTCTAAATAATTATGTCCTCATACGTGTATATATATAGATATATATAGATTGAAAATCTCATTTGTTTAGTTATGTTATTATATTATATTTAGTTGCTTTACTCGTTTTTCTCGTATAACTTCTAAACTATAATGTTTTTACAAACTTTCAAATATACTCTTAAGACGAGCTAATTTTTATCTATGCGTCAACCTAAGTTTTATTAAAAACGGAGTAAGGTTCAAATATAATATACGTTATTATTATTACTAAATGGTCTCTTATACTAGCTCGAGTTCGTCTGAGTATCTCATATTTCAAATAACCATCTTACTCGTTCGACAATATATAAGTTCCATAATTTTTATTTTGTCCACAAAAATGGGGTGTTACAACTCTACCCCCCTTAAATTAGGTTTCGTCCTCGAAACCTGACAAATCATGAATAACCAAGGGTAAGATTTCTTCATCTACTCTCCACCTTTCCATGTAACATTTGATTATTTTGTATGTTACATTATACTCATACTCGTTTTATTGTCCTATGACATAACTACTATATCTTATCAGTCGTTAAGTAGATGATATCATTCTCGTCTAACTTAACTTTTCAAACTTCCGTCTTATAGGCGGGACTTATAGATCTTATCCTATACAATGTTTCCTTGGTTGCATCCTCAATACTGACTTAGTAACTATTATCAGATGATAAACTAATTGATGGTAGATGGTTGTCTTAATTACCCTCTAATCCGATTACACGTCTACAGAGCATTTCCTATATATATATATATATATATATACTAGCAAATAACTTTAACCGAGTCTTGATGCCTATTTTTCTTGATCTTCCTCTAGTATCTAGAGGTAACACCATAGACACAGATACTCCATGTCTCGGGATTGTCCTTCTGATTGATTGACATTACCAGTTTGTGCATTCGCCATTATCTTAGCCACTTCCATAGCTATACTGCGGATATCTTCAGCATTTAAATGCATGCTCGTACTAGATCGGGATCTAACACTGTGGGAGGGAGTTCGGGCCCTATGAGAACCTTCTTCTCTCCTATTACTACTTTGTTCCTGTTGAGACCCTTCTTCATCTCTATGTTCAGACATTGTCTCTTCCTATAGGCATGTAGCTATATAAAAGTTACTGGTATGTATTTAACATTTTTACAATATAACAATTATATTACACAACATACATATAGGACAACTTTGGCATTAAGAAGACATAAACCACTTATTCTTGCCATACTTAAGGAACCCAATGAGTATATTTCCTATGTAGAACTTGCTCCTCTTTATAATTTGTCTAGCTTACGTCCGATACTTATCTTATACAGCTCTACTGGTTAAAGCTTAGGTATTCCTACAATACCTAATTCGCTAAAACCTCAGGCTCTGATACCAACTGTAACACCCCACCCGAAACCCGGGTGATCATGCACGGTTGATACCTGACTTAGCAGCGGAAGCACAACTTTACTGGTAAACTTGCTAATCCTGCGACATATATTTAAAAAGTTTTTACGTCAGCTTATGCTGGTGAGCTCATGCATAGTTGTATGAAAACATTCATTTAATATCATCAACAACAATAATACGGATTTTATTTACAATACACATACTTGAGTTGACACATACTTTAGTAATCTACGTGTGTACGCCTTTGCTTTTATAGGTGCGGGTATACATCCCATACACCCTACAGATTAAACAGATACCCGTACTGGGTTGGCATACTGACTTACTATTGTTATTGTATTTTACTACTGGGCATCCCATACTGGGAAGGCTCACTGCGGTTTCCCCAGCCTCAATACAAGATGGTGGCATACTGCCTTACTATTATGATTGTATTTTACTACTGGGCAACCCATACTGGGAAGGCTCACTGCGGTTCCCCCAGCCTCAATACAAGACGGTGGCGTACTGCCTATTATGAGCATATTTTACTACTGGGCAACCCATACTGGGAAGGCTCACTGCGGTTCCCCCAGCCTCAATACCTCATTATGAATCCATGGATCCAGTACCCCCTAATACCCATGCATGTATGATACATAACATTATTTATTTACTCTGGTGAGGTGTGTTGTCGGCCTTACATGGTCTCAACACATCCTTCACCTCACATCTATTATTCATACAAACATACATTATAATTTTAGGAAAAACAATCATGATACTCATATACAATTGATGATACAAGTATATGTCACAGTTTTGGAAAAAGTCATGATAACTCACCCGTTCAACGATGTTTAACAGTTGCTCAACACTTGCTAGTATAACCAGGTAATACCTCAGGGTCCTGCTACAATTATATAATTCTAGGTTAGGTAAGGGTATGCCTAACTAGTTATTATTATGGTTAGATATTGGTTAACACTGCCTTGTTTAAGCATGGGTGATCAGTCCATGCCTAACTAAGGCTAGGCTACGCAATACCCATCCTTAATAATAATAATCCTAACACCTAAAAATAATAATACTAAACTACCACTAATAATAAAAATAATAAATGAACTAAACATAACTTAAACGGAAACATACCTCAAAACTATCTACGCCAAGCTGATATAGAGTCTCCCTACTCGGGCTCCTACTCGTATTTCAAAAACGACTAATAAAAACACCCAACGGGGTATCGTAAGTTAGGGATCCTCTATACTAGAGTGTTCCCAAAAGTAACTGCCGCTAAAGGAATACCATCTATTCCTATTTATAGGAAAGGCTGGACGGTGAGTTTATTATTGGAGTCGATGTGGGATCTTATCAAGCTAGCACACACCTCCATTTACTTCTTCATTTCGATATGGGACACAAGAAACTCTATTTTCCTAAAGCTTCGATGTGGAATCAGCTACATAAATATTCCCACGTACACTACATATTACAATCCTTCAATTGTTAACTTAATAATAATAATATATAACACTTTTCATTTCTTTTTGATTGAATCCGGTGTGGGACAGCCCATGCTAACACACATCCCCAATTCTCTTTTGAGTTTGATATGAGATTCTAAATAATTATGTCCTCATACGTGTATATATATAGATATATATAGATTGAAAATCTCATTTGTTTAGTTATGTTATTATATTATATTTAGTTGCTTTACTCGTTTTTCTCGTATAACTTCTAAACTATAATGTTTTTACAAACTTTCAAATATACTCTTAAGACGAGCTAATTTTTATCTATGCGTCAACCTAAGTTTTATTAAAAACGGAGTAAGGTTCAAATATAATATACGTTATTATTATTACTAAATGGTCTCTTATACTAGCTCGAGTTCGTCTGAGTATCTCATATTTCAAATAACCATCTTACTCGTTCGACAATATATAAGTTCCATAATTTTTATTTTGTCCACAAAAATGGGGTGTTACAACAGGTGGAGTAGGGGGACGTGCCTCTGGAGAAGGAGTTTTCTGCTTCTCAATTGGGTTGATTGTAAATCCTTCAGCGAAAACAGCAGTGGCAACGCTCCCCTGCGCACCCTCTCCCATCAAGTCAGCTGCGCATGAAAAAACACAAGTAAATAAACAGCAAGTGTAAAACAAAGAACCAACGTAAAGGAAAGGTAAGACGCACGTACCAAGAAAACTGTCCTCCGCACTGTGGACGATGTAGTCATCCACCTCAGTCTCTTCATCGTTGTCGTCCACCACTAAGACAGGCGAAGGCACCCTACCACTACCGCCTGCGGACGACACATGCGGACATGAATATGCGTGCGAGTCAGATGACTCGTCACTCGAGATAAAAATAAATGGATACCTCATCCGCATAAAGATGTTAATGGGTGATAAAAATAAATGGATACCTCATCCGCATAAAGATGTTGATGGGTGAAGGGTTGGCAAAAAGCGGAGAGGACTCACCTGCTTCAGTAATAAGCAGCTGCGATTGGTCCTTCGCCTGCTCGGCATCATCAAGCTGAGGGCGCACCAAGGTATCCCATGCCTTCTCCAAGATAAACAGCTCGTTGCCCGCCAACTCCTTGAAAATGAAGCCCATGTTATCTCCACCCAGCAACAAGCTATACAAACTTTCAACCTCTGTGAAAAAACAACAAGGGGAAATGAGTTCGTAAAACAAACCAAATACAAAAAGCAACACAAGGGTATATGAAGGAAACTAACCTTTGCCATCCTCAGTAAGACGGGGATTTCGACCCTTAACATCATACTTCATGCTCATCCCGGCCATGACGAGCGCAGTCTCAGGGATATTGCAAACGTCCATAGGGTGACTGGTCAATGACTTAAACCACTTTTGCTCCTTGTAGTTAATGAGCACAACCTTGCCAACTCCCTCTTTAGGGTCCAGATGACCCATTTTAATCGGAACAACGCCTTCATTGATCAAAAAGAATTTAGGCTTCCACTTCCTAAAACATTTAACACCAGCCTTTGCACAAGAAGGCATCCAAGCATGTGGACGACAAGAGAGCCAACTCTCCACGAAACACAAACTGTAAAAAACATAGAGCATGTCCACCAAGGGTTCTATCTTCTGCGCATGGCAGCAAAACTCGAAGAACATCAGTCGAGACATCAAACCTGGGTGGATCTGGTTTATATGAACACCCACGGCCTGTATAAAAGTACTTAAGAATTTGGTGATTGGAACCCTAAAATTACAATCCCTAAAGTATGAGGCATATAGGCCAATCTTCCCGACTGGTGGCTCAAGTATGTTTTTCCCCGGCACAGGAACTTCAACACCATATGAGCAGGGAAAACCACAATCCTTACGGAACCTCCTAAACTCATCCTTGGTCCACACCGCCGTTACCTCACCCACAAGCGGCAGACCCTTCTTTGAACCATCATCGGATTTCCTACTACTCTTACTAAAATTTATGAATTCTCTGAGTATTGAAAGAAAATGAAGAGCATAAATGAAGAACTTTTTGAGGAAAAGTTGAAAGAAAAATTTGTGAAATTTTGGTGAAGTGTGTGAAGGAAAGAAGGTGGAAAGATGGATTAAATAGGGAGAAGCCACGTTTTTTTGACGATTATAGTCGTGTGGCACGACCGTCGAATGGAAAAATGACACGTCACAGAAAGAGAAAAAGGTGTCGCACGAAACGACAGCTGGGACCCACCACGTCTCTGACACAGTACAACTGTCAGAGACTTTTCGACTACCAACCTGTCATTTCACCTACGCGCCCTAACAGTTTTGATGTGGGCATTAATTACTGACGTGCGCCATATTCCCACTTGCAACAACACCGCACATCTAGCGCAGTGTGCCAAACAAGAGCACAGATAACCCCCGCAACTGCAATTTTTGTTTTCTCTAATCCAGCATCCTGCACGCTGCGCATACAGAATACTAGACTAGGGGCACTTGAAGAGATATGTATTCGCGCATGCGCACGGCCCCACATCTCCACATACGTCAGCACACTGCGCTAACGTGGACTTCTAGAAGCCTGCGCATGAGACCTCGTACATGACAGCTGCTATCTGACAAGGAAAAGGACACACAGCCCATCAGAGGCGATTATTCCCTGCTCCACGATCACCTACAGGTACGAGGTACAGAAAAGGACAGAAAGGACAATCACAGGACACGTGCACCAATCGCAAAGCGACAACGCCAACAGTGACAACGTTCGGCGATCGTACAACCAGCTGTCATTCCTTCTCCAGCCACTCACAGGCCACCTCAGGGGCCTATAAATAATTCTCTCCATCCCAGGAGAAAGGGTATTCAACCTTCGAGATAAAAACCTTTGGAGAACTCGTCATATAGTTGGGAAGGATAGGTTATAGTCGAAACGCTGTAACGATCTTGTATTTGAGTCTTGTATTGTCCGAACAGTCATTAATAAGAATTATATCTCTATTTGTGCTCTTATATCTTGATTGTTATATTGGTGTTTCTTCAAATATATTCCTAAGGATTAAGTATTTTCATCATTTCAATCCAAATTTTTTATTTTGTCCTTTGGACATGAGCTTTCCTTTTTGTTGTCATTTTGATGGTTTAATATAGTGGTTTTAACATATGCAATGTGAACGAAACTATTAAACCACAGTTTGTCAAAATGTATGAATCTCATACCAGCTGAATCTGTCCATTCGTTTCGGTTTAAACATTTTATCTGTTTTTGTAGGTTTATGAACACTTTTAAATGAGATGAATACCAGGTCAAATATCATGGTTTTTTTTAAGTTAGATAATTTTACAGTAATAAATATGATTTAGAAAATGAATTCGTGAATCGTGATGTATCATTTTTTTCTTCAAAACTCACGGAGTGTAAATTATTCATTAAGGTTAGACAAACTACCACGTTGTTTCTGGGTCCAAAAACTAGTTCAGCATACAATGCACCCCATAGAACCGACACTATCGGTTCGGGAGTGGGCCTCATCGAACACCAAAAATACTATTCATATACGCCTATGTCTATGGAACAACGTATTGTTTTTTGGCGAGCGGCGACACCCACATGGGTCTCCCTCAAAGAAAAAAACTGGTTCTAGTACATTGCGAGGGTTTCACCCCGAGTAGCTTACCGTTACCCATGCATCCATCTTATTACTTCCCAAATTTCCATATGCTACAACACAATTTAAGACGAACTTATCTTTCCTCAAGGTTTAAAACATTTAAAAACACGTTAAAAGGGGTCGTGAAACTCACATTAACCATAACAACAATCCTAGAGAATAGCGGTTGGTTCGAGTCCACAACCTACAAGTGTCCTAGACGTATAAGATACCTAGATCTATAATGTGTGTTTAACGGATAAGTTGTTTCCTCAACTCACAACACCACCATATGGGTTTAAGTCTCGTACCGTTGGTCATGGATTACCCTTGTTAAGTTATTAATAACTTAAATTTTATGACTGCAGATGTTATTCTCAAATTAGTCAGGTTCGTCACTGCGAACCTCGATCACCGTTCAATTTCCTACACACATCGCGATCGTTAACATCCCGTTCACATCTCCGATTTGACTCACTTTACTGTACGCTTATCATCCCGCGAATAATGAACTTGGATCTTGTTGATTGAGACTTTAGTTTCCCGTTAAGTATTTTCTTAATATTTTTCGTAAGTATTTATGACACACGGTTACATACAATATATATATATATATATATATATATATATATATATATATATATATAGGTCAAGTTATTCTATATAGTTTAACGAAAATGAGAAGGGTGAGAAGGATTCAAAAAATACAATAGATCATGAAATATGACACAATGAGCCACAAAAATATAACGCAGTGCCAAAAAATATAACACAATGAATTGAAAAAATGACACAATGATGAAAATAAGAAAATGCTGAAGAAGATCAGAGAAAATTTACTGAAACATATGTGAAAGAGCGGATATTCAACCAGGTCAAGTACTTCTCTGATCCCATCAGTGAAGAATTAAGAAGAATCATTGGGAGACCTCCATCACCAAACTCATCATCAATAAACTTGCAACCCAAAAATCCATCAGACTCAAAAATTCTAAAATGGAAGGTTGACAAAGCCACCCATGAATTGACATTGCTCAGCTCTAATGGAAAGATCCAAAAACTCTCCATGGATGATGCATACAGTCTGAGTGCACATGACCTCATGGATCTTATGAGTTTGGAACTTGAAAGGGAAGTTGATGATCTCTATTCCTTTGACTTTGAACTTCAATTGAAGGGTAAAATTAGAGAGAGTCTGATGAGGAATAAAGATCAAGAATAAAGACTAGTTTTGGCATCATCTGTTCTAGAGGGAGATTGTTGGGTCTGCTGACCTGGAAAAGAACAGATGATTGAAAGCCAAAATATTCTAATTACTGATCATCAATAAAACAGTGCTCTTCCCAAACGACTGATGACTCTAACTGCGGACAACTAAAGTGCTGCTGAACCAAAGTGCTGCTTATTGAAGATAAAAACTGATGAACAAAGTGCTGACAAGGTATAAAGACAAAGTGCTGACCAAGATCAAAGGTCTGCTAGAGCCAACAACACTTAGGCTCCAGTATATGTTGAAGACTATCAGAGGTTTCCTATCAGTTGTCTAGTTATCAGTGGTTTATTCAATGTAACAGTAGTTTAGTCTAGCAGATGTTTTATGTTGTTAAGGTAGTTAGCTGTCACTGTCTAAGGTGACATCAGTCCTAGGTCATCAGTGCTTTCGTTTGTCTATAAATAGAACAGTGCATGTACTGTTCTATTCATCACTTCACACATTCTCTGCACAAACAAAGTATTGAGTGATCAGGCTGAGGGGGAACATTGTAATAACTTGTACTAATCTGTGATGACGAATGAAAAGTACTTGTTTGAAAACAATTGTTCAATTTGTTAAGATTACATAGTTTATTTCCGCTGAACTTACCATTTTAGTATTCATTCATCTTTCATACTTAAACATCTTAACAAATCAAACTCTCAGATACTAACAGAACTTGATCTATTTGTCTATTCAGATCGACTACCTTAACCTTAAGTTGGTCTATTTCAGCATTTTTCTTAGCAATCACTTCTTGTTTATCAACTAAGCCCAACTGTGTTAGGTTAAGATAATTTATCTTTTCCCTAAGGGTATAGTTAAGTTCTTGTAGATCATTCTTAGCAGCATTAAGGGAGGTTTTTAGGTTCCCTTCTCTAATCTTATTGCCTATGTTAAACTCTTTCTCTTTGTATAGAAGCACAACTAACTCAGTATTATGCTCAGCTACTTTATCATTCTCTTTCACTAGCAACAAAATACGCTCAGCATAATCAACACACTTATTACAAGCTTCTACAACTAAAGATAAAGGAAGGAGTACCTTTTTCTCATTGGATGATAAGTCTGCCATGTAAGCCATGAACTCTTTTACAGACATCCCTTCAGTTGATGCTGTCAGCCAGCACCTGGGTAGATACCTCCTTGTTAGCTTCACTCTCCATCTTAGTTTCTTCAGCTTTCTCAGTTTCACGTTCGGCTTCATTCACCTTATTCTCATTCTCTTCTATATCTGTCTCATTAACCTGTTCCTTAGTCACTTGCTCAACATGTTTCTCATCATTCTCAGTTCCTTCTTCAACAATTTCTGCCATGAGAGCTGATTGCCTGAACTATCAGCTCCATCTAAAACACTGCTCCAGTCATATGAACCATCAGGCTTGGCCACCATCAGTGCCTTTGAGCCTAAGTTGCTCTGAGAGGGTGGCACCGATGAGCTTTGCCTCGTCGTGTTTCCCTGACTTTGACTTTTGGGTCTGGCACATTCCCTAGCGAAGTGTCCAAACCCATAGCAGTTGTAACATTTGACTTTGGATTTGTCAAAACCAGGTCTTCCACCTACCAGCTTCTTTCCAGTTCTCTCCATGAAATTTCTTGCTCTTCTTGCAATCATGGCAAGATTTCACTGGAGATCCATTTCCTCCAAATCATCTGGATCAATTTGATCATAGTCATCATCAAACAAAGTTAGATCATTTATCTTCCCTTGTATGTAATTCTCATAAGATGCTGCAAAGGAAGACAATGCTGCAAGCTGCTCTTCCGCTTATTTGACACTCATAGGCATAGACTTGCATGACTTGTGATCACATTTGGAGTCAGTGCTCTTTCCCTTGTCTTTTCCTGAGGGAATTTCCTTCACTTTCGTTGACTCACCTGACACAGACACAAAACAAACTTCACCATCAGAATCTAACATAATGTTACCAGAACTATCTCCCGAAAAGAATGTAGTTGTATTCCCACTGCTACTTGAAGTGCCGCCAAATGAGGTTTTGGATAATGATTTCCCATAATACACTCCCGAATCTGGAACCTGATTAGAACCTTCATCCTTCCTCTTCATTGCCAAATCATAGGCCCTCAATTTTCCTATAACATCATCAAGCATGTATGTGGCGAATTCTGGATTCTCTTTAATGAGAAGAGTATAAACTTCCCACTTTGCAGGCAATGCATCCAGAATCTTGGTAGTCATTTCCACATCACTGTGCTCAATCTTGTAGTTTTCTATTTCAGTAACAAGATGGTAGTATCTCGTGATGATCTCTTCTAAGGTTTCACTTGTGAATGCCCTAAAGATAGCAAACTGTTTCTTAAGTAAATCAACTCTAATTTTCTTCACATTATCATTCCCCTTGAAACGTTTCTCTAGAGCTTTCCACAAATCTCGTGCATTTTGGAATTTTCTAAATGTGTGAAAGATTTCCTGTGGCATGCTCATGGTGATGGCTGCAGGTGCTTTGTTCTCAGCTTCGAACATCAGCTTCTCCTCCTCATCCATGTCTTTAAATTCTGCCTTAACAGTTCTACCATCAACAGCTCTAAACGGTGGTATATAACCGTCTCTAATGCAAATCCATCCTCTCATCATATAAAACCTAGCCCACTTTTCGATCCTGTCCTTCTACCAATAATAATCGTTAATTGAAATCATCTTAGGTGGAGAGTTTGACTTTCCATCCTCATGGTCCATTTCTAAAAACCTATTCAAACTCGACCTTTTAATTTTTGTTTAATATGATTTAAATTAATTTTAAATGTCCAAGGTTCAAATGTAAGATCAAACTCCAAGATTAAGTTCAAGTCAAGGTCCAAAGTTCAAAGTTCAACATAAAAGTCCACGGTTCAATGTCCAAGTTTAAAAGTCAAGGTTTTAGTTCAATTTTAAATTCACAGTTCAAGACAGGTATAGAGATTAAGGTCCAAAATAAACAGCCCAGTGGAATCGGTTCAGTCAAAGATGACCCTGGTCGATAAACGAAGATGATCCTTAAGTGATATGACATAGTTCAACGAAGATGATCCCTAGCGAAGATGAACCTTTAACGAAATTGAACTCGACTGAATGATGATGACCTCTAACGAAGATGACTTTATTATAAATAAAACCAATAAACGAAATTGAAACTTTTCATGAAGATGAATTATCTTCGTTAAGACCAATGCAACATAAGAATGTCTTCGTTGTTTTTTAATAAGACCAATGAATATAACCAATAAACCTTTTCACGAAATCGAAACTTTTCAATTATCTTCGTTAATTGAAACATTTTATGAAGTTGGATTAAAAACGACAATGATTAATAAACCCTTTTTTTAATTATGTTGACTTTAAGAACTATAAAACGAAGTTATTCTATTTTAGTAATGTTGACTAACAATATGAGATGAACTTCTTAGTAAACAACGAAGATGGATTAATAGACAAAAAAAAAAAGTCCACGAAGATGGATTAATAGACAAAAAAAAGTCCGGTTTGAAATTGATATCGAAAAACAACGAAGATGGACTTTAAAGGACCAAGATTCAATTGTAGGACCACAAACGAATTTAATTAAAGAATTACACAGATTGTCCTTTAGTTTTACCTGAAATTGCATCCTATGTCCTTTTTTTGAATTTTTGACTCCTTATGTCCTTTGTTTTATGCACTTGTTACACCGTTTGTCCTTTAGGCCCAACCCCGTTAAAAAATTCAGTTAAGTGGAACACGTGCCCCTCACGTGAGGGGCAATATTGTCTTTACGTCTGAGCATTTGAACGTTTATAACACCTGTGAATTCCATAACATAACACACTTAACCAAAACCATCATCTTCACCATACTAACCCAACCCTAACGATCGATTCCCGCCCAAAATTACACAAAGAGGAAGACGGCAATGGATTTCAACAGTAGGGCACTAAGCCCTGATATTAGAGATGAACGCTTTTACATACGAGACGATCTGGAACAGGAAGATATTGATGGTATCTATGGTAAGCAAGTGTGTGTTAAAGTTTTAATTTTTTGATATTAAAGTTGAGCATAATGTAATGTAAGTTCACTGGTTGTTAACAGGAACATATGATGGGTTGTTTTCTATTGAACTGCATCATGGAGGACATTTCACACAGGGACAGGGCAAAGGTAGAGAGTATTTGGATGGGAAGGTTAGCCTTGTTGATCTGCTTAATCAGCATTATTTCTGTGTTAACACACTAGATCAAATAGTAGAGAAGCTAAATTATTCTGTTGAAATGGTTAGGTTTTATCATTATGTTGAGCCAAATGGGGACTTAGATACTGGTCTTAGAACATTAGGCAACGATGCTGATGTTGGGAAATTTGTGAAGTTTGTATGGAATAACAGTAGTTTGGTGATGAAGGTTTATGTTGAATTTGGGTATACAAATACTTTTTACATGGATGAATTTGGTGAATGTATAACTCAACCAACACCCCTTGCAGTGGAATTACCCCCTAAAGAGATTTATGATGCTGCTTTTTGTGAGGATTTTGATCCTTTCTTTGGGTCTAGGTCTTATGTTGATAAGAAGCTAGACAATGATAAACCTAAAGATAAGAAGATAGACAATGATAAACCTAAAGATAAGAAGACAAACAATAATAAACATAAAAATAAGAAGATAGACAATGAGGGACCATCTGAGGGAGTTGAGGATGATGTAGACAGTGACAGTGATGATAGTGATTTTGATGGTGAGGATACTTGTAAGGATGATGTGGAAGTGGACATGAGGGATTTTAAACTTAACATTGATATAGGGCATGATGAGAATAATAATGAGGGACCACCTGAGGGAGTTGAGGATGATGTATTGTGCAATGATTTTGATAGTGGCAGTGAGTCTGATGATGATGCATCAAGGGTTAGGAAGAAAATGCTTAGGGATTTAAGGAAGGCTAATGAGAACAACAATAACTTTTATTGTGGCTAGATTTTTGGAAGTAAAATGGAGGCCAAAGAGTTGATTAAACAGCATGCAGTTGAAACTAGAAGGGAACTTAGGATTGTGAAGGATGATTTAGTTAGGGTGAGGGCAATTTGCAGAGGGAATATGCCTAATTTTCATGTTGATGCAGTTGGCATTCATAACCATGCTGACATAGGTTCTAAGTCAAAGTCAAGCATTAAAGGGAAGGGTAAAGTCAAGGGCCCTAAAGTCAATGTAAAAGTCAAAGGACCTAAGGTGAAATCTGATAAAACTAAAGGAGTTGGTGAAAAAAAGTAAAAGGGAAAATGTAACACCCCAAAATTTCTAAACTGTATTACGTGATAATATAAGCACACGAGGCTTTTAACGAGAAAATACTTGACAAAAGATGGGAGGGGCCATATTTGCCAAATGACCAAACTTGAGTTTGTTAATAAAAATAACAATGAAGAGATCATCTCCATTACAAGGAGATCGATCTCCATCAAACACACACACTAAAACACACACTTAACCAAGAATCTCAAGAACAAGCTCAATTCAAGGTCAAATCAAAGGGCTTTTGAGTGCATTAGCCCTAAAAGGGATCATCCAAGCATGATACATACCAAGGTAACTTTTATTTGGTTGGATTTGGTGATTTTATCCCTAATTGAGATGGGTGAAAAATAGGGTTGCTCTAAAAACGTGAATTAAGGGTGTGTAATGGTTACTCTAGTTTGAGGAAACCATGATACATGTTAATTTATGTGTGATAAGCAAAAATCCTTGTGAGAAGGATATACCCTTGTAGTTCATATTATGAAATGAATTGGGTTTTGGTGGATTGATAGGAACCACCTTTAAACCATGAAATACTAGTTATAAACTATGATTTAGATGTTTATTTAAATACTAGCAATGTTATCTTGGTCAAAGATGGATCCATGAGGTCCTTGAGACCTAAAATCAAAGTTAGGAAAATCACGCCTACCAAGTGTTTGATAAAATGCCTCAATGAAACTCGATTTCACTTGGGCATAGATAACTTGGTGAAAACTTGTATGTTGGTAAAACATGACCAATAATGCTTATAGACATGTAAACACTAGGTTCTAACAACCTAAGTGGTCGTTCACCTCATAGGTGTGAATACAAGAAACTTTGGATAGCCAAGGAATCTCGGAATGAGGTAAAGAGGAAGCACGCATAAGGTAAGTCACTCGATGACTAAATTCTTAATATGTCTCTAGTATGTGCATATGCTTAATTATACCTTTGTATATGTATGTGGGAACTAGACATTGAAATGTCGCAAAAGAAGCATAAATAAGATAAACGATTCATAGAAGATGGCCTTAGATGGAGGTCGTTAATATCCCAAGTAGACTATCGGGTCATTTGGGTAAAATGCTAGATAGTCAATAGCTTAGGCTAAGAGTTAACACTAAGCCGGTAACGAATTCTTGCTAGTTGCTTGAGTGTATTCATGGACTCAATGTTATCTACCTCAAGCTAGTCTAGGAGCAAAAAGGGCGCGGGCCAAGGTAAGTCATATCTATGACTTGTTATAAATAAACACATGTATGCTTAATCAAGGATGATAACTTTAGTTGTGTCAATAGTAAAAGATGTCTTTGGTGGTTTCCAAGGGATAGAAAAGATTGAATGAAAACCCATGTCGCAAGTCATAGAGGCCGAGCAAACGAGACCAAGAGACATGGCACATGTGGCCATGGACACAAGGCACCGCAAAACACGGCATAAATGACTTGGGCATGAAGTTCTCTAGTCAAGTTAGAGGATCCTTCATCTACTGACCAGAGGATCCTTCATCTAATGATCAGAGGATCTTTCATCTGGGGAGCAGAGGATCCTTCATCTACTGACCAGAGGATCCTTCATCTAATGATCAGAGGATCTTTCATCTGGTGAGCAGAGGATCCTTCATCTACTGACCAGAGGATCCTTCATCTACTGACCAGAGGATCCTTCATCTAATGAACAGAGATACGCCAAATCACCCAAAATTCATCTTTTTCATATTTTGCACACGAATTCGATTATTCTAACATATTAATGGGTTATTTCCTCGTGTTTAACCCTCAGGTACTCTATTATACTGAATGGATGATGATCAAGAATTGAACAAAGATCCGAACGCACAAGACTCGTCCGCTTCCGCAACTTTTGAACTAAAAGGGTTATAAACTTAGTTTTGGAAGGTGTCGTTGAAAACTTTTTCGCTATTAAATTCATCGTACGTATCTTTAAACCATGAGATACATGTGCAAATATATTGACAAAAACTCGTTGAGCTCTAAATGACTCAATCTCAAAACTTTCAAATTAAGTTTATTAACTCGTAAATCTTCTCATAATACCTCTTTAAACGGGGTGGGTCTTACAAGTGGTAATCAGAGCCCAAGGTTAAACGAGTTAAGCGTTCGATTCAAGCTTGATCATCAATCCGGTAAGGGATTCTTTTCCTAATAATCTAGTCGAAAATGATCTATATCATGATTGAAGACGAGTCAATTAGGAATTAACTAAGGGAATAGTGTATTAAACACTAACGCCCAGGAAACACACCAATTACACGGTCATGGTGAGCTATGACTTAGCCGAACCGGAAATTGGGGAGATCTAGTTGTATCACTTAGATGATGCGATGGACTGAGTGCAAGAAGCATTTAAAAACTCGAAAACATGAAATTTCAACTACACGGTCAGGGCGAACCGGAAAATAGGGAATAGATGCATAGAATACTTAAAACTCGGACAAATGCCAATCACACGGTCATGGTGGGTTAAGGCTCAACCGAACCGAGAATTGGAAGGCATGATCGCGTCAACAAGACTGTGCGATCAGATAAAACACAAATAGCTTAATAACGCGGGTATACAGAAATACATTAGACAAATAGAGAAGAATGTTTATAGTAAATAAGACGCATGACCAGAAATTTGCTACCTGGAGAGTACCGTGGTGATCGCGATAGGATCACCGTGTCATGTGTGGATTGCTTACCCTGGCCAGGTAAGTGTTAAACACATGGTGCGGTGGGCTTCTCGTGATCTACACGCCTGCTTTTTCACGTGACAAGGACTGGGTCAGGGGAGAAAGGCATATTAAGCATTTCCAATATATAACTCGCGAGGTCATATAACAAGGAAGTATTGCCAAACAACGTAAGAGGCCGGGTAGACCGGGTATGTAAAACCAATGCATAAACGGCCCACGGGGTCGTACCAAAGGTATTACCACAACGGTTACGCGGATCAAGGTAAGACTTGAACCTTAATCAAGGTTAAGTCATAACTAAAGTCAAACCTTTATAGAAGGTTGAAATTCGCAAATAGACTTGAACCTTAATCAAAGGTTAAGTCATAACTAAACTCAAACCTTTATAGAAGCTTGAATTCGCAAATAGACTTGAACCTTAATCAAAGGTTAAGTCATAGCTAAACTCAAACCTTTATAGAAGGTTTAATTCGCAAATAGACTTGAACCTTAATCAAAGGTTAAGTCATAGCTAAACTCAAACCTTTATAGAAGGTTTAATTCGCAAATAGACTTGAACCTTAATCAAAGGTTAAGTCATAGCTAAACTCAAACCTTTATAGAAGGTTTAATTCGCAACTAGACTTGAACTTTAAACAAGGTTAAGTCATAATAAAACACGAACCTTTATATAAGGTTAAATTCGTAAATTAACTTGAACCTTAATCAAAGGTTAAGTAATAATAAAACTCGAACCTTTATAAAAGGTTAAATTCGCAACTAGACTTGAACTTTAAACAAGGCTAAGTCATAATAAAACACGAACCTTTATATAAGGTTAAATTCGTAAAAGGGACTTGAACCTTAATCAAAGGTTGAGTCATAATCACATTCGGACCTCAATAAAGGTTAATCCGTAAAAACGGCTTGAACCTTAATGAAAGGTTAAGTCGCAAACACACTCAAATCTTAGTTAAGAGTTAACACACAGATAGACTTGAACCTTAGTCCAAGGTTAAGTCCTAAATACATTCAAACCATAATCAAAGGCCAATTTCCTAAATGGATTTGGACCTTAACCAAAGGTTAAATAATGATCACATTGAGACATGATCGAGGATTTACTCGTAAGTAGACTTGAACTTTAATCAAAGGATCAAGTCATAATCACATTTGAACCTTGGGGAAAGGTTAAACTGTAACGAAACCTGAACCTTAATCGAAGGTTAAGACATAGTCAAATTCAAACCTAGATGGGGAGTCAATCAAGCAGTAAAAGTCGAACCTTAACAAAAGGTTAAATCATGAATCAATATGAAGCCCATCTAAAGGGTAAAACTTTTAACGAGTCTAAACCGTACTCGAGAGGCTAACTCATATTCCAACATGAACCTCGTACTGAGGTAAAACAAAAGCCAAGATTCGGGCTAAGCTCAAAGTTAAGTTATACTTGAACTTGACTCGTATTAAATTCGTGAAAACCTACGGGAAAATGTGAACAATGCGTCACACTAATCATATTAAATTCGTGAAAGCCTACGGGCAAATGTGAACTATGCGTCACACTAATCATAATGAATTCGTGAAAGGCTAAAGGTCAAATGTGAACTATGCGTCACACTAATCATAACGGATTCGTGAAAGGCTAAAAGTCAAATGTGAACAATGCGTCACACTAATCATATTAAATTCGTGAAAGGCTAAAAGTCAAATGTGAACAATGCGTCACACTAATCATATTAAATTCGTGAAAGGCTAAAAGTCAAATGTGAACTATGCGTCACACTAATCATAACGGATTCGTGAAAGGCTAAAAGTCAAATGTGAACAATGCGTCACACTAATCATATTAAATTCATGAAAGCCTAGGGAAAATGTGAACTACGCGTCACACTAATCACAATGAATTGGTGAAAACCTACAGGCAAATGTGAACTAAGTATCACACTAAACCATAACGATCCTCTAAAACTCATGGGCAACCAAGGACTATGCATCTCGCTAAACTCGAATGCAGATGGAAGTAGAACCCTCAGGACAAGCTTGAACTACGATTCACGCGGAACTGAACTAAAAGCATGGTTTTAAACCGTGAAACGGCGTGTTAAATAAAAGAAGGAATTAAACGCTAAATCAAAAAGGGAATCGTAGAAGACCTTGGAAAACGGAGGTGCATCCGCACTAGAGAAACGATCCTAGCCTCGAGCAAGGATCGTATGAGAGTAAACGATGAGTGACGTGATCTAGTAAAGACATGTCAAACACAAATGATGCGAGATAAATCTCATGGGCATTAACATGTGATGAATGAACATGAAATCTAAACTCTAAATCATATGGATGGTTGTGAATCGAAGATATGAAGACAATGCCTTCATAATAAACCAAATGCAGTCTGTTGGACCACTATGCATACGAATACTAAATAAAGAAAACATAAGCAATAGACTTGTGTGACTAAACATGGTAACGTAACACCATGAAACACAGATGAGCAAGAACCTTTTTAGAAACGTTGAATTGATCTATGGGTCAATAAGTTATACGGGACACGAATAAACAGAAATGGATCATAGTTCAGTAATGGGCCCTACGAGGCTAGACCAATAAATGAATATCCTTGGATCTAAAGTTTTACAAGAAACTTAATAAAACATAATCCGGAAGGGGACGTGAAGACAAGGTATTATATACGAAATAATACCTAGATAACTAAAAGAGTCAGAAGACTCGGTTTAAATCTCAAATAAGATGCTTGCAAGAGCTCGAAATATAAATTTGAAAGGCTCGATAAGAAAGGGTCATGAACCCAATGCTAATTCTTTTGATTGGACAAAAATCCTAAAATCCCGAGGCATTGGGGCAGAAGATAATAGGTGATCAGTCACCTAGAATTTATCTCAACTAAGAGTAAAACTCACATACTAAAATTCGGATTAGATAACACCAATGTGAGTTAAAGATTGCATGAGATAGGCAAAGTGCTATCCGAGGTATTATATGGAGGATTCCATGGAATATTCTAACTCTAAATAAGTAATGCGAAATACTAGCCTAGCACTGAACTAGGACATATGCACGTTGTAAGATCCCACATCGGTTTGGAAAGGGAAACAAACACTTCCTTATAAGGGGTAGGATACCTTTTCTAGTTGTATGCGTTTTGGCTAGTCCTTTGGGGGTGAGACCAATGCAAAACCCTAAGCTTGGTCACAGCCTAATACGGCTGGGCGGGCAAAGCGGACAATATACGATACGAGTTACTTTGGGCTATTACAGCCTGTTAAACGAAAGTTGGACTTTTATAAAGTCTGACAAATCTTAACTCAGAAGTTTGATAGACGGTGTGTAGAAACACATCATAAATCGCAGTCCTTAGATTGGATGACTAACTAAAGCATGTGACTTATGAAACTAAGTTTATTTGTAGCCGAAAACCCTGATGAATTAACTATTCATAGAATTGACGATCGGATAGTAACAGAACGAATGATGAATCATTAATAGTCTAGTGATAGCTAAGCGATCATTAGAAGGTTCAATCGGGTCAAGTGTAGTCATCACGACTTGGACCCAGAGGAATGTGTAAACATAACTAATCTAGTGATAGGTGAAAACACTGTTAATCAAGACATGCGATGTCTAGGACGAAGAAAACGTGAGGTATGGAAAGGACTCGATGCTTTCCGGTAAAACCATTGCATTATAAGAGGCCTTAGAGCCGAAATCAAACTGAAACTAAAACCACGTTGAAGGTGAGTGACAATCTTTTGAAAGCCGTCATGAAAAATCAAATCCAATATGTGCTACAGCACATACAAATGATCCTAAGTAGTGTATATAATTGAACAAATACCCTAAGCACTCGGGAATTTAAGGAATCCAAACACACGAGAGGAGTCAAATTGCTGACGCCTGGGCAAACCATGACACCTACGGGTGCCTGAACTAAAATAATTCCCGGCAAGGGTAGATGAGTGCGTATACGTAAATCCAGAAGGGGTATTCTAACTGAATTAAAATAAACCTCGTTGAGTAGGAATAAAAGTCAATGTTAACCATGAGGCGCGACCCATTGGAATTCGTAGGTATATCCGGTTTCGAGGACGAAACCCTCTTTAAGGGGGGTGGAGTTGTAACACCCCAAAATTTCTAAACTGTATTACGTGATAATATAAGCACACGAGGCTTTTAACGAGAAAATACTTGACAAAAGATGGGAGGGGCCATATTTGCCAAATGACCAAACTTGAGTTTGTTAATAAAAATAACAATGAAGAGATCATCTCCATTACAAGGAGATCGATCTCCATCAAACACACACACTAAAACACACACTTAACCAAGAATCTCAAGAACAAGCTCAATTCAAGGTCAAATCAAAGGGCTTTTGAGTGCATTAGCCCTAAAAGGGATCATCCAAGCATGATACATACCAAGGTAACTTTTATTTGGTTGGATTTGGTGATTTTATCCCTAATTGAGATGGGTGAAAAATAGGGTTGCTCTAAAAACGTGAATTAAGGGTGTGTAATGGTTACTCTAGTTTGAGGAAACCATGATACATGTTAATTTATGTGTGATAAGCAAAAATCCTTGTGAGAAGGATATACCCTTGTAGTTCATATTATGAAATGAATTGGGTTTTGGTGGATTGATAGGAACCACCTTTAAACCATGAAATACTAGTTATAAACTATGATTTAGATGTTTATTTAAATACTAGCAATGTTATCTTGGTCAAAGATGGATCCATGAGGTCCTTGAGACCTAAAATCAAAGTTAGGAAAATCACGCCTACCAAGTGTTTGATAAAATGCCTCAATGAAACTCGATTTCACTTGGGCATAGATAACTTGGTGAAAACTTGTATGTTGGTAAAACATGACCAATAATGCTTATAGACATGTAAACACTAGGTTCTAACAACCTAAGTGGTCGTTCACCTCATAGGTGTGAATACAAGAAACTTTGGATAGCCAAGGAATCTCGGAATGAGGTAAAGAGGAAGCACGCATAAGGTAAGTCACTCGATGACTAAATTCTTAATATGTCTCTAGTATGTGCATATGCTTAATTATACCTTTGTATATGTATGTGGGAACTAGACATTGAAATGTCGCAAAAGAAGCATAAATAAGATAAACGATTCATAGAAGATGGCCTTAGATGGAGGTCGTTAATATCCCAAGTAGACTATCGGGTCATTTGGGTAAAATGCTAGATAGTCAATAGCTTAGGCTAAGAGTTAACACTAAGCCGGTAACGAATTCTTGCTAGTTGCTTGAGTGTATTCATGGACTCAATGTTATCTACCTCAAGCTAGTCTAGGAGCAAAAAGGGCGCGGGCCAAGGTAAGTCATATCTATGACTTGTTATAAATAAACACATGTATGCTTAATCAAGGATGATAACTTTAGTTGTGTCAATAGTAAAAGATGTCTTTGGTGGTTTCCAAGGGATAGAAAAGATTGAATGAAAACCCATGTCGCAAGTCATAGAGGCCGAGCAAACGAGACCAAGAGACATGGCACATGTGGCCATGGACACAAGGCACCGCAAAACACGGCATAAATGACTTGGGCATGAAGTTCTCTAGTCAAGTTAGAGGATCCTTCATCTACTGACCAGAGGATCCTTCATCTAATGATCAGAGGATCTTTCATCTGGGGAGCAGAGGATCCTTCATCTACTGACCAGAGGATCCTTCATCTAATGATCAGAGGATCTTTCATCTGGTGAGCAGAGGATCCTTCATCTACTGACCAGAGGATCCTTCATCTACTGACCAGAGGATCCTTCATCTAATGAACAGAGATACGCCAAATCACCCAAAATTCATCTTTTTCATATTTTGCACACGAATTCGATTATTCTAACATATTAATGGGTTATTTCCTCGTGTTTAACCCTCAGGTACTCTATTATACTGAATGGATGATGATCAAGAATTGAACAAAGATCCGAACGCACAAGACTCGTCCGCTTCCGCAACTTTTGAACTAAAAGGGTTATAAACTTAGTTTTGGAAGGTGTCGTTGAAAACTTTTTCGCTATTAAATTCATCGTACGTATCTTTAAACCATGAGATACATGTGCAAATATATTGACAAAAACTCGTTGAGCTCTAAATGACTCAATCTCAAAACTTTCAAATTAAGTTTATTAACTCGTAAATCTTCTCATAATACCTCTTTAAACGGGGTGGGTCTTACAAGTGGTAATCAGAGCCCAAGGTTAAACGAGTTAAGCGTTCGGTTCAAGCTTGATCATCAATCCGGTAAGGGATTCTTTTCCTAATAATCTAGTCGAAAATGATCTATATCATGATTGAAGACGAGTCAATTAGGAATTAACTAAGGGAATAGTGTATTAAACACTAACGCCCAGGAAACACACCAATTACACGGTCATGGTGAGCTATGACTTAGCCGAACCGGAAATTGGGGAGATCTAGTTGTATCACTTAGATGATGCGATGGACTGAGTGCAAGAAGCATTTAAAAACTCGAAAACATGAAATTTCAACTACACGGTCAGGGCGAACCGGAAAATAGGGAATAGATGCATAGAATACTTAAAACTCGGACAAATGCCAATCACACGGTCATGGTGGGTTAAGGCTCAACCGAACCGAGAATTGGAAGGCATGATCGCGTCAACAAGACTGTGCGATCAGATAAAACACAAATAGCTTAATAACGCGGGTATACAGAAATACATTAGACAAATAGAGAAGAATGTTTATAGTAAATAAGACGCATGACCAGAAATTTGCTACCTGGAGAGTACCGTGGTGATCGCGATAGGATCACCGTGTCATGTGTGGATTGCTTACCCTGGCCAGGTAAGTGTTAAACACATGGTGCGGTGGGCTTCTCGTGATCTACACGCCTGCTTTTTCACGTGACAAGGACTGGGTCAGGGGAGAAAGGCATATTAAGCATTTCCAATATATAACTCGCGAGGTCATATAACAAGGAAGTATTGCCAAACAACGTAAGAGGCCGGGTAGACCGGGTATGTAAAACCAATGCATAAACGGCCCACGGGGTCGTACCAAAGGTATTACCACAACGGTTACGCGGATCAAGGTAAGACTTGAACCTTAATCAAGGTTAAGTCATAACTAAACTCAAACCTTTATAGAAGGTTGAAATTCGCAAATAGACTTGAACCTTAATCAAAGGTTAAGTCATAACTAAACTCAAACCTTTATAGAAGCTTGAATTCGCAAATAGACTTGAACCTTAATCAAAGGTTAAGTCATAGCTAAACTCAAACCTTTATAGAAGGTTTAATTCGCAAATAGACTTGAACCTTAATCAAAGGTTAAGTCATAGCTAAACTCAAACCTTTATAGAAGGTTTAATTCGCAAATAGACTTGAACCTTAATCAAAGGTTAAGTCATAGCTAAACTCAAACCTTTATAGAAGGTTTAATTCGCAACTAGACTTGAACTTTAAACAAGGTTAAGTCATAATAAAACACGAACCTTTATATAAGGTTAAATTCGTAAATTAACTTGAACCTTAATCAAAGGTTAAGTAATAATAAAACTCGAACCTTTATAAAAGGTTAAATTCGCAACTAGACTTGAACTTTAAACAAGGCTAAGTCATAATAAAACACGAACCTTTATATAAGGTAAAATTCGTAAAAGGGACTTGAACCTTAATCAAAGGTTGAGTCATAATCACATTCGGACCTCAATAAAGGTTAATCCGTAAAAACGGCTTGAACCTTAATGAAAGGTTAAGTCGCAAACACACTCAAATCTTAGTTAAGAGTTAACACACAGATAGACTTGAACCTTAGTCCAAGGTTAAGTCCTAAATACATTCAAACCATAATCAAAGGCCAATTTCCTAAATGGATTTGGACCTTAACCAAAGGTTAAATAATGATCACATTGAGACATGATCGAGGATTTACTCGTAAGTAGACTTGAACTTTAATCAAAGGATCAAGTCATAATCACATTTGAACCTTGGGGAAAGGTTAAACTGTAACGAAACCTGAACCTTAATCGAAGGTTAAGACATAGTCAAATTCAAACCTAGATGGGGAGTCAATCAAGCAGTAAAAGTCGAACCTTAACAAAAGGTTAAATCATGAATCAATATGAAGCCCATCTAAAGGGTAAAACTTTTAACGAGTCTAAACCGTACTCGAGAGGCTAACTCATATTCCAACATGAACCTCGTACTGAGGTAAAACAAAAGCCAAGATTCGGGCTAAGCTCAAAGTTAAGTTATACTTGAACTTGACTCGTATTAAATTCGTGAAAACCTACGGGAAAATGTGAACAATGCGTCACACTAATCATATTAAATTCGTGAAAGCCTACGGGCAAATGTGAACTATGCGTCACACTAATCATAATGAATTCGTGAAAGGCTAAAGGTCAAATGTGAACTATGCGTCACACTAATCATAACGGATTCGTGAAAGGCTAAAAGTCAAATGTGAACAATGCGTCACAATAATCATATTAAATTCGTGAAAGGCTAAAAGTCAAATGTGAACAATGCGTCACACTAATCATATTAAATTCGTGAAAGGCTAAAAGTCAAATGTGAACTATGCGTCACACTAATCATAACGGATTCGTGAAAGGCTAAAAGTCAAATGTGAACAATGCGTCACACTAATCATATTAAATTCATGAAAGCCTAGGGAAAATGTGAACTACGCGTCACACTAATCACAATGAATTGGTGAAAACCTACAGGCAAATGTGAACTAAGTATCACACTAAACCATAACGATCCTCTAAAACTCATGGGCAACCAAGGACTATGCATCTCGCTAAACTCGAATGCAGATGGAAGTAGAACCCTCAGAACAAGCTTGAACTACGATTCACGCGGAACTGAACTAAAAGCATGGTTTTAAACCGTGAAACGGCGTGTTAAATAAAAGAAGGAATTAAACGCTAAATCAAAAAGGGAATCGTAGAAGACCTTGGAAAACGGAGGTGCATCCGCAACAGATTGAGGAAAACCCTAACATACCTGTTAAGGCAGTTCAAGAGCAATTTCAGAGGAAGTTTGAGATTGGGATATCAAAGATGAAAGCCTTTAGAGCTAAAACAAAAGCCCTCACAAAGCTACATGGTGATTATCAAGCACAATACAGTGTCTTGAGGGATTATTGTGGTGAACTGATGAACACCAATCCAGGTACAACAGTTCATATTGAAGTAGAACCATGTGCAGATCCAAATTCAGAAACAAGGAAGTTCAAGAGGATTTACATTTGTTTGGGGTCACTAAAGAAGGGGTTCAAGGCTATTGGTAGACCTTTATTGGGTCTTGATGGTGCTTTTGTTAAGGGTCCATACCCAGGTCAGGTGTTGTCTGCTGTGGGTGTTGACCCTAATAATGGGATATACCCCTTAGCATATGCAGTTGTGGAGGCTGAGAGTTTGAACTCTTGGACATGGTTCCTAGAATGCCTAGCTGATGACATTGATTTGCAGACTGACTCATACTTCACCTTCATTAGTGACAGACAAAAGGTGAGTCCCTTATTTAATTTATTACTTACTTTGTTTAGGGTATTACAATTACTGAATACATAAAATGTTGCAAATTGTTTAGGGTATTATTCCTGCAATAGAGAAACTGTTTCCATATGCTGAACATAGGTTTTGCCTCAGACATATTCATGAGAATATGAAACTGAGGTTCAAGGGTAAAGCATACAAGGATCATCTGTGGAAGTTGGCCTCATCATCAACAGTTCAATATTTTGAGCAAAATATGAAAGACTTGAAAGATTTTAATGTTGTAGCAATGCAGTGGTTGTCTGCCATCCCACCAAAACACTGGTCCAAATCACATTTCACTGGTAAGTTTTCTGATTTATTGTTTTCCATTGTCCTCTTTAAACAGTTACATTAATGTTTCATTATTCATATTATAGGGAGGGCAATATCAGATGTGCTATTGAACAACATGTGTGAAAGCTTTAATTCCCAGCTGGTAGATGCAAGAGACAAGCCAATTATTACTATGTTGGAGTACATTAGAGAGTATCTAATGAGAAGGATTGTGAATGTGCTTCAACTGATGGACAATGCTGATGGACCATTAACACCTAAAGCTACCATAAAGTTTGAAGAAATTAAGGAGCAAGCCAATAGGTGCAGTGTGTTGTGGAATAGGGAAGATCATTATCAGGTTAGAGGGCCAACAGGTTTTGGTGTTGTGGTTGATTTGAGGAAGAGAAAATGCACTTGCAGGAAGTATGAGATCACTGGGATGCCATGAAAACATATTGTGGCTGCAATCTGGAACAAGAACATGTATAGTGGTAGGGAAACAGAACTGCCAAAGACATATGTTCATCCTGTCTATACAGTTGCTAGGTGGAAGGAGGTCTACAACTACAAGATTTATCCTATCAATGGAAGGACAATGTGGCCTAACTCTAATGTCCCAACTACTCTGACTGCACCCTACCATCATAAGCCCATTGGCAGGCCAAAGAAGGCTAGAAAGAGGTCTGCTGTTGAATTGGAGGATGCAACAAAAGGAGGAAAGTTGTCAAAAATAGGGATCCCCAATAAATGCCAAAAATGTTTGAATGTGGGGCACAATAGCAGGACCTGCAAGGGACAAGTTTAGCCTTAGTGTGTTGTGGTGTTGACTTTAATTTGGTGTCTTATGTTTTGTTGACTTTAATTACTATATTATGTTTGAGACATTATGTTTTGTAAGGATCTGGTATGTTGACTTTAATTTGGTATGGTATGTTGACTTTAATGTTTATGTTTTAATGAAGTATGTTATGGTTTTATGTTTGTTTGACTGTTGTTGTTTCTGATCTGAATACAACTTTTGACCCATTTGAAAACAGATCTGAATACAGGTTTTGTTAATGCTTGTTGTTGTCCAGTTTTTTGACCCATTTAGACTTTGATTGACTTAGTGTGTTGTTAATGCTTGTTGTTGTTCAGTTTTTTGACCCATTTAGACTTTGATTTGTCAATGGTTATTGTTGTTTATGATCTGAATTCTGAATACAGCTTTTGTCAATGGTTGTTGTTTCTGATCTGAACACAGCTTGGTTAATGCTTTATGTTGTCCAGGTTTTGACCCATTTGAGCACAGATATGTTATTTGTGCAGAGACTAATTCATGACCCATATACCATAAACTATGACAATCAAAATTCTGACAATACATAACCATTTCATAACAAGATTTCTTACATTTCATAATCAAAATATCTTACATTTCATAACCATTGTAAGTCCTTTCAAGTACACATCATGCCTAACTATTCAAGAACAATAAACTACAATAACAAAAAAAACGAAGAAAATCCAACTAATCCAAACCTTGCTTCTCAGTTTCCTTGATTCCTCTTGACTTTCATGAAGCTTTCGAAGCAAATTAGCAGTCTGAAAGTTAGACTCTACATATTGCGTCTGTTCACACCAACCAATAAAACCACAACCGATTGGACAACAATAGAATCTTCTACCTGGGTTTTTTGCTGTTGTTGATGTTCGAATCATCGCCAGCATTCCACACCTACAATACACCATCGTTGATCGCCCTAATTTTTTTTGCTGTTGTTGATTGTGATGAAAAACCCTAATTTTGATCTGCTATAAAAACCCCTAATTTTTTTTGTACGTTATAAGATGGCAGGGAGATGATGCTCAGACGAAAAGACAATATTGCCCCTCACGTGAGGGGCACGTGTTCCACTTAACTGAATTTTTTAACGGGGTTGGGCCTAAAGGACAAACGGTGTAACAAGTGCATAAAACAAAGGACATAAGGAGTCAAAAATTCAAAAAAAGGACATAGGATGCAATTTCAGGTAAAACTAAAGGACAATCTGTGTAATTCTCTCAAAAAATAGACAACAAACGAATTTAATTATAAACGAAGAAGACTATTAAATGAAGATGAACAATAAAAGAAGATAAATAATAAACGATGATGAACAATAAATGAAGATGAATTATCTTCGTCTTTATCCCTATCTTCGTTATACTCGTCTTTTTGAATCGGAAAACAAGTTTTTGATCGAAAACAGTTTTATATCGATGATAACTTTCTGAAAAACACTTAGGATGACCGAGAATGATTTTAGGATACGAAAACCGAAGATTTAAACGCAAACACACGTTCCAATAGATTCAATATTGCAATAATCAAGCTTGAACCGTACAATCGAGCATAATAAGCTCTGATACCAATTGTAGGTCCTTGAAATGGATCGATACAAGCCAGATCAGATCTATCAAGGTGCAGAATCCCTTGATAGATGTTTATGCAAACTATGAATCAATCAAACGATTAGGAACACGAGAATACTATTAAACCGGCTTGTCTATTGATAACTTTCAGTGGAAATAATATCAATTTACAAGCTTGAAAGGACCAACCCTAGCCTACACCCCATGCAAGGTATTTATAATTGCATGGGTCTGATCTACAAACAAAGAAGATGTATAGCCCAGAACAAAGAAGATGACTATCTTATTTGTTTGACATTTTCTTTCTTGACTATCGTCTTTGTTTGCTAACTTCTTTGTTTGCTAGGGTAAAACACAAAAGACTATCATGCTTGACTTATAACAACGTCAAACATGTTACAATAAACCTATCAACCAAACACAAAAACGATACTAATCTAGAGAAGCGTTTGTCACACAAACATGCACTAACAGTGGGTGATGGTCGTTGTGTTTTTTTGTGGCGATGTAGTTGAAACTACGGATCATATTTTTACAGCTTGTAGGTTGGCGAGTGGCGTTTCGGGTGGTATCGCCTCTTGATGTAACTTACCTCTGATTTATATGTTTTCTATTTCTAATGTGTTGCAAGTGATTAACCATATGGACGGGTCGAAGAAGGAAAAGGAGATCGTGTATGGCATCTTCATTTTGACGTGTTGGTGTATTTGGAAAGCAAGAAATGAGAATATTTTCATAAATAATGATGTAAATACAGTTCAAATATTGTCGAATGTTAAGTCGTTGGGGTATTTGTGGTATAGGAGTAGGTTTAAAGATGGCACGATAGATTGGAAAGGGTGGTGTAGGTTTATGATTGAAACAATGTAATTTTCTTTTGGCGCTTATCTCTAGCTTGGAGATAAGTCGTCTTGTTTTGTTTTAATGAAGTGCAATTTTCAAAAAAAAAAAGACATAGTGTAGGGTAACTAAGGGCGTAATTAAAGTAACACATGCTTTATTTTGTGTACCGGTAATGTCTTGGATTTACGAGGTGTCACAATATGTTAAATGCCTTTGCCCATGCTTTTGATGTGTACTGTATGTTATTTACGTTAGATTGCAGTAGGTAGGGGTGTTATTCTAATTTGCCGATTGAGTTTCAGGTTCCTTTGGTCGGTTTACTCATGTTGCATTTGGTCCATAGTTTTGGTAATTATACTCTTGACTGTTTCAACAGGTTGTCCATGAGAGATTAAATGTGGGATCTAAGACTAATGATATCTTACCTAGCAGAATAATTCCATTTTTTTAATATCTGAAGACTAATCATAACTTTTTTCTTGTATACCATTATTATATATTAACATTAAACGTAGGTTCTTAAGACCAGTGACTGATAGCTATTGTGCGCATCTTGAAAAGTCAAAACTATTATTTATTTTTTTTCATTGGAAAATACCTGAAAAATTGTGCAGCCAACTTAAGTCAAGAATTAAATGTGGTTATTGATTGTGGTGGCCGTGGCTGTGGCCTTTTCTTGGGAGAAGGGAGAGAGGAAGTTATAAATGAGAGTGCTTTTATAATCAAATTTAACTAAGAAATTGAAAAGTACTTGCTAAACTTAGGTTTCATGCAACATGCCTTTAATTAAATAATAATTTCACAATACACAACGGTGGGAATTAATTTGTAATGTTGTCTATATACAGCTATACTTATTAAAGTTGAACTTATTTTTCCTTAAAAATAACATGATATGCTAGATCTCATCATTTTGTTAAAAGATTGATTTCTTGATGTATTAAGTTCAAATATTATACAGTAATTAAACAATTATAAATGTTAACAATAGTGTATGATGTAATTTTTTATGATTTTTGATCGGTATAAAACACGTGCTGGTATCTTATTAAGCATATTTCTTGATGTTATCCACTTTGCATTTCAGTTGCTATAACGTGTTCGTGTACCGTACCGTACCGACGTTGTAACAAACCGAATTGGTGCTGACTAAATCCCCCCCAGAACGCACTAATTCAGTTGTCGCCGCCGATTGTTTGCCATGGCAGGGCCCGAGATTATACGCTATTATTAAACGGCATAAATTCAAGTTGCGCCCCGCAACGCGGGCCATGTAAAACTAGTCTAAAACATTTAGATATAACAAATGAGTAGAATTGTTAATGAACTTGGCTCGATCCATATTTTCAATAAAAAAGGCTTCTCAATTAGTGAAACAAATTGGTAACACCAACACAACATTCTACATTGATACCTGCGCAATACCCCGGTCAATCGGCGATCCAATAAAAAAAGGTTCATCATTTGCTAGTCAGATTGCAGGTTGTACTTTGAAAGGTTACAATTGTTGCGTTAGTAGTGGTTTTTTGCATAATAAGTTACTTGTTATGTCACTGTTTTAGAAAAAAAACACCTTTATGTGTGTGAGAGAGAAACTATGAAGAAAGGCAGGGAGGGCTTTAGAAGACAAAGCGACAATACAGCCAACTTTGAAGACTTGCGGAGAAGGAAACTTGAGGAGCAGAGTAACTTAGCAAGTAGGAAGGCAGGAAGAAAGAATGATGGGGAGTAGCAACAAGTACTGAGTAAGAGAGAGGCAGCCAAGGAAAAAGCTTCGCGAAGAGGTTGGAGAGACTCAAGAAAACGACCTCTTTCTTCATCTCTAACCTTCCGAATGGATGCACAGCTGAGAAACTCTGAACGGCTTTTCAACACTTCCCGAACCTGGAAGATTCGTTCGTGCCTTCTAAAAGGGACAAAGTCGGTAACGTGTTTGGATTCCTTAAGTTCTCGGGTGTTACTGATGTGGATGAATGGGTTGAAGAACTTAAACAGGTGAGGATTGAAGGAGCAGTGCTTGGGGTTAACTTGGCTAGATTCGATAGATACGGGAAGAAGAATGAGTTGCCGGGATGTCAAGGTAAGGGGTCAGTGTTCTCAAGACTTGGGGGTTGCAAAGATGGGGGAAACTCGGCTCTTGCCGGACCATCGAGTATCCCAGAGAAGAGATTTCAACACATGTTGGCCGATAGTCGTTCCTTCACTGAATCTCTTCTTAATAAGGGGGGGGGGGGGGAATCGACCAAGTTCATGGTGGAGCTCCCTCCGAACGTGTCCGACTCCAGTAAGAGGTGGATGTCCAAATCGTTGGTTGGAGAAATCAAAGAGTTTAAGCTTCTTAATCACCTACATACTTTGCAAAGTTTTTTAGGCCAATGGGAAGCTTCTCTAAAGTATTTGGGAGGTATGAATTTCTTAGTGTCTTTTAGGTCGTTTGAGGAGGCTGAGAAATTTGTATCCGAAGAAGTCGAGTGTTGGAAGGGATGGTTCTCCTCATTGATGTTGTGGGACGGGGGTGAAATGGAGTTTCAGAGAGTGGCTTGGATCAAAGTCTTGGGTGTTCCATTACACCTATGGGATTGACACACTTTCAATAAAATAGGAGAGAGAGTTGGAAGGCTAGTGGTTAAGTCTGAAGTTAGCCAGTCGGACAGTGCTATTACGTCCAGTCTCATGGCGGTCATCGTCAAGAATGGAGACAGGATCAAGGCTGAGGTGAACTTGAAGTGGAGGAACTCGGTTACGAAAGTGTGGGTTGAAGAAGTTTTCTTTGATTGGATCCCCCCTAGAATCTCCAACAACGGTTCCCCGTCTGAGTTACCGAAGGCTTCTACAACCCAGAGTACGGTCCCAAAATTAAAGTCAACGGTGGTCAGAGGTAATGGTCAGAAGGCTAGAATGAAATCAGTGGTGGTGAACGGTACTGGAGAGGAAGATGGAAAGGCGGGTGTGGATGTCGAACGACCTAGCATGCAGTTGGAAGGTGAAACGTTGTGCATGCATGGGAAAGTGAAGTCTCATTTCCCTAGAATGGAGGGAGAGTGCCTGGACAATTTTAATTCTTTTGATCTGAACAATAATGATGTCATGTCGGTGGGCCATACCTCCTTTGGGCCGGATCATAACCCCATTCTAGATAAGGAAAATTCTTTTGTTGAGCCCATTAATGTGGACTTTTTTTTAGGCCCAAAAATTTGGAAAGCATGGAAAAATCAGGAGCAGACAACAATGAGATATCTGGAGTAAGACAGGATAGAAATTATTTAACCCCAGACCTTAATAATTCGATGGGTTCAGACCATTTTGATTTAGAAGGGATTATTAGAAGGGATGCTGAGGAGAGATCGAAAAGAAACACCTTAGTGGAAGACCAAAGATCCGAAGTGAGTGGTGATGAAGATAGTCATGGCCTCGAAGAAGAAGTTTTCGATTCGGAAGAGGAGTTGGATTTTGAAGGTGAAACGGACGAGACCTTGGACTATGGCGAATGCCTTGGCATAGGTCTAAGTGGGTTCAAGAATCATGTGAAGAAGACGATACATGGGGAACGAGTGGTCAAGTTGTTGCAATGAATACGGTCTCTATTAACATACGAGGAGTATCCGATGAGGATAAACGGGGATGGGTAAGAGACCTGAAGAGAAATTTGAAGGCTGACTTTATCTGTATCCAGGAAACCCACCAGGTTAGTTTGTCGACTCCTATCATAGCGAAGTTCTAGGATAATTCGGGGTTCGGAGCTGAGTCAGTCGATGCGGTTGGCCGATCCGGTAGACTTTTATCGATCTGGGATCCGTCAAGGTTCATAGTGTCGGATGTCCTTAAACATAGACACTACTTGATTGTGTCGGGTGCGATTGTGGGGATAAATGGGCTAGTTAATGTGGTTAATTTACATGCGCCGAATGACCCGGTGAGCAGACGGGTTTTGTGGGATAATTTGGTGGAATTAGCCGAGGCTAGGGACGACATGTGGCTAGTCATAGGTGACTTCAACGATGTGAGATGGCCTGAAGAAAGATTCAACTCAATGTTTGATCATGTTGCGGCTAATAATTTTAATGATTTCATAAGGCGGGTCGGGTGGGTTGAATATGCAATGTCGGGAGGTAAGTTCACGTACATCTCAGACAATGTCGATGTCAAGTTCACTAAGATCGACAGGTGCCTGGTTAGTGAGGACTTTATGTCCAAGTGGCCGTCGGCGACTTTCTCGGTTCAGCCACGTCTTCTGTCTGACCACTGTCCGATATTTTTGGGTTGTGACACTCGGGATTTTGGCCCGTGCCCGTTCAAGATGTATAACTCTTGGCTGTCTGATTCTAAGATTGGTGATATAGTTACCAGTGCGGTCAGCAGAAGGAGGTTTAGTATTCCAAATGATGTGGAATGGAATAATATTCTTAGGAATATTAAAGTTGAAGTCAAAAAGTGGAGAAATGTCAAAAAAGAGGAACAACAGAAGGCTGAGAATTAAGTTTTGAGAGGGTTAAGGGAGCTAGAAGACAAGGCTGTCTCTTTCCATTTAACTGATGTGGAGAAAAAATCAAGAATGGATCTCAAGGCCAATCTTAGGAGACTTGAGAAAATAAAGGCAAAAGATATGTACCAAAAGGCCAAAGTAAACTGGATCAAATTTGGCGACGAAAACTCATCATATTTTCATAAAGTGGTGAGTTTTAATAAAGCTAGAAACAAGATAAACGGGCTCAAAATTAACGGGAATTGGGAGACGGATCCGGAGGCGATCAAAGAAGAGGTTAAAAAGTGGTTCAAGCGGCAATTTTCGGAGCCTATGAGAAGAAGGCCGTCGTTTACTAATTTCGGTCTCCCGACTATACCGGAGGATCAAGCGGCCAACCTGATTCGCCCTTTTGTTGTGAATGAGATTTGGGACGCGATAACCGACTGTGATGGAAATAAATCTCCGGGTCCAGACGGGTTTACCTTGAAATTTTTCAAAAAGTTTTTTGAGGAATTCAAACCGATGTTGTTGGATGTGATGAATGATTTTTTCGAATCGGGTACTTTGAGCCCGGGGTGCAACGCTTCTTTTGTTGCTCTTATTGCTAAGAAGGTAGACCCACAAGAAGTTCCGGATTTTAGACCAATTTCCTTGGTTAGTTCGTTGTACAAGATTATTGCCAAGGTGTTGGCTAAGAGACTTAAAGGAGTTATGGATGGTATTATAAGCTCGACCCAATCGGCTTTCGTAGGGGGGAGAATTATTCTCGATAGCCCGCTTATGGTTAGTGAGATTATTTCTTGGGCCAAGAAAAGCAAGAGGAAGTTACTTGTTTTTAAAGTTGACTTCCAACGAGCTTACGATTCCCTTAATTGGGAGTTTCTTTTTAAAGCTTTGGGGTATATGGGATTCCCGGGTAGGTGGATTAATTGGATAAAAGGTTGCCTTTCTTCCGAAAGAGCTTCGGTGTTAGTTAATGGTTCTCCTACCGGTGAGTTCAATCTTAAGAGGGGTTTGAGACAAGGTGATCCTTTGTCTCCGTTTCTCTTTATAATTGCTATGGAGGTTGTCAACATGCTCATGAAACAAGCCACTACTTTGGGTCTTTATCAAGGAGTTCAACTTCCAAATAATGGCCCTCTAGTGTCGCATCTTTCGTACGCCGATGATGTGATTTTTCTTGGTGAATGGTCCAAAAATAATATCCATAGCTTAAATAGATTCCTCCGGTGTCTATTTTTGATTTCCGGACTCAAAGTCAACTATGATAAGTGCCACTTATTCGGATTCGGTGCTAGTGATCTTGAAGTTGAGAGGTTTGCTAGATTGATGGGGTGCAAAGTTGGTTCTTTACCCTTTATGTATTTGGGAGTCCCCATTGGAGCCAACATGAAGAGAATCAAATTTTGGCAACCGGTTATAGACAACTTCAATAAAAGGTTGTCTCTATGGAAGGCTAAGTATCTCTCGTTTGCGGGGAGATTGACTCTTATCAAAGCGGTTTTGGGTAGTATCCCGTCTTACTATCTATCCTTATTCCAAGCTCCCAAGGCGGTCATAAAGAAGATGGAAAGCATAAGAAAAGATTTTCTTTGGGGCAAATCGGGGTCAAGAAGCAAGATTAGATGGATTAAGTGGGAGAAATTCCTTAAGCCTAAAGCGTCCGGTGGCCTTGGCGTAGGGAGTATTCAACATTTCAATGAGGCTATGATCGCTAAGTGGTGGTGGAGGTATAAGAACGAGCCGGATAGCCTTTGGGTCAAAGTGATTGATGCTCTTCGTTCCTTGAATAGAAACAAACACCTTATTCCAACAAAGAAGACTTTAGCGGGGGTTTGGAAGGATATCGGAAACGCGGAAGGCAATCTCCTATAAAAGGGGATAAATATGAATGAAAGGCTTTCGGTTAAAGTGGGAAACGGGTCGGATACTCGATTCTGGCTGGACAGGTGGGCTGCAGACCAGGCGTTCGCTGACAAGTACCCGAATCTGTTTCTTCTGGCTGCTGACAAGCAGTTAAGGGTTTCGGGCTGGGCTGGGTTAATTGCAGCTGCTGACGGCGACAGGATGTATACTAGACCTCCGAATTCTGCACAAGAATTGGACGAACAGGAGATGCTTTGCAATACTCTCGATCAGGTCTATTTAACCAGGAGAAAGATCGGTGGGGGTGGGAGAATAATGAAGGCACAATGTTTTCTACAAGACAAGTCAGAAGAGAGCTGGATGAAGCGGTTTTCAGCGAACAGCAGGAACGGGTCTTTGATTGGAATTCATGGGCGCCGCTGAAGAATAACTATCTGCTGTGGCGAGTTCCGGATAGAAGGGTGGCTACAAATGTCGAGTTAGCTCACGCGGTGTTATCGAGCCTAATGTTATTTGCTCAAGATGCGGTATCAAAGACGAGAATACGGAGCATGCTTTTATTCACTGCCTTTGGTCCATGGCAGTGTGGTGGAGTGTGTTGTCTTGGCTTCGGATCCCGTGGCCAGAAGGATCGCTCTCCTTGGAAGAATGGTACGATTATGTTTTGACTCGGCCAGGGGAGAAAAAATGGAAGAAATTAGTTCATGTCATCATCCTAGCCACGACTTGGAGACTTTGGAATGCTAGGAACTCGAAGACCTTTAAAGATCAGTTCGTTCCGGTTCAGATTTTGGTGGATAACATAAAGGAGGATTCTTTCTTATGGGTTAATCATAGGTCGAAACTTCCGAAGGTGAATTGGGAAGACTGGATTTCTTTTAATGTAGCAAGTATGGTGTAATGGTTTGTTTTTTCTTTTTGGTGTTTGTATCCTCCAGCTTCTTGCTGGCGCTTTATATGCAGTTATAAAGTGTTTTGCCGTTAAAAAAAACAATTGTTGCGTTAGTGATTGCAGTTGCATTTTGCAACAGAATGTACAAAACCTAACTACCACTATAATTTTATATATCTTAGCACTACTACGCGAGTTGATTTGTTTGATACTTGAATGGTTACATTGGTTGTGATTGCAGTTGCATTTAGTAATAGAATTTAAAAAATTGAACTATCACTACATGTTTATATATCTTGGCACTACAACATGAGTTAATTTGTTTGATACAATGTACAATGACGATTTAGCTAATATACCTAAACGGTTTGAAAGGCTTTCAAAGTGAAACTATTAGTTGCATGTAATCAATCCGAGAACAATTAGTTTTAGGGCGCTATAACACACGTTGGGTGTAAACTACTTTATATAAAACTTGAATATTAGTGGAAACTCAAAATAACAACAATGCACCAATCATTGGCTGACGCTTGTCCCACTCAAAGAAACCAACCAATAGCAAATTACAATATGTTATATATTATATATATAATTAAAAAGAAAGGTCGATGCCTTTCAATTTGACAGAAAATACCTCTTAAGTTTTGCAAATTGACAAAACCCATCCCTCAAATTTCTAACTTTACGAAAACCAACTTTCTAATATTATAAAAACTAGGTGTATAAAATCACGCGCGTTGCGCGTTTTACAATCGAGATTTAAATGAGGTGTTAATCAATCAATGAATTATACAATCGAGATTCCATTTTGGTTCTAAACGTTAAAAAAAATAAAGAAATCTACACATAAGGTAACACATAAAATTTGTAACGAAATTACATAAGATTATGTTATTTATATTAATAGTATATAATATAATAAATTTTTTATAATAAAATAATATGATTAAAATAATAGTATATAATATATTAATTAATAGTGTATAATATAATAAAGTTTTCGAATAAAATAATAGTATATAATATATTAATTAGGGATGAGCATAAAAGGCCGAATACCGATCTCGTCCCGTCCCGATCCCGATACCGTATCGAACCGATACCGAACTGAGTGGTTTCGGGATCGGTTTCGGTACCCATATTTATGGATTTTCAGTTTCAGTATTATCGGTATCGGTACGGGATCGGTATGGTATCGGTATTTTAAGGTAAAATACCGATACCATACCGGTACCGTACCGATACCGAACCGATACCGTACCATTCGGTATCAGTATTGTCGGGATCGGTATAAAAAGTTTTTGAATAAAATAATAGCATATAATACATTAATTAGGGATGAGCATACAAGGCCAAATACCGATCCCGTCCCGTCCCGATCTCGATACCGTACCGAACCGATACCGAATCAAGTGGTTTCAGGATCGGTATCGGTACCCATATTTATGGATTTTCAATTTCGGTATTATCGGTATTGTCATGATCGGTATAATATATTTATAGTATATAATATAATATATTAATAGTATATAATATAATAAAGTTTTTAAATAAAATAATAATATAAATAAAATATATTAGTTTTACTATTAATTTGAATCACTATTCAAATGAGTTGTAAAACTAATATATAGTAATTACCACCACTTTCTAACATGACAAGAAAAGCCCTTACAATCTCTTACATTTTTATTTGTATAGACGTGTTGGTATAAATTCTAGTTCGTCTACGCTTTAATGCAATTTTTGTTTGAAAATGTTTTATGTACGTTTTTACGTTTTGGGTTGGACTACATTTTGACTTAAATTTTGTTTGGAAACAAATTGGGTTAAGTGTAATACATTTTGATTCGACAATATAAATTTGTGTTACCATACATATCCATGTAAATTTAGTTCGGAAACCAGTTAGATAGATTGTAGTCTATAAGTTATAAATGTGAGTTGTCTTACGTTTCAATGCCTTTCAATATGACATAAATCAACGGTTAAGTTTTTAAAATTGACAAAATTCATCCCCCAAATTTCTAACTTTACAAAAACCGACTTTCTAACTTGATAAGAAAGGCCCTTATAATTTCTTAGCCTTTTTATTCTAACGAATGTGTCAATAAAAATTCTAGTTGTCTACGATTTAAAATAATTCTTATTTCAAAATATTTTCTTTTTATACACATTTTGAGTTGGACTACGTTTTGACTTAAGTTGTTTGGAAACAAATCGGGTCAAGTGTCATACGTTTTGATTCGACAATGTAAATTTGAGTTACCATACGTTTTGAGGTAAATTTAGTTCGAAAATGAGTCAGATAGATTGTAGTTGTAAGGTCAGAAAGGATTGACAAGCCTGATAATCCTTTGTCTTATATCCTCTTAGTATTCTGTGAAACTGCTGAAGAAAGAAGAAAACATGTGAAGTTCTGAAGAGTGAAAAACATCAGAAGTTCTGAAGATAAACCAGACAGAATATCTAAAGAACTGCTGAAGACTCATCAGCACTTTACATCAGCACTTTGATTAGAAGATTCTAACCGCCTTTAATCTCAGCAGTTTAGTATTATATTAATTAGTTTAAAAACTTTGTTCAAGTTTCGATGATACAGCCTGTTGTAGCTTTATCTAAACAATATCTAGAAGCTTTTGTTACTTGATAAGTATGTAATCTTTCATCTATAAATAGAGGGGTTATTCCCACTATTTTAGACACACACATTCACGAATATCTATGAAGAATCATTTGAACTATTTCCTTCAAATTACTTTATTGTTTATCTATTTCATTTACCTTTGAGAAGCATCTTGCTTTAACTGCTTTATTTACTAATATTGATTCTCATCATTAACTTCCTAGTTCATTGATTGAGTGGGAGTCTTAACTCCTGCTAAAAGTGATGTTTTAACTTAGAACACTTATTATTTCGCTGTGCAAACTACTTTGATAAATCTAAGCGTTCTTGAATATAAACTACGATAGAGACCACTGATCCAACAATTGGTATCAGAGCAGCTGGTTTATCTGATCAAATATCAATCTAACAAATTGAGAATCAGACACAGGCTCATATTGGTATTCAATAAAGGATAAAAGCTCACTTTTTTGTCCATCTCTTTGAGAAAAGCTTGACAAACCAAATTTCTCAAAAATGGATCCTCATAATACTGGATCTGCCACTAAACCTGCTATGCTGGTTAGGAATGAGTATAATATTTGGCAAAAAATGTTGGCACATACTTTGTCATAGACCAACACTGGTTGTTAAAGATCTATTATGTATGGACCACATAAACCAGTAAATATAAATCTTGAAACTAAGGAAGAAATTCCAAAAGACCCAAAAGACTACACTGATGAAGATTTCCTAAAACTTGAGCTTGATGCTAAGGCATTCTCTATGTTGGCAATGGCTCTCCCAAATGATATCTACTCTGGACTTTTACATTGTGAAAATGCCAAAGAGCTTTGGGATTGTCTAAAAGAACAGTTTGGAGGAACTGAAGAAGTGGTTGCCAACACAGAGAAATTCTTGCTCAACAATATGAAACATTTACTCAAATAAATGGAGAAACTTTCACACAACAATTTGAAAGATTTTCTTCATTAATCTCTGAGTTAAAGTTAAATGGTCAGACCTATACAGATGTATCTATGCTTCATAGATTTTTAAGGTCTTTACCAGAAAAATGGGAAACTTATTCTATAGTCCTTAGATCTGGATCAGATTTTAACTCCCTTACTCTTACAAAATTACATGGGAGATTGTTAACTTTTGAAAGAGAAATAAATCAAAAGAAAAAATTATAAGAATCTGGTAAAACAGCTGATGACTATACTCCAGGTAGCACAGCCTTATTAGGACAGGACTCATCATCTTGTTCTAATAATTTTGGATCTTTTGAACACATTGACATAACAGCTGGGATCTCATCAGATGGATTGTTTCCAGCTTATGACAATGAAGACCTAAGTCAAACTACTGATAACATGTGTTTTATCATGGATGACTTAAAATATTTAGCAGTGATGACTTGGAAGAAATGGATATCTTACACCAACTAGCCTTACTAAGAATAAAAACTAATAAATTTTATAAAAGGTCAGGAAGGAAATTTCCAGGACGAAACAATAGAACAAAAGTTGGTTTTGACAAATCTAAACTTAGATGTCATAAGTGTCAGAAGTTGGGACACTTTGCTAGAGAGTGTAGAAGCTCTAGCTTTAACCAAACACAGTCTAGAAATCAGTTCAACTCCAGTTATAATAGGAATAATGGAACTTAAGGGAGTGCTCATTTTGTACAGGCACAAGCTCCACAAATCCAATATGTGCCTCAAATAAATTATGTTCAAATGCCTGCTCAACAACAGGGTCAACATCAAATACCTCCTGTTCCAACTGCTCAACTTCCTCCACAAACTCAACAACCCTCTCAACAAAGTCTTTTTACATCAGGGTATGTTGATTGGAGCAGTCTTCCCTTTGACACATCTGAATGCAGTCAAGATGCAGACAATAAAGTCTATGACATCAACTGGAGAGAACCTGATAATGGCAGAAAGAATTTTGCCTTAATGGCTTTTGAAGGAACAACTTCTAAATCTGCATTATCTCAGGTATCAAAAGAATCTTTGTTAAAACTATGTTCAAATTCATGCAAAGAATCTTTTGCTCTTATAAAAGAAACAAATGTGCATCTACATGGCAAAGCAAATGACTCTGAGAGAAAATACACTCAACTAAAATATGATTTAGAAAGAAACCTTGCTACAAAGTCAAAAGAAATTTCTAAATTAACAAATAATGCTATTGAAACCCAAGCACAGATTAAAATTATGATAAAAGACCTAGGAAATGTCAGAAAAGAGCTTGTTGACACCAAGGTTGATTGTGAAAATTGGGTTGAGTCATGTAGAGGTTACCAAATGCTGCTTAACAAACAAACTGCATCAAATGTTAAGTTTGGCATAGGGTACAACCATACTGAAACTCCAACTGATTTACTCCCAAAACTGCTGATGATGGGAGTAGAATAGTTCTGAATCAAACTTCTAATGTAAGGAATGCACATCCTTTCACCAGAACTTTCTAAAAATTGAAAGTCCTGCAGAAGTCAAAAATACTGACATTAATTCATCAGTGGTTTCATCTACATCAGAAGTTGAGAACCTGAAAACCACTGATAACCCAACTCAAATCTTTCAATAGTCAGTAACTTGCCTTCCACATCTCATGATGAATTTAAAAGGAAAGAAAAGGCAAGAGAATGTGAAGTTTGTGGTCTGTTTAACCACAAAACAGAATTTTATAGATATAGAAAAGGAAATCAGCATAACAAGAAAATTTTACAACTGGTTGTGTGAAAACAAATCAAACAAGATTTTGAAAAAACATTTTATCCCAATAAACAACAACCATGTAACACCTTTTCTCAGAAAAAGAGTAAATCTCAACAAAGGCCTTTTTCTCAAAATTCTTCCTCAATAGTTAAACCTGAATCATCAGCAGTCTCACAAATTGCTGAGATTAACAATCTCATGAATATGGTAAAACTATTGATGACCAAAGTTGATGGTAATCCTCAAAGGACTCCACCATTGTTCTTAATGAAAAATCCATTGCCAAAAAGACATGGATTCCTAAAAATGGTCCAAAGCAAACTGTTACTATTCTCAAGAGCAAACCCAAAGCCACACTGGCTTGGGTTCCTAAAATTAACTAATTTGCTATTTTATGCAAAGGGTCTCCAGAGGTTTGAATAGCATTTGGTATGTTGATAGTGGAGGCTCAATGCACATGACTGGATGCAGATACCTGATAAACAATTTTATCAGCCAAAGAGAAGGATCTGTGTCCTTTGGGAACAATGCCAAAGGATATGTGCTAGGATATGGCAATGTATCCTTAGGCAAAATACAGTTTGACAAGGGCAATCTGGTTGAAAAACTTGAGTTCAACTTGCTGAGTGTCTCACAAATGTGTGATAAAGGATATTCATCCTTTTTCACAAAGACAGCATGCAAGATCATATCAACAGAAGGACAAAAGTTGATAGAGAAGATCATTGAAGATCATACTTTGCTGATATCCAAAAGATGTGGCAATGTCTATGTAGTGGACATTGAGAAAGACAAAGTACTAAACAACACAGCTTGTTTCTTCTCAAAGGCATCAACTTCAGAAACTGATCTCTGGCATAGGAGACTTGGCCATGTGAACTTTAAAACCATAAATAAAGTTACAAAAATGGGCTTGGTCAGAGGTCTACCTTTGAAGGAATACCAGTGTAAAGAACACTGTGTTTCCTGTCTTAAAGGTAAACAACATAAGTCCTCCTATAAGTCTATTGAAGAATCAAAAACAAATGCATGTCTTCAACTACTCCATATGGACTTATTTGGATCGGTCAAAATCTTGAGCCTTGGTAAGAAGAAATACTACTTGGTCATCATTGATGACTACTCAAGATTCACATGGGTTTTCTTCTTATATTCCAAGGATGAGGCAGCTGAAATAATCAAGTTCTTCATTCTACAAATAGAGAAGCAATATTCTCTTTCTGTCAAAGTCATCAGGAGTGACATTGGGACAGAGTTCAGGAACAAAACTCTAGATGAATTCTGTTTGTCTAAAGGGATTGTTAGACAATTTCGCATTCCCAGAACTCCTGAACAAAATGGTGTGGCAGAAAGGAAGAACAAGACATTAATTGAAGCAGCGAGAACCATGTTAGCTGATTCAGGCCTGCCTTTGTATTTTTGGGCTGAAGCAGTCAACACAGCTTGTTATGTTCAGAATAGAGCTCTTATAAAAAAGAGACATACCAAGACTGCCTATGAAATTCTTCATGGCATGAAGCCTCTTATCTCCTTCTTCAAGGCTTTTGGATGTCAATGTTTTATCCTAAACATCAAAGACTCTATCTCTAAATTTGCTGCTAAAGTTGATTCAGGTTATTTTCTTGGTTATTCTCCAATGCGAAAAGCTTATAAAGTTTTCAATTCAAGAACCAAGATAGTAGAAGAAACACTGAATGTCAAGTTCAATGAGACCAAACATTTTCTCATTCCAGCACAACCTGCTGAACTTTTTGATCTTTACAGTTTTCATTTCGGACCTGAAAAGACTGTTACATCATCTAAACCCACTTATTATGGTAATCAAGGGTTGTATGATGATAGTCCTCCACCATGGACTCCAAACACAGTCATCAAATCAACTTTCAAACCATCAGAAGTTCAACAAACTTCTACTTCAACAACTGCTGATGATCATATTCATATTACTGATTCAGCTCCACAGACTCCTGAACCACAACATTTAGCTGAACCAGATATCATCAACCTCGGTGGTTTGTTTGAAGAAGTTCATGAGCCATCATCAAGTATATGACTACAACAATTGATTGAACACAAGGATCATCCATTGGATCAAATCATGGGTGATATTGCCTTAGGGGTACTTACCAGAAACCATCTCTCCAACTTTGGCTTTTTCTCAGCATTTTTTCTCAGTTGGAACTAAAGAAGTATCAAGAAGCCTCAAAGATAAAAATTGGGTTCAAACTATGCAAGAAGAATTGCTTCAATTCAAAAAGCAACAGGTTTGGGAAATTTGTCCCTTACCTCCAAACAAGCTATCAACTGGCACAAGATGGGTTTTCAGAAACAAACAAGATGAAGCTGGTATGATTATTAAGAACAAGGCAAGACTGGTTGTACAAGGTTATTCTCAAGAAGAAGGCATTGACTATGATGAAACCTTTGAACCAGTTGCAAGACTTGAAGCTATCAGGTTATTTTTAGCCTATGCAATTTCCAACAAAATTAAAGTTTTTCAAATGGACGTCAAAAGTGCATTTTTATATGGAAAAATAAAAGAGGAAGTATATGTTTGTCAACCTCCTGGGTTTGAAGACCCTGCTCATCCTGATTGGGTTTACAAACTGGACAAAGCTCTACATGGGCTAAAACAGGCTCCAAGAGCCTGGTATGAAACTCTGTCCAACTTCTTACTTAAAAATCACTTTACAAGAGGCTCCATTGATAAAACTCTGTTTATAAAACATGTTGGAAATCATGTCTTACTTGTTCAAATTTATGTTGATGACATCATTTTTGGTTCAACAAATACAAAATTGTGTAATGATTTTAAGAAACTCATGCAATCAAAATTTGAAATGAGTACAATGGGAGAGTTGCAGTACTTTTTGGGACTGCAAATCAAACAACAAACAAATGAAACTTTTATACATCAATCTAAATATGTTAAAGAATTATTAAACAAATTTTCTTTACAAGACAGTAAATCATGTTCCACTCCCATGACACCAACCACACAAGTTGAACCTGATGATCAAGGAAAACAGGTTGATCAAACCATATATAGATGTATGATAGGTTCTCTTCTGTACTTAACTGCTTCTAGACCAGATATTATGTTCTCAACTTGTGTCTGTGCTAGATATCAGTCTACACCAAGAGAATCACACCTAATTGCTGTCAAAAGAATCTTCAGATATCTGAAAGGAATTCCTACACTAGGAATTTGGTATCCTGCCTCAGGCAATACCAAGTTAACAGATTTTTCAGATAGTGACTATGCAGGGTGTAAAATGTCAAGAGAATCAACATCTGGTGGTTGTCAATTCTTAGGAAACTGTCTGGTGTCCTGGCAATCAAAGAAACAAACATCTGTGGCAACTTCAACAGCTGAAGCTGAATACATTGCTGCTGCAAGCTACACATCACAAATACAATGGCTCCAATATCAACTTCTTGATTATGGAATCAAAGAGACCAAGACTCCACTTTTAGTAGACAGTAAATCTGCCATTAGCATCATTCAAAACCCAGTTCAGTTTTCAAAGACATATAGAAATAAGATATCATTTCATCAGGGACTGCTATGAAAACGACAAGATTGAAGTGAAACATGTCACAACAGCTAATCAAATAGCTGATGTCTTCACTAAACCCCTTGACACATCAACATTTCAGAGGTTAGTTTCCATGCTTGGAATTCTAAACTTTGAGTAAACTGTGTAAGTGTTTTCATTTTTCTGTACATATTTTACTTTCACTTACTTGTTTAGTAATCTTAGATCAACCCTCTGTTGAAAAATAAAAGTAGAGAGAAAGACTACTTGTAAAGGGAAAATTTATGAAAAGAAAATCTACTGATAGAATTATCAAGTATTGATTTTAGGGGTATTCTTAAGTTAAATCTTGTCAGAAGTTCAAAACTACTGAAGAATAAAATAGGAAACTCCTGATGAACAAACATACATCAGGGGTTTAAGACACAAAGGGTAAAACCGTCTTTTCCTATCTTTCTCAGAAGTTCAACCTAAAAAGACTATTAAACTTCTAAAACCCCCTCTTTTCATTATTATTGTTTCAAAAACAAAAAACCTCCCTCTCTCTCTCTTTCTCAAGAACAAAAACCTCTGTGAATCATTCAACTGTTCCATCAACAAACAATGGCTTTAGTTCTTAAACAGGGACACAATCAAAGAGGCTACTTCGTGAAAGACAAAGCCTGGTCCCAATACGATGAAATCATTGATTTGATCGTAAAATCACAATTCTACACAGCGTTCACTATAGACCCACCAATCCACACTGACACTCTAAATGAGTTTTGGGCAAACGCTGAGACTGTTACCGAAGATGGTAAGGTCCTTTCCATGAAGACGAAGATCAAAGGGAAAGATTTGATAATCACATCGGCAACTCTGGGAGACACATTAGGTCTTGAAGATGCTGAAGCGCCTGATCATATTCCCAGTGGAACAATTCAATCAACCATAACTGAATGTGGTTATCAAGGTACATTATCACATGCTACTATTTATAAGGGATACTTTGATGCAAAATACAAACTTTTGTTTCATTATATTATCATGTGTTTAAGTCCAAAAACTGGATCTTCTGATCAGATGTCCTCAACCACGCAACCAATTTTTCACTCAATTATAAATGAGTCAAAGTTTAGGGCATCTGCTTTCTTTTTCAATGAGTTGGTGTTGCATCACCAAAATGATAAAAAGAAATTTTTGTTGTATCCAAGGCTCACAAGCATACTCTAGGCATAACAAACTGGCACTTTTACCAGAGGATGACCAAGGGGAAGATGTCACAGTCCCTAAGGAACCAACATCCTCCAAACCCAGATCCAAAACGCCAAAACAACAAAAATCCAAACCCACCAACCCAAAAAGAAAAGCAATTCAGGAAGATGAGATACCTGAAAATGCTAATGTGCAATATGCACTTCTAAAGGATGTGACTGAAACTTCCTCTCAGTCTCATTCATCTCCAATACCTGATAGAGCACCAATATCAATTCTGTATAATAGAAAGAGATTTAAAAAGTCAAAAAATTCTGAAACTTCTTTCAACCAAACTGATCCTACTGAACAAAACTCAACTGCTGATCCTTTAACTTCTGAAAAAGAAACCTCTCCAGCACTTGAGATTGCTAATATTCTCTCTAGGCTGAAACAAAACAACTCATCAGAAAATGTCAATCCCTAATCACTACATCAAACAGGGATGAAACCACAGAACTGGACATTGATGAGAATGTGGTCAGCCCTAACCCAAGAGATGAGGAGGGACCAAGGTCTCTAAGCCCAAACTTAGAAACCTTTGGTATATTTGAGGCTTCTACTACTCTTTTACCATCCAGTGATGGATTGGAGGACAGTAGTATCATAGCTAAGACTCAAATGTGGCAACTACTGATGAAGGCCATGTGCCTGAGGTAGGAAATCCTCAGTTCCAAGAAAAAGAGGTTCATGAGAAAACTAGGTTGGGCCTAGCTCATGAGACAACTGATACTGTTCTCGTTGAGGACTATATCAGTGATTCAGATGATTCCATTAATTTGGATGATGAATAAAAAACAAAACAAAATGAATTGACGGCTGACTGTGAAGGTCCAGACTCTAATGTATCTGTTCTCAAAGAGACAGTCGCAGAAGAACAGGTTGAAGTCCACTCAAACCCAAATTCCCCAAAAGTGGCATCCCAGTTCACACTGAGGATCACCCAAAAACTCACCCTCCACTATCACAAAAGCCTACCCAATTCTCTAGGTCATCAAGTAGCATAGAACGGAACCAACTATGCAGCCCATATGATCCTTTATACCAAATGGTACACCAGCTTATTTCTGCTCATCTTCAAACATTTATAACTGTTATGGAGTTAAAGAACAAAACGCAACTTGAGATGATAAACAATGCAATTGATCACAAGCTTGGTGAATTGTCGAGAAAGATGGAAGACAACAGAAGACAATTAGCCCATCTATCTGGTGTAACACCTCCACCTCTATGGTTTCCTGAAGTGGAAGAAGCCAAAAAGGGGGAGATGTCAAAGGAACCAGAAGTTGTGTCTCTTGAAGATGCAAAAAGAGCTGCTAGAGAAGCACAACATCTCAAGGATTCTCAAAAATTAACTACCATGACCAGACAAGAAAATGCTCTGAAAGAAAGAGCTGTCTGGGATGAAAAACAAGAAAGAAGCCTTAGAGAAATAGCTGAAAAATCTGCCCAAGGCCTTAGTGAAGCTGCTGCTGAAGTCAATACCAAAAGTACTGAAGACAATCCTTCAGTAGTTGATACTGCTCAGATCAACACTTCAGTAGCTGACATTTCCTGCACTGAACCAGATCAATTGAAGATCAAGAAGAAGTAAAGGAACCAACAGAAGAAGAGAAAAGAAAAGCATAAAGAGAGGCAAAGGAAAAGAAAATTTTGGAAAGCATAGATGAAAGGGAAGATTTAAGCTATGATGATAAGCTAATAGAATATGAAAAGAAATTAAGAGAGTTAAATGAACAAGACAGAAAGGCTGAGCAATTTCTCCTTGCATCAGAAGAAGACAAAAGGCAACAGCTGATGAACTTTATCAGCAAACATTCTAAGACAAGGAAATACACTCTCAAGGGACTCTCTACTGAAGAACTCACAAAACAGGCAACACTTGTATCTGAAAGACTTGCCACAGAAAAACAAAGAAAAGAGAAGAGAGCCCAGGTTATTCAAGAATTGGTAGATAATGGGTATTGTTCAAAACAACAGATATGTCAGTGGAAAGAAGATATACTTTATGATACTTACAAAAAGCTCAAGGCTGACAAAATTGCACATCCAGAAAAATACAAATCCACACAGCCTGCTACTAAATCAAGGGAAACCTCAAAGACAGACTTCAAAATGCTCATACTTGAAAAGAATGTCATTGTTTAAAATGACTTTTTTGATGATGAGAAGCCTCTAATAATTCAAGATAGGGATCCTGCAACCTTTACTTATCAACTGACACAGACCATCAAAGACAAAGAACAGACCAAGGTAGTCACAGAACATCACAAGATCATTGGAAAAGGTGACAAACCCGGTACTGTACTAGTTGAAAAGGCAAGGAAATCCAATCTGATCAATGCTGAAAAAGAAAAACCTCCAACATCAGATCAACATCCAAACCTGCAGATAGTACCATACAGAGACAGATTCTTCATCTCTTTATCTCTAATCAAAAGATGGTACTTCACCCGAAAGTCCAATTCCATCGCTCTGGAAAAGCAAGACTGTTCAACAAAAGCTCTTCAAAGCTTAACTGATTTGGAAAGGTTATCTGACAAAGATCTACTAATCCTTCAGGAATTAAAACTAGAACATGGACTGCTTCCAGAAGAAGAAGTTAGAGAACTCAAACATCAAGTACTTGAAGAAATTGAAAGAGTTCTTAACTCAAGGAAGAGAGGATCAAAATAAAGATAGATAAAGGTTTTGGCTTCATCAATCCAGGGGGAGATTGTAAGGTCAGAAAGGATTGACAAGCCTGAATAAACCTTTGTCTTATATCCTCTTAGTATTTTGTGAAACTGCTGAAGAAAGAAGAAAACATGTGAAGTTCTGAAGAGTGAAAAACATCAGAAGTTCTGAAGATAAACCAGACAGAATATCTAAAGAACTGCTGATGACTCATCAGCACTTTACATCAGCACTTTGATTAGAAGATTCTAACCGCCCTTAATCTCAGCAGTTTAGTATTATATTAATTAGTTTAAAGTCTTTGTTCAAGTTTCGATGCTACAGCCTGTTGTAGCTTTATCTAAACAATATCTAGAAGCTTTTGTTACTTGATAAGTATGTAATCTTTCGTCTATAAATAGAGGGGTTATTCCCACTATTTTAGACATACACATTCACGAATATCTATCAAGAATCATTTGAACTATTTCCTTCAAATTACTTTATTGTTTATCTATTTCATTTACCTTTGAGAATCATCTTGCTTTAACTTCTTTATTTACTACTATTGATTCTCATCATTAACTTCCTAGTTCATTGATTGAGGGGGAGTCTTAACTCCTGTTAAAAGTGATGTTTTAACTTAGAACACTTATTATCCGTTGTGCAAACTACTTTGATAAATCTAAGTGTTCTTGAATATAAACTACAATAGAGACCACTGATCCAACAGTAGTCTATAAGTTATAGTTTCGTATATGGCACCACCATGATGCACGAAAGGTAAGAAAACTAGTTATTTTATCAATGTTGTTTTCTTTTTGTTAGATTTAAAATGACAAAATTTGAAACCTACTGCACTTATTATTAATTTTTTAAATTATTTATGTTAAAGGATTTACTAATTATTTAAAATGCAATTGTAGGAATAATGATTTCTTCTATAACTTAGTCACAATTCGACACTTGCATTCGACGTGTTAACATAACTATTCGACTTGTTTATATAAAATTGTTAGAAAATTGTCACTTCTTATTTGTGGGTTTTTTTTAATCTTTTCAACTTACTTATTCTTTTGTTCGATATTTTTTTACGTTTACAGCTATGTGGTATATTTATGGTAAAGATCATCCAGTGAAAATGTGTGGATCCTAAAACCCTGTTGAAGATTAAACAACATAAGCACCCTCGCCAGGTGCACATTGGGGGGTATAAAAACTCATGAATTGTATGGTTTTTAGCTACTAGAGTAAAATCGCAACAAAATAGAAAGCAAAAATTTTTAAATACAGAAATTTAAAAATTTGAACTCAAAGGGAAAAATTGATCAAAAATAGGGATGAAAATAAAACTTAACGAAACAAATATATAGCTTTACATAATAGAAATCCATTTACATTGCGCTATATAGTAAAATACATGTATTACGTTAAGGGATTGAAGAGTAAGTCAACTAGCTTATAAATAGCTATCGCATCGCAACACTTAATGCATTTTTTATTTACCGCCTATAAGAATTATGTTATGTACATGAGAAACGAAGAATAACAAGAATTAGGCTAAGCACATCCTCTTCTTCTATGAAACCCTAGGTTCGATTCCAATTCCTCCTTTTTTTTCTTTATAATGTCGATGGTTTTTTTTTCAAAAAAAAAAAAAGTTCAACATGTTCTTTTAAACATGATTAAAGAAAATTACTTTTAAACTTGTAGATATGTAACATTTGTAACTAGCAAAAATTATGGGCCCTAATAAATGTGACATATGGAACTTACATGTATATATATGACTAGCAAATATTACATATAGTTGATTGCCATTTTGCTTATAGGTAAGGGTATTTGTTCTACAATTCATATCACATAAGTAGCTAGTAAATGTTACCATTGTAAGCAAAGAATATTACGTCTTGTTCTCGGATTCTGCTTAGTTCTCAAGCTTCATAACTATTCTCGGATCCTGTTTAGTTCTCGAGCTTCATAACTGTTCTCGGATCCTGTTTGGTTCTCGAGTTTCATAACTGTTCTTCGATCATAAGTCTATTCTCGGACTATGCCTATTGGACCTTTTTGGATATCTGGACTGTTAACAATTGGACTATGGACAAATTATTGGACCTAAAACTTGGACATAAACGTTAAATTAATTGTCTTATAATTTCCAGTTTGATATTCAGAAATGGAATAATTTAACCAGACTAACATGAATGGACTGACTGCTGATCAGCTACTAGTAGCTACACAAGTTGACAAAGCTATGGAGTCTGTAATTGGGACTCATCAGAAGATACCTGTACTTCAACTTGGAATGTCATATTCTGAGTGGAAGTCCAGATTCATTCAAGTTATGAAGATCAGGGATGCAAAGGCATTGCTTATCTCCATCAGGGACTATCTGAATGGTCCGTGTGTGATCTCTTATGTAGTGAATGATTTGACTGGGGCCACTGCCATCAAGCCTAAGACTATGTATACGGACGAAGACCATGAAAAGGCCATTGCTTATCTCCATCAGGGACTATCTCCCGAAGTTTCCATCGGGGTTCGTGACAATGCTTCTTCCAAAGAACTCTGGGAAGCCCTCGAGAATCTCTATGAAGGGAATGAAGAGATGAAGGAAAGCAGGAGAGAAATGTTAAGTCAGAAGTTCAATGCGTTTAACCACATTCCTGGTGAATCACTAGAGAGTCAAATACAATGTTTCGTGGCTCTAGTGAGTGAAATGAAGTCAAATGATATGGTGGTGGATAATTCGGTGATGAACAAGAAGCTATTGAACACGTTGCCATGAAACTGGGACTCAAATGTGACTTTGATCAAGAGAACCAAATATCTAGATCTGGGAAGACTTACTCTGTCTGAAACTATCTCCTTGATCAAGTCATACGATCCGGATGATAAGCAGCGTTATCTGACTCATATTACAAGTTACAGCAATGATGTCTTGGCTTCTTCAAGCAATGCTCTCATGTCTCAACTAGAGAAGCAGCATCCTTCACTTTACTCTTACCCTGCTAGTGGATCCTCATATCCACCGATTTTTGGGCCTGCTTCGTCAACTAACCAAGTCAACTCCGTCTCATCAGGAGCTACCACTACTCCATCGTCCAACTCCACTTCACAAGCATCATCTACTGCCGCACCCCAGACATCTACTTCCATACCAAAGGAGCTTGCAGAGAATTTAGGGTTATTTTCCGGATTCATGAACTGCTACAATGCCTTCCTCACTGGTCAACTAACTTCAAAGGATGTTGGAGCTTGTGATCTAAATGATGTGAACTAAGACGACCTGGAAGAAATGGACTTGACCTGGCAGATTGCCATGGTAGTGCACAGAGCAACAAAGCTTCTCAAGAAGACAGGAAGAAACGTGTGGGAGAATCCAACAAAGAAGATGGGGTGGGAAAAGAAGAAGATGAGGTGTTATAATTCTGATGAGCCTGGTCACTTTGCTAGGGAACGTACCAGGCCAAAGAAAAAGACAACTCCTACTACTTCTACATGGTTTGCTCCTTCTGTTACTACTTCTGCATCCACCCCTGGCACTCAGGCTTCAGTTACTCGCACTGACTCATCTGCTTCAACTCCAAGCAATGCTATGGTTGTTTAAGAAGGAGCTGGTTGGGACTGGTCAACACAGGTTCAAGACTTGAAGATAACTAAAGATGCAATTTACAAGGCTCTCATGGCACAGATGGATGATGACAATGTGCCTTCTGCAACTGAGGTACACGCTGAAATTTTAGCTGAATGTTGTTATACTGATCTTTGCAGGTTAAAAATAAAAGGGTTTAGGGAAGAAACTCTCTCTGCCTATAAGCAGCTTGAATACGAGAAAATGGCCACTTGGGATATGAAAAAGAAATATAAGTCGTATAAAGAGATATTCAAAAAACAGAAACTCTATATCAAGCACTTACATCAAGAGATGAGCTAACACAAGTGTCGCTACCAACATTTCAAACGTCTGTCTGATACTTTAACTGCAGAATTGATCGATTTAAAATCTCAATTTGAAAATGCTGATTTTCACTTTAAAAAATTGAGTGCTCTAGTGAAAAGGCTGAAAAAATGATCAAATCTCAGTTAAAGTTCAGACGGAAGTAGGAACTGAGAAATCAGGGTCTAGGATTTGTGAAGATTCCACCTCCTTTCAATGAAAACTATTCCTCAATTCCCATGTCAGATGAAGAATTGCTAGCTTTACCCATTATAGGATATATACCTATAGTGGAAGAGCCAGTAAATTGTGCAGAGAGAGACCAGGTTAAAGTCATAAAACCTAAATCAGTTAAAATAAAACTATCTAGACCAAAAACAGAGAAGTCTCAACCACAGCCATCTTCAGAAAATGTTTTGGTTAAACCTCAGGATATTGAAAAACAAATTGAAACTTTAAGTTTTGAGAAAAATAAATAGGTTGACCGAGTTTTTTAAGTGATGAAAGATAATGTACCAAATGAATCAGAAACTGAAATGAATGAATCTGAAAATGAATCGGTACAAATCAATGAAAATGACTGTGAGGAAACAACTTCCACAAACTCTAACGTGCCATATGAGTTTGATTTTATGAAAGAATTTAGAGAGCTTTGTCTAAAGAAAATGGCACAAACTGAAAGTGAGCCAGCTGTTTTGGAATCATGTTCAAGTAATTCAAAAGTGAATGAGGCTTCATCTGTCTCAGAGAGAGATTCGGCTAACACAAATGAATTAGAGTATCAAACTTGCGAAACAGCTGAATCATCTGATAACACATCTGAATTACTTGAATCAGTCTTGGCATCCAATTCTGATTCATCTGATTCTGAAGTGGAGAGTTCAAATTCTTCTGACTCTCCTATGGCTGATGAACCAACTGCAAGTGATTGTGTTGATTCGGTTGATGTTTTAAATACTAACCAAATTGATTCTTGTGCAGACAATGTAATTGTTGAGGATTGAGTAGATGATGGGGATGAAGTCAGTGATTTTGAATCAAATGAACTGAATAATAAGATTCAGAAAAACATCTTTATAATTTCTGCTAAAGACAATAATATTTGTGTGGGCTCGTTTGTTTTGAGCATTAAACATTGTGATTTGATTGCGTCGTCTGATTCTGTTATTTTATCAAATGCGTGTGATTCAACAAAAAATCTCTTGGTCAAACAAATAAGTACAGGTGGGGATGGTAAATATTTTCCACCCAAGCATGTTTTACCAAAGTACGAAAAACAAAATTCGTCAAAGGCGATATCTCAAAGCCATCGAGCTCCATACAGATCTTATAGATTTGAAAAGACGGTAAGACCTCAGGGGGATCCACATGTGATGCATCAAATTTGTTATTCATGTAGAATCCCCAGGCACATAGCTAGAAATTGCAAGACTCATTTGACTGTCTCTAAGAACAGGGAGCATCAGAAGGCACCAAACGGGAAAATAATTCACTCAGTGCTAATTAATGAAGGTTGAAAAACCAAAAGCTGTGAAGAGTGATAAATCCAAGGTGAAGCCTTCTTATGAAGATTGGAATAGAAATAAGAGGCTAAACAAAACTGGTAAGATGCCTCCCAAACAAGTAGAAACCCATAAGGTATCTAATAACAAGAAGAAATAGAAGGTTTCAAAATGTAAATCATATTGGAAACCAAAGAATTCTATTCAAAGTCCCCCATCTGTAGGATCATCACAATCTGTTAATCAAAATTTGAATGCATGTGGTGATAATCTTGAATCTGTATCTACTGCTGACATGCACCGGATGAAAGTCCAGTACATGGATAAAAATGGGGTACCCAAAAAGATTATGGCATGTGTACCAAACGTTAACTAATTCTGCATCATGTGCAACAATAGTTATGGAGGACTATCATTCATCTTTGGTACATTGATAGTGGTTGTTCACGGCACATGACTAGAGACTTATCCTAGCTCACCGAATTGGAACGTTTCAATGGTGGATTTGTCTCATTTGCATGAGGTGAAAAGGGTCAGATCATGTCAAGAGGGACAATAAGAAATGGTGGACTCTGTTTTACCAAAGTCAATTATGTTCTAGAGTTGAAGCACAGCCTTTTGAGCGTATCACAGATATGCGATAATGGCTATTCAACTCATTTCACTGATAAAGGATGCATGATCTTAAAACATGGAGTTGTGATTCCAGAAGAACGGGTTTTATTAAAGTCTGAACGTAGAGGAAATGCTTATGTCATTGACATGAACAAACCTCATTCTGAAAACGTTACATGTCTGTTTTTTAAGGTTTCTCAGGATAATGCCATACCATGGCATCGTCATCTTGGACATGCTAATGCTAAAAACTTGAACCGTCTTGCTAAATTGGGCTTGGTAAGAGATTTACCTGTAAAAGATTTTATAACTATTGAAAAATGTGTTTCTTGTGCAAGAGGAAAACATCATCGAAAGCCTCATCATCCTAAGTTGGTGAATACTATTGATTTTTTGCTTCAGTTACTTCACATGGACCTTTTTGGCCCAGTGAATGTACTGATCGTTTCTCGCAAAGCTTACTGTTTAGTGATTACTAATGATTACTCAAGTTTTACTTGTGTTTTCTTTTTGGCTAACAAAAGTGAGATTACAGAAATAATTAAACAATTTATTGTTTTAATGGAGAATCAGACCAACATCAGGGTGAAGGGGTCCGTTGCGACAACGGGACTGAAATTAAGAATGCAGAATTGAACTACTATTGTGCTCAGAAGGGGATCGCTCGTCAATTCAGCTCTACAAGAATGCCTTAACAGAATGGAGTAGCTGAAAGACGAAATCACACACGGATTGAAGCTGCTCGTACAATTTTGTGTGATTCCAAACTTCCGACTTTCTTCTGGGCTGAGGCTGTGAACACGGCATGCTATGTGCAAAACCAAGTTCTGGTCAATAAAGCACGATACGAAGTCTTATTTAATGCAAAACCATCCGTCAAGCATTTTGGCACTTTTGGTTGTCCATGCACTTTGCTGCAACTTTTACAAGAATGCTGGGTTCTTCAACCCAAGAAAAGGTGTTAAAAGTACAAAAAGTTTCAAAAACACAACCAAAGAGGACAAAGACAACAACTGTTGTTGAAACCTCTGTTGGTGAGCCCACTGCTCCTGGTGATCATGGCACTTCATCCAGTGCTGTGAAACCCACACCAGCCACCAAAAGAAAACGTCCATCCACCAAAACAACCACCAAAACCAACAAGGGACTTCTGGAAGATGAGATACCAGAAGCTAACCCTGTTGCATCACCAAAGCAACATGAAACCACTGTTGTTACTTCCTCACAACAGTTGGAGATATCTCAACCCAAGCAAACTCCTCAAGAATCCTCACAAAAGGATCTTGTTGTAAGCCAAAGGGAACCTCATACTAAAGCATATGAGTCACTTGATCATATGTTCATAAGTCCATCTCCCAGGGCTAATCAGCTTCTTACTCCACCTACATCACCACCACATGTCCCACAAACAATGCAACCCCTGTTTGAAGCTATTGACAAAACTCAGGACAACCCCAGTTCCTCTCCTTCACCTATCACTGAGAGTATGCCACCACCAGTGACTGGGGCTGAGGAAAGTCAATCAGCTATCCCACAAACAGAAGAGGAGGTTATACTCCCAGAAGTCAATGTCACTTCTGATGAGGTTTCAAGAGAAGCAGCTACTACTGCTGTAGAGACCATTGTCTCACAGCAGGACAGTGGTTCCATTGATAAGACTTCCTTGAAGGCAACAACTGATGAGGCCACAATTGTGTCCCCTAAAACAGTTGGAAGTCCCCAGTACCAAGACAAAGGGGCAGCAGGTTCTCATTCTATGGACTCACCTCCTAGAACTAAACCAGCTAAAACTACCTCTGGTAGGGATTCAGATGATCCTATTAACTTAGGTGATGAGTCAAAACTTCAAGAATTGACGGTTAAAGTTCAAAACCTTGAATCCTCTGTTGCTGACATCAAATCTGATGTCAAGTCAATATTGGAAACATTGAACAACTTTACAAAGAGTCAACCATCCACTGCTGATGTTGCTAATGAGCTATGGAAATCTGTTTCCCCCATCATCATAGCTCACAGAAAATTAGCAGATCAGACACAAGAGACCTACATGAATTTGATCAGAAATATGGTGGATGCCAGATTTAATGACACAAAGGCTGACATCAAGGTGATCAAAGACCATCTGCTGAAGACTACTGGCTCTGCCCCTACCACAATTCTCAGAGATGAAGATGATGATGAATTCACTGCTGATGATGCCAAAAAGGGGGAGAGTGGCAGAGATAGGCTACCAAAGCTAGATCCTTTTGGTGCACCACCCTCACAAAAAGGGAAGAAGCCAACTGCTGACAAACCAGGGTCACCCAAATCAGCTCCACAAACTCAACAACCAAATGTTCAGATCCCTGTCTCTGAACCAGCTCAAGCATCAAAGGCAAAAGAAGTTGACACTTCAGCTAATGAAAAAGCTGAAAAGGCTGCTCAAGACAAAAGGAAAAGGGCTGATACATTGGAAGTAAAGGCAGAGATGTTGGTGCAGCTGAAAAAGGAACAGCAGCAGGAAGTGGAAGATGTGAATACTTCAAAAAGAAAGAAAATGCCAGCCAAACACACCAGAAAACCACCTTCCAGACTAACTGCTGAAACCTCTGTTGTACAAACACCTGTTACCACAACCACTGCTCCTAAAACCACTGCCACCACAACCTCTGCTACCCAAACCACTGAACCTAAAACAACTGAACCTAAAACCACTGCTAAAACATCTGCTCAACCCAAACCAGTAACCAAACCTATCACCACACCATCAACTACTAAACCAGCCACAACTCAACCAACTCCCAAATCTACCTAACACAACCTAAAACCCAAACAACTGCTGGTTCCACAAAAGGACCAACAGATGTTTCCCAAACCACTGCCTCATCCTCACCTTCACCCAAAATCTTGTATAGCAGAAAAAGGAAATCCACCTTTGTTATACAAGATGAAACATCCACAACACACCACCTAACACCCCAATCTTACAACCCACACCAGTCAATGCCATTCCACTCTCATCTTTCTCACCACACACTGCCCAATTCAGATCCCATAGACCACCACCAACCATCACCCCATTGGCTGAGAAGTATCCCCTTGAGTTGGATCTAATCAAGGGGGAACTTCAATCCTTCTATAATACTGATCAGCCATCAGAAAGATCCTTCCCATCTCTCAAAGGCTTCCCTGTTCCACTCAACATTGATACATATCTCAAATACAAGGGTGAACAGGCTGATGCCATCATCAAAGAGAAATGCAAAGGGAAGGATGACAGGACTGCTCAGGGCATCCATTCAGCAGAGCTTAGCAAACTCAGAAGGATTGAAGATTATGCTAAGACCCTGAGCAATTCCATGTCTACCATGCCTCTCAGCAGACACTTGGAAATGGAAGTAAGGGATTCATTACTAGAACAGATCTTGGCATCCAAGCCTTACAAAGCAATAAAGAACCAATTCACAGGCTGGACCACACATGCTCTCAGGGAAGAACTGATCAGAATTGAGAACATGGCCAAGAATCCTCCTGCTAAGGCCTCTGCCCCTGATTTCAGTAAAGGGAGAGATCAAGCTAGAGCCTTGAAGTTCAAGAGAATGAGACAAGAGCTTGTAACAGCCAAGTATGGAGAGATGAGATCTGTTGCTAGATGGTCAGAAGTCAGGTTAATTGAAACATACAAGAAACTTGAACAAGAAAGAAAGACCAATCCTGATCTTCCAAAATAACCAGTGTATGATGATGCTCCCAAGAAACCCTCACAGGCCTTTACATTAGATAGCTTACTTGAAACCTCTGATCTTTCTATTGCTGCTCAAAGACAATACAAGAAGCAAAAGGAAATGTCTGAAGAGGATACAAGGAAGTTCAATGAAACTTATGTAAAAGAGGGTCTCTTGAACCAACTTAGATTCTTCTCTGACCCTGTCACAGAGAAGTTCAGAGAACTCATTGGCAGGCCTCCATCTCCCAACTCATCCAAAATAAAGATGCATCCCAGTCACTCCTCTGACTCTAAAATTCTAAAATGGAAGTCTGATAAAGAGACCCATGAATTGACACTGATCAGGTCAGATGGTAGTATTCAGAAGTTGAGTATGGATGATGCACCAGGCCTAAGTGCAGAAGATCTCCAGACACTTTTGAATCTGACACTGGATAGAGATGCTGAAGACCTCTTCTCTCTAAGCTTTGAATTACAATTGAAAGGGCAAATTAGAGAAAGTCTGATGAGGAATAAAGATCAAGAATAAAGCAGAGTTTTGGCATCATCTGTTCTAGGGGGAGATTGTTGGGTCTGCTGACCTGGAGAAGAACAGATGATTGAAAGCCAAAATATACTAAGTGTTTGATCAAGAATAAAGAACAGTTGTTACAATAAAGCTTCCTCCAAAGAATTGTTGATTCCCAAACTGCTGCTGCTTAACAACTGTTAGAAGACAACTGCTGCTGATGAAAGGTCTGATGGATAAAGTCTGAAGAGCAAAAGTCTGATAAAGAACAAGTGCTGATCAAAGATCTGGAGAGCAAAGGTCTGTTGAACCAACAGCACTTTGGTTCAACAGATGATAAGAAGACATCAGAGCTTTAGTTTAACAGAGTTTTATTATCAGTTGTTTCAATGTAACAGTAGTTTATTGTTTAACAGATGTTATAGTTTGTTAGTCAGTTAGGGGTCGCTTTCTAGGTGACGTCAGCAACTGATCATCAGAGGTTTGTACTTGTCTATAAATAGAACAGTACTTGTACTGTTCTATTGATCACTTGTCATTCTCTTTTAGACAAACATTCTCTGAGTGATCAGGCTGAGGGGGAGTTAATTGTACGATTGTAATCTTTCCATTTTATGAAAGCATTCGATTAAAAACAATTATACTCTATGTTTTGATTTATTCTTATTCCGCTGCACTTTCCATTTATACTTCATTCATATTTCATACTTAATCAAAACAATCCAATACTCAGATCCTAACAATTGGTATCAGAGCTTGGTCAATTAAATCTGATCTAATCAATCAATTTAATACACAGATCAGCTCATAATCATTGATATCGTTTGTTTGTCGGGTTAAAACAGAGTAATAGTTTATTTTCATTTCAACAGTTAGTAAACAGACTTTGTTTTTGAAAAACCAAGAGAATGACTTCACTCAATCAAGATCCACACAACACTGGCACACACAACAAGCCTCCGATGCTTGTCAGGTCAGAATACAACATCTGGCAGCGTCGGGTGGCTCATGTGTTAGCACAACAAAACACAGGGTGCTGGAAATCGGTAGTATTTGGACCACATGTTCCAATGGTACCGAGTGCCGAGGATCCAAAGATCCAAGTACCAAAGAGTGTTGAGAACTACTCAGAGCAAGATTTTCAAAAAAATCGAGCTAGATGCCAAGGCTTTCAGCATAGTAGCCATGGCACTGCCGAATGATATCTATGCCGGTCTCTTGCACTGCAATAGTGCTAAAGAACTGTGGTATGCTCTCAAAGAGCAATTCGGGGGAACTGATGATGTGATTGAAAACAACCGTGAAATACTTAACCAACAATATGAAACGTTTAGTCACATAAAAGGGGAGTCATTAACACAGCAGTTTGAAAGGTTTAACTGTCTAATTAGTGAACTTAAACTGGTTGGTCTAACTTTTCCTAATTCAACACTGAATCATAGGTTTCTTAGATCACTTCAGGACAAATGGGACACTATAGCCATAGTTATGAGAAACTCTATCGGATTCAAAGACCTAACCCTGACCCAGCTTCGTGGTAAGCTCCTGACTTATGAAAGGGAGCTTAACCAGAAAAAGAAGCTCCAGGACTCTGGCAAAGTGTCAGATGACTATGTATTTGGTAATACTGCACTGTTGGGTCAGGATGATGGTTCTGGAAGTAGTAAGGATCAGAGTTATGATCATTACATTGACATAACAACTGGTTTCAATAATGATTCTTACTCATCACCAAAGAACTGTGCTTTCACAGCCAGTGGTGATATCCAGGCTTCTGATAATTCATCTTTTGTGTACAATGACTTGCAATATATTGACCCTTTGGACCTAGAAGAAATGGACATCTTACATCAGGTTGCCCTGCTCAGTATTAGAACCAATAACTTCTATAAGAAAACTGGCAGGAGGTACCCAGGTTTACATGGTGGGTCAAAGGTTGGGTTGGATAAATCAAAGATAAAGTGTTACAAGTGTCATAGAATGGGTCATTTTGCTAGGGAGTGTAGGAGTCAAAATGGAATTCCTATGATTACCTATCCAAATCAAAGACCACAGGCCAACACTTATCAAACCATCCCTAATGTACCTAATGTGCAAAACACTGCTCACTTTGCACAGACCCAAACCACTGTTCCTGTGCATTATGTCCAAACCACTGTTCCTCAGTATCACTATGTCCAAACACCTGTTGCTCAGGCACCTGTGCCAATGACTGTTACTCCACCCTCTGCTCCTGCAGAGACCAGTCAACCAGGTCAACAGAGTTTCTTTACTCAGGGCTTTGTTGATTGGAGCAGTCTACCAGATGAGATAACAGATGACAACATGACTCTAGTTGCTAACACTGAAAAGGATTTTTGTTTTATGGCACTAGAAACAATTGTTGAAGAGACTGATTCTGAGGAAGTGGTGTCTATGTCTGAAAATGTGACTGATGGTGTTGTTGGTGAGTTTGTTTCAGCTGAAGAATCTGAAGTGGAGGTTGTGAATCTCTCAGATCCCTGGGGTAGTGATGACTGTGACTGCCAGTGTAACTGTGCCTTGATGGCTGCTGCTAAGGTATCTCCTCAAATCTTAAATGACTTGTGCTCAGACAAATGTATTGTGGCATTTGCTAAGATAAAAGAGGTGAATGAAAACTTTAGAAAGAAAATTTTGGATTCTGAAATTCAGTTTGAAAAACTTACAAAAGAGTTAAAATCAAAAATATCTGAAAAAGAGTCTGAAATCAGCAGTTTAAAACATGGAGCAAGCATAACCAAAGACCAGCTTCAGACTATGATAACAAAATATCATAGTTGTAAAAAGGAGCTTGAGTCCACCCAAGTTGAATGTAAGAAATGGGTGGAATCATCAAAGGGTTTTGAGATGATTGTCAACCAACAATCTAAAAGTCATGTGAAATTTGGGTTTGGTTTTAAAACCACTGACCAAGTTTCACAAACCACTGACAAAAAGGAACCATAGTTGGTTGAGGTCATCCCTACAAACTCAAAAGGTCAAGAAATCAAGGTTACTGAACCCAATGGCAAGAAAATCATTCTTGAAAAGTTGGAAGGTACACCCTCATTTGATGAAATTGAGAAATATCAATTCAAACCAACATGGTCAGATGAGTGTGAAGTCCTTGAAAATTTCAAACCAATGACCTTTAAAACCTCTGATGGTAAAATGGCACCACAGGCCAAAGTAATCCCTCTAGTAAATCTTCCAACAGATGATGAAACATCTGTTGAAAAGAAGAAAGAAAAAGGGAAAGCTAAGAACAACTTGTTTTGTGATTTTTGTGAAAAGAAGAACCATGTCACCAAAAACTGTTTTCTTCTAAAAGCATATGACATCAACAAAACAACAAGTTTAAATGATTCTAAATCTAAAGAATGTTCAATCTGCAAGAAAAAGAATCACAAAACAAAAGAGTGCCTATATCTCAAAAATTTTGATGAAAAGATAAAAGAGTATAAGGCTAAAACTCTGGAAAGTCAAGTGGTAAGTACTTCAAAAGGAAAACCCAAACAGACTTTTGAATCAGTTCAAACATCTGTTACCAAAAGTCTGAACAAAAACTCTGCTCCCAGAGAAGTTCAGGTAACAGATGCTCCACCTGCTAACAGATTACCAAGAGGATATGGACAACCCACTTGTCATCGTCTACCACATGTTTATGAAGAGCCCAAGAGGCCTTCAAAACCAAAAGTGAACAGACACCCTCATGGTTTTCAACAACTGATTGGAAATGATCAAACATCTGCTGGACCAAGTGTTGACATACAAGCACTGGCAAATGGTCAACTGCAGCTGTTGAATCTAGTTCAAAAGCTAGTACAAACCACTGATCATTCTCCTCTACTTAAGGCTGAGACAGCTAAGGACCCATCCAAAGCCAATTTGGCTTTGGACACTCACCAAAACTAAAAACTTTACTGATGTGCAGGGAGCTTCTGCTTGTTTAGACAGTTTATGGTATGTAGATAGTGGAGGCTCCAGGCACATGACTGGATGTAGAGCCCTTCTTCTGGACTTTCTTGCTCATGGAGGGGGTGATATATCCTTTGGTAATGATTCTAAAGGTAAAGTGTTGGGTTCTGGTACTGTCAAAGCAGGGAGGCTTAAGTTTGAAAATGTTAATCTAATAGACAATCTAAAATTTAATCTACTTAGTGTATCTCAAATGAGTGACAAAGGCTTTGGGTCATTCTTCACTAAGCAAACTTGTAAGATTGTTGGCCCAGAGGCTGTAGAAAAGATTAACACCATCATTGCTGAGAGCAAAGCACAACTTGTTGCTCATAGAAGTGGCAATGTGTATGTAGCTGATATGTTGAAGGATAATCCTACTGCAAATGTCTGTCTGTTCTCAGCTGCCTCTACCAAAGAGACAGAATTGTGGCATAGGAGACTTGGTCACACCAACCTTCAAACTATCAACTCACTCTCCAAACAAAACCTTGTCAGAGGTTTACCATCAAAAGAATTCAAATGTGATGAGCATTGTGTTTCCTGTTTAAAAGGTAAACAACATAAAAGCTCTTACAAATCCATTGATGAGTCCAAAACTAGTCAGTGTTTACAAATGTTGCACATGGACTTGTTTGGCCCTATAAAAATCATGAGTCTAGAAGAAAAAGATTTTGTCTTGTCATAGTTGATGATTTTTCTAGGTTTACATGGACTTACTTTTTACACTCTAAGGATGAGACTGCAGGTATTTTGAAGGACTTTGTCACCAAAGTTGAAAAACAATATGACTTGCCAGTAAAAGTCTTTAGGAGTGACAATGGAACAGAGTTTAAGAATAAGGAGTTGGATGATTTCTGTGTGTCAAAAGGGATTGTAAGGCAGTACAGTATCCCAAGAACACCAGAGCAAAATGGGGTGGTTGAAAGGAAGAACAGGACTCTCATTGAGGCTGCAAGAACAATGCTAGCAGATTCTGGTTTACCTCTGTCCTTTTGGGCAGAAGCTGTAAACACTGCTTGCTATGTTCAAAACAGAGTTTTAATCAATCCTAGACATCAAAGGACTGCTTATGAAATTCTGTTTAAAATCAAACCACTGATATCATTTTTCAAAGTCTTTGGCTGCCCATGTTTCATTTTAAATCTTAAAGATTCCATTTCAAAATTTGCAGCCAAAGTGGATTGTGGATATTTTCTGGGGTATTCTTCTACTGCAAAAGCCTATAAAGTGTTTAACACAAGGACTAAAACAATAGAAGAAACTCTGAATGTGAAGTTCAATGAACTTTCATCTTTGAAAATCCCAGCAAACCCTGCTGAGTTGTTTGATTTAGATAAATTCAAATTTGAAGATATTGCTGTCAAAACTAACCCTGCAGGTACTCCACAATCTTCACAACAAGACTACAGAATAGATGTTGTGGTTCCAGACCACTACAAAGTCTATCCTGCATCAGAGGAAGCAGTGGTTCAAAACAACTGTCAAAACTATGTCATAGCTGAGTCAGCCACTGTTGGCCAGTCTTACCTTCAAACCACTGATTCACCCAGCCAATCCACTGTTCAATCATCTGTTGACAAAAGTCAGTCCAATCTTACACCACTTGGACCCATTCCTCCACCTCCATTCCAAACATCTGTTGACTCCTCAAAAGTGCCAACAGATGTTATGTCAACAGAGTCTCCAAACCTCTGTCCTTCACCACAAAATGCCATCATACCATATCAGGGAGATCTAATCTACCTAAGAGCTCATCCACCAGACCAAATCATTGGCAACATCAGAGAAGGTGTGCTCACAAGGAGCCAATCCTCAAACATCTGTCTTTTTGCAGGCTTTCTATCCCTTACACAACCTGTCAAGTACCAAGAGGCACTGAAAGACAACAGTTGGGTAGAAGCCATGCAAGAAGAACTCCTTCAGTTCAAAAGACAACAAGTATGGGAACTTGTACCACTGCCTAAGGATGTCTGTCCAATTGGCACAAAGTGGGTCTTCAAAAACAAAACTGATGAAAGGGGTATAGTTGTCAAGAACAAAGCCAGGTTAGTGGTTCAAGGCTTCAGACAAGAAGAGGGAATTGACTATGATGAAACCTTTGCCCCTGTAGCAAGGTTAGAAGCTATCAGACTCTTCCTAGCCTTTGCTGTCAACCACAACATCAAGGTGTATCAGATGGACATCAAGTGTGCCTTCCTATATGGCAAAATTCAGGAGGAGGTCTATGTATGTCAACCACCTGGTTTTGAAGACACATTCCATCCTGATCATGTCTACAAGCTCAACAAAGCATTGTATGGACTCAAACAAGCACCAAGAGCCTGGTATGAAACTCTCTCTACTTTTCTCGTATCCATTGGTTTCACAAGAGGTAAAATTGATAAAACCTTGTTTTTAAAATGGAAAGGAAAAGATTTAATGATTGTTCAAATATATGTGGATGACATTATTTTTAGATCCACATGTAACAAAATGTGTGAGGAGTTTAGGGAACTCATGACAGCAGAGTTTGAAATGAGTGCTATGGGTGAACTTCAGTGCTTTCTTGGTCTTCAAGTAAAGCAACTGCAAAATGGCACTTTCATTCATCAAAACAAGTATGTGAAAAACTTGTTAACAAAATTTGAGATGAATGATTGTAAGCCATGTAGTACACCCATGAGCACTGTCAAGCCACTCACTGATGATGAAAAGGATGAACTGGTTGATCAGACACACTATAGATGCATGATTGGGTCTTTATTGTACTTAACAGCATCCAGGCCAGACATTATGTTTGCAACCTATGTGTGTGCTAGATCTCAGGCTTCTCCTAGAAAGTCTAACCTTATTGCTGTGAAAAGGTTTTCAGATACCTAAAAGGTGCTCCCACACTTGGTATCTGGTATCCTGCTAATGGAAACATTGAGCTTTCAGGTTATTCAGATAGTGATTTTGCTGGCTGCCATACCACAAGGAAGTCCACCTCAGGAGGGTGCCAGTTTCTAGGGAATGCCTTAGTTTGTTGGCAAAGCAAAAAGCAAGCAGCTGTTTCAACATCCACTGCTGAAGCTGAATACATTGCTGCTGCAAGCTGTACAGCCCAACTTATGTGGCTTCAAAATCAACTACTGGATTTTGGGATAACTGCACTAAGGACTCCACTCATGTTGGATAGTCAAGCTGCTGAAAATATCATCAAAAATCCAGTCTCCCACTCAACCACCAAGCACATAGATATCAGACATCATTTTGTCAGGGATAGCTATGAAAAAGGTTTGATTTCTCTGCACCATGTTCCAACAGAGGATCAGTTGGCAGATGTGCTGACAAAAGCTTTAGACACATCTACCTTCACAAATCTGATTTCTCGAATTGGAATGTTAAACATGGATTAAAAACAACAAAAAATGTTTTCAATAAAAACATTAAAATGTTTTCAGAAAATCAAATTTTGCTAAAATGACACTTTGGTTGAAAAATCTGTTTTAAAACCACTGATTCAGATAAAACAACCACTGTTTCATTAAAACCACTGTTGGTTGAAAAATCTGTTTCAAACATCTGATCAGATAAAACAACTGTTTTCATCAGTCTTTTGGTTAAACAACAGAGGTTGGCAACAGAGGTTTAACAAAACAGCTGTATGCCACCAGATGTTTCAACCATCAGATGTTTGCCACGTCTGCTCTCAAAAGCAGAGTTTTGCCACATCAGCGGTTTCACCAGAGCCTATAAAACCCTGTTCTTTCCCCCAACAGCAGTTTTACTGTCTCATTGTATTCAAAATACTGAAAACCGCTCTCGTCTCCCTCATAACCTTCAATCAAAGTTCATCACTTTCACAATCCAAATCCATTAAAATGGAACTCCAAACCAAAGCCACTCATAATTTCCTTCCCTATTTGGTAAAAACCGAAGACAACACACCATTCCATTCCACCATCGACATCATCAATAACTCAAAGTATAAAAATGTTCTTGTTGCTGATGCCCCCATATACCTGGAAACACTCCAAGAATTCTGGGCGAATGCTGAAGTCTTATACCAAGACAAAAAGCCAACTTCCATAATTTCAAAAATTGGAGACACCAGTATCGTCATAACCCCTGAAATCATATCCACTACCTTCTCACTAAACGACTTGTCAGGTATGGAAACTTTTCCAAAAACAGAGCTTCACACTGAGTTTCAAGAGCGAGGGTATGATGCTCAAATGACTGGTTCAACATTATACAAAAAGTTTTTCCCACCAGTCATGAAATTTTTCTTTCATACCCTCCTCCTCTGTGCCTCTGCCAAGACTACATCCTTCAATGAAATCCCATTGAGGATACAATACTTGGGATATGCTATGTTGTCAGATTCTGACTTCAATCTATCTCAGGGATTGTTTTCAGACTTGGTATCAAATGTGAAAGCCATAAAATCTGGCTCAAACAATGCTTTTCTGCTCTACCCTAGAATTCTAAGTGTAATTCTACAAAAGATTTTACCTGAAAAGGATTTTCAAAAGGGAGAGTCTTTCAAAATGAAAAGTCTAACTGATGAAACTTTTACAAGAATGCTGGGTTCTTCAACCCAAGAAAAGGTGTTAAAAGTACAAAAAGTTTCAAAAACACAACCAAAGAGGACAAAGACAACAACTGTTGTTGAAACCTCTGTTGGTGAGCCCACTGCTCCTGGTGATCATGGCACTTCATCCAGTGCTGTGAAACCCACACCAGCCACCAAAAGAAAACGTCCATCCACCAAAACAACCACCAAAACCAACAAGGGACTTCTGGAAGATGAGATACCAGAAGCTAACCCTGTTGCATCACCAAAGCAACATGAAACCACTGTTGTTACTTCCTCACAACAGTTGGAGATATCTCAACCCAAGCAAACTCCTCAAGAATCCTCACAAAAGGATCTTGTTGTAAGCCAAAGGGAACCTCATACTAAAGCATATGAGTCACTTGATCATATGTTCATAAGTCCATCTCCCAGGGCTAATCAGCTTCTTACTCCACCTACATCACCACCACATGTCCCACAAACAATGCAACCCCTGTTTGAAGCTATTGACAAAACTCAGGACAACCCCAGTTCCTCTCCTTCACCTATCACTGAGAGTATGCCACCACCAGTGACTGGGGCTGAGGAAAGTCAATCAGCTATCCCACAAACAGAAGAGGAGGTTATACTCCCAGAAGTCAATGTCACCTCTGATGAGGTTTCAAGAGAAGCAGCTACTACTGCTGTAGAGACCATTGTCTCACAGCAGGACAGTGGTTCCATTGATAAGACTTCCTTGAAGGCAACAACTGATGAGGCCACAATTGTGTCCCCTAAAACAGTTGGAAGTCCCCAGTACCAAGACAAAGGGGCAGCAGGTTCTCATTCTATGGACTCACCTCCTAGAACTAAACCAGCTAAAACTACCTCTGGTAGGGATTCAGATGATCCTATTAACTTAGGTGATGAGTCAAAACTTCAAGAATTGACGGTTAAAGTTCAAAACCTTGAATCCTCTGTTGCTGACATCAAATCTGATGTCAAGTCAATATTGGAAACATTGAACAACTTTACAAAGAGTCAACCATCCACTGCTGATGTTGCTAATGAGCTATGGAAATCTGTTTCCCCCATCATCATAGCTCACAGAAAATTAGCAGATCAGACACAAGAGACCTACATGAATTTGATCAGAAATATGGTGGATGCCAGATTTAATGACACAAAGGCTGACATCAAGGTGATCAAAGACCATCTGCTGAAGACTACTGGCTCTGCCCCTACCACAATTCTCAGAGATGAAGATGATGATGAATTCACTGCTGATGATGCCAAAAAGGGGGAGAGTGGCAGAGATAGGCTACCAAAGCTAGATCCTTTTGGTGCACCACCCTCACAAAAAGGGAAGAAGCCAACTGCTGACAAACCAGGGTCACCCAAATCAGCTCCACAAACTCAACAACCAAATGTTCAGATCCCTGTCTCTGAACCAGCTCAAGCATCAAAGGCAAAAGAAGTTGACACTTCAGCTAATGAAAAAGCTGAAAAGGCTGCTCAAGACAAAAGGAAAAGGGCTGATACATTGGAAGTAAAGGCAGAGATGTTGGTGCAGCTGAAAAAGGAACAGCAGCAGGAAGTGGAAGATGTGAATACTTCAAAAAGAAAGAAAATGCCAGCCAAACACACCAGAAAACCACCTTCCAGACTAACTGCTGAAACCTCTGTTGTACAAACACCTGTTACCACAACCACTGCTCCTAAAACCACTGCCACCACAACCTCTGCTACCCAAACCACTGAACCTAAAACAACTGAACCTAAAACCACTGCTAAAACATCTGCTCAACCCAAACCAGTAACCAAACCTATCACCACACCATCAACTACTAAACCAGCCACAACTCAACCAACTCCCAAATCTACCTAACACAACCTAAAACCCAAACAACTGCTGGTTCCACAAAAGGACCAACAGATGTTTCCCAAACCACTGCCTCATCCTCACCTTCACCCAAAATCTTGTATAGCAGAAAAAGGAAATCCACCTTTGTTATACAAGATGAAACATCCACAACACACCACCTAACACCCCAATCTTACAACCCACACCAGTCAATGCCATTCCACTCTCATCTTTCTCACCACACACTGCCCAATTCAGATCCCATAGACCACCACCAACCATCACCCCATTGGCTGAGAAGTATCCCCTTGAGTTGGATCTAATCAAGGGGGAACTTCAATCCTTCTATAATACTGATCAGCCATCAGAAAGATCCTTCCCATCTCTCAAAGGCTTCCCTGTTCCACTCAACATTGATACATATCTCAAATACAAGGGTGAACAGGCTGATGCCATCATCAAAGAGAAATGCAAAGGGAAGGATGACAGGACTGCTCAGGGCATCCATTCAGCAGAGCTTAGCAAACTCAGAAGGATTGAAGATTATGCTAAGACCCTGAGCAATTCCATGTCTACCATGTCTCTCAGCAGACACTTGGAAATGGAAGTAAGGGATTCATTACTAGAACAGATCTTGGCATCCAAGCCTTACAAAGCAATAAAGAACCAATTCACAGGCTGGACCACACATGCTCTCAGGGAAGAACTGATCAGAATTGAGAACATGGCCAAGAATCCTCCTGCTAAGGCCTCTGCCCCTGATTTCAGTAAAGGGAGAGATCAAGCTAGAGCCTTGAAGTTCAAGAGAATGAGACAAGAGCTTGTAACAGCCAAGTATGGAGAGATGAGATCTGTTGCTAGATGGTCAGAAGTCAGGTTAATTGAAACATACAAGAAACTTGAACAAGAAAGAAAGACCAATCCTGATCTTCCAAAAAAACCAGTGTATGATGATGCTCCCAAGAAACCCTCACAGGCCTTTACATTAGATAGCTTACTTGAAACCTCTGATCTTTCTATTGCTGCTCAAAGACAATACAAGAAGCAAAAGGAAATGTCTGAAGAGGATACAAGGAAGTTCAATGAAACTTATGTAAAAGAGGGTCTCTTGAACCAACTTAGATTCTTCTCTGACCCTGTCACAGAGAAGTTCAGAGAACTCATTGGCAGGCCTCCATCTCCCAACTCATCCAAAATAAAGATGCATCCCAGTCACTCCTCTGACTCTAAAATTCTAAAATGGAAGTCTGATAAAGAGACCCATGAATTGACACTGATCAGGTCAGATGGTAGTATTCAGAAGTTGAGTATGGATGATGCACCAGGCCTAAGTGCAGAAGATCTCCAGACACTTTTGAATCTGACACTGGATAGAGATGCTGAAGACCTCTTCTCTCTAAGCTTTGAATTACAATTGAAAGGGCAAATTAGAGAAAGTCTGATGAGGAATAAAGATCAAGAATAAAGCAGAGTTTTGGCATCATCTGTTCTAGGGGGAGATTGTTGGGTCTGCTGACCTGGAGAAGAACAGATGATTGAAAGCCAAAATATACTAAGTGTTTGATCAAGAATAAAGAACAGTTGTTACAATAAAGCTTCCTCCAAAGAATTGTTGATTCCCAAACTGCTGCTGCTTAACAACTGTTAGAAGACAACTGCTGCTGATGAAAGGTCTGATGGATAAAGTCTGAAGAGCAAAAGTCTGATAAAGAACAAGTGCTGATCAAAGATCTGGAGAGCAAAGGTCTGTTGAACCAACAGCACTTTGGTTCAACAGATGATAAGAAGACATCAGAGCTTTAGTTTAACAGAGTTTTATTATCAGTTGTTTCAATGTAACAGTAGTTTATTGTTTAACAGATGTTATAGTTTGTTAGTCAGTTAGGGGTCGCTTTCTAGGTGACGTCAGCAACTGATCATCAGAGGTTTGTACTTGTCTATAAATAGAACAGTACTTGTACTGTTCTATTGATCACTTGTCATTCTCTTTTAGACAAACATTCTCTGAGTGATCAGGCTGAGGGGGAGTTAATTGTACGATTGTAATCTTTCCATTTTATGAAAGCATTCGATTAAAAACAATTATACTCTATGTTTTGATTTATTCTTATTCCGCTGCACTTTCCATTTATACTTCATTCATATTTCATACTTAATCAAAACAATCCAATACTCAGATCCTAACAATCTAAAAGTCCAAAAGACCCACCGGTACAGCACACCCCTCCTGTTCTTTCAATTTACAACAAATGAGCCCAGCACTACAACACATCCAAAGAAACCTTCTCCTACAGTTGAAGATCCTACACAACATGTAGATGATGAAGAGTTATCTTCTCACACTTTAACTCCTAACTTTCATGATCCTATCCCTCCTGAATGCACTGCGGAGGAAGGTGAAGAGGAAGAAGCTGAAGAAACAACTATGGAGGAGATCATGACTGATAGCCCATCCATTCCGGATACAACTATTCCAACTAGTGTTCAACGGGATCACCCAATAGAAAATGTGATAGGTCCTGTGAACACTGGTGTTCTACCTAGAAGTCAAACTGGTGACATCAACAAATGTTTGTACTCGTGCTTCATTTCGCAGATTGAGCCCAAGACCACTACTGCGGCTCTGCAAGAACCTAGCTGGGTTGATGCTATGCAAGATGAACTTAATCAGTTTGAGAATTTACAGGTCTGGAAACTGGTGATGTTACCCCAAGGAAAATGTCCTCTTGGCACTCGATAGGTATATAAAAACAAGAGAGACGATATTGGGGTAATTGTTATAAACAAAGCAAGACTGGTGGTGCAAGGTTCCAGGCAAATTGAGGGGATGGACTACGATGAAGTATATACTCATGTTACTCGTCCAGAAGCAATCATAATCTTCCTTGCCTATGCCTCGTTCAAGGGTTTTGTTGTTTATCAAATGGATGTCAAGACAGCCTTTCTTTACGGAAAACTTAAAGAGGAGATTTATGTCTCTCAGCCACCAGGTTTTACAAATAAAAAACATCCAGGGCATGTATACAAGCTTGACAAAGCTTTGTACGGTCTTCACCACCAGGCACCTCGTGCATGGTATGCTACATTGACCGATCACTTGCTCGCCAATGGATACACTTGTGGCATTATTGATCAGACTTTGTTCGTGAAGAGATTAGATGAGGATCAGATCCTTGTGCAGATCTATGTGGACGACATCATCTTTGGATCCACTAGTGATGCATTATGCAAGGATTGTGAAGAGGTGATGAAAAAGCAGTTCGAAATGAGTGCAGTGGGTGAAATGACGTTCTTTCTGTGTTTGCAAGTCCATCAAAGTTCTAAGGGTATTCTAATCCATCAAGGAAAATATGTGGACGACATACTTGCAAACTCCGGTTTTACTGAAGCAAAGCTAAACCATACCCCAATGTCCGAGAGATCGGGTCTGACTCAAGATCTGGAAGGAGAACCTGTAGAAGGGACCTTGTACAGGTCAATGATTGGCTCACTAATGTACCTGACCGCCAGCAGACCGGAAATCATGTTTGCTGTGTGTCAGTGTGCACGATATCAGGCTACTCCTAAAACTTCTCATCTTAAAGCTGTTGAGAGAATCTTTAGATACCTTAAGAGGAAACCCAAATTCGGTCTTTGGTATCCTAGAGATTTTCCATTTGAATTATTTGCTTTTTCTGACAGCGACTTTGGAGGTTGTGACATTGACAGGAAATCCACTTCAGCAGGATGTCAATATCCGGGTGATAGGCTTATCGATTGGCAATGTAGAAAGCCACAGACAGTCTCTATTTCAACTATTGATGATGAATTTGTTGCAGCTTCAGCATGTTGCTCTCAGGTTATATGGATGCAACACCAACTGGTGGATTATGGTTTGGATTTCTCCCTTCTCCTATCTATTGTGATAATGATGCAGCTCTCCAAATTGTGAAAAATCCAGTTTATTTTTAAAAAACGAAGCACATTGCAATAAAAGAACATTTCACCCGAGACTCGTTCAACTAATTTTTAATTGTTCCTAAACAAATTCATACCGACGACAATTTCGCCGATCATTTTACAAAACCTGTTGATCGAGCTCATTTTGCCACTCTCTTAGCACTACTGAAAATGGTCCAGTTTGATGACTGAGTCTGGCCAAACAAAAATATTTTTCTTCATTTTAGTTTTGTAAATTTGTTCTTTAAATTTTTAATTTTAAGCACAAATTTAGGGAGATGTACCCTCAGAAAAGTACAAAAACAATAAAACATTCAAAAATACAAAAATAGAGTCTTTTCAGTACTGTTGTATTTTATTTTTGTCTTGAAAAATCCAAGAAAAATAGAAAAACAATAAAAAAATTCAAAAATTACAAAAAGAAAGTTTTGCCATCATCCGGGAAATGAAATGATATTTCACAAATGGATTAAGGCTGGCTCATGTAAGGTGAGTATCGAAACGATTTGGCTCTGGTGTGATATACTGGTAGGCTTGGTCATGACGGCTCGAAAAATGACTGATCTTGTGAAGCACCTAAAGATAAGTATGACATCAGTAAGGAACATCACATGGAATCGAGTGCAATCTCTATTTGAATGCTTGTGTGATGTCCCGAAGCATAACACTGTGGTCTAGGTCAGAAACCTTGTCTGAAAAACTCGTGTATCTCCTCTGTTTTAAACAAGCAAGGACCTGGAGATGCTAGGCAACAAAGGGCTTCTGCTGCATCCAGATATATGCTGACATAGTCTCTTTGTTGTCATGCTGTAGATCAAAATTCCCCGAAAATAGACCTTTTTTTCCACAGATGTCTGCATCCAGATATATGTCGACCTGGACACAATCAGGATGTCACAAAAGAGACCCTCAAGAGTCCAAAACCTATGGCCTATATCATTTGAGAAATCATTTGATTTGTATATTACACCATGGGTATGTTTGGCAAAACTAGCTGGTAGCTGATAGCTGGAAGCGGGTAGCGAGAAACTTTTTAAATATATTTTGATGTTTGGCATAGTAGCTGGAGCTTTTAATAAAATATATAAAATGACCAAAATGTGTATAATTAAAAGCTTGTAAAGAAAGTTTTTATTTTATTTTTAAAATAGAATGGGCATTTGTGTCATTTATTAATTAAAAGCTTGTAACTAGTAGAGCTTTTTCTTAAAAGCTAGTACTAGTAGCTTTTCACTATAGAGTTTTTCTCCTAACCAAAAAGCTTCCAGCTCTTCAACCAAACAAGATTTTTTTATTGAGTATGAGCTTTTTCTTAAAAGCTTGAAGCTTAAGCTCTTAAAAGCTCATTGCCAAACATACCCCATATCTCTTGCTGATCTATTCTTTTCTCTTCTCAACCCAGTCCCAGTCAAAGTTTTTTTTAGAGTAGAAGCATCTTAATTTTGTGTGTTTCTTAGTTTAGATTATTTTTTATTTTGTTTACTTTTATTTTAATCTTATAAAAATCTTGACCGGCTCACGACCTGACTTGGACCCACTTTCATTAAAAATCACTTCAAAAAGTTTTTGATAGTATTGGGATTGGAGCCAGGCCCACCGCACACCTGGTGGGCTCCACAAAATCTCACCTTTTGTACTTCCTTGGTTATAAAAGGAAAGTTTGGTGTTCACTTCTCAAGGAAATCACACGGTTCCCCACTTTGGAAACCGACTCTTCATTCTCTCACACACACAAAAACACACTTAAGTTCCAAAAGAGGTAAATCAGTCATCGGAAGGTAAATCACTTGCCGGCCAAAGGTATTTTTATTTGCTCGGTGATGATCTAGTGAATGTTGATGTTGGTTAACAATCACCGGTGAACCGAAAAGTTTCGTTTATTTGAGTACAAGATCCAAGTGTAAGTTATGAGTTTTTATGACGATATGGTGATTATTATGGTTGATGGTTGTCTAAATCTTTGTCAAAGTGATGATTAAACTAAAAATGGTTGTTTTTGAGATGTTAAAATCATCGGGGAAGATGATTGGAAGGATGAGCTTTTGATTTTGGGGCGGCACTTGAGGTCAACACGCCTTTGTTTGATTTTGAATGAACGTGTGATTTAGGTTGATATTTTTTTTAAACGTTAATATCTTTTTTATACAAAATTTTTTAAATAAAAAAATTACACCAAATTAACGAGCGTTGTATTATCTTTGAAACGAGTACCATAGTGCTATATAAAAAACGGAGAAAAAAACGACTATTTTTTGTAGGGTTTTGTAAGTCTTTAATTATGTTCAAACCGGTAATATGAATTCTATTTTAGCATTGGAGATGTACATTGTTTTAGGTTAGATTTTAATATTAGAGTTATACAGTGTTTAAGGTTAGACGTTAACATTGGAGATACCTTGTTAATTGTTTTAGGTTAGTTGCTACCCGAATCTTTCCTACATGTAACTACAAAGCGCATCAGTCTATTTCGTATGTAAAATTGATATGTCATAATAGATTTCTCAACGGCCGGGAGCGTCCCGGGGTTGAGAAATATATTATGACATATCAATTATACATACGAAATAGAATGATGCGCTTTGCAGTTACATGCAGAAAAGCTTCGGGTAACACCTAACCTAAAATAATTAACAATGTATCTCCAATGTTAGCGCATAACCTTAAACAATGTATAACTCTAATATTAATACCTAACATAAAACAATGTACGACTCCAACGCTAACACATGTTGAAAATAGAATTCATATTTACTGATTTGAACATAATTAGTGACTTGCCTATACATGATTAATGAGTTAGCTGAACACTTTGTGTTTTTTTTTCCTGTATGAACAAATCCTACAAAAATAGTCGTTTTTTTCTCCGTTTTTTATATAGCGATATGGTACTCATTGGAAAGATAATAATACGCTTGTTAATTTGGTGTAATTTTTTTCTTTAAAAAATCGCGTATATAAAAGATATTAACGTTTAAAAATTATGGAAGGAAACATGAGAGACAAAAATCCAATTTTATTTTTAATTTTTTTTCCTAAAATCAATTAATGTCACATGACATGCGGGAGGATGCCCTCTTTGAATCCATGTAGGATTTGTTGTTTTCAATTATATAATAGACACTCCATCCGTCGCAATTTAGATTTCCATTTTTGCACTTTTTGTTGTCCCAAATTAAATGTCCATTTCTAAGCAATTTTCAGTTTTTCCCATAAAAGACAAAAAAGACAATAAAAAATTTAAAATAATAACTTTAGGATATTATTGTCATTTACAACATCCAAACAATGATTTCTTAATCTATATGTTGTTAGCCCAATAACATCTAAATTGGTACGGAATGAGTATAAAAAAGGTTAAGTGTTAAGTTGACCTTAGACTTGTCATAGATTACTCCCATCTATATATGCATACCATATAAATTGTAAACTCATACACCCCACCAGAAAACCTTCTTCTTCGGCTAAAAATGAATTACAGCGGCTACTCGCTAGCTCCCTCGGCTACATTCGAACATTCCACCAGTATCGATCCCACAAAGCACGTCAGCTACGCACCAAAGCCAACAGCTCCTACCATCTCTTCGGTTCATAGTGGAGACTCGGAACCTCAGTTGTGTTGGCCCAGAACAGATTTTGCAGCGGAATAATACTTGATTAAACACGCAATGATAACAAACTATAATCGAATGATTGGAATATTATTGAATGAATGTTACGGACAGAAAAGTGTATAAGGTTTACAAAGATTTACAAGGATAAATGGATTGTTTGTGTACAATCTTGATAAAGAATTAATGAACCAAACTGATCCTATTTATACTAAATGAAGCATTGTGTCTTTGACAGTTTTCTGATCAAAACGTTGTGTCTATTGGTTGACCTATAACTGCCACCGGTTTGACTAATAATGGCGCCAAATGAAACTGTTTTAACAACCAGGGGCATTTTGGTCTTTTCACTTCTGTCCCGCCAATTTGTTTTGTATTTGCTTCTGTCCTTCTTCTGTTTTATTGACCCATTATGTTGCTTGATATGTGCAGCCATTTTGATCAGTCTTGATCCTTCTTTTGCAGCCTTATTTCCAATCCGTTTTGACCCATATGCAGAATCCTTTAATCTATGCTAATGTATCTATGTCTAAGTTTATATCTAATGACTAACATACTGTTACATACATACACGAATACTTAAAATACATATACAAATGTGCATATTAAAACATAAACAGAAAGTTATATTTATTATTCTAACAAGTTGACCGCAACTAGTCAGCGCTCGGTGCCTCCAGTCCTAGCAGATGTACGCCCAATGATGAAGTCAGCTAATCAAATTACAGCGGCCAGTTTCGGTGGTCAAGCACCAGGGCTTTCCGGTGCTTTGCACAATATAATGTATGCGAATGAGGTCACCAGAAAGGTTGCTAGTGAAGCAAAAGCACCCACAATCACAGGCGTTGCTGAACGAGATCGGAGTAGCAAAGGAGAATCCAATGAAGCTGAGCCCGATAGTCAACTGGACCTCGTCCATGTCAGTGTGGTTGGAAAGAAGTACAAGCCGATTAACCCGGAGGCATATGATGAAGACGATGATGAATAATGAATAGATGATCCAATCTACTGATTTTAATTTGTGTTATTTGTTTGCTTTAAATATGAGATCAAAAGAACACTACCAGCTGGTCTATGCGGATCTGTCTTTGCCTTACGCTTTGGGTGTGTTTTTATGTTTTGTTTCCTTCATATTCGAACTTTTTTGTTGTCTTTTTTTTTTTTTTTTCTATTACATTTTTTTGCTGATTACGGTGTTCTTAGTCGTAAGTTGTGCGTGTTTCTGAATTTCAAAATTTGTTTCTGTATGTTGTTTTGTTGTTCTTTATTGAAGAGGAAAAAACCTAGGCATCCAGATCTAAGGGTGAGGATAGATGTCAATGAAGATTGGTTTGAGGATTATGACCACCCCTCCGACAAGTGTAGAGAAGAGAGATTGGTTTAGAGGTTTATCACTTCCTTGAATGTGGGTTATAAGGGGATATTTATATTAGCCTTGTAGGCCTACGACGGGTTGGGCCCATGGGCCTTTTTCCACCGGAGCAGATGTCACCACAACTAAGTTAGTCAAAAGCTCTTGGTTGGGCCTAAGATGATATATCTTCTTCAGTTACGTTGTCATCTTTTGCTATGTATAATCTTGAATGCATGTAATGTTGATAGCATTATAATGGTTGTTGTTCACGTAATGTTGTCGCTTAAGTACGTTCATGGGTCATCGTTCACTAGACCCCTCATCTTTTACTATCTATCATCTTGAATGGATGTACTATAACCATAAGAGCATTCACAATGGTGGAACCAACAAACCACTCCAAACCACCAAATCAGCATGCCATATCATTCAAACCACAACCTTATAAACTCACTTTTTTCCTCCAACCGTAAATCATTCCAAACCTCTATCTCATCACCTACTTATCCTTTTTTATTTAACCTTTATAAAAATTTATATACATTATTTTTAATTTATTTACTTATAAGAATATTATCAATTTAATAAAATGAAAAAACAAAACTAAATTTATTAAACAAACAAAAGTAAATATATTAAATTATTTATTTATATTTGTATAAAGTAATTTTTTATTTATATTTGTATAATTCATCAATTTCCTTCTTTTGTCTCCTTCCAATTCTATTTTCCTCTTTTTAATTCTTCAATTCTTACTTGAATGGTGCATACACTCCACACCTCCTGTTCTACCTTCCCGATCCCTCCCTAAAGTACACATCATTCAAATCTAGTATTTTTTTTTCAACAATTGTTAAAAAATTTATAAACCCATGTGTTGATATGTGGTTTGATTGTGAAATTATTTAAATTTTGATGCAGAGTGAGGTTACAAAACTTAATCGGCTATGGCATCCATTTGAATTGATTTATTTAACCACAGCGCTGCCCACATTCTCGTCCATTGGATGGTCCCTTTGAGTGGACAAACCAACTCCACGAAACTTCTTCCAATGTTCTTCTTCGTTAGTCCGTCCAACCCCAACGGATCGTCCGGTGAGGTGCCATTGTGGATGCTCTAAGTTTTGTTAGACGTAATTATTTGCAGAGAGCAATTCCGCAATTGTGGCGACTCTAGGCTTTCTTATAATTTGGATATGCTATTTCGGGGTCAATCTATTAGGTATTGTCATTAAGATTAACATGTAAATAAAGTAGTGTTGATTAGGATTATAATTGTATATACTATAGTCCTATTACCGGATAATACACAAATCGATTCATACGGCAGTTATGTGGAAGTTATTGTTAACCGCTGTGTTGGTTGGTTCCTATTGATTCACAACATATAAATAGGATGAACATAGAGTTAATAACTAAAATCGTCCATGTGATTTTCCTATTTTTGCTAAATCCATTCAAAAAAAGTTTTTTTTTTCACAACTCGACCACTGAGGTTTCCCAAATATTACCAAATCCATCCAAAACTAATGAGAATAGAAGGGCATTTGGGTCTTTTTCCTTATTTATTTAGTGTCTCCATCCTCACCCAAACTCAAAAGATTTTCAATGGAAAAAAGTCATGGTACAGATTTGTGACGCAATAAGGAAGAAAAAAGAAAACTAGAGAAAAGGAAAATATATACTTCAATTCATTGCATACCCTAACACTACCCATATAACAAATAAACCATACAGACCCATGTAGCTTAACTCCTTTCTAGATGCATGGAGATCATGCATAACTTACCACTAACATTAAAAGACGATTTATTAAGTAAACAGGACCCTAATACATATTCTTGTTCTTGATGTCCAACATATCTGGTATCAGAGCATGGCTACGATTCTTGGACAACCATTGAAAAACCGCTGCACGAATCGACAAGAATCAAGAATGTACAAGATCATATATATATATGTGCAGGGAACAATAGACTTTTATTAATCGAAAATATGGAACCACCAAAAGTTATTACAAATGAAGATATATGTTCTATTTATACAAACTGAAGAGTCATGTTGGTTGGTCATGTCGGTTACTTCCCACCGGTTTATTTTGGCGCCAAAACTGTTTAACTGTCAAGGGTATTGTCTTTTCACATCAAGTCCTGCCTTTTATCTTCTGTGTTTGCTGCATCCCTGTTTATGTTTTGACCCATTGGAATGTGTCTTCTGTTTCTGCTTGCTGCTCATTCTTTTCATCCGATTATGTTGATTCTTGTTGCAGCCTTCATGTTATCCATCTTGACCCATTATGTTGCCGAGTACCATAGTAATAACTAATACATATCTATGATCTACATTTAATCTACATATGTTCTACATGTACATATACATACATTACATACAACTATAAAAGTATAGTTTATAATTCCAATAGTATGCTTATTTATCTTTTGCTCTAGTAAAGTATTAATGATGTTGTACGAGAGAGAGGTTAAAATATAGAAAAATAAATATATAAAGAGAATGACCAAAATACCCATCAGTTAATATTAACAATGCTTGAGAAGTGGATGGATTTAGCAACGATTTTGAAACCTCAGTGGTCTAGGTGAAAAAAAACTTTTTTTGGATGGATCTAGCAAATTTGCCCAAACGTCATGGACGATTTTGGCTATTCACTCATGAAGATATGTCATTTGTAGTATATTTGAATATTGTTTCATTGTAACCTCCCTCCAATTCTCTCCTTCAAATAATGTGCATACACTCCTAAAACATTCCCTGCACAATCTGAAACTCGAACATGGCATCAGACCCAAACAATCCTAAGGACCTATGAACAAAGATCAAATTATCCGTATGTAATTTTTACCCACTGCTGTTATATCAAGATCTTAAAGATGCATATAAAGCGGGAAGTCCAGATGGATGTGATACTTTCGCATTTTGTACCACTTTTCATATAGACCACGATGGTCTCGGGTACATCAATGATTAAGAAAGGAATGATCACAAATATGAGAGTTGTATAGACTCTCTTTGCATCATGATCAACGACAACATCAGTAGGATTATCAAAGAATCAAAGGAAACGGGCTCAAGAATAAATTAATAAACAAGTGAAAACAAAAGGCATCTATACTGAATACCCAAAGGGAATGTGTTGCAGTTTTTGCAACAAACCATTCCACTATAGAAGAGATTTTCCAGACCGAAACAAGAACATAGAATTTCTTGTAAAAGGAACAAATTACAAAACATAGGATGACATGTGGGTGGCAAGTCTCAAAAGAAGGGAAAATGGGATGGGTAACAAATTCCTATTCAAAACTTTGAACAGATCTTACTGTATTGAAACACAACCAAACGGTTACACACTGTCTCATGTGTTTTATCCACAATGAAACAAAAAAATGTTCTTAGTATAGACAAACTAACAAGACAAGGCTTTGAATTTAAATTCGATGTAGACAAATGTGTGTTATTAAAACCATCAATGGATAATGTGAACACAAACAAGAAACAAATGATTGATGCCTGTTGGGTATGTGGTATTAAAGGCCACTATGCCTATATGTGTTCACAAGCCAAAAGAAACTTTCAAAATTATTGTGTATCCGAGACAAAGGAAAACAGAAGAATGTCCCAGATTATGATGAAAAGAACTAGAAACTTAATGACGAAGAAAGAGAACATGCCTCATTATGGAAGCACTTTGAAGATATAGGAATTGATGAGGATAAGAAACATGGAACAGGTTTTGGAACGATTATGTATCCAAAAGGATTCTCAACATTAGAAGATTGTTTGGACTCATGGATATAGTATATGTTGCAACCACTATCCAAAAACATAAACCAAGTTTTGCTTCAGAATCTGAACATGTTATTCAATGGTTTATGAAAGACTTTTTAAAGATAAGAACCAATGCACCAATTCATCCTAGGGATATCTATGGGTACATAATCAATATACTAGAACTATATATGACAAATTAGTGTTTTGGTGGATATGAGAAGGTAAACAGGAGTGATCTATGGAGGGCGATTAGATTGGCATTAAGCTACTGAATGGGCTTGTCAAGACTGGAAGAAGATGGTGAAATCATCAAGAATATCAAGTTAACTTACTTAAGGTATCTTGAATTACTTGAATGGTATCATTTAAAACATAAAGGGAGAGAGATCATCATCGAAGAAGGAGCAGGGAGCAACACCATAAAAGGAAAAGAACAAAAGATGTGGGAAGAAACAGACCTGCCTCCAAAGAAGAGGATGAAGTTTACCTGGTAAAGATCAAGATCTTAATGCCAAAATTAAGGATTTTTTTTTTTTGATAAAATGGTGGAATAGGAGCATATTTTTGTGCATTTGGTGTGTGTCAGGAAAGAAGTTGTGCAAAGGGTGAATCCGCAAGTTGAACTTGCGGATTATGCTTAGGTGGACGATGTTAGAAGTAATTAATGTCATTAAGATTAAAATGTAAATAAAGTTGTGTAAAGTGTAAATAAAGTTGTGTTGATTAGGATTATAATTTTATAGACTATAGTCTAATTACCGGATAATACACAAACTAGTTCATAAGGTAGTTGTATGGAATTTATAGTTATTGTTAACCGTTGTGATGGTTGGTTCCCACCGATTCACAACATATAAATAGTATTTGTAGTATGTGTGAATTTCGTTGCATTATAACTTGTCACACCCTTAAATTTCCATCTGCAGGATTTTATCATGAGGCGTGTGACACACCAGGATCTAGTCAATAGTCGAACTGAACGACCTCTACATGATTTCAAAATAATACATATCTCATATACTATGAGAAAAATGTTTAATATTCAAGAAACCTGTTTAGCAGAAACCTGGTTCCTAAGTCATTCCATATTGTTTTTATCTATCATCTATAAATGCGTCAGTCGTCATGATATCAATCTGTAAAATATTTTGTTTTGCCTAGTAAGGATATCCAAAACTTTTGTTTTCTTAAGTATACACATACGAATTTTCTTACATAAATGCTAGGAGTTATTTTGTAAGACAAATTCTTTTCTAATAATTTAGACCTTTATTAACTTGTATATGTTTCGGTTCTACTCAAATAGTTACCCTGATTTTCCTTAATTATTAATATAAAGGATTTGATTAGGATTTTTGGTTGCCGGGAAATTCAACGAAAGGGTAAATTAAACGCATGAATTATCATATAACTAATTTGGAAAATATGAGATACAGTCTCGCCACAATATTAAAGATAATTTGGTTTTTGTTTTGCTTGTTCAATTAAGGTATAGATTCTTTGGTATTACAATTTAATATAAATTTGTATCTGTTATTTACACTAGTTTTAACGTTATTTTACTAATTTCGTGAAAATAACGTTAAAAACGACGGACGGTTAATCATGCATCATGTGGTGGCGTTGATAGCCAAAAGACAAAGGGGTACATGCACCGATCGGGTTTGTCCCGATTGCTAAGTGTTCTGTGCCTTATGTCCAAGGCTTGATACCAAACCACATCGAGCCGGGGGTCTCATTGGAAACAGCCTCTTTATTCTTAGGGGTAGAGGTAAGGCTGTCTACATCTTACCCTCCTCAGACCCTACCTTAGCTTTGCTATAGGTGGGATTAACTGAGTATGATGATGATGATGATGATGATGATCTGTTACTTTACAGTACAGATTTTTGTCTCTGTTTTATGGTCTGATTTCTATGGTTTGATACATATAGTCATTTAGTATTTGATACGCTATTTGTTTCTGTTCTGTATTGTCTTTATAGCGTTTACTACATTGTAGCATGCAATAGAGCATAGACTTTGTATACGTGGGCTGCTGAAAATGTTTCTTTTCCATTCTTTCTGATCGGCGGAGGCTTAGGAGCTGCAAAAAATTGTCTAGATTATTCCACAATGGACAGTTTCTAGGAACTGCTGAAAACCCCTTATGTCATCTGAAAACTGAGGTAGTCAAAGCCAACACCAAGAACAACTGTCTTGGTTCCTGCAGAAGTTGTATTTACATGTTCACGAAATGTAAGCATCAGGAGCTAGATGAAGAGAAGAACTTTGCAAAGCTTGATGGTAAGAGTAGCCTCGTTGTGGAATTCATCAGAAGTATTATGAAGAATCTAAAGCATAAAGTGTGCATTGCAGAACCAGTTTGAACACAAAATGTTTTTTGTTTAGATCTTGCATGAAAATCAAACCGACAACATAGTGGTTCTTGTGTTGAAATCAGCAAAACTTTATGTGGATTCCATTAGAATAAATCAAAGGATGTTTGAGATATCATGCTTCTAAGATTACTAGAAACATATAACAATTTCTTGAAACATTTAATTTCTTAACTTCTCATTCCTTGCCATGGAGATCATTTTCATGGGTTATGTGAAAATTTATCATGTAAATACAAGCACTTCTGCTTCAAAACAGACATAAATCAATATACAACAGTAACATTTATATAAGTAATCATACCTCATGTGATGAAAGTTATACCGTGCTCTGTTTAGCTGGGAAAACGTTTGACCTGAACACTTCACAGAACATATGAAGCTGACAGAGTCAACACAAGTGAAACGCAATCGCCCATCACAGACCTTGGATGTCTGGAACTGCGACACATCACATCTGACTTTGTTATCTTTGTATCACTAAACACTCCCTTTAAAGTCTGCATTCTTAATCACAAGAAGTGATTCTGTTTGGATTACTCCTTTTGCCACCAGAATCTTCTAACACTTGGGTTGCAACTTCTTGAGCTTGACCAAAATCTTCCAACATTCTTCTTAACCGAACAATAAAAGACGGACCCAAATTATCAAGTGACTTCCTAAATAAATACTGGCCCATGTAAAAACATTAACCAACCAATTGCAAATTGGTTTAACCTATTGATGCAAAATATCACTGCAGTATACAATTACATAAATGTGAAAATGGAAAAAAAAAAGTGTATCTATTTCAGGTAGTAGCTAAGTGAGTTAGTGTAGCTATAAATATTGAAGCTATTTATGCAACACTCATGTCTAATGAAATCCACTTAAGCCCAAATAACTTCTTCCCTCAATTCTCACTGATGGTGTTTTACCTGTGATTGATGACTTACCCACAGTCTCGATCACTAATTAATTAGAACTTGGTTCTTCCCGAAATGTAGGTCGCATTAAAAAGGTTGATCAAGTGAGATAAAAAAAATCAGATACTTGGGTATCATTTAAGTGATCATAGTCCAATAACCACAAAATGTATTTTCTTTTTAGTAACCTTAAGAGCATACGTTTTTTATGGTAACAACAGGGCACAACATATCACACTTATGAAACGGATTGTTATAATTGGAGTCAAAATGCTCATATATTTCATTCTTGAGGGACGAGGGTGATTATTACTCCCATGAAATTGTAGTCCATGTTGGTGAATATCAGATCCGGGACCTTATTTGTCGGTTCATCCCTAACCACTTATCACATATGTGTCACAAAATTTCCAGTATAGACTATATCAGGACACAAATTCAATAGACTAGCTAACATTTGACATGATTATAGAAGATGCACCAAAAGTTAGTATGATAAATGGCTATGAAACCTGTTTGACTTCTGACGTAAAATCCATCTCATCACAGTTCTCATTATATGATATAGAAACCATCAAAAAACAAACGTAAGTTACATATATAAGAAGAGCTATATACAATATCAAAGAGCCTATTGCAACAAGTGCTGACATTCTTGTAACTCATTTTAAAACTTGATAATTTATATGAATCCATTCAAAAGAAAAGAATTCACAAAGGCATCAAATCAAACATGTGGTGTGCATGATTATATTATAAATTAATTAAAGATTGAAAATTAAACATGAATAAACGAAATCATACTTTACAATGGTGATAAGAAGCATCTCATTCATTAGATTTCAGACAATATTTTACACATGTTGGTTGTTAGTTATGCACGCTTTGTTATTGGGCTAAAAACAAATAACCGAAAATGGATGAGAATAAAAGTAAAATGAATAACAACAGATAGGGCTTCAGCTTGGGCTACCCATAGACCCATTACCCAGCAAAAGAAATTAGATTATATTTTATGACCCGTTTATCTGATTATTAATTAAAAGATGACATGGGGATGGTTTTCTACAGGTAAAATGGGCTGCTTACATACTTTGTTGATTATGTGCATTGCCAGTTTCTTGAAACAATCAAGAGACATTCAGATTATTTTCTTCAGCAATGAAGATTAGGATACTTTTAATTAGTTATATATGAAGGGTAATCCTATTTGGAGTCAAATAGGGTTCAAGATAATGCTAATAAGTTTAGATAAGTATTAGTATTAGGATATGGTTATCTAGTTTGGGTTTAATATTTATTTAATTGGTATTTGAGTTATACTAGGATTAGGTTTATTGGTGTTTGAGTCATAGTAGATTTAGGTTTAGTTTAGTATAAATAGATGGTTAGGGCTATTCTAATTAGTGTCCTCAATAATAAAAGTGTTCTTTGTTTTTCGTTTGGGGCCTAATTTTCCAACAATATATTCATAATTGGCGATGATCTAACGGCAGTCTTGTAAATTTGTTGCAGAAAGATGCCACTGATGAAATCTTCTATGATATTTAATAGTACTCTTGGATCAATTACTCAGTGTCATAACATCATCATGCAAGATTATTAATGGACATGTGATATTTAATAGTAATCTTTTGAACGGGTTTGTGTCTTGACAATACATAATATTAGTAAAAGTTTCTTTTGAGTCTTTAGCTATGTTTGTGTCTTGACCGCTGGTCATTTCGGAATGCGGGGATATCTAAAAGGGCAACTAGTAAATAAGGCAACAAACCACGAGCTTATAGCTTAGTGGTTGGGGGATATGATGGAAGACTTCTGGCCACTTGGTCAGGAGTTCGATTCCTGATCCAACCGGTTTTACCGGCTCTTTATCGCCGTGCTCTCGGGCGGATGAAGGGTCGGGTTTTCTCCGGAATTGGTGGCTTGGTGTGTGTTAGCTACCAGGCGCATTCTAGGGCGGGCACCTGAGACGTGTCTTCACCTAGGAGCGTATGGGTGCTTTCACGATTGTTGGGTGCCTGGGTAGCTGGCAAGTTAGTTTGTTGGCCGTTCAAAAAAAAAAGTAAATAAGGCGACATAAATTTCAATGATCAAGTTTGCTATGAAAATGATAAAAGGAGAAGAAAGCTAATGAGTTGTCTGGAAGTAAAATACGGACAAGGGATGAAGGACCTTGATCATGGCAGTCGATGTTCAACGTATCTGGTTTTTGATGGTTTGGATTTGGTCAATGCTTCTAATAGGGAGGCAAAATCAACCAATGTAATACTATCAAGCAAATATGGTTGATTGTAACCGAAGCTTTTAAAGTGGAGGTTGCAATCAAAGGTCAACACTTCACGGATGAGAAGTCAACGCAGGAAAACACTCCAAATCAATACGAGTTAAACGGTCAAATATGGAATTCTACTATGTGGAAGTATAAGGAAACTGATTTATATTTCTTGGGTACAACTTGTGGAGCTGCAGGTACAGTTGACAATGCAGCGGGAAATATGCAGATGATCTTCTGTTTGGTTAGTTTGCTATCTTCTATTGGTACACATTCCCAGGTCCAAAGTTTAGCTTAGACAGAAAAATTGGGCTTAGAAATTATGTTTTTTGAAGCTGGAAAAAAATCAAGTGCCAACTGTGTAGTCAATGTTGACCAAAAAGTCAACGGAAGTTACACCCATCTAGCTGTTGCTGTAACCTGCTCCTTAGCATCTTTGCTATGGAGGTTGTGGTTTGGAGTTGATAAAAGTTATGTGTTGCCATTCAAAAAAAAAAAAAAAAATCTAGGATTTACATTAAAAACAAAACAATTTGTTACCAAAGAAGATCCCAACTTAGTAAAAAAATAAAAATCAATCATTTAGTAGGATAAAAGCTTAAATCAAAAGAAGCTTTATTTGCTACATATTATGCTTAACTTAAAGTCGTGCACTATACCTTTTAGGGAAATTACGAAACCAACTATCACTACAAATACACGACACAAATAAAACATGTCATGAAATGAATGGAGTTGTCCAATAATTTTAATTGCAGTCCTACGAAAAAAAGATAAGTTACGGGCTTGTTGAAGTAGAAGCCAGATTGATGGCCGATATGTACCACCAATATACGTAAAAAAAAGAAGCTATGTGCCTCAAGTCGAGAAGCCCCGTGGTGGACAACTATTTCAACGCAGATGTGAATGCTGGAAGTGGGAACAAGTCGTAACGAGGCTACGTGTCAGTTACTTAGAATCATTTGGACAAACTCTTTCTTGAAAGTTACACTTTTTAACTCTTCAAGTTTTTCCATCTTTGGGAGAGTATATGGTGTACGCTGGTCGCTGGAGTCCTAAGAGCATAAGTTTTATGTTTTTCATGTGACGGCAATTTGGTCCTTTTTATAAGAATTATAATTTGACTGAATGATTTTCTCATTAACAATCGGTGTATAAATAATACAATGATTTGAGATAACAAAGGAAAGTCATTAAGCTATACAACAGACTTTCCTATAATTGTGCAATCTACTTAATTTACATTATAATTGCTATTACACCCCCGCAGTCGAATCGGGAGGTTGACGAACGTTGAGACTAGACCGAAAATCGTCGAACAGAACCCGTGGTAAGCCTTTGGTGAAAACATCTGCGACCTGGTAGCGAGATGGGACGTGTAGAATCCGAACACACCCCCGTTGTACTTGCTCCCTAACAAAGTGTATATCCAGATCAATGTGTTTAGTCCGCTGGTGTTGAACGGGGTTACCTGAAAGATAGATAGCGCTGACATTGTCACAGTACAAGAGGGTAGCTTTGAGGAGAGGCTGATTCAATTCGAGCATCAGGTTACGAAGCCAACAGATTTCAGCAACAACATTGGCAACTCCACGGTATTCGGCCTCCGCACTGGAGCGGGAGACTGTAGGTTGTCGTTTTGACGACCATGAAAGAAGATTATCACCAAGGTAGACACAGTAGCCGGAAGTAGAACGACGAGTGTCCGGACAGCCTGCCCAGTCCGCGTCAGTGTAGGCGCGCAGAGAAATGTTCGGGGCAGGACTCAGATGAAGGCCATAAGCAGACGTACCCTGTAAATAGCGAATGATCCGCTTGAGAGCATTCCAATGATCGTCAGTCGGTGAGTGCATATGCATGCAGATTTGTTGAACCGCATATGATATATCAGGCCGAGTGAACGTAAGATACTGTAAGGCACCAGCCAAACTGCGATAGGAGGTGGGATCATGGAACGGCGCGGAGGAGGTGGCACCAAGTTTGGAACCGGTGTCAACCGGGGTAGCTACTGGTTTGCAGGAGTCCATGGCGGCACGGTGGATGATGTCTCTGGCATAAGACTGCTGAGATAAGAACATGGTATCACCTGTGCGCGTGACTGAAATGCCCAGAAAATGAGAAAGCGAAATTGCACAATTATAATTGCTATTACTTTTGTATAGAGCTGAGGCCATTTGGTCATTGTACTCTTCAAATCATCATTTTCCACCTCTTATTCAAACTAAGCTGGGCAATCATGACCTACTAATCAATAAATAAATGGGTTGAGTTGTGTAAAACAATTGAATTCATATGTCAAATTCATATGCGTCTACTCGAAAAAACAAAGTGATACTTCCTTAAACCCGAACTCATCTTCACTTAAACCCGTTCTGACCTGAATCCAGCGTGACCCAACACCCACTAAGACCGACCAGCCTCTTTTACCAGACATAATCAAAACCCTTCATTTAGATCTTCAGCTCTTTCATCTTTCATCTTTTATCCAAATAATGGTCTATATTCTCACAAAGTCTTAAAAGCAGATTCTTTAAACAAATATTCACACCATTATCTGTTGCATATTATACCCATAATATTATTCAAGATTATAAATCATACTGTAAAAACATTTGCAGTCTAGATAATTTATGTTTAAAAAACTCGGTTACATTTTTGCCCAAAGGTGACAACAATAAAAAAAATCTAACTGAACTCTTAAAATAAACTTGTTTATCAGAGGATTTGTGGAGCAATATAGGTGAGATCAAACATTCTTTCAAATTCACAGGAATACACATATGACCCAAATGTTGAATTTTGCACTTGAAGCTCATTAACGATTGAAATCTGCATGTAATTACATAATATTATTCAAGAGTATAAATCATACTGTAAAAACATTCAAGAGGTGAAACTTTCACTGATAATATCAAGCTTGTCATGAGTAGCTACAGATTAAGTTCAGGGGCAACTCGTTCTATTTCGGGGCTTACAACACAATCTAAATGTGATGCTTTTTTTTTTTAAGAAAATGACCTCAATATCGGTATAAACAAGTAAATAGAGAGCTAAAGAAGCATCAACAACACATTCATTTATATAAACAATTCAAGTTATATGCAAAAAAAAGGTTCAACTCAATGCACCCAGCCTGTTTAAACCTATATAAAAAATGACCCGTTTGAACGCAAACCCGTTATCTAACCCACCCAACCTAATGCACTAACCAAAAATACCTGAACATTAGCTCCTTTTATATATTTTTATATTTGTTTCTGAGATCTTTGGCAGAGAAGGTGGAGCAGAGTTCCAAAGAGTCTTGACTTCCTAAACGGTTAAACCCACATATTACCATATTAAGACTCCACATGATAAATCATTTTAAAATTTATTACATAGCAAACTTACAATATTCAGATTCAGCAGACTTGTCGGTTTGGTCATGTAACATATTTTCCTTGTTATGAACTTCAGAATTTTCAGATTTGCCGGTCATGGTCATACTCTTCAATCCACTAGAAAGCCCAACTACTTGTGTCTCAATGATGGAAGCATTGTTTGTTGGATATATAGTATGTCCGATGTAATTAAAGTCGAGGACAATGTAACCCTACCCGGTACGATCCGAAGAGTTACACGTTGATTCACGAGTCAGACAAGTTCACGTGTCGGTGGATTATTATTTGTGAAATAAATAATAGTTTTGAACTCGAGGGACTTAATGAATATTATGATATCTAACAAGGGGGCTTAGTGAAAGTTATTGTTTTATAAAAAGGAGATTAAGGTGCAAACCCTAATCATAATTTTAACACAAAACAACTCCTTCCTCCCCAAGAAAGTTTTCGGCCAACACCAAGGAACCGCCGCCCCTTGGCTGCCGTCGACCACCACACGCCGCCGCCTCCTCCCTTGCAATCGGTTGCTTACTGGTTGGTTCGTGCTCGGCTGTGAACTTCCTACTAGCGAGGATTCATTGTAACCCGTGTGTTACAGTTCCGGTGTAGTCGTCAAAGTTTGATTACAAACACCCATCTCTCTCCCTCTCTCTCTCTTTGCATATCTCTCTGCATATCACCACACCATAACTTTAGACCCATATTCATCTTACTTGGCTTCAACTTCTATAATACACATGGGGAAGTGTAAGTTTAATGGTCTAATGGTGTTGAGGTTCGATTCCTGGTCCGATAATTGTGATTTCTCCGACCAGGAAGGTTGGAGGTGCAGCAACGGAGCAATTGTTCATCTGTGTTGGAGGTGCTGCATCGGGGGTTGTTCATATATGGTGTGGCGTCGGTTATTTTGGGGTGGAGTTGGTGCAGCATCGTTTGTCTGGAGGTGGGTTAGTGTGGCGGTGATGGTTGTGGACCGGATAGGTCGATTTGTGGACGACAAAGGTGTGTATTGGGGTTTGATTTCGTGTTTTGGATGTTGTCGGTTAAGGTAGTTGTTTGAGTTGGTGGTGACCGGAGGTGTGATGGTTGAGATAGCTAAGGATGTTGCCTCCATACTTCAAGGTTTTCTCAGTGGTCAAAGCAGCCTATGAAGCCATTGATTTCGACTTGCATACCGAACCCATCCACGTCTTGGTGTCGTTGACAATATATGTTTCCATCCCTTTGCTTCTACATCTCTCCAGCAAGTTGCCATGGTTACCAGAGCTCTAGCTAAGGATGTTGCCTCCATACTTCAAGGTTTCCTTCTTTTCTTCTTAACCACCTCTCTGCATTTCTAATTTTTCAAAATCGATTTGATGACGAATTTGTTTTTTGTAGGTGGGGTCCATACCAAAAGTAAATTACAGGTGACGGTGGTGGAAGGTGGAGAAGATGATTGTTAGTGGTGGTGATGAAAGCTAAAGAAGGAGGTGGGTGAAAGGTGAAGAATGAGGTGGGTGGTGGTCTCACTTAAGTTTTTAAAAGAGATTAAAAAAAACCAAAAAAAAAAAAACCAATATAGTAAATTTACCAATTTGCCCTTCATTTAACTGATCAAGTTAAGTGAGTTACTTTTTGGATGGATTTGGCATTTAAACATAAACCTGAATGGTCCAGGTGAGAAAAAAACTTGTTTTGGATGGATCTAGCAAATCTGATCAAACCTCAGGGACAAATTTGGTAATTTACTCTAAAATAAAACAAATATTTTGTTGGATTGACGGTTTGACAGGTTTCAAGTTGGCAGGTCCGAAACAGAACTCGGACTTATTTGTGCCAAAAACTACAATTCTAGCTCGGATACATTCAAAGTTTAACACACTTAAGTACATATGTCGAAATAGTTTAATTTGACAAAATAGCTGGATTTTGTCTTTTTGTTTTATTCATTATTGATTTTAAGTTTTTAACTTGACATAATTATACTTTGTGTTTAAGTCATGTATGAATACATCAAAATTGTTTTTAATAATGTTATTTTAATAATTATTACACTAGTTATTTATTATTTATTATAAATATATACAAATTGAAACTTTACATGTGAGAGCTCGTTACTGTGCCTCTCAATACAAGTTGGTAAAGTAGCTTCTAGGTGACTGTACAAGTCATTTATGCACGTTACTTACCTGCTTAACTGGTTTGTGGTTTTTTTCCCCTACACCTGTCCGTCTCTATCTCTCTTTCTGTATCTCCTTTTTCATGTCATGTCTGATTCATTCTTTCTCGATCTCTTTGGAAGAATTCTCTTCTTTCTTTGTCGTTGTTTGGCTGCTTATTTGTGTCTTCTCTTCTCCACACCTAAGGTTAAATCTGTTCGCCAGAACCCTAGATTGTCCGCGATGGTGTCGTGGTCGTGTCAGACGGTGTAGTGGTCGTGGTCAGAAATAGTCACCAGGAACTTTTTAATAATCATGATATCATTCGTAAATGATTGCTTGCCTTTCACTGCGATGGTGTGGTGGTCGTGTCAGACGATGTAGTTGTCGTGGTCAGAAATTGTCACCAGGCACTTTTTAATAATCATGATATCATTCGTAATTGATTGCTTGCCTTTCACTGAGATTACAAAGAGTATATATAAACTACAATATGGAAACTAACTATCCACTAAATATGGAATGCTAATAATCAGTGAATTCAAATAAATGAGAAGATATATGCTATAATATCGGTTGACTAATACTCCCCATCAGTTTGAACGGGGGCTGCGGAAAACGGTCAAACTGCCACGGAAACTCTCAAATAATTGGCGAGAAAGCTCCTTGGTGAAAATATCTGCATACTAATATGATGACGGCACATGAAGAACCCAAACATGACCTAACTGTACTTTCTCTCGCACAAAATGAATATCAAGTTCTACGTGTCTGGTCCTTTGGTGTTGCACTGGATTCCCTGACAAGTAAACAGCTGAAATGTTGTTGCAATAAACGACAGTTTCCTGACGGATCGGAGTGTGCAACTCGAGCAGGAGATTACGAAGCCACATGGTTTTGGCAACAGCATTGGCAACAGGGCAATACTCAGCTTCAGCACTAGAGCGAGAAATGGTGGGTTGCCGTTTGGAGGACCAAGAGAGAAGGTTGGGACCCATGTAGACACAGTATCCGGAGGCCGATGTCTGGAATTCGGGCATCCGACCCAGTCAGCACGGAATAGGCAGTCAAGGTCAGACTAGGGCTGGGAGAGATAAGAAGTCCATAATCCAAAGTTCCCTGAACATAGCGTAATATACGCTTGAGAAAGGCAAAATGGGCTCCCTCGGAGCATGCATGAATAAGCAGATTTGCTGTACTGCATAGGTGATGTCAGGTCTTGTCAAAGTTAAGTACTGAAGTGCACCGGCTAAGCTACGGTATAGGGTGCCTTCTGGAAGTAGTGCGCTAGCAAGGGCACTAAGTTTGGCATCTGTATCAACTGGAGTGGAGCAGGGTTTACAATTCGTCATGTTGGCCCGTGCAAGATGTCCTTAGCATATTGTGACTGTGACAAGAATAAACCATGAGAGTCGCGTTGGACAGTAATACCAAGGAAATGATGCAAAGCTCCCATGTCTAACATTGCGAATTCTCGAGAGAGTAGTCCAATCATGTTGTTGAGTAAAGCCGTGGATGAAGCTGTCAGAATAATGTCATCAACATAAAGGAGTAAATATGCCATGCGAGCACCGTGGTGATAAACGAATAAAGAGGGGTCTTAAACACTGCTCTTGAATCCTCGGGCTGTAACAAAAGTAGAAAACCTGTTGAACCATGTCCGAGGCGCCTGCTTGAGACCATAAAGTGATTTACGCAGTCGACAAACAAATTGCGGCCGGGAGGTGTCCACAAATCCCGGTGGTTGGTGCATGAAAACGGTCTCCTGTAAATCACCATGTAAGAAACAACCAATGATAAAACAGTGCTTATGGTAGCCGGTTTAACTACCAGGCTAAAAGTTTCATCACAGTCTATGACAACCGTTTGAGATTTCCCGTTCACAACAAGGCATGCATGTCTAGAGATCCATGGACTTTGAACTTATGCCAAAATAACCACATGCATCGTATGACAGGATGAGATTGAGGTCTAGGAACCAACTCCTGTGTACCATTATCTATTAATGCTTTGTACTCACAGTTCATGGCGTTTTTCCAATTGGGGTCGGCCAAAGCTCGCAAATGGGAGGTGGGGATGGGTGAAACAGTAGGGGAGGTTGAGGTGTTGAGGTTGTATTTTGGATTTGGTTTGGTGATACCGTCTTTGGCCCCAGTGGACATCGGGTGGGTGTTGTTGGTAGGTAGGTGGTATAGGGGCTTGGTTCGGAATGGCATGTGTGGTATGTGGGCCGGCAGGAGGGTTGGAAGGATTGGGCATGAGTTGTGGGCTTGGGACTGGAGGTGAGGAGTGGGCCGAACTGATGGGGTGGGGCGGTGATGTGGGTTGTTGAGGAGTTGGGCCTGAAGTGTCCATGGTGGATTGGGAAATTGGGCTCGAAGGTGGAATGTGGGCTGGATGAGGGACCGTGGGTGAGTGGTGTGGGAATTGGTAGGTTGAGGTTGGTGGTGATTCATCATCTAAGAAATGATATGTAGAATGGTGGACGGTGTCGGCAAACGGAAAAGATGACTCGTCAAAATCCACATGTCTAGAAATATGTACCTTACCGGTTTTAGGATCAAACATCGATAGCCACGAAAATTGGGTGGGTACCCAAGGAAGATGAACCGGTGAGAACATGGTAAAAGTTTATTAGGTTGAGTGGCGGACTCGTTAGGGTAACATGCACACCCGAAGACTTTGAGGTGATCATAGGTGGGGTGGAAAAGAAATAAAGCATAGGTTGGTGTGTTGAAATTAAGACGTTTAGTGGGAAGAATATTATGTAAGTATGATGCAGTGTGAAGTGCTTCAACCCAAAAAGAAGGAGCTATAGGTGCGTGGGCAAGAAGTGTCCGAATAATATCATTTAGTCGTCTGATCATGAGTTCCGAACGACCATTTTGTGGTGATGTTTGTGGACATGAAAAACGAAAGGTGAGACCTTGTTGGGAAGCAAAAGAGTGAAAAGCATTGTTGTCGAATTCTCCCCCTAAGTCACATTGAAAAGTTTTTATGTTTTTGTGAAATTGTGTTTGTATAAATTTGTGAAATTTAATAAAAGTTGGAAAAGTTTCAGACTTGAATTTTAATGGACAAACCCACACATAATTAGAATAATTATCCACAAGGACCATATAGTATTTGTATGAAGCATTGCTAAGGACCGGAGAAGTCCACAAGTCACAGTGAATAATATCAAAAGGCGCATAAGTAAACGAAGTTGAATCACCAAACGGAAGCCTTTTACTGTTTGACACATCACACGAATCACAAAAACCAAAGGAGTCTTTATTACAAGAAACATTAAAATGACTAGAAAGGAAATGCAAAACTTGAGTACCCGGGCGGCCTAGATGGTCATGCCACTTATTTGAAGATGCAGTCAAAAGGACTTGAGTTGGTGGTGTGAAAGGGTAAAGATCACTGGTGCTATCATGGCGTGAAAGTCGTCCAGTCTTGAAATCCTTCAAAGTAAAACCACATAGATCAAATTCAATGGACAAAAGATTATCACGAGTAAATTTCCTAACAGAAATAAGTTTTTTGACAACATGTGGGGCATAAAGTATGTGATTTAAGGTATAGGATTTGTCATTTGTACTATGTGAGCCATGGCCCGATCCCAATATTTGTAAAGATTCACCATTTCCTATAAGTATGTTAGTATTAATAGAAGATGATAAAGGAGAAGTAATATGACCTAGATTGGCTGTGATGTGAGAAGATGCACCCGTGTCCAGGTTCCAGGTGTGTTCCGGTTGATTCAAGGTGAGGGTGGAAAGAGTCCTTCCTAGCTCGGTGGGTTGGAGAGGGTCTACGGTTTGAGTTGGGTAAGGGGGCCGGTTTAAAATGCTTGGTGGGCCGAAAGATTGAAGGGCTGTCAGGCCGTAGCCCGGGTAGGGGTTAGGCTGGAAAGGTGGAGTTGGTTGGTTTTGTGGGGCGGGTGGTGAAGGGTGAGGCTGGTAAGGGGCTGCAGAATTGGGCCTGGTCCAGGAAGAAGCCCATGGGGATTGGGCCGGGTGTGGGCAGGGTGGTGGAGTGGGGTACCATGAGTTGTTTGGTTGATTTGGGCTAGGAGAGTATGTGTTCGGATAGGTGTTCGGATTGGAGTAGGTGTTATAATTAGATCGGCCACGTCCACCGTAGTAGTTGCCACGGCCTCCGCGATAAACGCCTCGGCCACAACCCCTACCACGGTATGGTGGGCGTTGAGAGTAAGGCTCAAGGTGTTGGGAAGGATTGTAGGAGGCTGGTGGATGAAAGTTTGGGTTAGAGTTTGGGTTCGGAGGGTTGAGGGTTGGAGGGTTTGAGGTCAACCCATGAGGTGCGGTAAGCACGGTTTGTTGACGGGCAGCTTGGCGACGTTGCTCACGTTCGATCATGTCGCGAGCATCGTCCCAAGAGGTATTAGATTGGGTAATGAAAGCAGCCGTAGTATCATATTTTTGGGGTAAACCTTGAATCATTTGTAACACTAACCTGGACTCGGGTATGGGTTGGTCCACATCTTTCAATTGTTCCGAAATATCTTTGAGCCGCTGAAAATAGTCATTCAATGAGGAGCACGAGGATAACGTGGTAGTCGTGAAAGCCTGCAAAAGAGAGGAAGCACGAGCGTTTTTATTGTTAAAGAAAATTGATTGGAGCTTATCCCATGCCTGTTGAGCGGTTTTGGAATCATCAAGAACTCGCTTCCAATAGCCATCAGCAAGTGTTCCGTATATCCATTGGAGTACTACGAAATCGATCTTCATCCATGCGGCATAGCCATCGTCTGTTTCAGCAGGCGGTCCGAAGCCGTCTATGTGATCAAGGACATCTTAGCCCTTTGCATGAAGTTTAAAGAGTTTTTACCCATGATGAGTACGTGACCTTTTCGCCATCAAGGGTACGGACTTTATTTTGGATACTTGTAACAGAGTAAACTGGGTGCAAATGTTTTGTATCGGTCGTAACCGGTGGGTTTGAAGATGATTGATTATCTTTGTCGGCCATGGTCGAAACCAACATAAGATCGGCAAAGGGGAAAAAAGGAATGAAGGTATTAGAGAGGCTCGGATACCATATTAATCATGATATCAATCGTACTTGATTGCTTGCCTTTCACTGTGATTACAAAGAGTATATATAAACTACAATATGGAAACTAACTATCCACTAAATATGGAATGCTAATAATCAGTGAATTCAAATAAATGAGAAGATATATGCTACAATATCGGTTGACTAATACTTTTACCGTGAAAGCGTCTCCGACGAGTTGTAGATCTGAGTGGTTTCACGTTTTGTTTTTTATTTTTTTCTATCTCTTATTTAGTGGTTGCGTTGATGGTGATGTTATTGTTATGGTGGTGGCGTCCGACGAGTTGGTGGTGATGGGGAAAGTATATGATGATGATGGTGTCCGTGGTTGTCATGATGGTGGAAGTGGGTTTTCATGGTGGTGGTTGTGGTGAAGGCGGTAGTGAATGGTGATGGTAAATTGATAAGGGTGGTCAAAAGGATTCTTAGGTGAATGCGGATAACATGGTGGTTACTTTGAGATGACAAACATTCCCCTAAGGTTTATTCCTTACTTGATTTCTTGATTTTTTTCAACCACCTAAAGTTGTTGGATGGTTAGTTTATTTTATTATTAAGTGCTGAAACATTAAGATTAAGATGATCTGAATGGTTAAGAGACTCTGAATGGTTAAGAGCTGAATCATTGAGCATCCCTTATTAGCTTAATGGTTCAGCACTTAATCATTCCATTCAGATGCTGAAACAAACAGTCTGAATGCTGAATGATTCAGAACTGAATAGTTAAGAGGCTGATTACGAGGCTACCAAACAGCCCCTAAGTTGGTAAGAGGCCAATGGTTAACATAATCTTTAGTTTCCTTGCTTACCAGAGTTGGTTAATAACTTTGTTTGTGTATTTAACTATTTTTCGTTGGTTTAAAACAAGACTGAAAATATAACTGATTACAATACTGATTTGTGGTTGGACGCATGTATAGATTAAGACAGAGATTCAGGTTTATCATCGTCACTGATAGTCTAAATTTGGTGGATTGTATTACAACTTGGTCACTTTGAAAAAGAAAAAAACAACAACTTTGTATTATGTTGAAACGTTGAATTTTGATTGAAATATCTACTTATACCTTTGTGGATGTTGGTTATCATGAATATGAACTTTGTCTAATCCTTTGTTTCTTCTCTTTTGATTAGCATCGTTCGTTAAATGCGCTGTTTACTTAAGCGAATTTGTCATTGGTGTCGAATCTGGCGATGATGACCTTCTGTGTTGCACGCATCGATTGCGATGACAGTTTGGACCGCAAACGAAAAAAAGCCCCACGACAAACGAGACTCAACTGGAATACAAACTAGAAGAAGAAGGTTAGAATATTTTCCGGTATCCGGTCGCCCCGGCCGCTGTAATGCGCGGCGGGTATAAAACTAGTTATATAACATTTTGCAACGGAATAAACAGTAACTACCCATCAAAGTTTTTGTCTTGTTTTTTAATAATATTTCATTTATCTATTAATTTAAGTTATCTCTTTTAACTTGTGTGTGTTAATTTAAAAAAAATACTTTGTTGTGCTTAATTTGTTTTCTTGGTATTTCCATAAAAATTTTGGTGAAAACGGATCAAGTTGTATTTAAGATAGGGCATTCTTTTGTATCATAGGTTATAACGAGTATCCTTACTGTTGAACATATTTGCCTAAATATGTCAAAAGGGCGGGTCTTACTTCAAATTTGGCAAAATAGTTGGATTTCGTCTTTTTGTCAATTCTGAATTAATTTTAACCTGATAAAATAATACTTGGTGTTTGTCATGTATCAATACATCAACTTTTATCTTTCAATACTTTTATGTCTCTAATGAACTAATAATCACATTAAACATTAATAATCACATTAAAAATTATTTATAAATACTTAGGAGTATTGGATTTTAATAATCTAAACATTCATCCATTGGGCGGCAATAATCTATACTTCAAAAGTTCCCCACAACGATCAAAACTTTCAATGTATTGGCTGACAATGAACCTTTGTTTACTGAGAAATAACTCGGTTAGTGGATGATGACGTGGACTGCTCACGCTGATGTGGATGATGATGTGGCATACCATGTCAGCATTCACGTCATCATCCATGATAGTGTTATATATTTTGAGTCGGTTTTTAATACGATTTAAAGCTTTAAATTTATAAATATGATAAAATACAATCACTTCTACAACACATTATAGCAAATGCACCCACCGTTAGCATATTATAGCAACAGTAAGATGCCGAGATTGTCCAAGGTCACAAGGGCGTTTAGTACAAGAATGCAATTAGCGTCCGGTCGAACCAAAATTTGAGTTTTGAAAAAAAGGTTTTTAAATAAAAATAAAAACAAAGCAAATGAAAGATAAATGAAAGCAATAACAAGAATAATCACTTGGATTCAACTTCCTCTTAATGACTACTTTTATCTTTGATTAAGGACTTTTCAAGAGATCAATATATGAAAAATACGCCTATTAGTGTGTTTTCTATAGTACTCTAAGAAAGGTCCCATCTAAATTCCTTCTACGAAGGAAATGAATTTGAATGTTGTTAATGCCAAAATGCCAAAAGTTTTCTTTTTAGTCAGAAGCAGCAGGGCGACCATCCAGCAAAGTTGGATAAAGTATTAAATAAAATTGTTTTATAAGGGATTTAAACCATTAACACACCTTGATTTGGTGTTATCTCTTCAAATATTATTAGTACTAGCTTATTACCCCGGGAGGGTCCCGGGGTTGAAAAATATAACCATTCTAATAATACTAATACTAATAGTAATAGTAATAATTATTACTCTTGTAATTAAATAAATAAAAAAATAATCTTGCTATAAGGTGACACCATGTGTTGCATTGTTGCACGATTCTTTCTCCTAGCTTCTCTTGATGAAGTATACATATCCATCTTTAGAAGAGTAAAATTCCAATGATAGCATGACGATTGGGCTGAATTTCAACATCGTAGATAAGAAGCTGGTTTAAAAGAAAAAAACATGATTAATGCCTGAACACTTTGTGTTTTTTTTTGTTTCCTGTATGAACGAAACCCCACAAAAATTAGTTGTTTTTTTTCTCCGTTTTTTATATAGCACTATGGTACTCGTTGGAAAGATAATAAAACGCTCGTTAATTTGGTGTAATTTTTTTCTTTAAAAAATCTCGTATATAAAATATATTAACGTTTAAAAATTATGGGAGGAAATATGAGATAGAAAAAATTAAATTCGTTTTTAAATTCTTTTTTCCTAAAATAACTCGATCTCTGTTAAGGTTTTATCGTTTTCTTTTTTTTATTAAAAAATCAAAATAATTCAAAATCACTAAAATCTTTCAATTATAATGCCACGTGGCAGTTTCATGCAGAGGTTGAAGGCACCATTGCACGCCACGTCAGCAACGTTCAATTCTTTTATATATATTAATAGATAATAGATGTTTAAAACAAGTCCTTGAACATCGAGTTTATCACTTCTCCCTGCAAGGCAATAAATTAACCCAAACCACAATTCTAACCCTCTTCCAAATAGTTAATGTGTTTTTATAGCGATATAAAGACATGAATGCTTGAATAAAAAAAAACACAAAGTAATAAATGGATCAAGACTCACTTTCAATATAACAAAAGTTTTGTTAATGTCATTAACACACACCAAGTGAAAAACTCAATAATGAAATCAAAAGTCATTAAGGGTTCATCTTCACCAAGTGATGTAAGAACTTTAGGCTAGAATGGTCATAGTGATAAACATCAAAAAACTTGTATGAATAAACAATAAGAATGAATTGCTATTAATGGGGGTTCTTACAATCTTGGATTATAAGACGAACCAAAACATAAATACAAGATTGAAAACGATATGGTGGATAATGCTAGATAGTGGTAGATATTGGTGGAGAATGGGATGGCTTCAAATGATACACAAGCTCCTCTATTTATAGGCTAAACAGGAGGTATGGCACGACCTCGTGTCATATGTGACACGACCTCGTGTCATTGACATTTTCAGCCTTTGGCTTTTGTGGTAGGAGAAGAGTTGATTTCGTACGAATGGCACAAGGACATGTCTAGGGATGCACAACCAAGACAACTTTATGGGGTCTATTGTACTTGTTTTCACTTAAGGGCTTGATACAGGGACATGTTTCATCAAACACGACCCCGTGTTTTTGGTCTTGTTTGTCCTTTTCTTTTCTTGAGGGAGTTATCATGGGGGCGTGTGAGGATAGACATGGAGGCATGTCTCAATTCTTGCAAAACTGTTGATTTAGGCGCATTTTTTTGGGTTATGTTACATATTGTAGCACCAAAAAATCAAAAGTAAACAAATAATGGCTTTATTTATAAAATTCATACAAGAAAACTATAAAAAATGCACCCCAATTGATGTACAAAAACATTTTAGGTTTTGCACAATATCGCAATTTCCAGCAATAATCTAGTTTCTTAATCTCTAGACTACGGGGCTGTTTGTTTACCCTCTTAATGATTCATTAAGAGGTTCACCTCTTAATCGGACAGAGGTGATAGTGTTTGGTTGGAAAAATGCAAGGCTCTTAATGATTCATTCAGTGCTTAATCCTACAGCACATGGGAGATGTTGAATAAAACTTTTGACTCCTGATACCCTTCATTCTTCACAAACCCTATCTTCCACCTCTCATCTCATCTCATCTTCTCCACCCCCAAACCTCCGCCCCACCCCTCTCCTCACCACCACCCGCCGGCCGCCCCTCCTCCTCCGGCCTCCTAACCGCCGGCCGCCCCTCCTCCCACGAGGAGCCCTCTTCCTCCGTCTCCCCACCACCACAGCCTCCCTCCTTCGTCTCCCCACCACCACAGCCTTCCTCCCCCGTCTCCCCACCACCACAGCCTTCCTCCTCCGTCTCCAGACCACCAGCCGTCCTCCTCCCTCTCTTCACCAACAGATCTGTAAAAAAAGGTAATCCCGTTTTTTAACTGATTTTTCATTTGTTTTAATTATTGTGATGTGGTTTTTTGATTTGGTTATTGTTATGGTTTGTTTATATTTCATATTTTGTTTATTTTTTAGATTTTTTTTTCTTTTAGTTTTTTTTTTTATTGGTTATTGATTTTCAAATTTGGTTTTTTTATTTGGTTATTGTTATGGTTTGTTTATATTTTTCAGATTGGTTATTGTTATGGTTTGTTTATATTTCAGATTTGGTTATTGATTTGGTTATTATGATGTGGTTTTTTATTGTATGTAGAATGATAGAATGGTTGATTGTTTTTGCTATGTTGTATGTTGATTGTTATGTTGTATGTTGAATGGTAGAATGGGTATTTTGCATGTTGATTGATGTTGTATGTAGAATTGATGTTGTATGGTAGAATGGTTATTTTGTATGTTGATTGATGTTGTATGGTAGAATTGATGTTGTATAGTAGAATGGTTATCTTGTATGTTGAAAAAGATACATGTTTTCTTTATGTTGTATGTTGATTGTTACTAGTTGTTATATTAGAAACATTGGATAATTGGTATGAATGAGGTGGTTTAAATCCCTAATATTTAGGAACCAATATCCAAAGAAATGGCGAAAAGGATTAGGATTAATTGGAAGCAAGAAGGTGTTGAAAAAACCTTTCTTGAAGCATGTGTTCATGAAGTAACCGTTAATGGACGTGAAGGAAGTAGTCTTAAACAAGCGTCGTGGAAAACTGTAGCTGAAAAATTGAAAACTCAAAACAATTTTATAGTGGACCAACGTCAAATGAAGAATCACTATGATTTTGTAAAAGGAAAATTTTCAGCTTGGTTAAAGCTTAAAAACAAAACCGGGAATGTCTATGATCCAGTTACAAACACTTTTAACTTGTCAGAAGAAGAGTGGCAAATTGAGATGAAGGTATTTGTTTTATACTAATAATTAGTAGTGGTATATTGCATTAATGTTATAGTATTTTAAAATATTTCTTCACACAGTCTAACAAGTATGTAGAAGCTTTGAGAACTGCGCCACTTGCTTACCCCGAGCTTTGTTGTCAATTGTATGAGGGGTCTACTTCAAATGGGTTTGATAGTTGGGGGCCAAGTGCTACGCTTCCTCATCCTTCTGAGGAAGTGTATGAGCCGAATTTGGATGGTATGGATGTCGAGTGCACTCAAGTGGATTCCCCAGGTAAAGGTGTTAGTCAGGAGTCAAGTGTTCGGTCCCAAAAAAAAAGGAGAGAAACGAAAACATAAGGCAAGATTTTTAGAGTCAAAGCTCATAGAAGTTGGTGACGATATTAGCAAGTTGGCAAAGATGATGATTGAGAAACAAGCACTTTCTGATGATATGGATGCATGTTTGGCGAAGTTGGAGACATTGGGTTGGGATGAGTCGGATGCGAAATACGAAACTGCGCTTTTGCTTTTTGGTGAGAGTGCCGATCTTAGGAAACTGTGGGTACGTCTTAAGCCGCATAATTGTGAGAAATGGGTTAAGAATGCGGGAGCGAAGTATGGATTGTTTAACTAAGTTTGTGCTTTGATTGTTTTTTTTGGATGTTATGTTATGGATGTTATGTTTTGGATGTTATGTTAATGTGGATGTTATGTTTTGGATTTCATGTTATGGATGTTATGTTTTGGATGTTATGTCATGGATGTTTATGTTTTGGATGTTATGTTATGAATGTTTATGTGGATGATATAGTTTATTTATGTTATGATAGGTATCTTATGGATTCGGACGATGAGATTGTAGTTTTCATTATCTATTGTTGGTATTGGCTCTCAATAGCCTCAAGAATAAATGTTAAAAGGATAAGAGACTTGAATTCGGCATTAACCGGTCATGAATACACGCAAGAATTATTGCATGGTACTTCTACACAATGTCATGAGATGATGCGTCTTTCACGTGATTATATTATTGTGCAATCATTTTAAACAAAAAAATTGGTTGCAAAGTAGTAAGTCAATAACCTTGGAAGAAAAGTTGTCTATGTTTTTGATGGCCATTGGACATAATGAACGTTTTCGAATGGTTAAACGAAGGTTCCAACACTCAACAGAAACAATTCATAGATGTTTTCATGAGGTCCTAAAGGCAATGATGAATTTCGCAAGAGAAGTTATAGTTCCAACATCTTCTAATGTAAGCGCAAATAACTCCGAACGACATAGAAGGCTAAAAGAAATATTTCCTGGAGCAATAGGTGCCTTAGATGGAACTCTTATACATGCGATCGTGCCTGTTGATCAACAGACTCGTTACAGGGGAAGAGGAAAAGGTGAATGCTTTCAAAATGTATTAGCAATTTGTGACTTTGATATGATGTTCACATTTGTATGGGCCGGATGGGAGGGAATTGCACATGATTCACGAGTTTTAAAAGAAGTTGCATTCAACCCAAATTCTGGCTTTCCTTTCCCGCCACCAGGTTTTTAACCATTCTTCAATGTTCATTTCATACATTATTTGTTTTTTATATGATAGTTTTGATATTGATACAGATAAGTATTACCTTTGTGACGCTACGTACACCAACACTCGTGGATTTATGACTCCTTACCGTGGTACGAGGTATTGGTTAGCCGATTTTCGACGACAACGTGCGTTAACTAAGGAAGAAAGATTCAATCATGCTCACGCACAACTCAGAAATGTCATTGAACGTGCATATGGTGTTCTAAAGGCGAGATTCCCAATCCTAAAGCAAATGGCTCCCTTTTCTTTTCCAATACAAAGAGACATAGTGATTGCTTGTTTCGCCATCCATAATTTTATAAGGAAATGCAATATTTATGATCAGTTATTTATGGTGTATGATGAGAACACGATGTTTCATGAAATGCAAAGTGGGGAAAATGATGGCCTGTTAGTTCAAGACGTAGAGTGGGGTTCACAAGGTATTGACTATATGAATACTTTACGTGGCCAAATTGCTAATCAATTGCTTTCAAATGATTCAAATTAAAATTGTATGCAGAGTTGTGTTATTTGTATTTGGATTTCATATGTTGTGTTATTTTGTATTTGGATTTTCTTATGTTTCCATGGATGTTAAAGGATTCATGTTTAATTTGGATTTTCTATGACGTTTTGTATTTTCCTTTTACAATTTTTCATTAATCTGTACACTATTCAGAACTCTGGCCAAACAGATATATTCATTCAGCACATAATAGTTCAGAGGGGTAAAATAGTCATTCTGCACAGTCATTCAGAGATACAGCCAAACAGCTCTTAATGGTTCAGCACTTACTGGTTCAGAGCCTCTTACCCATTCAGACCTCTTACTGATTCAACACTTGCCAAACAGCCCCTACACATCTCTTTGATATAGTATTCAAAGGACATGTGTACCAAAACTTTACATTAAGGATGATGTTACCACATTAAAGTTGTATTTTATTAATTTATTTTTATTTCTTTGTATTTCCTTTTGCTGTTTTTTCACAAGTATTTTGGTAGGCTAGCACCATCGTTAAACTTTTTTTTGGAACGGCCAACGAATCAATTTCCGAGCACTCTCGAGCACCCTTTTGATGAATCAGGTACTCGAGAGTACCCGGGCCACCAATTGCCACCAATTCCCGGGAAAACCCGACCACTCATCCACCCGAAGGCACGACAGTGAAATATTCGGTAAAACCGGTCGGGATCAGGACTCGAACCCAAGCCAATGGCCGGGTCATCCTTCATTTCCCCTCCACCAATGTCCTCCAAATGTAGCTAGTGGGAATTGAACCCAAGCCTTCCATAGGAAATTTTAGGCCCTCAACCAACTGGGCTACAAGTGTTAGACTAATGGTCCGTTTATTGCATTTGAATTGAATGGTTCACCTATCATTATCAATTGTTTGGCAATTGACCTAAAGCACGGTCGACAATTTAAATTATTAATTATTAATATATAGCTTTTAGTGAGTTTAACAAATAATTTTTTCTTTTTACATTTGGCATAAAGATATTCATTATGCTAGACAAATAACGTTTGTCTACATCTCACCTCCTTATATCTTACTATTAACTTGCCTTGTAAATGCGCCAACACCAAGGGCTACTTCCGAGCTGCATATATTTGTCAATGAGCGAGCTCTTTGCACTTTTCTTTTTAGCACAAAAACAAATACCTTTAATGCCCATATTTACACTATAAGAACCCTCATAGTTGTACCAACGCTGTTCAGGTATATTAACTATAGATGAAGCACTTTTGATGTGATGTTAACCGCAAGTAATTTTGATTTTAAATCTTGTCTTTCTTTCTACTTGAGTCTGCTTGCATGATCACAGCTAGGGGTACAAACGAACCGAGCCACTCGCAAGCTACTCGAACTTGGCTCAGTAAAAAGCTTGAAACGAGCCAAGCCTGAGCCGAGCTTGAACCTAACACAAAGCTCGTTTATTTATCAAGCCCGAACTTGAGCCTGAGATGTGAAGTTCGTTAGGCTCGTCGAGCTTTATCGAGTGTTAGTGTAATATTAGATTTATTAATACTTAATCCCTAATTTCAATTTGTTTAGTAAACAAGCCGGAACCCGAGCTTCACTTATTAAGCTCGCGAACCTAAACGAACACTATTATTGATCACCATTATTGTCAAGACATGACTTTTTAATGTCGGGCTTAGTATTGACCTCGATGCTTATCTTTTCATTTGCCTTGTTATTTCCATCGTATCTACATTCTACACACACCCAATATCTATATTGCCACCTCCACTACGAGTGCATCATCACTATCCATTATACATAAAATATAGTACGTGAACGATTTTTCCAAATGACTTCTTAAACATGTCTATTTGAGGCCATTGAATAATAATAGATTTCTGGTTAGTTAATATAAGTACACTTATTTTGAAATGCATTAAAAGGGTTTGGACCTAGGCCCTGAAAAGACGAGCGGATCATATACTGAGCAGAAAAAAACCCGCCCACCCAGCAAGACAATTACCGAATCGTGATATATTTTTTTTTTTTTGAAACTTAAACTGCATTAAAAAACGGCTAAACCCAAGAAAACAAGGGCCGCCAAAAAACAAACAATTACAACAAGTACAATGGGAATTTACACCAATCCTTCCAAGTAACCTCTAGGCTCTTGTTTCTACTACGACACCAAAGATAAGAAGACGATTTGATACAAGCAATCATATCACAAACCCTTGGCTCGATGTGTTCAAAGACAACCGTATTACGAGTCTTCCAAATCACCCAACAAGCCGTCATCACAATGCCTCTAAGGAGTTTCTTCTTTTGCTTGCATCCGCGAATCAGATCCGGAAGTTTGAGAATATCTTTGATCTCCAACAGAAAAAACGGCTCCAAGCGACACCACCCTTCAATAAATTTCCACACGGCACAAGAAATGATGCAGCCTGTAAACAGATGCAGCGCCGTTTCCTCAGTCGTATGGCAGAAAACATAGGTTTCATCTTCGATGTGAATATTCCTTTTTTTCAGCGCGATTCTGGTTGGTAACCGGTCCATCTCAAGCCTCCATACATGTATGTTAACTTTGAGAGGGATCCATCCCGTCCAGACCATATCCGTATCTCTAGAGTTGTCCCGATCTTTGTTCAAAATCTGCTTCACATTCTTAACTGAGAAGGAGGTCCGATCCCCTGAGTCCCACCGCCATGAGTCTTGAACATCCACCAAAGTGCATTTCCGAACCACTTCCAGCAGTTCATTGAATTCGGAGATCTCCTCAAAAGTACTTAAACCCCTTTTCCAGTTGTCAACAAAACAAGGAGCCCCATTATTAATAATAATCCGATCCTTAACAGCGCAAGTTTTCAGCTTTTCTAATCTGTATAAGTTCGGCCACCTTTGTTTTAAACATGACTCCCCATACCATAAATCGGACCAAAAAGAAATGAGAGCACCATTACCAACTTTACCCCTAATGATATTATTAATATTTCTACCTTCGAGTTGTAATCTCTCTACCAGCAGAACTATATTCTTCCAGCAGCCAGTAAGCCCACTGTTTACCGGAAGATAGTACCAGTTACATCTGCCTCCATGAATGGCCTCGATAGCATTTCGCCAGCTTCTTTTTGGGTCTGTCTTAAATCGCCACGCCCACTTTGTAAGTAGAGCTTTGTTAACATCCAACAGCTTGGACACGCCCAAACCACCATCCACTTTAGAAGTGGTGACCACATCCCAAGCCACCCAATGCATCTTTTTAATACCGTTGGAACCTCCCCAAAGAAAATGCTTCATAATACTCTCTATCTACTCCGCAACCTGTACAGGAACTTTATACATAGAAAGGTAATAAATAGGAAGGTTAGATAAAACCGATTTAATAAGAGTTAAGCGCCCTCCCATAGACAGAGAGTTTGCTTTCCACGTCGTCAATCGGTTGCGAACCGTTTCCACAACCGAGTCCCAGTGACACAAGCGATTCATATTGGCGCCAACTTTAATACCCAGATATTCGAATCGAAAATCTCCAATCCTACAACCAAGGATAGCACTCATTTGTAAAACCTCCTCACTAGGCACCCCAACACCAAACAGATGCGATTTCTTTATGTTAATTTTTAGACCAGAACAGAGATGAAAAATCCGAAGAAGCCGAGCCGTCTGTTCAATATTCTCTTCGCTCCATTCCCCTATAATCAAGGCGTCGTCTGCATAAAGCAAGTGAGAAATATTCAAGCCCGTGTTTTGATCCTTGATCCCCTTCAAAGCGCCTTCACTGCAAGCTTTATTGACAATACAAGAAAAAGCCTCCATTATAATTAAGAAAAGAAAAGGAGAAAGAGGGTCCCCTTGACGGAGGCCTTTCTCACAGCGGAACTCAAAAGTAGGCGTCCCATTGACTAACACCGAAGATCTAGCCGACTCTAGGATCCCTTTCACCCATCTTCTCCATCTATCCGGGAAGCCCATCTGGTCCAACATATCAATCAAGAATGCCCAATTCACATTATCATAAGCTTTTTCAAAATCTATTTTAAACATGAAAGCTTTTTTCCCCTTTTTACGCAACCAACCATAGACTTCATTTAACACAAGAGGGCCATCCAAAATAAACCTATCCTTTAAAAAAGCGGACTGCGTATCAGAAATAACGTAACCCAACACCTTTTTGATACGAATCGCCAGGACTTTAGACACAACTTTACTAATCACACCAATTAAAGTTATCGGTCTATAGTCAGATAAGCCCACCGGGTTCTTCGACTTTGGAATGAGAGTAATAAAAGAGGAAGTACAGCCCCTAGCAAATTCTCCTGAATCATAGAAATCCTCCATTAAATTAAAAAAATCGTCTTCAATATAGCTCCAAAAGGACTTAATGAAGCTGAAGTTAAAACCATCGGGGCCTGGGGCCCGATCAGACCCACACTCAAAAACAGCCGATCGAATCTCCTCTTTAGAAAACCTGTCCACTAAGGCAAGCGAAAGATCCCTAGGCACCGATCTAATGTTACTGCCTCTGATAACCGGTCTGACTGCCTGAGGTTCCGAAAACTGTCTCCTGAAGTGATTCAAAACCTCCCGTTTAACAATTTCTGGTTTCGTAATCCACCTCCCATTGACCATAATCCCCGGAATAGCGTTTTTAGCCTTTCTCCCATTCACAATCCCATGGAAATAACTAGTATTGTCATCTCCATCCATAGCCCATCGAACTCTAGACTTTTGTTTCAAGTCTTTGGTCTTGCACATATTAATGTAATCAACTTGTTTTTTGCACTCCTCCCACACCCAAACTTCCTCCTCTTCCAAATCTCTATCCTCCGTCACTCTTTCCAACCTGTCAATATCAGCTTGAATCAACTCTAACTCTTCCCCTTCCTTATTTTTTGTTCGTTGCCACCAAGCAGACAAAGCGGCTTTGACGGCTTTAAGCTTCCGACTAACCATATCTTTAGGACTGCCCTCAAGCGTAGTCTTTTCCAGAACTTTGACAACCTCCTCCTTGCACCCCTCCCTATCAAGGCAAGAGTTGAACCAACGAAAAGGCTTCGGACCAGTTTTGTCATCCACTATCGAAAGAAGGAGAGGCGAATGGTCTGAATATTGTTTTGGCAGCGCTCTCAGAACCGCGGAGGGCCACCTGTTAAAAAAACTAGGACAAACAAAAAAGCGATCAATCTTGCTTAACTTAAAATCACCATCTTTTTTAGTCAAGCATGTGAAAGAACCTCCACGCATAATATACTCGAACAAACCCAAGGAATCCAGGAATCTGTTGAAGTTATGAGCACACCTGTGATTAAACTTAGAGTTCTTTCTTTCAGCACGATCCCTAACCGCATTAAAATCTCCCATAAGAATCACCATCCCCTCTAACCCGTCAATGACACCCTTTAACATATCCCAAAGGACTCTTTTTTCTCCCAACTTTTGTGGCGCATACACATTTATACAATTTAATCTAGTACCATCCCCAACCAAAAAACCGGAAGTAATTAAAAAATTCCTATTCTTCACCGTGCCACTTTTACAAAAAACTTTAGGATTCCAGATGTTAAACATACCCCCTGATCTACCCGAAGCTTCGACAAAATCCACATCCGGCACATCATTACCCCAAACACTATTAAAATCATACCTACTATAATCATCCAAGTGAGTTTCCTGGATAGCCAGGAAACCCACTTTATATTTGATTCTAAGTTGTTTTACCTGCCCAATCTTACCGCCACCACCAATCCCACGCGAATTAAAAGACAGCTGGAAAAAGAAGGAAAAATTATGACTTTGTGTTGATGCATGCAGGTCAGATTTCCATAACTTCCAAAATCAAGGAAAGTGGACTAAGATCACTCCTGCAAAAGGAATTTCTATATGGCAATGGAAGTTTGTGGGTAAGCGTTTTGGTAAAGTCACTTCATTTGAGATAATGTTAATTCCATAACGCATTAACGCTGATAAGTAAGCTTACAACTGTGTATATTGATGGTACAGAGGCTGTCAAATTCAGATACTAGTGCTAGACTGAATCTGTGAAGACTTCTTGAAACCAAAGGTTTTGAAGAATCTAATCTCTACTTGTTATCTTGAATAACGTTTTGCTTTTATTTTCATTTTTATTATTCATTATTTTCATGTTTAAATCTCTTCATATTACTATTAATTTGCATGCTTAAAGTCTTTCAGGTTGCTGCTCTCTTTTATATAGGGACAATAAAAGCTCATCTGCTTATACCAGACCATCTTTCTGCTCACGCAAAGGACTTCCTGTTAAAATGCCTCCAAAAGTATGAATTTAGTCTTTTTTGTGTTATTTTTTATGCAAGTGCCTATTAATTTATATGACCATCATCCTTGCGAAACAACTTCTTGTGTTTTTTTCTTTGACCTACAAGTGTATCTTCTTTGTATTAGGTTTATTTTATTAACTACTTACTCAAATTTTCACTTCTATTTCTTGCATTTTGATGTTAGTTGTGCTTGCTTAATCATAATGAAGAATGTCAATAGGTTACCTGAATATACGTAGCAACTAGCAATACTTCATAGACTCGACTATTTTAATAGAACTGCTTCCGTCATGCAATGATAGACTTTATATAGTGCATGGTGGATTAAGCTTTATTGCTTTTATTATGTGTAAAATTACAATAAAAAAATTTATAATTTTTTGTGCATTCTATTGATGTTGATATACACATGTCTAAACCGCCTTTTAAACCATATCAAAACCAGTGTATGCATGCTGTAGATTGTGATGGTAACCAAAGCCCCTTTTTGATGAGGATATACACTTGATTTGATGCTGATTTGTTTATTTGGTGAATTTATAGGAGTTGATGAATAAATACGCAGACCTGGAAGGAAAACGGAGAATACATGAGGACTTGGTGGAAATTGAAGAAAGCTGGAAAATTAAGGAAAATATATGATTTTGTGTTGATGCATGCAGGTCCGATTTTCCACAACTACCAAAATCAAGGAACTTAGGCTAAGATCACTCCCCCAAAAGGAATTTCTATATGGACACAAAAAGAATTTCTAAAGAATCTCTACTTGTTATCTTGAAAAACGTTTTGCTTTGAGTTATCATTATTTACTTATTCATTATATACACTTATTGGTTGCTGATACAGGTTTTCAGGAGTTTTTTTGGAAGCATTCTAGATCAAAAGCAGACACTCCTAAAGGAAAACATTTAACTTTATGGCCACAGCTTTTGCCTACAGGCTAACGCCTACAACATTCTGCCTACCGTGTAACGCCTACAGCCTTCCGCCTACAGCCGAACGCCTACAGCCTAACGCCTACAGCCTATTGCCTAACACGTGGGGCTTTAGGCCTATAAAGCACGAGGCCCATAAAGCCCGAGGCCCATAAAGCACGAGGCCCATAAAGCGCGAGGCCCATAAAGCGCGAGGCCCATAAAGCGCGAGGCCCATAAAGCGCGAGGCCCATAAAGCGCAAGGCCCATAAAGCTCAAGGCCTATAAAGCTCAAGGTCATAAAGCACACACACCAACACCAGAAGTTCCATCATTCACCTGCATGTCGATTATTCTTTGGTAACTAATTCACTTTCTTCTTATTATTACTACCCTAGCTTTATTCCTATTATTTTCTACGATTGTTTATTATTACTTCACAGTACCTGTTTGTTAAATCCTTCCTGTTTCCTTGTTCTTCATCTCATCAGCGATTGTTTACTTTAATTTATTAACTATTGTTTGTTTTGTGTTCTTCATCTCGTCATTGATTTATGATTGTTGCCTTAAATCTAACTTCACAACTATTTTATTCCTTTTCTTTTATTATTTAGCATTGCCCTGTTTTTTTGTTATTTTCAAGGTTAATTATTTCTTATCCATGTCTTGATTGCAGATTGCTCGACTGTACGTGTGTTTTCCCTTAAAGCTGCCATTTGCTTCTCTGATTGATTGAGTTGCGTCCCTGTTCCAGCCTCACGTATATAATGACTTCTTTTTTTCCTAGAGATTGCTTGGCTGATTTTTCATTTTGTATGTATACTTGAAGAGTCCGTCACATAGTCAGTGCAATCTAACTGGAAGGCGTTCATGGGAGATATTTACAAGGAACTTTCAAAACATCAGGGGAGTATCGGTTTTCCCTACTTATTTTGTTTGTTTGTTTTTCAGTTAGCTTTTCGTTTATTTTGTATGGGTGATTTTGGTTCTCACTGCGAGCAAAAGACAGATCAATTTCATTGCATTTCGTGAACTAAAGGTGGGTTGGTTAAGGGTTTAATTTGTGGTTCTTTACTAATGTGTGATATTAATTGTGTGCACAAACATAGGACTTATAGGGCGTAGGGCCTATAGGGCTTATTAGGCATAGGCCCTATTGGTATGGATGTCCAAGATCAGACTACACACACCAGCCCCTCTGTGACATTTTTATATGTTGGTTTTTGGTATCACTACTATTGTTTGCTGATTCTGTTGGTTTCTTGATGTTTGCAGGACATGGGTCTTGTGGTTTGTTTGTGTCAGAGATGTGGGTGGCCTTTTCTAATCCCAAAAAGCTTAAGTGTGGGGATGAGTTGTTAAACACTTAGGTTTTTTTTATCGTATATTTCTCCCCGATTTTGATAGCTTTTGATATGAATTTACTTGCATTGATGCTGATTTGTTTATTTGGTGAATTTAGTTGATGAATAAAAACGGAGAATATATGAAGACTTGGTGAAAATTGTAGAAAGCCGGAAAAAGAAGGAAAACTGTGATAAGTAAGCTTACAAACGTGTATATTGATTGTACAGAGGTTATCGAATTCAGATACTCGTGCAAGACTGAATCTGTCAAGATTTATTGAAACCAAAGGTTTTAAACAATCTCTACTTTTTATCTTGAATAATTTTTTGCTTTAAGTTATATTCATTTTTACTTATTCATTAGATACACTTATTGGTTGTTGAAACAGGTTTTCAGTTCTTTTGGAAGCATTCTAGATCAAAAGCACTGATACTCCTACAGGAAAGCATTTATTTTATGGCCCTGATCATGAATTCATAGCCTACAGCTTCAGGAGCCTTTTCCCTACAGCCTTATGTCTACCGCGTAACGCCTACAATCTTCCGCCTACAGCCTTACGCCTACAGCCCAACGCCTACAGCCTAGCGCCTACAGCCTTCCGCCTACAGCCTTCCGCCTACAGCCTTCCGCCTACAGCCTAACGCCTACAGCCTAATGCCTAACACGTGGGGCTTTAGGCCCATAAAGCACGAGGCCCATAAAGCACGAGGCCCATAAAGCTCAAGGCCCATAAAGCTCAAGGCCCATAAAGCTCAAGGCCTGTGAAGCACAAGGCTCATAAAGCACCATGCTTGTAAGCCCAAGGCATATAAAGCATTAGATTCCTTAAGCGTCAAGAAAACCCTCGATCGCCACCCATCTCTCTTGCTCTCGACCTATCTGCTTCCCTGGAATTAGGTAAATCTGTTTTACTGGATAATGTGAATAAGTTAGATTTGGCAGTTTTTAAAATTTTCTACGAATAGTTTAAACTTGTTTAAGATTGATCACGTTGGGTGATTTTGCGCAATTATATGTATCTGGTGGTAAGGTCTGCTATATGGATGAACTTTGCGTATTTGCATATTCACTTGATGCTATCGGATTGTGTATTTGCACGTCACTTGAGTTACTCCAATTTCGTTGTTGCCTCTATTGTTCACTGTGTTTTTCATGATTCCCAATTCCAATGATATAATTTGCAATTTTCTGTAAAAGGAGCTAATAGTTTAGCTACTGCCTACAGCTCCACATTTTGTTTGTCTAGATTTAGCATTGCATGTTAGTTATTGGGCTGAAAATCTTTAACAAATTTGTGCTCAACCAAGTTTCCTAAAGAATGCCGTATGGTGTCTTGGTTTTCCAACTATAAGCTACTATGAACTGTCCACAGTATATTTCACTCGTATCTTCGGTGGCACAGTATATTTCACTCGTTATCTTCGGTGGTACATGGATTTTGAAATATTAATGTTAAGAATACCTATCTGAACCAGGGGAACAAATGCCTGTCTGCAGAACCAAAACAAATAATTATTGTTTGGTACTCTAATTAGTAAAGGGCTGAAGTCCTGACTTCAATGTTGAGATCCTTTCACCACTTAATCTCCCTTCATTAGTGTTATCTTCATAACATGTATTAAATTTGTATAAAGTAAATCATTGTTGGCTGCTATAGATCCTTACGAACTTTTAGTAACATGTAATTCTCTAACATAGAAACAGTAACACGTACACCCCCCCCCCCCCCCCCACACACACACACATTGACCTATATTAAATAGTGTTCATGAGTTAACAGATCATGCTGATTTTTATTTTACATTTTCTCAAACATTTTGGTTTGCCAGACTTAGGTGATTCGAGATGCCAGAAATCCAACCGGGTGTTCATACTATAAGGTTCCGTGGAGCTAAAGTGGCAAGGGCTCGCATGCATGATTGGCTTGTTCTATTATTTCTCATGATCGTAGAAGTTATTCTGAATGTGATAGAACCATTCCACCGCATTGTTGGGGCAGAAATGATGGATGACCACCTTAAATACCCTTTGCAAGAAGATACCATTCCCTTATGGGCGGTTCCGGTAGGTAGTCTTCTATAATTTTTACTAAACTTTTTCTGTTCTTCTAACAGATTATTGCAATACTATTTATGATTGTTGCCTTTAATCTAACTTCACAACTATTTTATTCCGTTTTCATCTTATTATTTAGGACTCATTAATTATTGCTTATTCATGTCTTGATTGCAGATTGATCGATTTCTTCCATACGCATGTTTTCCCTTAAAGCTGCAGTCTAACCGTTTGCCTCTCTGATCAATTGAGTTGCTCCCCTGTTCCAGCCTCGCGTATATAAAGGCTTCTTCTTTACTTTTATATTTATGTTATGATGGTGGTTTGATGTATGTTTGGTTATACGCCGCGACCTAGTTTTTGTATTGTTGAAGAAACCTTTACATAGTCGATGCAATCGAATTGGAGGGCGTTCTAAGGAGATCTTTACAAGGAACTTGCAAAACATTAGGGGAGTATCGGTTTTCCCTACTTATTGTTTGTTTATTTTTCAGTTTGTTTTTCGTTTATTTTGTTTGCGTGATTACTTTTGCCCTTTATCTAAACACCTTAGGGACAATGTGTGTAAGTGTGTTTCAACTTTCAAGTGCAAGGATGGGGTAATCTACCTAAAAAAATAAAATAAATAAATAAAACAAAAAGAATTGAGAAAATAAAAAAAAAACAATGGTATGTGATAAGCTTTTTGCAAATTCTGAAAAAAGTGATTTTGGTTCTCACTGCGAGCAAAAGACAGTTCGATTTCATTGCATTTCGTGAACTAAAGGCGGGTTGGTTAAGGGTTTAATTTGTGATTCTTTACTAATGTGTGATATTAATTGTGTGCACAAACATATGGCCTATAGGGCGTAGGGCCTAAAGGGCTTATTAGGCATAGGCCCTATTGGTATGGATGTCCAAGATCAGACCACACACACCAGCCCCTCTGTGACATTTTTATATGTTGGTTTTTGGTATCACTACTATTGTTTGCTGATTCTGTTGGTTTCTTGATGTTTGCAGGACATGGGTCATGTAGTTTGTTCGCGTCAGAGATGTGGGTGGCCTTTTCTAAACCCACAAAGCTTAAATGTGGGGATGAGTTGTTAAACACGTAGGTTTTTTTTATCGTATATTTTTCCTCGATTTTGATAGCTTTTGATATGAGTTTACTTGCATTGATGCTGATTTGTTTATTTGGTGAATTTAGTTGATGAATAAAAACGGAGAATATATGAAGACTTGGTGAAAATTGAAGAAAGCTGGAAAAAGAAGGAAAACTCTAATAAGTAAGCTTACAAACGTGACAGAGGCTATCGAATTCAGATACTCGCGCAAGACTGAATCTGTCAAGACTTATTGAAACCAAAGGTTTTAAACAATCTCTACTTGTTATCTTGAATAACGTTTTGCTTTAAGCTGTATTCATTTTTACTTATTCATTAGATACACTTATTGGTTGCTAAAACAGGTTTTCAGGAGTTCTTTTGGAAGCATTCTTGATCAAAAGCTCTGATACTCCTAAAGGAAAGCATTTATTTTATGGCCCTGATCATGAATTCATAGCCTACAGCCCAACGCCTACGGCCTACCGCCTACAGCCTAACGCCTACAGCCTTCCGCCTACAGCCTAACGCCTTCCGCCTACAGCCTAACGCCTATAGCCTAATGCCTAACACGTGGGGCTTTAGGCCCATAAAGCTCAAGGCCCATAAAGCACGAGGCCCATAAAGCACGAGGCCCATCAAGCACGAGGCCCATGAAGCACGAGGCCCATAAAGCTCAAGGCACATAAAGCTCAAGGCCTATAAAGCACAAGGCCCATAAAGCACCATGCTTGTAAGCCCAAGGCATATAAAGCATTAGATTTCTTAAGCGTCAAGAAAACCTCGATCGCCACCCATCTCTCTTGCCCTCGACCTATCTGCATCCATAGAATTACGGTAAATCTGTTTTACTGGATAATGTGAATAAGTTAGATTTGGCAATTTTTAAAATTTTCTACGAATAGTTTAAAGTGATTTAAGACTGATAACCACGTTGGGTGATTTTGCGCAATTATATGTATCTAGTGGTAAGGCATGCTATATGGATGAACTTTGTGTATTTGCATATCACTTGATGCTATTGGATTGTGTATTTGCATTTCACTTGAGTTACTCCAATTTCGCTGTTGCCTCTATTGTTCACTGTGTTTTTCATGATTTCCAATTCCAATGATATAATTTGCAATTTTCTGTAAAAGGAGCTAATAGTTTAGCTACTGCCTACAGCTCCACATTTTGTTTGTCTAGATTTAACATTGCATGTTAGTTATTTGGCTGAAAATCTTTAACACATTTGTGCTCAACCAAGTTTCCTAAAGAATGCCGTATTGTGTCTTGGTTTTTCCAACTATAAGTTACATCTTAGATCAACTGGTTTTGAGTTTTAGCAATCTCATGATTCCCGCTACTATAAACTGTCCACAGTATATTTCACTCGTTATCTTCGGTGGTACATGGATATTGAAATATTAATATAGGGCTTATTAGACATGGATGAGCAAGACCAGACCACCCATACCAGCTCCTCTGTGACCTTTTTATATGTTGGTTTTTGGTATCACAACTGGTGTTATCTGATTATGTTGGTTTCATGATGTTTGCAGGACATGGGTCATGTGGTTTATTTGTGTCAGAGATGTGGGTGGCCTTTATTAAACCCACAAAGCGTAAGTGTGGGTATGAGTTGTTACACACGTAGGTAGCTTTCGATATAAATTCACTTGATTTTATACGCAGACCTGGAAGGAAAACGGAGGATACATAAGGGCTTGGTGGAAATTGAAGAAAGCTGAAAAAAAGAAGGAAAATATATGATTTTGTGTTGATGCATGCAGGCCCGGTTTTCCACAACTACCAAAATCAAGGAAGTTGGGCTAAGATCACTCCCGCATAAGGAATTCCTATATGGACTCAGCAGTTTGTGGGTGGCAGACCTGAAGCTTCTCTTTCCTCTTTTGCTGCTTTGATAGGGAAACAAAATGTGTTGGCTAAGCGTTCTGGTAAAGTCACTTCAATTGAGATAATGTTAATTACATAACGCTGATAAGTAAGCTTACAATTGTGTATATTGATTAAACAGTGGCCATCGAATTTAGATACTAGTGCAATGTCAAGACCTTTTGAAACCAAAGGTTTAAAGAATCTTTACTTGTTATCTTGAATAACGTTTTGCATTAAGTTATCATTATTTACATAATCATTATATACACTTTTTGGGTGCTAATACAGGTTTTCAGGAGTTCTTTTGGAAGCATTCTAGATCAAAAGTAGACACTCTTAAAGGAAAACATTTAACTTTATGGCCCTAATATAGTCTACAGCTTTTACCTACAGCCTTCCGCCTACGGCCTAACGCCTACAGCCTAAGCCTACAGCCTAACGCCTACAGCCTATTGCCTAACACGTGGGGCTTTAGGCCCATAAAGCACGAGGCCCATAAAGCACGAGGCCCATAAAGCACAAGGCACATAAAGCTCAAGGCCTATAAAGCTCAAGGTCATAAAGCACAAGGCTTGGCTTCTCCACCCATATCTCTTGCTCTCGACCTATCCGCTTCCATGGAATTATACTTGGTTATGCATTGGTCCACATTTGTCAAACGGAGCAAAGAAGTAATTTATGCTGATATGCCCGTCTTACCAGCTTAATTGGTGAGCAATCATGATGTGTGTTTTTTATTCTAAAATCATATGTATTTTCTTTTAACTGCTAATAGTTATTTGGTTAATGGCAGCTTTTGCTCGAGCTTGATGCAAATGCGGGGAAGCGACAACTTTTTTTAATTATCATGTTTGAGGTAATATTTTTATGCTAAAGTTATGTTTTGGGCATTAGTAATGTATGATTTTGATTCGTTTGCAGAGTAACTTACTCCAAACACTCGTGTGAGACAGGTAGTTGTTGGTGTACATTCTTGACACGGTTTAAAAGGGAGTTTACTTTATTTGTGTTTGCTTTTTATTAATACAATACACCTCTATCATGTGATTATTTACTAATGTTTGTTATTAATTTGTGTGCACAGTCATAGGGCTTATAGGACATAAGTCATAAGGCCTATAGGGCGTAAGGCATACGGCCCAAGGGCGTTAGGTATTTGTCTATAGGGTATTGGGCCTATGGGATGGATATTGGGCATAGCCGCATAAGGCCTATAGTATTAACCATCGTGATTATCTTTACTTGCTGATATTCACTTAGAAAAAAGTTTTTCGAAATGTTCTTAACCATCCTAAAATTTTAGTCAGATCATTTATTATTGCTGATACTGCTCTGCTAATCTGATGCATTTTGACATTTTTAGATGCATCTGGAAGCTAGGCTGAACCTTGTTCATGCATTCTGACAGTTTAAAAAGGGAGTTTAATTCTTTGTTTTTGCTTTTTTATTAGTACAATGCACATCTATTATGTGATTCTTTACTAATGTTTGATATTAATTTGTGTGCACAAACATTGGACTTATAGGGCGTAGGGCCTATAGGGATGAATGTAGGGCAAAAGGCATATGGTTTGAATCCTATAGGGAGTTGGGCTTCTTAGGCATGGATGAGCAAGACCAGACCACACACACCAGCCCCTCTATGACCTTTTTATATGTTGGTTTTTGGTATCACAACTTGCGTTTGCTGATTCTGTTGGTTTCTTGATGTTTGCAGGACACGGGTCATGTGGTTTATTTGTGTCAGATATGTGGGTGGCCTTTTTTAAACCCACAAAGCGTAAGTGTGGGGATGAGTTGTTAAACACGTAGGTAGCTTTCGATATAAATTCACTTGATTTGATGCTGATTTGTTTATTTGGTAAATTTTTAGGAGTTGATGAATAAATACGCAGACCTGGAAGGAAAAAGGAGAATACATGAGGACTTGGTAGAAATTAAAGAAAGCTAGAAAAAGAAGGAAAATATATGATTTTGTGTTGATGCATGCAGGTCCGATTTTCCACAACTACCAAAATCAAGGAAGTTGGGCTAAGATCACTTCGGCATAAGGAATTTCTATATGGACTCAGAAGTTTGTGGGTGGCAGACCTGAAGCTTCTTTTTCCTCTTCTCATGCTTTGACAGGGAAACAAAATGTGTTGGCTAAGCGTTCCAGTAAAGTCACTTCAATTGAGATAATGTTAATTCCATAACGCTGATAAGTAAGCTTACAATTGTGTATATTGATTGTACAGAGGCTTTCTGTGACACCCGGCAATTTCCGATCTACACTGACGTGACTTTTATGATTTAAAAGAAATAAATAAATAAATATTTATTACAAATATTGCTAATTACTAAGTTTCGGAAGTTTACTGACCGTTTTTACAATCCAAACTGCGACCGATCTAATTAACGCGATTAAAACGCGTGTTCTGAAAACACGTGTCGGACATCGAAATTATTTATATTCATGCTCGGTTTTGTATTTCGAAAAAAACCGACTACTTTTTATAATTAATTATGGAGCCTAAATAGAAACCGAGACGTTTTACGTTTAATCGGGTTCGTATACGCTATATAACCTACCAACCCTAACCCTACCTATAAAACCAACATAATCCTCTCATCATCTTCATTTTCCCAGCCGCTATACACCCTCTCTCTCTCTCTAGAATCACTGCAGCTCCCTCTCTCTCTAACCCATCTCTCTCGCAACTCTCTCTTCCCTTTTTTAGTTGCAGCCGGCCACCACCCACCTCATGGTGGTGGCGGCGCTCATTTCTCCAGGCAAAAAGAGGGCAGGGGTGGCAGTGGTGGTTAGCAGAGGTGGCGCTTGGTGGTGGTTCGAGTGGTTTGTGTTGGTTCGGGTGGCTGATGGTGGTTAGGAAGAGGATGGCGGCGAGGCAGGTGGTGTTCGGCCCAGGTTCAGGTCTGGTAGGGCCCGGGTTCGAGTCAGGATATGGTTGTGGTTGTAAAGGGTAGTGGCGGCAGTGGTGATTGTGGTTCAGTGGTTCGATGGGTTCAGGTGGTAGTCCGATGACGTGAGGGTTGGTCCGATTTGGGTATGGTTCGTCAGTCCGATTGGGTTGGGTTTTGGTCCGGTTTGTTCGGGTCTGTTGTGGTGACCGATTGGGGCTGAAGGGTTGGCCGAGATGGTGGTGGTTGTGGGTGACGGGATGGTGGGGTTGGCTTCGGTCGCGTGTCGCAGCTCGGGTTCAAATCTGGTTCAGCTTTGGGTTCATTTTTGGGTTGGTTTGGCTCGGGTCAAGGACTGGTCAGCTTCGGTTCAGGTTTGGTTGTGCTCGGGTTTCAGGTCTCGGGTCATTTTGAGCTCATTTTGGTTATTTTCGAGTCATGGTGCCCGGGTTAGGTCTGAAACGTGTTTGGTTTAGGTTCAGGTCAAAGTTTGGTGGTTTTGGTGTTCGGGTCAAATTCGGTACAAGATCGGGTTCGGTACGGGTCTTGTTCGGGTCAGATCTGGATGGTCAAGCCTCGGTCAACGCGCGGTCAAAGCTGGTCAAACTTTGGTTCTGGTCTACACGTAGTTCGAGGTGGCTTCGGGTTATGCGCGTACGAATCAATATACTTTAATTCGTATTTGTATTATTGTTGTGGATATTATGTATATATATATATATATATAAATAAATACATTGGTATTCATAAAATAGTTTGACTCGCGAAACGAACCGACTTTAATAATAAACGGTAACTATATATTAAACCGTACGATTGATAATGGTGGCTAAAATGCGTGACTTATTATATCGATATTGGACTAAATTGGTTGGACTATTATATATATTGTTGCGTTTTTATATAGATAAGTAATTTATTTATAATAGTCGTCGAAACGTATAAAGACTTGTAAATTGATATGACAAATAAACGGATTTGAAGTCTTGTATTGGATATTGGTTTTTGGGAAAATTGTAGGCGACTTGTGTTGCCTGGTTTATATAAAAACAGAGGAAACTTTGCCAAAATTTCCACAAAATTATAAGTATAAACGGGATGATATTTATTATATATTTCGTTATAACAATCTCCAAGTATTTTGAGAAATGTAGTTTTCTACAATATCGCAAAGGGTTTTCGACAAATGATTTGTTGCAACATTTAAAGAAAAACGTCGAACGCTAATTCCAAAACAAATACATATTATAACTGAGCGTCAATTGTGTCAATCTTTAAAGATTTTAGTAACTAAAACATTTCTATTTTAATAGTTTTGAATTACAAAAACGCTCGACGTATTGGAGAAGGAAATATACAAAAGATAATATTTTGGAACTTTTAAAGGCTTGCGAATTATACACTTGTTATGGATCGGTTTTAAATAACTATAATTATATTTGTATCAAAGGGTATTTTCCTAAAATATAATTATAAGATGAGTTTTGACTCATGATAAGTTATACGTTTCATAATATTGGTCCAACGTGGTTTATACACGAATAGTAACAAGTGATTAACTTGAGTATTAAGTCGCATAAAATATATTTAAGTCACGATCGGTTCGTCGAGTTTAAGCATATTAGGACTCGAGTTGTTACACACGAGTCTAGATAGCCGGATAATAGGCTAGGTTTATATGTGTTAGACTTTAAGGTGTCCTTTGTTGGTTATAGGGCACGAGGAAGTCGGTCAAAGCTTCGGGCTTTATTTGCTAGCTAAGCAAGGAGGTTAAGGTGAGTTCATGACCCCACTTTTTACTGTTTATAAATGTTTTCGGGGTGGAAGGCATGCTTCTTTTATGAAAACCTGAGGAATTCCAAACGAACAAGTTTTTTGAAAAATGAAATGGGTGCGCGAGTGTCACGACCCTACTTTTACTGGTTTTACTTTCGGGGAAGAAACATGTTACATCTTACTTACGAAAGGTCATGTTATACTATGGTTACTTTACAATTACTATACGGCTTTTTCGGAAAGTCCCAGGGGGAAACCATGAATGTGCGGGAAGCACAACGAGGGAAATGTGGATAGATCTATTGGGCCTCACAAACCCCACTCGTCGACGGGGATGCCGGGCGGGTGCATATTGTCTCTACCTATCGGGTTATCGAGGCATCGGTAACCCAGTTAATCTGGGCTGAACTTATCTATTGGACACGTTTAGTAATGGGTTCCTAACCGTAGTAGTAAAAACTCTTAACGTCTAGCTAACGTTCTTATAACCTAGTAGTAACGGATATGATCTTTGGAACTTATAACAACTCTTTTGTAAAACTTATGAACTCACCGACTTTATGTTGACTTTTTAAGTGTGTCTTTCAGGTTTAAACTTTGGTAACGGCACGGTTGGAGTAGGTGACAGTCTGGGATCGGGGATCCTAGAGGTTAGACTTGGCGTTCAGGAAACCAAGGTCTTAGAAGCATCTTTCCGCTGCGTTGGCAAAGGCACCAAACGTCACAACCGACGAGGGGAAAAGTCGGGGTGTGACACTTTCGAATTTAGATACTAGTGCAATCTGTCAAGACTTCTTGAAACCAAAGGTTTAAAGAACCTCTACTTGTTATCTTGAATAACGTTTTGGTTTAAGTTATCATTATTTACTTATTCATTATACACTTATTGGTTGCTGATACCGGTTTTCAGGAGTTCATTTGGAAGAATTCTTTATCAAAGGCAGAAACTCCTAAAGGAAAACATTTAACTTTATGGCCCTGATATAGTCTACATCTTTTGCCTACAGGCTAACGCCTACAAAATTCTGCCTACCGCGTAACCCCTACAGCCTATTGCCTAACACGTGGGGATTTAGGCCTATAAAGCACAAGGCCCATAAAGCACGAGGCCCATAAAAGCACGAGGCCAATAAAGCTTGAGGGCCCATAAAGCATGAGGCCCATAAAGCATGAGGCCCATAAAGCTCAAGGCCCATAAAGCACGAGGCACATAAAGCTCAAGGCTTATAAAGCTCAAGGTCATAAAGCACAAGGCTCGGCCGCTCCACCCATATCTCTTGTCAAAAGGGGCAAAGAAGTAATTTATGCTGATATGCCCGTCTTACCAGCTTAATTGGTAAGCAATAATGATGTGTGTTTTTATTCTAAAATTCATATGCATGTTCTTTTGGCTGCTAATAGTTATTTGGTTAATGGCAGCTTTTGCTCGAGCTTGATACAAATGCGGGGAAGCGACAACTTTTCAAAATTATCATGTTTGAGGTAATATTTTTTGCTAAAGTTATGTTTTGGGCATTATTAATTTATCGATTATGATTTCAGATTGATTGATTACTAATGTATGATTTTGATTCGTTTGCAGAGTAACTGACTCGAAAGACTCGTGTGAGACAGGTAGTTGGTTGTGTACATTCTTGACATGGTTTAAAAGGGAGTTTCTTTATTTGTGTTTGTTTTTATTAATACAATACACCTCTATCATTTGATTCTTTACTAATGTTTGATATTAATTTGTGTGCACAGTATTAGGGCTTATAGGACATAAGTCATAATGCCTATAGGGCGTAAGGCATACGGCCCAAGGGCGCTAGGTATCGATCTATAGGGTGTTGGGCCTATAGGAATGGATGTAGGGTATAAGGCCTATAGTATTAACCACCGAAATTATCTTTACTTGCTGATATTCACTTGGAAAAAGTATTTAGAAATGTTCTTAACCATGCTGAAATTTTAGTCAGATCGTTTTTATTGCTGATACTGCTCTGCTAATCTGATGCATTCTGACATTTTTAGATGCATCTGGAAGCCAGTCTGAACCTTGTTCATGCATTCTGACAGTTTAAAAGGGAGTTTTATTCTTAGTTTTTGCTTTTTTATTAGTACAATACACCTCTATCATGTGATTCTTTACTATAATTCACATGTATTTTCTTTTGGCTGCTAATAGTTATTTGGTTAATGGCAGCTTTTGCTCGAGCTTGATGCAAATGCAGGGAAGCGACAACTTTTCAAAGTTCTCATTTTTGAGGTAATCTTTTTTATTCTAAAGTTGTTATGTTTTGGGCTTTAGTAATTGATCGATTATGATTTCAGATTGATTGATTACTAATGTATGATTTTGAATCGTTTGCAGAGTAACTGACTTGAAACACTCGTGTGAGCAAATATGTAACAACCGGCAAAAATAAGGTAATTCCGTACAGATTAATTAGTATATGATTAACGTAATTAAATGCAATTATGTGTGATTTAATTATCAAGGCCTTAGGAGGTAGCAATTTCCAAATAGTGCATAGGAATGCATACGTTTAATGGAAAAACATGATTGGATCATGTGCGAATAAGCTATCCGGTATGGACGTCGGCAATTACCCGGTAATAATCAAATAAACGAAACGGATCCCGGACACCCAGGATATAAAATAAAGGGTATTTTCATAAGATATAATGAGTTTTGGAACTCCAAAACCATAAATGAAAACGTCTTGTACAAATCTCCCGGTAACGAATAAAATGCGCGTACCGCACCTGATACGCGTATAACTCATAATTTCACCCGGCAAAGGCCTAAATAACCAATCAACACTTAAATTAGACTATATTTAAGGGTTATTAAAGGTATTTTTAATGCCCGAACAATGCGCGATTAAAACCCGAAAAGTACCCGAACGACACCCGAACGACGAGGGATTAAACATAACAAATATTGGGTAAATATTTGAAGTTGTGGACCCCACCTAAGCCCATCCAAGGGCCGGCCTAAAGGGTCTTGAGGTGTCCAAGCATGTGTTAATAATAATAAGCTAGTAATCTAGGAGATAAAGCATGCTTTACTAAAGCCAAAAGGTGTAAGATGGAAGTACAAAGCATGCACATCTTTTGTCCCCCTTCCTTGCAAAATTTCGGCCATAGGCCACAAAAAAATCCAAGACACAATCTAGTAATGATGCATTAGTACATGCACATGCTTAATATCTATTGAAAGATCAAGGATAAATCTAAATTATTTGGCTAGATTTGCAAGCAAAATCTCCCCCATTTCTCTCTCAAAACACACGGCACACACACACACATATCATATCTTCACCAAGATCCCAAGTACACATACAATCTCCCATTAAATCTTACATAATCTATGGAAGATTACATGTGGTAAGATTATATAAACATGTGTTAGATACTTAGTGAAACAAAGCAAAATCTTCTTCTTCCTTTCTTCCTTGATGTCGTGAGTTTCATCACCCACACACACACTCTTCTTTCAAGTTTTTACATCTTCAAATCACTTAAAACAATCCGTCATCCAAACCCCTATTGTGTGTTTCAAGCTTGGAGCTTAACCATTAAGGAAGAACACACTAAACCCCTCTCAAAATCCAAGGTTTTGTCTTCCCTAGCCATGTGCTAGTAGTAAGCTTCTTAATCTTGTTTTTGATTGTTATTATTCATGTATGTGTTCTTAGAAGCAAGTTGTACATGAAGGGTTTAAAAGGTGGTTTTGAACATAATCTTTAATAGGTTTTACATGTGTAAAATGGAAGATTAAAGATATGAAAATAAACCATGGATTTGTGGATGATGATGTATTAGTCTTGAAAATATATAAAGTTTACATAAAAGACTAAGTAGGATGATGTTTTGGTTAAGATTATGGAATGAACTTGAATATGTTATAAGTAACTTTAAATCATCTTATTATGATCATTCATGTTATAATATGTGGTAAAACATATTAGAAGTTCATAAATGAAGAAGATGGAAAATCTAAGTTAGCTTACTTAGATGAATGATATTTTGATAAAATGGACAAATACATAAAACACACATATAATTGGTCTTCCATATGAAATACAAGACTAACATAAGTGTTTTGATACAAAAATAACATACCAATAAAAAGTTGAATCTTCAAAGTTTACTATTTTGAGGGAAAAATGTTAACTTTGGAAGTTAGAGTGAAAAAATGCAACTTTTGGAAGTTAAGGGACTAAAGTTGTAACTTTGAAAGTTAGAGGACTAAAATGGATATTTTAGAAACTATTAGTCCAAAAGTACAAGTATGGAAAGTTCGGTGTCAAAAATGTAAGTAATAAAGTCTAAGGATGATTTTTGTAAATACTAGTAGAAATACTTGGGTATTTTGTATAAAAGTGTATTTTTTTGAAAGTTATAAAAATACAAAGGGTTTTAAAATAAGGATTTTTATAAAATAGAGATTTTATAAAAATGTGAATCAAACTTGAGAAACTTATACAAAAATGAATACTTTTATATAAATGGGAATATAAAAGTATTGGAAGCATTTTTGTATCTAAGTTAACAAGTTGGGCTAAAATACAAACCTTCCAAGTAACATGGGTTAGAAATGTGGATAATATTTCTATAAAGCACATGTTGGGAAAGACTTGGAAGAATTAATTAATCGAGTTAAGATATCGAATTAAGACGCGTTAACGAACCGTACACGGACAAATCATGAGAAAAATGCCATTGCGGCAAGATGAGAAAGTATATATTTTAGGAAGTAAAATATATATATACATGGGTGAAAACTAACAAACACTTTCCTAAGTGTTAAGGGGATTATTCGTGGGAGAAAAGTATAACATAAACAAATAAGACGTTAAACAAACGTATATACTTAACAAGAAAAACTACGCATTTATATATATGTACGCTCGTCTCGGCAAAAATTCTAGTATATCTACTTAATGGGAAAGTAGATATGAGGAAAGGAAAGCGAGACGAGTAGACAAGGATATATATATGTGTATGCCGTACCAACAAGATCCTAGTATATTTATTTGAATGGGAAAATAAATATACGGTATGGTGAGTTGAATCGGGCGTTAAGAATATACAATCGAACGACAAGATCTTGGTATATTTGTTTAAATGGGAAAACAAATGTGCGGCAAAGTGAGTCGGGTCGAGGGTCGAAATATATATTATATCGAGCGATACGATCTTAAGTATAATTATTTAAATGGGAAAGTAATTATATGTTAAGTGACGTCGAGTCGATGATAATAAGATACAAGTTAAGGAAATATTAACAACAGTAATATATAACTTGTAACACAAAGGGTAATGTGACGCCAACGAAACCTAGGATACGCGCTCAATTAAACGGGATTTGGAATAACTTGTGGTCGGGAGTTGGGTGTACAACTTGCCAAGGCACATGCACTATAGGAATAGTGACTTATACGTCTAGAACGTCTGTAGGTGCGAGACCCTCTATGCTATCTACCTAGTGAGCCAGGCAGTGCTCAGGTGAGTTTCACGGCCCCATTTTACTGTTTTAACTGGGGGAAAGATATGTTTGTCAAATATTGTCACATGTTGAAAAGGTTTTCAAAGGTTAAAATGTGATAAGTGGTATTATGAGTACTTGAGCAGTGATCGCCACTCGGGGTTGAGTCCTCTCTTCCGTAATCATTAATTCAGGAAACGAAACCGAAAGAATATTTGGATAGTACTATTGGTGCCTGACAAGGCCCACCCCTAATCGATAGCGTCGATTATGCATCGGCGTATGCCTGGGGTGCACGTATTCTGAAATTAAGTCGTTGGGTTCCGAGGAACGACTTGGAGCGGGGCATTATTATTAGTCTTGGTTTGGTTATGGGGCTCAAGGGATTGCTCATCATTATAGTTTGTAGGAGCTAGCTACTCCTTACAAAGGCCACAAGTTGTGCAGGTTTCGCACATGTTGTAAAAACGGAATATCGATCGACAAGATCCTAGTATAATTACTTAATGGGAAAGTAATTATACGGTAAAGTGAGTCGAGTCGATGGTTGTGAAAATGTTATTGTTATGTAACTAAAACCTGTGAACTCACCAATATTTTATATATTGACGTCTTTTTAAACATATCTTTCAGGTAACTAAGTGCTGAATAGATATGGGGCTAGTGCGGTGGAATTCGGGATGTCGGACACTGGTCGGGATTTCATTCATTGTTACCTTCGGGTTGGAACATAAACGGAAATACCCACATTGAAACCTAATGTTCATCGTTTTAAGTAATGCCTTGTGCAATATTGTAACGAGATACTGATTTCCGACATTCTAATAAATTGATCTTTTCTAATTAAATATAGTTTGTGTTAATCTTGACTTTGATATGCTTTCGAGCGTTGCGCCACGTGTTTCCGCCATTGGCGTGGTGTGACAGAAGTGGTATCAGAGCCAAGGTTGTAGCGAACTAGCATTTTTGAAAAATCTAGACTATAACCGGTTTTGGCTCGAAAACGAAGTTTTCAAAAATAAAACACAACAAAATGTTTTTAGAAAAGAAAGAAGATTGTACATGGATTGTACAAGGGGAAATTCCGACCGACTAGCCATGTGTGTCATTATATGAAGTATTAGAAAATGCGGATAAGATGCTTATAGTAGGAATCCGATTTTCTAAGATTAAGTTAATACATATACGTAGTACGGATATTTTGCCAGTAAGGTTGTTGTGTCACGCTTCACAATAGTCCGCGCTCTTGCATCGATCACCGGTACCAGCCAAGAGGAAGGATACTGTGGTCTACGAGGAGCCTACCTGCTTGCCTGTAGACGGGATGATCGGAAGGACTAATCTCTATCGCGTTATTGGATGTCGCCACGTTGTTTATGATTTAGAGGCGAAACTAGATCAAGACTTTGTTGTATGAACTCTCGGTTTTGGATCAGGAAGCTCGGAACTAGCGGGCAACAAGATTACCTGGCAACACAAATTATCATTACGGGTGCACACGTAATAATAGTTTGGGGTGCACGGTAACCTTGGTGGGCGCTAGGGCCGGGGTTGGTGATCACTCCTTGCCTTGGTTGTTCTTGTTCTTTAGATTCAGTCTTGGTTTTGATGGGCCAATAGATGAAATGGGAGGCCTCGTCGACGTCCCTTTATTTTGATCCTAGCTAACCTAATAAGCGTTCTCCGACATTACCTTTAAGGTACGAGCACGGAAGAGCTCGAACGTCTATTCATGAGAGAAATTTGACGTAAACCCACGCATTGGATAGTGACGGGAGACGAAAACTTCCTTGTATAGGAGTGGAATGCCTCCGCCACAAAGTTCTTCCAAAGGAGCGGGCATACGAGGATGCGCCGCCTACCGAAGAGATGAATGCCTGGTACGATGTGAGGAATGCTAAACTTGGAACCCAGTGAAGACTTAGGGTGCGTCCCTGCTAGACTAGTGCGTCTAGAGAACGGGACCCTGCGTGGACTAAATATGAGACTCGTGGCCGTGTGCTGCGGCGTTATCATGGTGAATAAGTCATGTTTGACCTAACGCATGCCCAGGTTGTCTTCAAGGGTTGGGTACTCTTCTTCCCCAGTAGGAAGACAGAATCGAAGTTGCGGGATTAGGAAGCTTGATCATTGTTATCTGGAAGGCTCGATAGCCCTCGTCTGAATCGACAGTATTGGTTGTACCAATGCAGACATGGACTGATGGTGAAATCAGCATGCCATGTTGAACATCCGCGAGTCATAGGACTGTGATAAACTTCGACGATGTCAAGAATTTCGGGCACTAATCACGACCGCGGCATTGTTGCCAGTGTTATGATGATGGCGTATAGTAGAACAGCAAGCCCCAGTCGACATTTGGCGATGGACTCACTCGGAAGTGCATACGATTAACTCGTGGGAATCCACTACTCGATGTATTGAGTATTCAAGTGTGGATTAACAAACTTCGCAATAGCGCTGGATCGTGTTCGGAAGATGAATTGTGATGGACTCAGCATGTTGGTACTTGTGCCATACTACCTTCCTGAGGTACAAAGGTTATCATCAGACTCTTCTATCTACCTCCTGTTTGTTTTTCAAGGATTATTGGTAGTCTCGCTTCAGTCGAGGAAACGTCAGAGTAGATTCATTACCTGTACTGTGTCTGAATCCGTCACAAATCCTAGAAAGTAGAACCACACTTTGGGAATCGTAATCATAAGAGTGTTCTGTGATTGTCAGGATGTTGCAAGACGCTTTTTGCTGACATTAAAATCCCCCTCGAAAATCGAACGACGGACTACTGGAAGTGGTCACGTTTATCTGGTAAACTGACCTATAGGACGGAAATCCCATTGCTCTTGTGGCAATAACATTCGTCACCCTCGTCATGACGACGAGACTAGTAATCTATTAGGGGCGGCAAATGACGCGAAGTGTTTTCCATCAATCCCCATAGATATTGAGACGTTGCGTCCCCTCGTTACGGTGATTTATAAACTAAGGTTGCAAGGTCCATTCGTTGTGGACACGGTGACCTGTCTAATCTCTTGCCGTATTTCGATACTCTCACGGCATGGCCTATCAGGAAGAAGGTTCACCGGCCTCGCTTGAGTGACAGAGAGGCATTCCAGCTAATTACTATCGGTGCTAGATAGCATGTAAGGAGACCCTAAAGAGAAGAATGACTCGGCTGGGTAGCCAGAGTCGGTATCGTTTTCATTTTATCGTGGTGTATCGATAAATCGTGATCCTTCTACCTCTACTTGCTATGCTCGTTGTGACCACTACCCTTGTTATCGGGAAAAATGTAGGTTGGTTTCCAGGTCCTATGGATACCAATCCCCACACATATAATAGCTACGACGAGTTTAAGGCTCCAGTCGAGCCTGACGTTGTTGCTCCTATTATTATCCTATGGCTCAAGCGAATCCTGTTGGCGCTATTGAGGGTAGCTCTCGCTGAGTTTGTTGTTATCAGTGGTTCGATAGCACTTATCGAACTTGATGTCATCGTTTCTATATTTGTTGTTGAGTTCATTGTTGTCGTTGTCTGTACAGTCCATGTTGGGCTTGATGATGTTGTTCTATGGCTCTGCTCGGGTTGACGTTGTTAATTTTGAGGCTCCTGCAGAGGTGAATGATATTAACGAAGACGTCTCTATGACCCTTTCCAGGCCGCTATGACCATCTATGTGTCTTTGTGGAGTTTGTTGTTATTAATTCCATTCTCTTTGAGGCTTTCATTGAACTACTAGTTATCATTCCTTGGGCTCTTAGGAAGTCTAACATTGTCAATGGTTCTCAGGCCTCAGTGGAAACTGTCGATGTTTCTGTTGCCATTGTTTGAGTGACTCATAACAAGCCTCTGGTCGTTCTCTCCATGAACAATATCGGCTTGAGAAGTCAGCCAAATTATGTGGAACCCGTCATTCCCATTTATGTTATGACGACTGATGCGCCAGCCAATCTAACCAAGTTCTACCATTGAGCCTATGGAGGTTAGGCCCAAGGCCGAAGGTACGAATGAAATTCCCACCTCCACAAGTGATCTGAGACGCACGGGGATGCGTGCCCACCATAACGGAGCTTTATGGTGGTGTGGACTATGGGATTCTCCATGTTGAGCGTCATATTGTCGCGTGCATTCGTGCTACTGTGTTACCCCCCAGCCATTGTGCATGCTTGCAGTTGCATTATTTTTGCTAGTTGCGTATCCAGGTGGTTACGCTGCATTGTCAATGATGCATTCCTGTTGTTTACTGCTCCTGCAGTAGTGTAGCCTTGCCATCGTATTTCTCTGTGTCATACGGTTCCTATTGCGGCGTTGCCTTGTCGTCATACTTCTCTGTTGTCATGTTGCTCCTGTGTGGTGTTCCCTAGTTGATGTGCTTCGTGGATATGTTGCTGGCATTGCCATGTTGTTTCTACTGTCGTGTTGCTCAGAGGGCGTATTGCTACAGCTGTTGGATTACCTCGACGACGTGATGATTTGTCGTGTACATTGCTCTTGTTTCTCTCGGAATGGAGACATCACCTAAACCCCTCGTGCCGTCATTGTTCTATTTGTTTGATTGTATAGTGCCGACAGTGATTATGTAGGATTTCAGGTGTCCAACGGACTTTCTAACAGTCGTGCTTAGACACTCTAGCCTTAGTGATTACGGGTGTATTTCCCTAAAGTCTGAATCTCGTGGTCGTCTGAGTAGGTGACCGAGTCATGTGCCGACCCCTGTATATGCTCACGCATTTCGTGAGCGGTACATCTTCAGGATCTGAGGCACCAGTGACGCTATGCCCAGCCCTAACCTTTTTGTGCAATTTGGTCGCCCAGCGATCGGTTATGCAAATCAATGTCGGGAAGAAACCCTGTGATCTACACGTGACAAGGCGAGACTTGCCTTCGTGATAAGGGATTTCGAATACGTCTCGAACCTGAGGGTATCGAGTAATTATGAGCGATATTATGATCTATACCTTTGGGACTAGCAAGAGTTGAAAGGTTCGATTCAATTATTGCTCACACCAGTGGATTCATTTGGAGTCATACGTACCATACTGATGATTATGGGAATGCCGTCGTGGACCCACCCATGGGCGTGCATTGGTGAAGTCCCTGGTACATGATTAAGAGGTTTATGAACCCTGAATCCAGAAGGGCGTGCAGCATTATCTACTCTTTAAAGGTGCCACACTACTGGGTTGAGATGGTTGATCGTCTCGACCCATCGATTAATGTTGTTATTCCCTTGATGGAAGGTTTATCCTACTTTGGTGTCGTGGCGTAGATTCTTGGAACAATGGAATACAATTTCGACCTCGAGTCGATAGTGGTGTTCCCAGTCATCTTTAAGTAGCATTGCTCACACTAGAGCAAAACCCCTTATCCTTGATAGACGCTGTTAGAGGCACCATGGTAATGTGAGCTGCCAGGTCAGGGCGTATGGCACCGGACTAATCAGGACGAGCTTGAAGGCTTACATATTCCGCCCATATGTGTGACTACTGAGGCATTGAATGGGATGCCTTGTGGGAAGGCTCAGGACTATTACTTGTGGTACGATATCAGTCGCTCGCTTGTTTAAGTAACGACTTGAGCGCATGAAGCCGTCAAGCCAAATGTGAAATCTATGCTAAATGCATGCATCTATGGCCCGATTTCACCATTTACATAAAAAGATTCCGAAAGGATGGAACCTTCGATGAATGAGGGTTTTGGTTTCAGGACTCCTTTCACTCAGATCTCTGCATAAGATCTGAAGGTCAATGCAGGGGCATGTGGCCTGTACTATTCGGAATTGATTTACTAGGTTGCTATTGACGATAGAACACTAGTACCCATGAAGCACATATAACAGAACTGGTACTGGATACCCATGGTTGGGTAGCTACTGGTGTTCTGTATACTTGTCGCAATGGGGGCCAACGTGTTGATATGTCATAATAAACCTTATACGTTGTTCATTGCGACAACAATTTATGATGTTTCATATAACTCTTTTCGGTATAGACCCATGTGCTGGAAGCATCTTGCCGTTGGTGATGAGTCGACTCGTTCTACTCGAGGATTGTGGAATTGTACGGCCCGGGCGCCATGTATACACTGCTTAATGTAAGGGGACTGAGGGGTGAAAGCGACGCAAAAACTTTCAACCTCCATCAGTCCACAATAAGCGTCCTAGTACCATTAACCACAATTACTCAGGAGGAAAGCAGCAATTCAATACCCAGAGGATTCTACGAAAATAAAGTCCCATTCTGAATGTGATTGTTCGGTCGACAAGAACCTAGTATATTTATCTTAATGGGGAGGTAAATATACGGTAAAGTGAGTCGAGCCGAAGGATAAATAAAATGGGATACCCGACGAGGTTTCCAAGGGGACTTTTATGTGATGCGGTAAGATCACCTGTTTGACATCACCATGACACCCGAGGTGTCCCGGGGTCAGATGTGACCCAAGTGATGATTGATTGTTGCTTGGAGCCCTCTCGTTCCGTACTCATCTGTGGCTTCGAGATGAGGCATACGGACAGTTACCTATACTCTCGGAGAGAGTTGTGGCTAGACACCGAATTGCCAACTTACATTATATCGGATTGTAGTGGTCACTCTACCTCAAGTTCGGCAAACTTTGTACACAAGCATGGGATACTCAATTTGAGACGAGTATGGTTTGTCATTCTCGGACAAATTGAATGTACTTAACGGAACTGTTCCGTGTCGACACGATTGATGTTCGTGGCAGATCAAACCCATGAGCTTCCTCGCCAAAAATTCCTATGGGATAGGAATTAGCATCCCAGTGTTCGGGGTGTACTACTCAAAGCCCTTGGAGGGCATACGTGTAAATCTCCAATGCGTCGATTGACAGACGGAGATAGATACATAACCTGGGTTAGGTTATTCGAGAGATGGCCAGTAGATCTTGCAGATTAAGAGCTGTTTGGATGAGATGCGAACCTATTAAGAAGTCATGCAGATAAGGCGAAGGCCTTAAGAACTTCGGTCTAATAATAGGTTTTCACTAAGAGTCATACTTCGAGAAGGTGTCAATAAGCTTAGAGTTTGTAGTAGGCCAAGTTCCTAATACTTCGGTGGTACGGAGATATCAATCGAGATTGGTCTCGTGATGAATAAGCTTGAACTATCGTAAGAGCTTAGTGGGACTCTTAATGAATCCCGCAAGTCTGGCCTGAGGAAGTTTTGGTCAATTCCTCGACCGGCGGAAGTCCGGTTGACAATAAGCTCTACGATTTCGGGAAAACCGATAGATATGCCAAGATGGGATGACCAAGAGCTTAGTCGTAGTTGAACTACGACACTGTGTTTGATAAAGCACTAAGCGTGAGCCGAGCATGAATCTGGGCTCACTAGGAAAGAGGAGATCTCATGAAGCGCAAACACCCCGCCCTGTTCAAGGATACTATTGTGATGAGTAACTTGAATTGAATTCCGGGACGGAATTCTCTTAACGGGGGGAGAATGTAACAACCGGCAAAAATAAGGTAATTCCGTACAGATTAATTAGTATATGATTAACGTAATTAAATGCAATTATGTGTGATTTAATTATCAAGGCCTTAGGAGGTAGCAATTTCCAAATAGTGCATAGGAATGCATACGTTTAATGGAAAAACATGATTGGATCATGTGCGAATAAGCTATCCGGTATGGACGTCGGCAATTACCCGGTAATAATCAAATAAACGAAACGGATCCCGGACACCCAGGATATAAAATAAAGGGTATTTTCATAAGATATAATGAGTTTTGGAACTCCAAAACCATAAATGAAAACGTCTTGTACAAATCTCCCGGTAACGAATAAAATGCGCGTACCGCACCTGATACGCGTATAACTCATAATTTCACCCGGCAAAGGCCTAAATAACCAATCAACACTTAAATTAGACTATATTTAAGGGTTATTAAAGGTATTTTTAATGCCCGAACAATGCGCGATTAAAACCCGAAAAGTACCCGAACGACACCCGAACGACGAGGGATTAAACATAACAAATATTGGGTAAATATTTGAAGTTGTGGACCCCACCTAAGCCCATCCAAGGGCCGGCCTAAAGGGTCTTGAGGTGTCCAAGCATGTGTTAATAATAATAAGCTAGTAATCTAGGAGATAAAGCATGCTTTACTAAAGCCAAAAGGTGTAAGATGGAAGTACAAAGCATGCACATCTTTTGTCCCCCTTCCTTGCAAAATTTCGGCCATAGGCCACAAAAAAATCCAAGACACAATCTAGTAATGATGCATTAGTACATGCACATGCTTAATATCTATTGAAAGATCAAGGATAAATCTAAATTATTTGGCTAGATTTGCAAGCAAAATCTCTCCCATTTCTCTCTCAAAACACACGGCACACACACACACATATCATATCTTCACCAAGATCCCAAGTACACATACAATCTCCCATTAAATCTTACATAATCTATGGAAGATTACATGTGGTAAGATTATATAAACATGTGTTAGATACTTAGTGAAACAAAGCAAAATCTTCTTCTTCCTTTCTTCCTTGATGCCGTGAGTTTCATCACCCACACACACACTCTTCTTTCAAGTTTTTACATCTTCAAATCACTTAAAACAATCCATCATCCAAACCCCTATTGTGTGTTTCAAGCTTGGAGCTTAACCATTAAGGAAGAACACACTAAACCCCTCTCAAAATCCAAGGTTTTGTCTTCCCTAGCCATGTGCTAGTAGTAAGCTTCTTAATCTTGTTTTTGATTGTTATTATTCATGTATGTGTTCTTAGAAGCAAGTTGTACATGAAGGGTTTAAAAGGTGGTTTTGAACATAATCTTTAATAGGTTTTACATGTGTAAAATGGAAGATTAAAGATATGAAAATAAACCATGGATTTGTGGATGATGATGTATTAGTCTTGAAAATATATAAAGTTTACATAAAAGACTAAGTAGGATGATGTTTTGGTTAAGATTATGGAATGAACTTGAATATGTTATAAGTAACTTTAAATCATCTTATTATGATCATTCATGTTATAATATGTGGTAAAACATATTAGAAGTTCATAAATGAAGAAGATGGAAAATCTAAGTTAGCTTACTTAGATGAATGATATTTTGATAAAATGGACAAATACATAAAACACACATATAATTGGTCTTCCATATGAAATACAAGACTAACATAAGTGTTTTGATACAAAAATAACATACCAATAAAAAGTTGAATCTTCAAAGTTTACTATTTTGAGGGAAAAATGTTAACTTTGGAAGTTAGAGTGAAAAAATGCAACTTTTGGAAGTTAAGGGACTAAAGTTGTAAATTTGAAAGTTAGAGGACTAAAATGGATATTTTAGAAACTATTAGTCCAAAAGTACAAGTATGGAAAGTTCGGTGTCAAAAATGTAAGTAATAAAGTCTAAGGATGATTTTTGTAAATACTAGTAGAAATACTTGGGTATTTTGTATAAAAGTGTATTTTTTTGAAAGTTATAAAAATACAAAGGGTTTTAAAATAAGGATTTTTATAAAATAGAGATTTTATAAAAATGTGAATCAAACTTGAGAAACTTATACAAAAATGAATACTTTTATATAAATGGGAATATAAAAGTATTGGAAGCATTTTTGTATCTAAGTTAACAAGTTGGGCTAAAATACAAACCTTCCAAGTAACATGGGTTAGAAATGTGGATAATATTTCTATAAAGCACATGTTGGGAAAGACTTGGAAGAATTAACTAATCGAGTTAAGATATCGAATTAAGACGCGTTAACGAACCGTACACGGACAAATCATGAGAAAAATGCCATTGCGGCAAGATGAGAAAGTATATATTTTAGGAAGTAAAATATATATATACATGGGTGAAAACTAACAAACACTTTCCTAAGTGTTAAGGGGATTATTCGTGGGAGAAAAGTATAACATAAACAAATAAGACGTTAAACAAACGTATATACTTAACAAGAAAAACTACGCATTTATATATATGTACGCTCGTCTCGGCAAAAATTCTAGTATATCTACTTAATGGGAAAGTAGATATGAGGAAAGGAAAGCGAGACGAGTAGACAAGGATATATATATGTGTATGCCGTACCAACAAGATCCTAGTATATTTATTTGAATGGGAAAATAAATATACGGTATGGTGAGTTGAATCGGGCGTTAAGAATATACAATCGAACGACAAGATCTTGGTATATTTGTTTAAATGGGAAAACAAATGTGCGGCAAAGTGAGTCGGGTCGAGGGTCGAAATATATATTATATCGAGCGATACGATCTTAAGTATAATTATTTAAATGGGAAAGTAATTATATGTTAAGTGACGTCGAGTCGATGATAATAAGATACAAGTTAAGGAAATATTAACAACAGTAATATATAACTTGTAACACAAAGGGTAATGTGACGCCAACGAAACCTAGGATACGCGCTCAATTAAACGGGATTTGGAATAACTTGTGGTCGGGAGTTGGGTGTACAACTTGCCAAGGCACATGCACTATAGGAATAGTGACTTATACGTCTAGAACGTCTGTAGGTGCGAGACCCTCTATGCTATCTACCTAGTGAGCCAGGCAGTGCTCAGGTGAGTTTCACGGCCCCATTTTACTGTTTTAACTGGGGGAAAGATATGTTTGTCAAATATTGTCACATGTTGAAAAGGTTTTCAAAGGTTAAAATGTGATAAGTGGTATGATGAGTACTTGAGCAGTGATCGCCACTCGGGGTTGAGTCCTCTCTTCCGTAATCATTAATTCAGGAAACGAAACCGAAAGAATATTTGGATAGTACTATTGGTGCCTGACAAGGCCCACCCCTAATCGATAGCGTCGATTATGCATCGGCGTATGCCTGGGGTGCACGTATTCTGAAATTAAGTCGTTGGGTTCCGAGGAACGACTTGGAGCGGGGCATTATTATTAGTCTTGGTTTGGTTATGGGGCTCAAGGGATTGCTCATCATTATAGTTTGTAGGAGCTAGCTACTCCTTACAAAGGCCACAAGTTGTGCAGGTTTCGCACATGTTGTAAAAACGGAATATCGATCGACAAGATCCTAGTATAATTACTTAATGGGAAAGTAATTATACGGTAAAGTGAGTCGAGTCGATGGTTGTGAAAATGTTATTGTTATGTAACTAAAACCTGTGAACTCACCAATATTTTATATATTGACGTCTTTTTAAACATATCTTTCAGGTAACTAAGTGCTGAATAGATATGGGGCTAGTGCGGTGGAATTCGGGATGTCGGACACTGGTCGGGATTTCATTCATTGTTACCTTCGGGTTGGAACATAAACGGAAATACCCACATTGAAACCTAATGTTCATCGTTTTAAGTAATGCCTTGTGCAATATTGTAACGAGATACTGATTTCCGACATTCTAATAAATTGATCTTTTCTAATTAAATATAGTTTGTGTTAATCTTGACTTTGATATGCTTTCGAGCGTTGCGCCACGTGTTTCCGCCATTGGCGTGGTGTGACAAAATAGTTGTTGGTGTTCGTTCATTCTTGACATTATTAGACTGTGACAATGCTTCCCCATTAAAGTTTCTTGACAACAAGAATAATAAAATAAATGACATTCGAAATAAGTCTTCAGAAGTTTGGTAAACTATTCTGACCCATATGCTGTCATTGACTTTCTTTAAGTATTTAGTTAAATTTGACCAAAAAGTCAATGTTGACTTTTAAAAACAGATTATTCAAACATGATATCGAAAGTCAATTTTACGACTTTATCTCTCTTTAGTCTTTACACTTTTGAGTTTTATAGGTCGAACTCCAACTGACCTGATTGATACCATTTTGATTATTACCACTGCTGTTCATATAGTACCTTATGCTTAAAAATTTGTACCTCTCGAAATTTGCTCTCTTCCATACCTGGCTTGTTATTTTGTGTCATAACTACTTTATAGCTTTTGATTATTACCAAACAACCATCTTGCCAATAGAAACTGTGCAAATTTTCAATTGTTCATTTGTTTGGCTTTTGAATGCCACCAAAAATGCTCTTAACCATGTTTGGCTTATGTAGGCCACATTTTGACCATACATAAGAATGCATTTCAAACTTTGACAGCATAACATTGCAGCATGGCCTGAACTTTTATATGCGTTGACTTTCTTCCAACTTTTGTTATGCAGTTGTTCACATAGATGATCCATATCATAGTGATCTAGATACTAAAGAAACGCCAGGTTTCTGATGATCATTATACTGCTGCAATAAAAAAAGAGAGTTACTCCATATCCACCGTTTGCCATCATTATATGAAGCTTCATCTCCTCCAGGTCTTTACTCTTGACCAACAGTTGACTGCATCCTGTTGTTTTGCTTCCACGTATCCAGTTACTTGCCCAATTAACACACTTGGATATAGTGGGAGAGAGAAATAGCGCACTCACGTTGGTTAATTGGTTAATTGTTGGACGATGGAATCTAGGGACCAGTGTAACATGTGGTTTTTTTTAAAGTGGTTATGTAGTTTTTTTTCCAGATCTAGACTGACGTTGGTTAATTGGTTAATTGTTGAATAATGGAATCTAGTGACCAATCTAGTGACCAGTCTGTTGTCCATATCTAACCATCCGTTCATCTGTATGAATTCAATGTAATGGTGTGGACATGTGGTGGCCCTACCGCACGGGGTTTTGTGCAAACATCCCCAGAAACTCTTTCCAAATCTTTGGGAAGCCAATGCACATGTGCTGGTCCAATAGCGGCGCAACCTTCAGTTCTTAGTGGAGCGCCGTATGTCTGGGAATCCGTGTATGCAGTGAGTGACGGTGTAGAGGAATGGCCCAAAGTCAAACCATAAGAAACAGTCCCCTTGATATAACGAATAATCCTCTTCAATGCATTCCAATGAGACACACACGGCGAATGCATGTGCATACATACATACCTGCTGAACGGCATATGTGATGTCCGGTCGCGTAAAGGTGAGGTACTGAAGCGCCCCAGCCAAACTGCGATAAAGAGTGGGGTCATGAAATAAGTCACATGAGGCACTGAGTTTGGAGTTGGCGTTGATCGGTGTTGCTACAGGATTGCATGCCTGCTCGAGCAATGATATCTGTGCAATAAGACTCCTGTGTAAGAAACATAGTATCCTTGGTACGAGAGGCAGCAATACCGAGGAAGTAGCTAAGAGGCCCGAGGTCCTTCATAGCAAATTCACTAGCGAGCTTTGCCATGAGTTGACCTCGTAAGGTGGCAGATGATATGACAAGAAGAATGTCATCAACATAGAGGAGTAAGAAAGCTGTATTAGTGCAGTGATGTACGGTGAACAGAGAAGCATCACACCTGCCGTGAGTAAAGCCCAACGTAAGAACATATTCAGTGACCCTTTGGTACCATGCCCGAGGAGCTTGTTCAAGCCCGTATAAATACTTATTTAAGAAACAAACATAATCTGGAAAGTCTTTATTTCGGAAACCCATCGGCTGATACATGTAAACGGTCTCGTTAAGATTTCCATGTAGAAAGGCGTTGGTGACATCTAATTGATGGACATCCCAACCCTGTGATAATGCAATAGAGAGAACCGTTCGTATCGTAGCCCGCTTAACCACGGGGCTAAAAGTGTCACCACAATCAATCCCAACCTGTTGTGTTATACCATCGCACACAAGACGTGCCTTGTACCGTTCCAAAGTGCCATCCGACCTGTATTTATTTTTAAATAGCACAAACTACGGATAACATTCATGTTGGGTTGCCTAGGTACCGATTCCCATGTTCGATTTCTAATTAATGCATTATACTCATTAAGGCATCGGTGGGGTTTTTCGGGATTGGTTTAATGGTGTCGGTGGTGGTGGAGGTGTGTAGGTTAAAGGGTTGTTTCGGTTAAATACCACTCATCGACCGAGTGTGTAAAGTGCGGGTGGGAGGTTGGTTCGAAGGTGGATGGGCGTCTGTGGGAACAGAGAAGGAGGTCGATGTAGCGGGCTGTGGGGCTGGTGGGTTGGTCGGGACAGGGCCGGTGTGTTGGTGATGGGATTGGGCCGAGGCATGGGATGGGCTTTGGAATGTGGCAGGGTGATCGGGTGAAGTAGGTGGGCCTGTTGGTATTGGCTGGGCTGCACAGGTAGTGGGTTTGGTGTGGTGTTGGGTGGGATATTGGAGTGAATATGGGGAGGTAAATGATGAGGGAAATGGTCAGTAAGAAAATCGTAGTATGGTTTTGGGGTGGTGGATTGAGCAAACGGAAAAATGGTTTCGTCGAAGACGACATGCCGGGATATGAAATAGGTAGGTAAAGGTTCTTGTTGCTGTAAGATAGTGGCAATACCTTCATAGGACTCATTAAGGCCAACAATAAGTTGGAGGACAAGACAGCCATTGTCTACTGGGGCATCAACATTGGCTAATTGATCAGCCAAGGTTTTAAGTTCTTGACAATAAGCAGACATGGAGGAAAAAGCAACAAGACGGGTATTAGAAAACTTGTGCATGAGGTGAATCGCCCGGGCACTTTTATTATCTTGAAATAAATTCTGTATGCCGATCTAAGCTTCATGGGCATTAGAGGTGTTGTTGATGATAGTGTGGAGAAGATCATTGGAAATCGTGCTATATATCCATTGTAAGACAATGGCATCAAGCCGATCCCAATCATCAAGAGGTTTAGACAGGTCAGAGGATGAGGAAGAGGCGGCAGTGGTAGGTTTAGGAGAGAGGTGATCATGAACAAGAAACGCTTTATAGTGAATCTTGAACAAGGTGGCCCATAACTGTATTGGGAAGACTCGATTTCAAGGGTAATCGAGATGCTGTTTTTGATGTTTGACACAGTGGTGGCTGGGTGTATTTCGGACTCGACGGTTATGTTGGGTGGTGGGGTTGTTTCGACCATGATGAAAGAATGGGATGAAGGACAGAAATATTAAGGAGATGTATGTGATGGTTTAGAGGCAAAGGGATCGACAACAGAAGGTTGTCGACCAAGGAGAAGGAGGGTACAAGGACTGCCGATCAAAAGGAGATGAGCGACAAAGAGAAGCTGTCGACAAGAAGGAGTCGACCGACTGGGAAAGAATGACGGCAATTAGGGTTAGAGGAGGGTAACCTGGACTCGTGATACCATAATAGAATAGGAACCGTGTCCTTTCTCCTTTGATTACCTCAATATTTATAATAACATATGATCCGTATATTTATGGATAGAGATAAATACAATAAATACAATTACAATCATACTTAATATACAATGCTATTAAAGTTAGTTACTCAAGTTACCTTTTACTTATTCTTTCTTCAGATGTTTCCTTGTGCACGAACTGGGCCTTCCGCACCTTATCCATATCCGTAGGAAAGTGTATGAGAAATTGTATTTCTTTTCGTTGTCTCTCCAAGGTGTGAATTTAAACGAGATTACACAAATATGTCGTCCGTTTTCAACATCTCCTAGGACCAATCGGTGTAATTCCCGTTGGTGAGTATGTCGTTGACGTGTAGTTGCCTCGGGTAATCAGAAGGATGTAGATAAAATGGGGAGATGTGATTGACGGTTGTTCCATCGTCTTTGTTTGCCTCAGGTTTGTCGCCGGCTATGGTGGCGATTAGGTTCTAGAAAAGTTTTGTGTATAGGATCGTATGATGCTCTGATACCATAATATATTTGTTATGGTAAAGATGATTTAATTACAATGCAAGCCTATCCTTATGTACGGAATAGAATAGTAAATAAAAGGAAAGGACAGATATTGGGAGCCAAAATTTAGAAGAAAATTGCGGAGATATTTGTGTAATCTTGTTTACAATTTTTGTAAATAAAAGCTTGAAAGGATGCTCTAAATGAACAAGGTTTTGTATTTTTTGAATATATTTTATCATATAATTTATTACTATTATTTTTTTTTTTGGCAAGGATGAGGTCATCCATGATTGGATGGCAAGCTAGAGCTTGGGTATCAGTTTTCTTGGTGATTAAATAGTTAGTAATGCATCGGCCGTTAGCGTAAGTACTTCCTTAATGGCTACTTTTTATGTTGCCGGTCTTTAAAGTTGGTGCAGAATATGCACATGCTTCCCAAACCCACCTCCGGCCCTTCACAACCTCCTTCCCCCGACCCACCCTCCTCCTCCTCCCTCACTGCCTCTTTCCCACTCATATCCTACCTCCTCCCTCACAACCAGCTTCCCTACCCACCTCCTCCGGTTATGGACCCCTACCCACCTTCTTTGAACCCGGCTCCTATCCCTCATCTCTCTCGCCTTCCCTCTGAGTCAACCGTTGGGGTTCTTTTTTTTTAGTCTAAATTGAACCGGCTGAACCCCACCCAACTGACCCCACCTGAATGAATCCCACCGATTCGACTCCAACTGATTGAACCGCCTGAACCCCCACCCGATTGAACTGACTGACCTCACCCAACTTAACCCTACCTAACTGAACTGTCTATACCCCAACCGGCTGAACCCCAGTTTTCTTGGTGATTAAATAGTTAGTAATGCATCGGCCGTTAGCGTAAGTACTTCCTTAATGGCTACTTTTTATGTTGCCGGTCTTTAAAGTTGGTGCAGAATATGCACATGCTTCCCAAACCCACCTCCGGCCCTTCACAACCTCCTTCCCCCGACCCACCCTCCTCCTCCTCCCTCACTGCCTCTTTCCCACTCATATCCTACCTCCTCCCTCACAACCAGCTTCCCTACCCACCTCCTCCGGTTATGGACCCCTACCCACCTTCTTTGAACCCGGCTCCTATCCCTCATCTCTCTCGCCTTCCCTCTGAGTCAACCGTTGGGGTTCTTTTTTTTTAGTCTAAATTGAACCGGCTGAACCCCACCCAACTGACCCCACCTGAATGAATCCCACCGATTCGACTCCAACTGATTGAACCGCCTGAACCCCCACCCGATTGAACTGACTGACCTCACCCAACTTAACCCTACCTAACTGAACTGTCTATACCCCAACCGGCTGAACCCCAGTCGGATGAACTGACTGGACTGTAGTGACATAACAGATTGATTGAACTGAATCCACTGGCCTCACCTAATCTGAACTGGACTGGCAATCCCGAACTGACCCGACCGACGATCAGTTTTACTCTCATGATGTGAGGGTCTTTAAAGTGGTGTTTGTGGAGGTGAGCAACTTAGGGTTGCTTCCCTTCTCTTAGTGGTGTGTTTGGCCACGCATGTTATTCCTTCTTAGCCCGAGTCGGGATTCTATACTCATCTTGTGTTTCTTTTTTGTTGTTGTACAGTTGGGGTGTTATCCTGCTAGGGTCCACTTACAGGAGATGTTATATCCCTGCAGGAGATGCGAGCCCTAGCTCTGCCAGTGGAGTATAGCCATGCTCCTTAAGAATTTTCACTAATGAAGGATGGCATGCCTGGGTCCCCGGCTTACTCAAAACTGCTTGCGCACTTTCAGCGGGACTATTTCCAATCAAAGGAACGAAAGGATTTTTTAAGGGACGCTATCTCAAAGGGCCCAGACCTTTTTGTGAATGTTGAGGCAACGCTTAAAGAGCTTAATAAATGGATGTGTAGAAAATGTATTACTCTACATGCCCTCAAACGGGTATGTAGTCACGCTGATGGTGTACTTGGGTTTACCACAGGGTCGGCAGGAGTGGGAGATTTCGTTGTGGGGATCTAAAGGCCTCGGGACTCGGCGAGGGAGGCTAAGACTGGGCCTATAGAGGGGGTGATTATGGACGTCGCCTTACTTGAGCGTGTCTTCTCCCTTCACATTACAGATGTTAAGAGCATCCCTCCTAGCTGTTGTTAAGAGCATCCCTCAATATAAAAAAAAACTGAGCTTTTCTTGCCATCGTGCAACGGGGTGAGGGTTAGTGGGGGGCTTTTCCCAAGTGAGATTGGGAGGCTAGAAAAAGGTGTCAAACTACTCAGAGGGCTATCAGCCGAGATGGTAGTTTTATAATTAATTTGGCCGAGAAAAGAGTTGCATGTGCAGTGGATCTTACAGGGTGCCTCTCACGCTTGAGGGACTCTCAAAGTGAACTACTCTTGTTTCGCTCCTGCATGGGAGTTGCTAAATTGTTTTTTGGCTTACGGACATGTCAACCTTCCTTTGTCGAGGGGGCCGTGTCCCATTTTGATAAAGGGCTCCGAAAAGAAATCGAAGATATTTTGGTGTGTAGAGGGCTCTTTTTCCATGAGTTTCAGTGGTAGTTAGGGTCTTTTCCGATGCATTTAAGTGGGTTAGGACTCCTTTGGGCCTTACCCTGGATTACACACAGGCTCTAGGATGCCTACGCAGATCTCTCCCCGACTTTGATCTTAGCGGTTTCACTAATAAGGATACCCCCCCCCCCCCAAATGGCAAAAATTAACATATTGACATCCTATGATTCATATACCATTGGCCGCTGCCAACTATCACAAGCTGCTGTAGACTTTGACCCATCATAAACATTTGACTTTATATAACTGTACAAATTTTGACTATTGTTGTTCTCCACAAACATCAAGCTGTTGACTTTTATCATCAAGATCACAACTTCGACACATTAAGACTAAACCCAAATGTTGACTTTGACTTTCTTTGATTAACAACAAAGTATGGTCCATAACACCCATTATGCAACTTTTACCAGCTTTGACCTTTATCAAAATTTGGCCCTATTTTCTCCTCAAGATCACAACTTCGACACATTGAGACTATCCCAATTGCCACCATTATCCTATAATTTTTCTATAACGCCCAACTCGGTATAATCAACCAAGATTATGCAAATAAGTCAACAGAAAATATTACCATCCCACCGTACACCTCTTATATCTCTACATAATCCAAAACTGGAATGAATAAAAATTGGAAATGTATAAGGCTGACACCAAATAAATAAGATATATATTAGTTGAATTCCAATAAGTAAACTTATTTTTGAAGAAATTCTACATTATTTGTAGTTTTAAAAAGAAAGCAGAAGCATAACTTTTAGGAAGTTATAAAATTTGAGCTGGTTTATTTCATTTTAAAGCATTAAATAAAATGAATTTATAAATCTTAAATTTGTCTTTGTACACATGTATGGAATTTTTATAAAAAAACAGTCATAAGCTTTTGTAGAAACAAATATAGAGCATCCACTTGAAAATTTAGCATGCATGAAAAGTAATAGAAAATATATTATTTACAAATATATCAAGGTCGATAAACAAATAAGAAACTTAGCATACTTGGTTGGTTCATCATTCTCGCAGTTAGTACCTTTATTCAACCATGGTTACCCTCCTTCCTCAACCACCCTAAACCACCTACAAGCACCATGGTTTCTTATGAAAGAGTGAAGTTAAAAAGATGGAAAATGTGCGTATCCACAAAAATATCCCCCTTCACCGTGAAAAGTGGTATCTTGTCCATCGTTTTACGCCTACATGTCTTCATTGATTGGATCTCAGAGTCAGTGTTTACGATTTTTAGTTTTTCATAAATGTTTATTTGGGTGATTTAACAATACATATAATCAAGTCATATTTACACACAACTAATTGGTGCGTATGAACTATATAGCATAACGAAAATCTTCTAATTAAGCCATTATGTATAATGAGTTACATATGTATATGTATAAATTGAGGATAATAAAAATAATAAAATTATGTGTTCTAATTATAATCAGCCCTAATTAAAATATATATCATCTAGAGAGCACACGTTTGTGAGAGAAATTAAGGCAAACCCAAGTCCAATTGAACTAAATCAGAAAAGGTGGTTCAAAATAATACAAATTAAGTATAGGAACAAACAGTCAATAAACAGCAAATATAAATAAAAGAACATGTTTGAACTTGTTCCCAAAAATACTAGTCACCAGAATAATGATATCAAACTTGATCAGCATCTTCTTCTTCTTCCAATGCTTGAATGAGTGCCATAAGTGACTTGTTTGACATCTCCACATTCTCCACCTCCTCCTTGAGCATTCTCAACTGATGATTTCCGTCTATCACCTTCTGTCTCAGGTGCTCTAGAACCCTCTGCTTGTTTTCCGGAGACATAATTGTGGCCTTACTATCTATGGATGAAACTGGATCCTGCTCTATGTGCTTGGATAACTCTGGATCTTGAACTTGCTTTCCAGCTTTAGAATATTTGTTGGAGAGTTGCTGTTTGTCCCCAACTGTTTCCGTAAGAGTGTCATAATCTGGCCCACTGCATCCTTCCTCATCTCTCTCCGTGGAGTGTACCTATAAGGCATGTGTAAATCCAACAAAATTACGCAAAAAAATCTAACATAGTTAAGTACGTGATATCCGTACTTGATCTGAATTACAAACACATGTTGAACTTTAGATATTAATTAGTGCATTTAAAGGATCCAGCTTTCGTTGAACTATGATTATTACTTACTTGAAATTCTAGTGCCTTCTTAAGTTCCCTTGAAATTTCTTCACTGGTTGGCCGTTTTTCTCTTTCATCATGTAAACATTTGTAGGCAATCTTTTGAAATATAGTCAATGATTTCGGCATGATCTGTTCCCTTATTTTTTCAAACACCACCTCATTATGCTTCCCTGCTTCAAATATGTTTTTAATGAACTCCGGTAGATAGTGGCCCTCATGTTTCTTGATTGCAAATGTTGATCTTCCACACAAAATCTCAAATAAAACAACACCAAATGAATAAATATCAGATTCTATGGTTAGGAATCCTGATTTTCTGTAAAGCGGGTCCAAGTATCCAATCGTGCCACATGCATGATCAATGACATAGTCCATTTCTTGACTTAATGGACTTATTAAGGAAAGCCCAAAATCAGCAAGTTTTGCTTTCCAATCATCGTTTAGTAGAATATTTTCAGCTTTAATGTCCCTATGTATCACCTTTGCTTGTTTTCCAACTCCTCCGTGTAGGAAATCCAACGCTCTTGCAACATCAATACATATATTAAGTCGTTTCACCCATGTAAGAGAAGTATCATTCAAATACCTATCAAGACTTCCTCTGGACGCATACTCATAAACAATGACTTTTTCATCATTTTCATCACAGTAGCCTACAAGATCAACGACATTCTCATGCTTATAATCCAAAAGAATTTGGAGCTCACTCAAGAATTGTTGTTCCCCTTGACCAAACCTCGTATCCAATCGCTTTGCAACAATGGTTTTAAATCCATCACCATCTTGAAGTTTTCCTATGTAGACTCTCCCAAATCCTCCTCCCCCGATACAATTTTTGTTATTGAAGTTTTGTGTCGCTCGTTTTATGTCTTCAAGTAACATTTTGGGGTTGTCCTTGTTGTTTTTCTGTTAAACATGGCAGACCAAGTAAAATACATATATTGATAAAACAAAATTGTTGTTTTTTTAATATTGTAAAAACTAGAAAATTATGATTAATTGGTATTTGGTGATATTAGGGAAAGGTTTACGTTGAACATTTTTTGCGCTATGCTATGTTTTCTAAAAAAGGCTTTTGTTGCACTTTTATCAGTTTTGTTATACTTCCATATAAGCATATCAGCAAAGTCCTAAAGTGATAGCCTAAAAAGGTAGAATTGAGATATCTCAATAATGTCTATAAATTAAACTTGTTGAATGCTAAATGTTAGAAAGTGGAAAGGATTTTTAACAATGTAACTAACAGTTTGTGCTTCATTAATTTGAACCTAACCTCATCAAGCATTCTACATTTCTTTTTGATACAATAGTGAATCATCAAACTATTTAACATCTACGCATCCATAAAATGACTTAAGAACAATGACTTACCTGAAAGAATAATGCTTTCTCAAGTTCCTCGACTACAACTTTCATTGTTGGGCGTTGGTCTTGAGTTTCGGCCATACACTTGTTTGCAATTCCAATAAATGTGTGCAAAGAATCCTTGTTGGGTCCTTTATTTAGAACAAAATTGTTTTCATCAGTTTCTTCCTTTATTATTGGATCTATCAGGTCTTCTAGGATTGTAGTCAAGAAGTATTGTCTTAAGTATGAGTTATCTATGAATAACCTCCCACACATAATTTCACACAAGACTATTCCAAAACTATACACATCTGATTCTCTTCTTATCTTATGAGTCCTCTCATATTCTGGATCGATGTACGATTTTCTGGCTGTGCTAACCCAGTTGTCGGGGTGAGCTTCAACCCAGTTGTCATACTGAGCTTGTTCTTCTTGATTAATAGGCAAGAATTCGGTGTTACCAACGTGAACAATCTTTGCCCTGAAGTTCTCATCCAACCCAATGTTATAGCTCCACATATCACCGAGTACCGTCCTCATGTGTTCCATCTCATAGTGCATGTACCTTAACGCATGTGCAACATCAATGCAGATTTTTAAACGGTTTTCCCATGTCAAAACATGTTTGCTTTTCAAGCCTACCAGATAATCACCAAGGAATCCATTAGAAAAATTGTCAAGGACAAGGATCATCTCTGAATCTTCAAGACAAAATCCAAGTAGGGTGACTATGTTGGGATGCTTAACAGTGCCAAGAATGGTAAGTTCTTTAAAAAACTTCATTTCTTCGTTCAAGTTATCTTCATGTGGGTAGCGTTTTATAGTTACATTGTTGTGTATCTTGGAGGAACAACTTTCTTCATCATAATACTCGATATCAGCTCTATAAAAACTATGGCCATCAAAGTGAACTGTAATTAAGTGTGTCTCTGAAAAATTGTCGGTTGCTGATTTAATTTGAGAGAGGGGAGTCGTTAAGTGTTTCAAGTTAACTACCTGATTCAAGGTTGAAAAGAGAGTTATAAACTTACAGTTGGAAGAATGACAAGGAAACTGCGTATAAAGAGAATTTGGCAACCTAACCCATTTTCCAAGGCGACAAACCTTTTATCTAGTAAATAAGGCCTAGGTACATAAAGGTATAAGCGCATTCACATCACATCCATCATTTTATACCTTATAATTTAACTAAAAATCATACTTATCCTCTCACATCCCATCCACTATGTTTACCTTTATTTTACATACAAACACTTATTTTATTATATTTCTCGTTTTTATACACTCATAATAATCGGGTGAAAGATGGATAGTAGATTTTTAAATATGAGAAATAGTAATGAAAAAAGTATAAAAATATATTATTTGATTGAAAAGAAGAGAGAAAGATAGCAATTTTAGCGTAACCATGGAGATTGAGATGAGATGCTACTGTGAATACTTTGATTCAGTATTTCATTAAACCAAATTAAATTATGGTTTTCTAAGATTAAATGGAAATATGAAACCAATCTACATCCTTTGTGCTAACTTAATCAAATTAATTGTTCGTTGCTTATAATGCGCCTACTAATAGATTTGCTAGAATTATAAAGTGTTGCAAATTATATGTATTACTTTTGTGTTAGTGAAGTGAAATAAGTTGTTAGACCAACTATCTATGTTAATTGGAGGCAATAAAGGATAGTTTCACTTATCAATCTTTGTATAATTTATATGAAATCAAATAATAATAAATTAGATGATTGCATGATTTATACCTCATATGAAAATTTTAGATGACATATTGTAGCACTATAATATAATACATACATAGTTGCATGATTATTAATAATTAAATGATAACAAATAGGAACAAGCATAACTGTAAGGCCGTCCGTTGTGGAGGCGCGAGCGAACGGATTTTTAGCACTGGTGGTCACACCGGCGCGAGGGAGCACAAGCGATGGTGGTCGCGTGGGTTAACGGGAGAAAGTGTCTTTTAGTCGCGCCGATGCTCACCTCTAGCCACAACGGAGTCAAGTGATCGACGGTTCGCGTCCGGTCACTCGCGCCTCCACAACGGATAGTCTAAGAGAATAAGTTAATACGAATAAGAAAGCTTTTACGTTGGTTAAATATGCAACTAGTGGGATTATTCACCCGTGTTGTGGTGGACAAGAACTCAGTCGGTTCGGTTTACTCGTTATACCAAACAGAAAAAAAAAGTATAGTTGTAATAATCCCAAAACTGAGTTTTACTTGCATATTAGAAAGAAAAAAACAATAACAAAATTATTAGAAACTGTTTAGTAAAATTTAAGCCTATCTTTAGAGGAAAGAAAAAATATAAGTAAGATTCTTGTGCAAATTGGCTTTATCCTAAAAATAGGTCTTAACGTGATAAGTGAAGGAAGAAATTTTATTTTATTTTTTTTATTTTGATTTTTTTCAATCTTGTTAAACATGTATTGTACTACTAAATCTAAGATGTATATTTTTTTAGTTTTACTCTTGTGTAAACTACTCTGATAACTCTAAAAGCGTAAGTACTTCAATTTTTTTATATTGATCATCTAGAAAACATGTTTAATCTGATGGGGAAAACATTCAAAAAGAAAAAAAAAATTCTCTCTTCGCTTCTCATGTTTAGTAAGTTAAGCTAATTTGTATTTGAGCCTTGCACTATATATATTAAACAATGGGGTATCTGCACGTGTTCGATTTGTTGGTATTTTTAATGGAATTAAGATCGGTTATTTTATAGGCATTTGTGTATTTGTCTTTGAATTTACAGTAGTTCCGTGCAATCGAAAATAAAATTTAGGTTAACTGGATCATCCGTGAAAGCTCAAGTTGTGTTTAGTTCGACTGTTCGAGTGTCCAATGCCATTTTTAGGTTTATGTCATGTTCAGGTTCGTATAAGAATTGTGTTTATGTCCGCTTTAACCAACCAATCAATATTTGGCACTTACATAGTTAATTTATAAATACAAATTCTTATTTAGATCATATCGTTTGTTGTTTATATTCACATACTTTTGTTTATCATGTATTCTAATTTTTATTAAAACGTCTTTTAAGTTAGCATAATTTTTTTTTTTGGTTTGGGGGAAGCAGAAATCTTTTTCCATACTGACAAAATAAAAAAATTTAACACTTTCATAGTTAATTTGTAAATACAAATTCTTATTTAGATCATATCTTACTTTTGCTTAACATGTATTCTAATTTTTATTAAAACGTCTTTTAAGTTAGCATAATTTTTTTTTTGGTTTGGGTGGAAGCAGAAATCTTTTTCCATAATGACAAAATAGAAGAATCAAATCAAGTTTCAATGGTTTGGCCATCAACGTTTGTTGTTTATATTCACATATTTTTGAACTGTATGTTGGCGACAGAGTTTTGGTATCGGTTTGGGATTTTTTTTGTGAAGATGCATCAGAATCGGTTATTCACATATTTTCGAACTGTATGTTTGGTATCGGTTTGGAGTTTGGTGCGAATTGTCGCCTATATTCACCTTCTCTTTTACAGATCTTATGGAGTTTCTTAAGGGCTTAATACTTGATAAGAAAAAGCAATGGATCATTCATGGTTTGACCATCATCGTTTGTTGGTACATTTGAAAAGCTAGGAACGAAAATGTTTTCTCTATAAGGATCGGAACGCCTTAGATATTCTTGGAGAGATCAAGTCGCTTGGGTATTTGTGGTTAAAATGTAGGTCAAAATATAAGAATACTGCTTGAATAGATTTGGTCGAAGTATCCTTTGTGTATGTTGTAAGTGTTTTTGGTAGGTGGCCTAGTTGTTTACCGTTTGTTAATGAAGTTTACAGTTAAAATTAAGTTTCAATGCAAACAAACTTTTTTCTGATCAGATTTCTTTTTCTAAGTCGAACTGCACCTAAAGCCTTCAATTGGAGTTGAAAAGTGATAGAAAATTATAGAACACATGCTTAATGAAACAATTATGGTTAGCTCTCAATGTTATGTGTATTATTAATGTTAAATGAAACTCTTAGGCTATGTGTTATGATGGCGCAAGCGAGCCATGTGGCTCGCGAAGATCACAACCACCTCATGTGAAACTCAAAGCGAGTGAGCACCCGCTTGCTTGACCGTGTGGGCTAACGGGTGAATTTATGACCATTTGAAAAAAAATTGACCGTTGGAGGACCGTTGGCGATGAACCGTAGGCTTAAAAAAATAATTTACAACCTATATAAATCAACAAAATCCTTGCAAACTCATAACAAATTCAAACTATCTAATTATTCAACTATAAATCATGATACAAAAATTATAATCTTCTCCATCTTCAAACAAAAATGGATCCCAATTAGTTAAACGGTTGTTACTCACCAGATTAGATTTAGTTGCCGATGGCGACAAGTTTGTTACCAACACGGAGATTGACCACAACCTTAGCCAAATGCCAACCCGTCTCCGGATTTTCTTATTCCATAAACGCAACATGATGCGGGTCCAAAAAATAAAAGAACACAACAAGGGACTAAGAAGGGCAGGAGAGGTGGAACTTCAAAAACACGACCCAACGTCCGAAACGGCAAGCAACTTCGTGAACCAAAGAAGAGAAAATAGCGTTGTGCCGTGCTTCTACTGAAATTTTCGAAGATCATCAAGTCGGTATATACTTATATATTGATTTTTTTGTTTCGTAAACAGTTTTATAATTTTTTTAGTTATTTATGTAGCGGACTTTCAAAGGTGGAAAGTGTTTTGTAAAAAAATCGGCGAGGTGTTTTATAAACAAGTGGGAAATGAATCTCGTTCTCCCGATATGATATCTAGCCGGTGGGCCGAAATTTGAAAGTACGTAGGCTTGTTTATGAATATTCATAATAGAAATTCCGAATGCGAGCAAGTGGTAGTAGCGATCTTGAAGTCTACTAATTTACTTGCCAAGAATGGAAGCAAGAGGTTTTTTGCAAATACAAGACTAGGAAAATTTGGGATGGGGACTAGTTGTGGAAAATTCTTCGTAATTGTTCGAAATGGGTCGAGCTAATTACACTCGAACATATGAGCGTGGGAGGGTCAAAGCAAACGAAAACTAATCCATCGGGTGGGTTCGTCTCCTCCACTAGCTTGGATGCTCACGTGGGGATAGACCTAAATGTTGAGGATGCGACAAACCCATCTCCGTGTAGACCACTTGGAAGGGACTGGGGAGAAAAGCAAGTTAATGAAACCGATCCCAAATTCATGACAAAGTTTAGGAAAATAACAGGAGCGTATCACAAAGGAATTTGAAGACGCGCAAAGCAATAATGAGTAGTTTTAGTAGTTTTTAATGGATTTTTTTAATGATGTCTAATGTTGTTTTTAATTAACTTTAATAGCTGATGTCTTATTATCTAATTTGTCTTTTAAATTATAATGTTAAATCACATTTTTAAACAATAAACTTAAAAAACAGGATAAAGCCACTGCTCACCTTAAGTTACAACAAGGTCAAGTGACTTGAGCAGTAGCTTTATCCAATGCCACCTCAGCGTCTAGTTGGCGCTATATGACATGATAGAGTTGGTGCTCACCGTTAGCCACAACACATAGCCTTGCAATTCCATTCTTTAAATAGACAAACCGAAATAGCTCACTAATCTAACCGGAGACAGCCGGTGAGTAACCGCTACTCTAACCGGAACTAACAAAGTCACCAGTCAAACTAACTATCTCACCCATCACACTAACTAACTCATCGGACACACCAATACGCTCTAATATGCTGCCTGAAGCTAAATGGTGCGACTCCATGGTTGACTCAGATCTCGTTTTCAGGGATGACTATGGGTGGGTAGCTATTCTTTTTCTATATTTATTTGAGACAAACGGAAAGAAAGGGATTGTGTCAGCTTTCTTCCTTCATCTTTCTATTTTAATTCTCTTTTTCTTTTTTATATTGTGTATTATAAAAAAGCGCATTCCTTTAAGAATGTATCTAGTTCCATTTTTCTTTTGTTAGTTAAGCCACCTTTTTAAAATGAGAAAGAAGATGGTACACTTGAATTGTATTATTTAAGTGCTTATTGCTTGTGAAGAGATATGAGACCGCGCAAGCGCACGGGCCCACATCTCAACATATGCCAGCACAGCAGGCCTACGTGGGCTTCTAGAAAGCGGCGCGGGACACCTCGTAACATGACAGCTAATAACCGACAAGAAAGGGACGTCCAGCCAATCAGAGGCGTTCATTCCCTGCTCCATGATCGCCTGCAGGTACGAGGTACAGAATAGTACGAGAAAGGACAGACACGAGACACGTGGACCAATAGCGAGGGAACAGCGCAACGAGTGACAACGGCCCAATCGTACAGCCAGCTGTCATTCTCCTCTCGTCCAATCACAGAAGACCTCAGATAGCCTATAAATACCCTATGAGGTCAGACGAGGAAAAGGATGAACAATCACAGAACGAGAGCTAAACATAGTTATGAGAAATAGATTATAGTCGAAGCGCTGTAACAATTGCTATTCTAGTCCTGTAACGATCGTTGAATCATTAATAAGAATCGTGTCTTTACTTGTGCTTATATCTTGGTATATTGTTATATTGGTGTTTCTTCAGCTTGCCAAAAATCATACTTCTACAATTGGTAGGTCACCGGGTTATTGAAATAAGTCGTATTTTTTGTGGTTTTCCCATGTTACAACTTCCGTACCAATTCGGTCGATCCGGAATGGATTGGTTACACATTATGTTAGGGAGCCTGGTCTTGAGTTTTCTGTGTGGTATTCATTCTCGTTCAGCTCTTGGAATCACATCCAGTAGTGGTGGGAACAACTCGCAAAATCTAACCACTTCACCTACTTCATTCCCAATATCGTCCTCGAAAGCCATGAGTGCCACCTAATCGGCCTCTTCCTCTGCCATAACCTCCATATCATCGACCACGATTGCCCCAAACTCACTTGGTTACATCTTGGTTTAAGAAAACCAACCTTAGAAGCGAGGCGTGAGACTCTAGAAATGAGTTTGAGTGTTTGACTAGTTTTGTTTTTTACGTTCTCCTTCCTTGCAAAATGCAGGCTTTAAGGGTGTCTTTTTGTTGTTTTTTCTTCCGTGGTCCTTCATACATTTGGCATAAATATTGGATCCATCTTGAGCTTGTTTATTTGATTGTATATAAAGTTATTAAAATATATGTAATTCTTTTATTATCTTAATATATGGTATTTGGTGATTGATAATATTGTGTATATTATCTAAAACTAATTTGTAAATATTATATCTTGTAAGGCACGTCGAATATGTAAAGCTCTGGCCATGCGCCTCGGTTTCAAGACCTAAACGCCTCAAAACGTTTCACGCTTTTTAAAACCCGTACTTAAATTAATACGATAGATTAGAAAAAAAAAAAAAAAAGAGGAGGTCTTACCATCGTTGCCTTTATGATCTCAAACATAAATTTTCCCTGTTGTACTCCCTCCTCCTCCTCCTTTAAGAAATAACATGATGAAAAAATTAGTGCCAAAAACTATGAGTTAATGACAAAACTATATACTACTTATAGATGAAACTCCCACATCAGCTTTATGTATCTCTCATATTTTACTAGTGAGAAATTTAAAAGACTATGATTAAGAACTAAAAGTAAAGGTAACACATCCTCATGAGTAAACTTCGACTTTTCAAGTAAAAGTAGCAATGAGAAATGTACATATAAAATTAAAGCATTTAGAAACAAATTATATTAAATGTGATGAATCCTTGAGTAATTTGACCTTTCTCGAACACGTATTGGTTTTGGTCAGTGTTAGTATTAGTCAGAACTAGGCAGACCTAACGCTCGGCCAGTGCTAAGTTTGTGGGCAACAAATGTACAAGATGGAACACCTTTAAGTTCAACCGTAAGGCCTATACCACTCGAGCTAAAGCTAGCATAGATAATAATTAATCATTCTTTGTTTGTTTTAAAATCTACAAACTCAGCTTCAAGGCAAAGTAATAGAATAGGATTTATTTACAGATCTTGATGTAATCAATTCTAAACCGTGACTACTGTATTTATATATATATATACCGTGACTATTGTATTTATATATACCGGAAATCAATGAGTATTCTATTACGGTAAGAGTGTTGTATAATATTGATGGGTCATTAAACTGAAATGGATCACAGGTCATCAGGGTCAGTTGGTTATTTGAAAGTTTATTTAGTAATTTATTTACGGGGTATTGGATTTAAATAATCCAAAGTTTGGCTTGTTGGCCAATAATAGTCCGAACTTTAACGTTGGTCAAGGATAATCTCAACTGGACATTTGGGTGTCAAAAATAAACCTCCGTTAACTCTGAACTAACTGGGTTAGTGAATTTTGACGTGGCGTGGTAGTTGAGGTGGCATCTAAGGTGGGTATGATGACTTGGAATTTTTTTAATATCATCATCTTCTGCAACAATAACAATCCAATTCCATCAAACAAGACACTCAAACACAACAACAACACCACCAACAAGAATGAAGACTACCATCATCGGCCACCACCACTACCACAACCACTGTCACCCATCCATCCACCACCACCACCATCGTCATCCACCACCCAACGTTATCCACTGATCCACCACCGCCCACTGATCCACCACCGTCTGCCCCAACCAACCCACCACCACCACCGTCGTCTTCCCCTAACCCCACAACCACCATCACCTTCCTCAGCATCAAATCAACAGGAGCAGGTTCATAAACCCCCAAATCAGCTTCAGACACCAACAACTTAGGGTTTCCATCCAAATCAACTTAAAATTGTTCCTGATCCAGTTACGTCATTTGAACGAGAGAACACTCTCTTGGCACGAATACTTGTTGCTTTGCTAGTGATTTAGATGTACTATTACGGATTCGATTGGAATCTTATCTAGCGTAACCCGATTGATGTCAGTGGAAATAGTTCTACGACCTGCTTCATCTACTCACAGTCTTCTTCTCTGCTAGTTTTCTTCTGCGTTATGTTTAGGGTTTGTATTTTTTATATTTTGTTTTTTAATGATAGGAGGACAAGGTTGAAGATGACTCAAGTAAGGTAAAAAAAACCTGACGTGGAATTTAAAAAAAAATTCCAAGTCATCATCATACACACCTCAGATGCCACGTTAGCATGCAACCTCAACTGCCACGTCAGCTGTAACCCTTCGTATCATCCGTTAATTTCCATTTAGGATATTTCCCCAAACTATTTTTCATGCAACCCGATTGATTTGAAATTATATTATCATAGTGATTATAAATTTATTCAAGGTAAACACCCTATTTAATCTTTGAAATTAATATTTTTAGTATATGATTATGCACATGTTGACACTTATCAATACGTGATGTTACTAAAAACAATGTTTTGAATTTATAATACTTACTTTGTGTATATAAGAATACATATATACATAAGGTTTAGTTACTAGTTATAATCTAGAGTTTTGTTTAAAAATAATATAAAAGAATCCCACCAAAATTTTGTTTGCTTATCTGTTTCTTTATCGACCATCTGGAATCACAACATCAAACAAATTCTTTAGTGATAATCAACCTCATATATCACTACTATCTCTTTGAAAATTATGCTCACATGTCGGTTAAAAAAATTGTATAAACCAATCCTCTATGATCGATATAACATCTTCAAATACAAAACATACCTATAAATTAATTTAATCACCGTTTAGTTTCTGAAACTCATCGCCTACTAAACCCATCCCGTTTTCCTAGTTGGTCACCTTCACCGGTCCTGTTTTCCAGCCGGTTATATCCCGGTAAAAACGGGATAACCGTTCAAGTTTTAACCCATAACCTGCTCCCAACCGATTCGCAACCAAAGTAAGCGATAAATCTGTTCGTTTCAATCAATATACATATCTAAATCAAACTCCTATTTAGCCGGTAAAGTAGTTCAAATCTGAACCGACCCTGAACCGACCCACTACGATTTGTTTTTCTATAAATTAACACAACATCATATAGTAGCCTCGTTCACAATCGTAATCCCTCTTTAAATTGTAACCCAAAAACCCCTCCTGATGCTCGTAGGTCGTAATCGGAGCTTTACGGGAACTCCTTCGTCGGCCAACCTTGTCATCCATCAATGGTAATTTTTATTTGCAACTTGTTCGTCTTTGAATACATGATAATAGCCTTTAACCAGTGATGTAAATCATGAATGTATTCTGGATTAACTGGTGGTATATAGAACTAGGGCTTAACCAAACATTCTTAATTTTGGATCTAGGAGTTAACGAAACATGCATTATAACTAAAAGGGTCTTCTTGAATGGGTTCGACTCTTTAGCTACGCGCCTTTTTCGGTTTATTATAATAATAATTGTTATTATTATTATTATTTAATTGGATCACCGTTTATTAGAAAAAAAAAATATATATGTCATAGATCCTTCATTGTTGTTGTACCAAATCATTAATCAGTAAGTTAAAGTTTCATATATTATCCTACTTAAATTGAAACAAACATATTTTTCCTTTTTATTTTATTTTTTTGGTGTTTTATTTAATTTCGTATAATTGATATTTATAAAATTGTATGTCTCAATAATGAACTGAACTGAAATCCTAGTTACTCCCAAATTAGAATTAGAAATCCCTAGTGGACTATAGCCCTAGAATGCCTTAGACTCGATTTAGTTTCCTCAACTTATTAGATTATTATTTTGTAAACTGTTTATGATAATCCTTCGGGATTCTCTCAACCGTATTTGCACTATTTGGAAATTAGCTTGCTTTGCTAAGGTGAGTTTTACATAGCCCCGCTTTTTATTGTTTTTATATTTTTAGGGGTGAAACATGTTTACTTTTTGTCTTGCTTATATCTTTACACATTTGTTTTTATTAGTCGGTGAACCCGCCTCAGTGTAGTCATTAACTTTGATCAAGCCAACTGTAGTAGATTATAGCGCTTATAGGTTCGACAAGCCCATCCCCCGCATAAATTCAGGGATGATCGAAACAGCTTTTTATACTAGCTCATTGAGTTACGTCATTTTTTTTACTAGCTCATTGAGTTACGTCATTGTCATTAGTGTTGACTATACAACACCATGGTTTCCAATTAGTATTATTACAAATTGTTTTGATATATGGACATGACTCACAAAACTTTCCTAACAATTTTTTTTTTCAAATCAAATGTAATTCTCACCAACTATTTATAGTTGACCCCCACATTTTTCAACTTAAACATGTTTCAGGGAATAATGCAGCTTGAAGTTCTACGTGCTTTGGACGTTAGAAGTTGAAGTCTAGTTTTAATTTTATTTGGTTATTGGTTTAGTTTGATGTTGAACATTTAGTATTGTTTCCTTTTCGTTGTAATAAATTCCATTATTGGAATATTTATTTAGTGGAACTTGAATTTTAAATACCATGTGCTTTTAAACAATCGTCACTATGTGACACTCCGATGTTTCCACCATCGGTTGGGGTGTTACATCAGCTTTGACTAACCCAGTTAGTTTAGAGTTAACGAAGGTTCATTTTTGACACTCAGAAGTCCAGTTGAGATTATCCTGGTCTAATGTTAAAGTTTGGATTATCATTGGCTAATGTGGGAAACTTTGGATTATTTAAATCCAATAGACCTTTATTTATTTAAGAATTAAGTAGTAAAGTTAGTTTGAATGATTAGTCATTGTGAACATTGTGTTGCATTGCATGGAATGGGTTGTTTTGATCACGATTATTTAGGAAGTAACCTATTGAATCGGTAAGTTTGAAAATTTCTTTTGAAAGTTCAGTAGAATGTTAGCCTATTTACAAAATCAAGTATAATATTATTTATTCAGATGCTGTACGTGAGTGTGTGTTTGTGTCGCAAGAAAGTAATAGAAAGAAGGTTGATCTAGGTTAGCGAAGAAAGCAACAACTAAGAAAGAGAAAGAAGCAAGGTCACTGATCTATAAAGAAAGAAAAAAGAAGTCACGACGGACATGAGAAGGAAGAGACGTCACCGATGAGAAAGAAAACATGGATCTCAAAAGAAGAAAGAAAGCAGAGCGACTTACGAAAGGATAGAAAGAAATAAAATGGCAGCGAATGAAGGAACAGTAGCAATTTGCGAGCAAGGTAACGTATCATGTGACAATAGTCAACAAACCAGGTCGACATCCATACATGTTTCATTTACTACTACAATATATGTGAATATTTAGAGAGTCCACATGCACTATACCCCCCCCCCCCCCCAGCTTAGTAAAGCAGGGAATAGTTCAAGAACGAACCCTAATACACCTGTTTAGTCATACAATGCCCGGACACTCACAAAACAAACACAAAATGAGAATGTTCATTCTCTAACATATGGTAACTTCCCTTTTAACATATGTGCAAATCACAAAGGACACTAATACATGTTAATGTCGTCACCAGGCATCCTTGCCATAAAAACGACATCAAGCCACCTCTCAATACAATTGGGTGGACCACAACTTAATACAAGTTAGTAACTCGATCACATAAGCACTACATTATCCTGAGGTGTTATCTCAACCACACAACCACTTAGTGTTAATCAAGAAACTACCTATGCTCGTGACACTAATCCCCTAGGACACCAAGACTAGACACTAGGACACTATCCTAACTCTAAAGCCATATGTATGTATGTATGTATGTATGTATGTATGTATGTATGTATGTATGTATGTATGTATGTATGTATGTATGTATGTATGTATGTATGTATGTATGTATGTATGTATGTATGTATGTATGTATGTATGTATGTATGTATGTATGTATGTATGTATGTATGTATGTATGTATGTATGAATAGATACTACATTTACATTTACTTTAAGCTAGGATACAACTACATAATCTACAACCATGCCTATTCTAACCTTCATGTACTAGCCTAGCCGAACCAAACCATGAGGCGATGATCATTCATCTTTGTCTTGATACACACTTACATCAAAGCAAACTAGTGGACAACCTACAAACCTCCCACCTAGTGATCATCATCGGCCCATTATTACCATCCTCTCACCCATCCCTATCACTTGACAACTATGGATTTACACTAACTAAGGTCTAAACCTTTCTTACACCTCTTGATACCCATTGATTCAGACCACAAATACACTAATTCCACCATGTGCATATTTCGGCTAGATGGAAACAAGACAAGAACCCTCATGTGTCACCATCACACAAGTGCCAAAGTTTACACATAAATGGAAAGGACACTAGAATGTGCATCATCCAACATAACCACCCTCACCTCTTTCTTACCTTGACACCTAGCGATTAAGTTGGATGACAAAGATGAGACATGGAAGCTTCTAACTATCACCATCATCCAAACACTTGTCCTTTTCCTTTTGTCTTAAACCGATCGCATGAGTGCATGATTAGTTGTCTAAGTTTCACCAATATAGTAATGAGACAAACCTTCCATAATCCATCTCTTAAGACAACCATACCCCTTCCTAAACTCTTACACCCTACGGCTACAAGACAAGAAGGACACAAGACAAATGATTTCACAAGAATGTAGATAAAACAAGGAATGATTGCCCCATTCCCAAGATGGAAGGCATACCTCTTTGGGATAGATCACAATCGGCCAAGCTAGGGAGGAAGAGACAAGAGGATCCATTGTGTTGTCAAACATTATCATCTTTTGGTGTATAATAGGCATGATCGATCCATAGCTAGAGCATTCACTACCATCTTTGTTTTTGTCCACACCCTAGCCGATTCACTATAAATAGAGGCCACATCTCATTCTCAATTGCCGCACCAACACATTCTTTCACTCTCTAAAACTTTCGGGTATCTCACCTTGAAGCCGAAGCCTTGCAAGAGCTTGGAGGAGTCTTGGAGGCTATCCAACCTTCGATCCATCTTTAAGTAATGTTCCCATGCCCTTGAGCTATAATCTAGTCTAGTCTACCCCACTTTAATCTGCCCTAGTTGCCTTAGACGCATAAACACATACACATTGTCTTAGATCTTGCTTAATCTTGCACTAGTGAATGCATTGTTGTAACATTACAAGCAATCGGCCCATGTTACACCTCTAGAATGGCCGAAGCTATACTCTTATGCCATATAGATCACACATATCACCATGGTTAGCATCGACTTGTCATAGGACACACACTAGATCCAAGCTTAAGGTTTAAGACTAATGTAGTGTTAAACTACCCTATGTTTCCACGAAAACACCCCAATAACACTTCCCAAGCCATCGTTAAGTCCAAACATACAAATTTGATCCATGTTACAATCGGCCTAAGGCCCTATGTGGGTCTTTGTAATCGGACATCATTTAATAACATGTGTTAGCAAGGTTAGAGCATGTGTTAACCTCCATTTAGGTGTACGATTGCCCTAAACACATGTTAAGATAACTATCTTTATCACAAACGCATAAAACAAGGTTCACACAACTCCATAACCAAGTCCACAAGTGTCGGGTAGACAAATTGTATGATAAACAACTAGAACTTGTGATTTATCTTACGTTCAAATGAATCATAGGGCAATTTCTATCGGGACGATAGTATCTACATAATTCAGCTTCACTAGACCGTATACCTCTCTACCAGGTGAGTTTTCATGGCCCCATTTTACTACTTTTCATTTTGGGGGAAATACATGCATCAATACTTGTGTCATTTTCAAGTGTGTGTACATTCTATCATGACTGCCATGTGGAACATGAGACATTTTGGTTCATGAGCTCACTAGTCCTCGTACATCATTTACTGTAACCATTAGCTAAACATCTAGCCATGGAACACTTTAATATATCTATTGGGTTGACACCCCCACTCTTGGTTAGTCGCTCTAACTGGTCACATACAAAAGAGTGTTAGTATTCTACAATACATAAATTGTCTTTAATGTACAATGCACGAGGCACAACAGTCAAGAGGTTTGGTTACAGGACTCATGGTTTGCACAGTGATCATTTGCCTAGCTAGCATATGATTGGTCATACACGAATTACACGTTGGTTTTACTCATCACAAACAAAACACATGAACTCACCAACATTATTGTTGACAAAACTCGTTATGCATGTGTTTCAGGCAACTAGATGGAGGGCCACAGGGATTTGAGGGAGAGGTTCGAGCAAGCACTGTGTGGTACCACTATGATGGTTTTACCTTATTGTCCTATTGTTATTTAGTCATGAGAGTCATAGACACGTATGCTCTTTTGTTAACGCCATGGTGATGTTTTTAAATAATTAATGACAATGCCCATCTTATACGGTGGTAATATTTTGAATAAAATTATGTGATTGCTTGAACCTCGTGCTTGAAAACTTTTCGGTCGTTACATCTCGTGTTTCCGCCTTGGCGGGGTGTGACATATCACTTCCATGCCCAAAATTGGCTGAAACTAATTATTCTTCGATATCAATTTTGGTTGAGGCGGATATGGCCTTTGGGAAGCGGTAACGGGAGACAATGAGAATGAAAAGAAGAATTACACGGTGAAGGCAATTTAGATTCGGTACCTAGTAGTGGATTGAGTTCAAAAGGCACATTTTCAAACTCTCATAAACGAGTTAGAGTTGCTAAAGATGAAAGAGAATGAGACAGTTAACGACTTCTCGGGAAAGATAGGATGTTGAAGAAGAAGTGACAGTGAGAAAGTTTCTAAGTTCGACGCCTAAGAAATATCTACAAATTGTAGCATCCATTTAACAATATTCGGACCTTGAAAGTATGTCGTTTGAAATGGCAGTGGAAAGACACAAATCATATGAAGAACGACTTAAAAGTCATGACAACAAGGAAGAAGAGCACGGTGAACTTTTAATGGGTAAAGAGCAAAAGAGCAGTGAAACGGATGATAGGCAATATGGTTGTGGAAGAGGATACATTAGAAGTGAAAGAGGCCGAGCTGACAAAAGCGGGTTTTAGTGTTTTGAGTGCAGAGAACTCGGGCATTTTTTGTTATGAGTGCACTAAATGGGAAAAACAAGGATGAAGAAGCAAATATGATCTAAGATGATGAACTGACACTACTATGAAGAAACATATCGACATAAAAATTAGTCCTATACTAGAGTAATTATAAAAGAAGTCAGTTTTTTTTATATATTTTTCATCTAGAAACAAGATTGATGAGAGAAAAATTATAACAAAATAAAAAATTCCTCCTTCACACTTCTTATGTTTGGTAGGTTAAGCCTACCTATATTTAAACCTTACACTAAATGTTTATGTATGATAATTATAAATTTGTTATTGTTTCTTACTATGAAACTTGTAATCCATTCATTAATATTTGATGTTGGCCTCTTGTCTCTTAACCAAGTTATCTTTATTAGATTACACGGTGTGAGGCGCAGAAGGATGATGTTAAGCACATCCATGCTGGCAACACCACCCCATATGTGGCGTGAGCTGGTCGGGGCAGATGGGGTGGAGATTCCACCGGCGTGGGGGTAAGGGTAAGGTGGATGATTGTGATTGGTTAATGGGTTATGGATGGTGGTGATTGGTTGTTGGGTTAAAAAAAATATTAATAAAAAAACCCTTTACGCCACCACCACCCCATGGTTTTTTGAGGCTTGGAGGGAAACTTTTCCTCTACTGATGTGGATGTCACATGTCTCTCCATACCCTCCCTCCCCACCCTTTGATCACACCATGTAGTCTAAATGAGTATGGGTTCTAGTCTCAAGAAGTAGACAATAAATGGACTTTAAGGGTATGTTCGCCGTAAAAAAAATGTTTGGTAATATAGATGTTTCAATTCCATTTACAATTACCTATTATCTCCATTGTTCCGTAGTTAATTAGTAAAAAGAATGTGACTTTCAAATTTATCATATTCACATTTTATCTTTCAAAACTTTTTGCTAACAAAAAGGATGAAATGAAAAAAGAAACGAAAGGAAGGTCTTACAGGTACTTGTGGAGTTGCTATCTCAAGTCCGTTGTCTCTATCTGGTTGTTGTACTCGCTCCTCCTTTAAGGAATAACGTGAGGAAAAAAATGTTAGTGCTCAATACTATAATGTGTTGATAAAATTTAGAAATATGTGATTAAAAACTATTTACTGAGAAAAAATTAACAGATAATAAGATCATGGCGAAATTGGTGTTCAAAGACAATACCTTAAAAACCGATAAACAAATTTAACTATAGATTAAAGGTCAAATAGGTACTAAAGGAAACAATAAGAAAAGAAATTAACTTAAGATTCACTTTCAACCCCAGGCAAGGATTTGCCTTTAGTAGGTGCGATCCCCCCTTCGAGAACTGTACATGAGACTTTCATCTCGTACAACTTAAGCAAAAACACCCAAAGACTGGCTGGAACGGATATTTAATAGAAAGTTTGAAATTTCTTACTTTCCGATTGAATATGCTACGAAGATATGAATAAACAAATCTGTATTGATGGTTTTTCAATGATGAATTTAAGTTTTACGTAAAAAAATCTTCAGATGGAAACAATAGATCATGCCTTGTCCGATTAAAATAAAATATGCATGTGCATTATGTATATCAAGGATATTGGACGCGCGTTATATTGTAACTTTATACACACGAAAAAGATTGACAGTGATAAATCGTCCAAGATAGGGGTGTAAAATGAAGATTAGTCTGCCTAGCGAAAAAATTGCATATAATGTTATAGAATATGCAAACATTTTAAAATGAAACGAAAAGGCGAGCAAGTAAAAAGACACTATCTTTTACGATAAAGGGGTGGCGAAACGACAAGGGCAATGGATTCAAAAGAGGAGGTCCCCCGTTAGAATTCCATAAGCCTCAACCAAGAGACAAGCCTCCAAAAAAGAGTTGGTCCTGAGATTAATTAAGTGTTATACAAGCTGGGAAAAAAAAGGCTCAAATACCCTAATGGATTATATAAACTATGTTTTTTCTAAACATCAATTAAAGTTATAACAATAAATTAGCAGAATACTAAAATGACATACTGTAATAGCTAAACAATAAAAAATAGCTAAACAATAATTAATGAAATAAATGTCGTGTTAACGGATTTGAAACAGTTGATGCAAAATACTCGTAACTAAACCAATTTAAAAACTAGTGACTTTATAAAATGTCATTAAAAATTAAAGAAAATGAATAAGATCATGTAAATTTAGATTAGAATAAAATAAATCAAAATAATAGGAAATTGTAATTTCACTATTTAAGTTAAGTATTTGAAAAGACAGGTGCATGTGTCACCCAATTTAAAAAGACTATCGGGTGATTGTTTTTAACTTTTTTTTTTTACCAAATGACTCCTAGGCCTTGTCATCTTCTATAAAGGTTTGTTGCAACACCGGAAAAAGTTTTCCGATGAAAACACATTCCATTTTTCTTCTTCTTGTAGTTTATATATATGTATTGTTCATTTCAGAAGAAGTTTTAATGCGAAAAGTGTGAGAATAAGATTAATAGTTAATTTTTATCTCTTTTAAAAAAATACGAACATAAGAAAATTGTTGAAATGTGTTGTTTATTCATCTATCTTGAAAATAAAACAAATACATGAAGCAATTTCATTAATTTATATAATCTACATATGTACAAATTTTGTGTAAGAACATTATCTACGCATAATATAACACATGTGTAGGAAAAAGGTTTAAACGTTAAAAAAACATTTGATTTCATTAATTTAATGAGTTTTTGTATATATAACATAAATAATGATATAAAAAAAGTTTTAACTTCAAAAATATATGAACACTTACTAATAAAAAGTAATATTTAGGTTTTTTCTTGCACTAAAACACCCTTCTGAAAATAACCTAACACTATATATATATATATATATATATATATATATATATATATATATATATATATATGGGTGAGATCTTAGAAGAACCAACCCATATTTGAGAACTGAGAGAACCATTATTGATTACACACTTATTTAAAACTTTTTTTCTTCATTTATACATACGTGTATATTGCATTTTCAGTTATACATATGTGTATAGTGTCAAACATATATGTATGATATTTATTTTTTAAACTTTAACAACTATAGACATGTATTCACATTAAAATAAGATGCTCTTACCCGTAATCTTTTTTCTATACATGTATGTGAAATCATTTCAGAATATTTGCACATATATGTACATTACAAAACATGTATGTACATATACATAGAATGCTAGTTTTTTTTAAGTTAGACACATATATACACATAAGTATAAATGAAAAAAAAACATTCTCGTAAAAAAGCCTATGATTAAGCAATAAAAACAAAAATTTGCCTTTGAGAAGTGTGTGATCCATAATGGTTCTGTCACTTCTCAATTTGGCGAAAGTTCTTATTTAAATTAAATCATATATATATATATATATGTATATATGTATGTAGGATTTGGATCCTTTGAGAACCACTTGAGTTGTGAGAACTGTGAGAACTCCAACGTAAAATGTGAATTTTAAAAAAAATTACACAGTGATGTAAAAACGGGTAACTCCGCCATAAAAAATGAAAAAAAATTATTTACGATTTTTTATACCGGTGTAAAAAACGGGCACACTGATGCAAACCATATAAGTAAATTAATATTTTATTCAATATTTTATTATGCTTTAATTTACAACCACAAATTCATTATTGAATAAAATAAGTGTGTGGTTATAAAGTTAGTTCCTTAGAGCATTCACATATCCTTCATGAAAACTCCACCATCTCTAAAATTTAAAAATACCCTATATTATATCCACCATTTTATACCCCATCTTTGTATTTTGAAAAATCCATATAAAAAGCTACTATTCATTCCCATCAAATTATTGTGAGTATACAATTAACGAGAAATATAATAAATAAGTGTTTGTGAGCAAGATAAAGGTAAATATGGTAGAGGGGATGTGGAAGGTTTTTTAAAATGAGAGATAAATTTTGAAAAGTATGATTTTTTGTTATATTATAAGGTATAAAATGGTGAAGGGGATGTGAAAGCTTTTAGTTCTCTCAACTTAACATTGTTCTCATTTTACCCTTTCCCTATATATATATATATATATATACACATATATATATATATATATATGGTTCGTAAGAAAACCGAGAGAACTCAAGAACATTATATTACGTACGTGTAATATACCATATATTGTATATGTGTAGTATACATTACACATGTGTAATATATTATATGTTCCACATGTGCAATATATATTACACATGTGTATATACTATATATCGCATATGTGTAATATATTGCACGTGTGTAACATATGATATATTACATATGTGCAACATATGATATATTGTGTACATTGCATATGTGTAATATATATTACACATATGTAACATATGCATATTACATATTTTTAATATATAGTTCTTAGTTCTTAAGTTCTCTTTATATATATATATATATATATATATATATATATATATATATATATATATATATATATATATATATATGGGGAAGAGATCAATTAAAAACTCATATTAAGAGAACTTAAGAACTATATGTTAAATATATGTAATATGCATATGTTACATATGTGTAATATATATTACACATATACAATGTACACATATATATACGTGTGTGTGTATAGCCCCATGAAAACCAGGCCTCCGCTGGGAGTGCAACTTGCACTCCAGGGCCAACCCTTCTCCCAAACCAATTCTTCAATGGTAATGGTCGAGACTTGGTGTCATATAGAGTCATATTAAGTTTACTTGAAAACACATACACATACAGTTTCACAGAGGTGGCCTTGGGGTGGGTGAGCCGCACCCCGGCCGATGTACATTTTTCAAGGAGACCAAAATTTAGAATATATATATATATCTATCTATCTGTGTGTGTGTTTTAAAATAAAAAAAAATTAAAATTATATTGAGGCTCTATAAAAATTTAAGGCATTAAGAATTAATACGCCATTTTTAATCCATATTTAACCATTTAACTTATATTAGAAATAAATAAATAAATAAATAACCCAACCAATGAACCCGTGACAAAACATTAAAAAAAGATGCTCATTGGATGCATACTTCTTTGTCGCCAAACCGAAACATGTTTCGCCAATGGCCAAACCATCTCTGTTGTTTTGCCACCAACCTTTGCCACCATAGCTCGCTAAGGTCAGAGCTGCCCTCATCCTGACTCCTTCCTCCCTCCTGTGGAATTAAGGCATGTTATTGTAACATATTGTTTTTTTCGAAGTTCTTTTTTGTTTTTTTTGTTTCACATCATTGACTTAATGATTCAAAATCTAAAATCTCTATTTGATTTGTATTGGTAATAAATTGTTAATGAATAATGACTTAATGATTTTGAATTAGAATTTTGATTTGTTAGACTCGGAATTTTTATTTGATTTGTATTGTTAACTGTTGATGACTAATTGATTATGATTTGAAATTTGGATTGATATTAGACATCTCCTAAACAAGCACCCAATGCTAAAAAACGTAATGGAAAAAAACTAGATTAAGCTATGAAAAAGTCTTAAGCTGGTGTTTTATTGAAGTTTATGCATAAACATGTTAAAGATCAAGGACATGGGAAAGTAAAACTTGAGGAGACCAAAAAGCAAGAACATGTTCAAGAGAAGAAAGACAAAGAACATATTGAAGAGCAAGACGATGCACAAGTAGAACTTGAAGAGGAGGAAGAGCATGTCGAGGCTAATGTAAATGAAGAGCACCTTAAGGGTATATATGATCCAAGACTATGGGGAGGACTTAATTTGGACAAAGTAAAATTTTGGTTGAGAAATGCCCTAAAAGATATGATAATATAGTATTTGGTCCATGCGATACCAATAATAGATGATTTTCCGCCGCTTTATATACAAGAACTTTATCAAATTTGGAAATGTATGATCGACCATGGCTAGTATATTAAAAATAGGTAGACATATTATTTTGTTTATGTTGTAAAGTGTTTAGAAAAGGGCTCTCGAAAGGCAAATTGGATGGAGAAGGTTTGGCACCACCTAGGTTTTAAAAGGCACGTCTCAGGCACTAAAGCGCAAGGCGACATGAGGCGCAAATCCATGCGCCTTATGTCACACAAGGCGCACAATGTACAAAAAAAGAAAGAAAAGCGTGCGTTTTTTTGGAAAAAGCCCTTGAGGCGCGCGTTTTTTTTTAATCAAAATGAGCGCTTTTCGTTCGCGGGTTATTTCTGTGCTTCAAAGTGTTACACATACAACTAAAAAAGTTGTACATTTAAGTGAAATCATATATAAACCTTATCTATATCTATATCTTGGGTAATGGATGCTAAAAACCTATAAGATATATAAAAAAATTCTATAATCGTCTTGCGCCTTGGTTTTAGACCTCGTTGCTTTTGTGCGCTTCGCGCTTTTTAAAAGCAAGGGCACCACGCTATCAGTTGTATAAAAACGTTAAGTTTCCCTAGATCATAACACAAATATGACTAAGTGGTTTTATGTTTGTACAAGACTGATGTTGAATGGAACATTTGATAAATTCAACACAAGGAATTCAAGAAAGAAAGAGATTACTGGTTTCAAGTCCTTTTGAGAATCATTGCACAAGTGAAGTTTCTTGCTCAATAGAATTTAGTATTTTGTTGATCAAAAGAAAAGTTGTATAACAAAGTAATTGTAAATTGTATTGTTCTTTGTCAATTGTATTTTGAGATAAGTTATATAAAATTTTCATAACATATTCGAACTTTTATTTATTAAGTGAATTTAAAAGGTAATGAAAATTTCTTAGGTCTCATTGAAACATTGGAAGAATTTGACACGGTTATCCAAGAGCATGTGCGGCGAATCACAAATGATAGAGTTCATGTGCAGTCTCTTGGACACAAGATCTAAAGCGAGTTAACACTTATGCTAGTTGAAGAAATTAAAAACAAAATTATCAAGAAGATGAAGGAAGAAAAGTAACTAAAAAATAGTTGATTGTACACCTGACTCGAGTCACAAATAATAGATGACTATAAAAGTGAGGTATTTAAAGTTTTCATCTAATTTTGTTCCTATCGAGGAGTCATTTTTAGGGTTTTTGAATGTTAATGATACTACCATAAACAGATTATTTGATTTTACAGTTGAGGAGTTAAAGTCTCTTAGTCTTGAACTTAATGATATGTGTGGTCAAGGTTATGATAATAGAGCAAACATGAAAAGAAAATGCAAAGGAGTGCAAAGAAAATTTTTAAACGAAAATCCCATAGCATTTTAAACTGCTTACAGTTGTCATTCACTTAATCTTACATTATGTGATATGGATAAATGTTGGTTTCAAGGAAAGAGGTTTTCAGACATATGCATCATATTTATACTATATTTGCCGTTTCCATTGATCGGTGGCAAACTTTGAAAGGTATATTAAAGAGCGATGTCTTATGTCATTGTCTCAAACTAGTTGGGAAAGTCATGTGGAGAGTGTTAAGGCTATTAAAATGCTACTTGTTAATGTACGAGAAGCTTTACATGGAGTTGCAGAAAAAAGATGATGTTCTTCGATTCTAAATGAAGCTTCACTAGCAGAAAAAAAATATGTGACTTCGACATTTTAGTATCAAATATCATCTGGTTTCACGTATTAAATCAAGTGAATATAGTGAGTAAAAGTTACAATCAAGATATATGCATCTTGAGACTGTTGTTAAAGAAATAAACAAAATTGATTGAGGACTTCAAGATTTATAGAGAAACTAGTTTTTTTGAAAGCAATTAATGAAGCTAAGAAGATTGCTATTGAATAAGATATTGATCCAATATTTCCACATAAGCACGTGAATCAAAGGGAAAAAAATATTGGTAAGAGTTAAAGTAGCCAAGAAGTTCCATTTACACTTGAAGAGAATCTTATAGTAAATTATTTGTTATATATTGCTGATCAAGCTAGCTTCTCTTGAGACAACATTGATCAATTAAAAAATTATAAGAAATTATTTGTTGTTTTTTTTTGTTTCCACATAACTTGAGGATAATTGAAGATGAAGAGCTTAAGTTGTCTTGTCATTTTTTTGAAAATGCACTCAAGTTTTAAGGAAGATCGGATATTGATGGTGATGAACTTTATATGGAGTTGAAATTATTTTAAACATTTAGGACCAAATGCAAGGGTTGCGTATAAATATTGTTAATTATTCCAGACATGGTTGCATCTATAGCAAGGAGTTTTTCGAAATTGAAGTTATTGAAATCTTACCTACGATCCATAGTGTCAAAAGATAGACTTAGTAGATTGATGATGATCTCTATTTAGAGAAAAATCTTAAAGAGCATAAAATGTGAAAAGGTAATCAAACAATTTGCTACCAAAAATGCTAGGAGAGCTTCAAGAAACCTAGGTTAACTATTAGTCTGTTACCGTGAAACAATATGTAATTCTTATACTATATTTTGTTATGTTTATTGCTATAAAGTTCATTGTCGTTTAAAAATGAGTTACTTTATATAATTCATTGGGGCCTTAGGGCCTTTAAATATTATTTTGATCTAGGCACTTTAAATTTTCATGATCGGGTTGCAATTTCAGTTGTGGATCAACACTAGGTCATGTCTAGCGCTTTTGTTTAGTAGCATTATCATAGGTTATGGCTTTTTATCTTTGATAGGTTTTTTGTTTAAATGGAAGTGTTCTCTTCAATTTGATATATTCAAGATTCTTTCTAGGAAAAAAAATTAGCAAAAAAATTGAAGCATTGTATATGCGTAATGCATATTCATTATGCATTAAGATAATAACCTTATGATTAAAACTACACACACCAGACTTACTTGAATGAATAATGCTCTCTCAAGTTCCTTTAGGACAACTTTCATTGTTGGACGTTGGTTTTGAGTCTCTTCCACACACTTGTTTGCAATTTTTATAAATATGTGCAAAGAATCCTTGTTGGCTCCGCTATTCGGAATATAACTCCTTTGATCGTTTTCTTCCTTTAGTGTAGGATCTATCATGTCCTCTGTTGTTCCATTGCGGAAGTTTCGTCTTGCTACAAGAACTAACCCTTTCTCTTCCTCCTTGCTACTAATTTTTTCGTGAGCATGCTTTCCACAGAGAATTTCTAACAAAACTACTCCAAAGCTATACACATCCGACTCTGTTTTTGGCTTACCACTCTTCTTATATTCTGGATCCACATAGAACAAGAGCTCAAAACCTGTTATTTCACACAAAGCTTGCTCGTATCTTATATTTGGAGGTAGGAATACTGCCAACTCAAAGTCTTCAATCTTTGCCCCCCAATTCTCGTCCAATGCAATGCTTGTGCTACGTATATAGTTGTGTACTATCCCTTTTTTGTCTTTCGTCTTAGAGTGGAGATAAACCAATGCTTGTGCAACATCAATGCAAAGTTTCAAACGTTTTTCCCAAGTCAATATACGCATGCCATTGACGTCTCCCAAATAATCGGAAAGGTATCGATTAGAAAATTTCTCCATGACAAGTATCATCTCAAAACCTTCAACACAAAATCCTATTAACTTAACTATGTTGTAATGCTTAATACTAGTAAGCACTTCAAGTTCTGTGAAAAAAAAATCTTCTTCATGATTGTCATTATAAGGAAGGAATCGTTTTATTATTACGCTATTGTGTAGCTTGGATAGTTCACTCTTACTCTTCTCTTCTATGAAGGAAGGGTTGTCTTTATCAAAATGCCTGAGATTCGTTGTATACCTAGTATAGAGGCTGCTCACCCTAAATTTGTATCTGTCTGAAAAATTATGCGTAGCGGAGGAAAAGTTTCCTTTATCAAAATGGCCGAGATCTGCTGCATACAAAGTATAGAGTATGCTATCACTAAATTTGTATGTGTCTGAAAAATTATGTGTGGCTAATTTTATATCATCAAGCCGAATCTTCAAGTCTTGCAACTTATTTCCCTGCAAACATGTGACAAAGGCGAAAAGACAATTACAAATAATGAAATTATATAAGGACGACCAAATTACGAGAAAACAACAAATTTTGTACACAATTTATATCCTCAAACCCGTGAAATACAGAAGTTTATCAACTAGTAAAGTATAAAATAAAATAAAATAAAATAAAAAATAAACTTAAGTAATAAATTTTAATAGTTTTTTTTTTTTGTCAAACATACACCCCATCCGCCCAGATCCGACCCAGTATACGTTTTGGAATGCACATTTATATAATTCACTATTGACCAGTTTTTTCATAACTAGCTAAGATGTTAAATTGGATGCCTTATTTGTTCACGCATTCGTTAGACCGGTTAAACCGATCAGGTTAGAGTTAAGAACTAGGTAACATTGGACTCTTAGCCATTCATCATTCAACCTTTGCAAATCAGATTTTCATGTAACGAAGTGCTGCCAATTTTTTGTGCGGATCGTTTCTTTGCTTATCTGGTGTGATTGATACGACTACCAAACGTCCTGTTTATTGATGCCGCCTTTAAACCACGTTTTGCACTAGTATTTAATTCTTGTCCTCGGATTCAAGCGAGAAATCTGTCCTGCAAGGCCGACTGTAATGGGCTAATGCCCATCAGGACATGGGGGTGGGATCATGATCTACGTAATATGTGTTAGGGGATTCAATTTAGAAGGGGGTAGCAGTTGCCCGCTTACCTGTCATCCTAATGTGATTTGTCTATTTTAATGTAATGAAAACTTACGATGATTTATTTTATATTAAACTAGCTGATTGCCTCGGGAGGGTCCCAAGGTTGAAAAATCTAATATGACGTGATAACATATTGCAAATGGCTCAAGTTAACTAACCACAAAATCTTTCAATAACTGCATGTCTATAGTATTCTAATTAGTAATAACTCATATTCCCTAACCTAAAACCTAATCAGTAATCAGCTAAACAATCACTTATATAAGCTGCAACTATTCAAAAACTTATCACATCTATCTAATCTCTCACATTCTAATGACTCATATAATTTCTAACTTAATTAACTAAACAATCACTTAAGTTAGAAGTTGTAAACATTAAAAAACTTATCACATATATGTGGTTCTTTTGAGTGATGTGGATTCATTGTGGTTGCCGTCTAGAGTGAGAGAGGCGATGGATGTGGCTTAGGGCTTCTTGAGGGAGAGAGATGTGGGGAGAAGGAGGAGATGGTTTTTAGGGTTTTGGAATAAAGAGAAAGAGGTGGGGGTTTATATATGGAAGGGATAAAAAGAAAGAAGAAGAAGAATAGAGAAGATAGGAATAGAGTTTTATTTGTTTTATTAGATTTAATATAATAAAAACGAAAAATTAAAAAAAAAACATTCACCTCATTATATCACGTGACACATTCAAGGGAGGGTTGAGGCCACCATTGAATGTCACGTCAATAAAAATCAATTCTTTTATATATATTTATAGATATACACACATAACATTTAACATTTTTAAACACGTCTATTCTCAAATACTTCTCAGTAAAAGTACTAGTCTCGGATCCAATCCTCTCTACACCAAGTTTTTCGTCATCCACAGGAATCACCACCACCACCATAAAACCACATCCATGGCAAAAATAGAACCCTTGCTAACGTTGTCACAATGTGATGACCTCGTCCTACACCGATATAAAAAAGCAGAACCGCAACAAAGAGAAACAAGGGGAACGAACAAGTACATGGCTGCGATGGAACATTTCGCAGGGAACTTGACTTTTCCCCTGAGTGATACATTTATCCGTCAAGAAATCTTACCCTGACGCAGAGTGATGGGTTTTGCACTTGTTAGTGCACTTTGTGTATGTCCCTAGATAGTGATAGGTCTTTATTAGTTGTAGGCATGATTATATAATGTTTTGGTAGTTACCGGGTAGCATTTGGGTAATTTACGCATCAAATTGTACCTTTTCGAAGCATAGGATGCAGCGTCTATAAATAGGACCCTTGTGTTCTTCATTTCTAACCTTTGCTCATTTTTGCTATTTAACGACGAAGTGCTTCCCGATTGTGATCTGATTTGTGTGTGTTTATTTGTCTATATTTCTAACATCTCTATCACGTCTAACAACTAACTGGATCTTTGATTCCGCCTATGATCCGGATACACGGGTAGTATCATCAAGTTTTCTTGTTAATCGAGAAATCCATATCCTACAACTGGTATCAGAGCCATGGCTCAATACTATGCATGTTGTTAGCATCGGATAACATCAGATCTGGATTTGTAGAGCAATTATTCAAGTTTTTGATAAAAAGTCAAGTTTATGATAATATTGGGTTTTTGGGTGGATTTTCTTAGTTTGGATTAAAGTTTCAAATCTTATTGTTGTTTTAGTTTTCAAATCATATTTAGAAAGTGTTTGAATCAATTGATTGTGAAAAACAACGTTACATTTTTCCAGATCTGAGATGTTGTGAAGAAACCTAGGAGTTTGTGTTCTCTGTGATTTTTGATAATTTTGGATTATAATTTGTATTTTTGGAGTGTTTTGGGCATTAGAATTGTGTTCGAGATCAAATCCTGCACATAACCTGATAATCAGATCACCTAAACCTTCATTTTCACCAAAATTCATCAAAATCAGCCAAAACTATGAACTTGCAGACTCATACGCCCGAAAGCTCTCCTACGCCGGTACTGTTTTAGGCGTAGGACACTCCTACATATGTAACTCCAGTTGTAGGAACTCATACGCCTGGATTAAGAGTCTCATACATATGAAAGCGCTCATACGCCTGACAAAAGACTCATACATGTGGAAGGTGCTGTCGTACGTGTGAAAGGCTGAGTTAGTCAACTTTTAACCCATTTTGAGTCCGACTTTGTCCGAACTTCACCTACAGCTGTGACTTTGTCCGAACTTCACCTATTGTTAACTAAATCAGTTATACATTGGCTTTTGGGAAAATTTTAGGTGTAAAATTTTCGAACTCTAAAATGTCCAAACCAAAATGCTGGTTCAACGATATCATCTGTGATGAAGACATGCAAATCCGTGGGCACTCAACGACAGATCAACATGACAAATCCATGGGCACTCGTTGCATCTGCGAATCAGTTGCAAAGCATCCCAAGAATCCATGGGCGCGAGAAGGATATAGGATGCAGTAACCAAGATCCGACAAAATACAGTTTTAGTCAAAGCATTGGTTGAACATACGGATAAAGAGTGTGTAAGGATTAGAAGAGTCCGGGGTAAAGAAGAATCCTAAGACACTGCTCAAATTTCAGAGGAACAAAGAGTGAAGGAGATGAGAGCTCAAGTGAGGAAAGTTAGGATTCTGGTTTAAGCACTATGACGTATTAAGACAGATCAGGTAAAGAAAATGAATTATCTGCTGATGAAAGAAGTTCTGAGCTTACCAGCAACACGTATGTAGAGTGTTCAACATCTAGAAATGATGATTCAGAGGAAGAAAGGATAGAAATTAGAGATGCTGACATTCCAATTCAGTAAACTATAGATCAGACTGAGTAGCATACCCAAGTAAGTACTAACACTTTTAAGATTGTTTGTGCCAAATGCTTAGAATATGAAGATAATTTAGAGTTAATTAAGGAACACAACACTAGTCTGGTGTCTGTTTTGAGGTCATGCACTGATGCTAATGCAACACTGAAAACGAATGAAAAGGAATTTAAACAAACGGTTCAGTTGCTAAAGAAAGATGTTAGTGAGTTTAAAAGAAGAGTTTTAAACAAACAAGTTGCTATAAATAATTATATCACTAATTTGCAACAAACCAAGAAAGCATTAGCAACAACTCAGTGTGACTATGAAACCATCAAGAAAAAGCTTGAAAGTTATTCGAACTCAAAATATGTGTTAGATCATATTATTGAGAGTCAGATAACTGAGAAAATAGGGAATGGTTTGGGTTACAATGTAGTTCCTCCTCCTATGCGTGACAATTATTCAAAATCACCAGATGAGACAGATCTCACAAACATTGTTGTCACAACACCACTTGTTGCTGACCCATCTGAGATCAAGGAAACTGTATCATAAAAGATGAGAATTATGTGTTGATTGAAATTGATTGTGAAGATTGTAATGAGGAATATGAGAGACCGGTTTTAGGATTAACACCAGTTATTCCACTTGTAAATCACATTGAATGTGATCCTGAACCCAAAGTCAAAAAGTAGAATGGTAAACAGAAATAAGTAAAACCACAAGATGCTCCTCTAAAAGCTCATTAGAATCAGCAGAACCAACAGAGTCAAGCTAAGAAAATCAATTAGGTTCCAAAGAAAAAGTCTGGAAAGAACAAGATAGTTCCCAAGACTAAAGAAGTCAAGTTTGTCAAATCTAGGGGTATGGATCAGGTGCAATATTTTGAAAATCATTCGAATCTTGCTTACTTCAAACAAAAAGATCAACAATTTAATGCACCTATATCTCATGACCATGAAGTATCCTCTAGTACCACTAGATTTGGAAGCTCTAGCCCAAGATAATCTTAGTATACCTCTGGTTATTCACAGTATGAACTTCAATAATACTATGAAGAGTGGAGGTCATGCTTTGAATGCAACGAGGTAAGACACATTAGATCTCATTGTCCCTATCAGAGAAGATGAAGGTTAGCACTAATGAACCCCTTAGAGACAATAACAAAAATCATTTTGGCTCTCCAAACTGAAATTTTTATGATAATTATTATCAGAATGTGAGACCAAACCCCTTTTAAAGAAAACAAAGAGTTGTTGAAATCCACAGCTAAAAACTGAGAAGGTTGTAAAACATAAGGTCTCATAGCCTAAGACAAACCCTAAGGCTAATCCAAAGGCTAGTCCAAAATCACAACCTAAGACCAAACCTAAACCTACAAAACCAAAAGTTTTCAAAGAAACAGTAGGTTTGGAGACCAAAATTAGTATATTCATATAAGGGTTCAACATCAAGCGATCCTACTCCAACCCCTCATGATAGGTGCATGGATCTACTAATGATTCATGACCTAGGCCGACGAAAGACTATCAAGGCCCGGGTCCCCCTCCAGAACTAATCTTTGAATGATTGTGTAGGGTTTTCAAGGAGAAACTATCAGCGGTCTCTAGATTGTTGACAGTGGAGTATCTTAGCACAAAGTATGTAACATATTGCTTCGGTAAATTGATTAGAATATCTTTGGAGGATATGTAACCTTAGCTAATCAAAGGAGGGAGTTTGGTGTGAAGAAAAGAAGAAGAAAAGAAAGAGAAAATGTCTGATGAGATTAAATTTAGGACCCGGTGTTTGACTTAACAATGGGTGTCAGTACAGAATATGAGTGGACTGGGTGATTGCTGTAGAATGGTTCCTTCATTATCTAGAGGGTTACTGACCCAAGATCTATGGTACCCTAATGGCGATAAGCTGGATCGCGTTGAACTTGGTGATTTTGTCAACGGTGGTTACAAACTTGAATCTGAATCCGCAACGGGTGGATATTAGTTCATTGGAGGTCATCACATGTTAGCAACCTGCGAAGTCGAATCAGGTAGTTGCGTTGAGCTACTATTTCCAGGTTCTTCTACAGTAGGCGGGAATACTAAAGAAGAAGAGGTGTTTACGGAAGTGTCTCAGGAACACCATGCATCTTCATCAGATGATAATGATTTTGTAGATTGTAATGAGTGTTTTCAGAATAGCCAGCTGATACGTCTAATTCTTCCAATCCTACAGGGTTTTTCAATCCTACAAGTGGTACTATGGGTAATTCTACAAGTGGTACTATGGTAAATTATGATGCTGGTCTAGGGTTCCGATTTTGCAAAAAAAAATATTGCACTTCAAGTTCCATCAATTCAGGCCAATTTTCACCACTTTTCATATTTAGGTGAAAATGGGAGATTTTTAGCATTAAATCGATCCACGCATCATTTTGGTGCGTAATTTCACTATTGTGCAACTTCCAGACTCATTAACGGGTTTGCGAACGATATGATGCATGTGCTTTTCATTAAGAGAAGTAACGACGGTAATGGGATAAATGAGATGATGATGACGATAATGCTGGTGTAGATGATAGCCACTGGTGGGGTAAAGATTCATGATGATGGCGACGGTGGTGGTATAGGCGATGGCCACTGGTAGTAGTCAAAGGTATTACACGACAACCATATGTGGTCCATGGTAGTTGCCCGATGACGGTGGTGTAGATGATGGCCAACGTTGTAAAAACTTTATTAAGTTATTTAAAAAATAATCTAAGGGTTTATATCAATCTTTGCTTTATAAGGTTTTGGATTTTTATTTATGAGAAAGTATAGCATACATATATACCTTAACACGGGAAGTGTAGGAAGCCACCACAGGTTGACACGTGTAAACCCTAGTTAACTCTAACTAACTCAATCCTGGTTGATTAAAAGGGTATTATAGACTTTTCCCTAATTTCTTGTCAAAAAAGCTTATCATTATCATCATCATCATCAGATCAAAATCACCAACATGCACCTCTAGATGCATTCACGATCGATTAACTTATTTCGATTCATGGTCGATTCAATTGAACCAAAACATGTAACGAAAACAACAACAAAAAGATAGCAGAATTTTATAATTCAATTAAGATATGAGACGTGTAATCTTACAAATAGTTCATCTGTTTCGCTGAAGATACCAGCACCTCCAGATGCAAAACTTACTCCAGTAACCGTCGCATTGGTATGAAAAAGAAGAAGACACATAACGTCCTCTGTTTTTTTTTCAGTGTTCAGTAATGGTGTGATGAAGAAGAAGAAGAGACATAGCGTGCGTTTATAGTGAATCATGTGTTTTCAACGTGCGTTTATGTAAATGAGTATCCGGTGGCATTGTTTCTGTAAGTGTGTTTAAGAATTATACAAGTGCGTCTATCAATGTCCGGATAAAATCCAAGCATGATCGTGCTTATTTACAAGCATGGTTGTGATCAAGAACGACCATGGTTATGCTTGGGTGTGGCATGGTGTGGCATGATCGTGCTTATTCATAAGTATGGTTGTGCTTATTCATAAGCATGGTTGTGCTTATTTACAAGCATGGTTGTGCTTAGGAATGAGCATGGTTATGTTTATATACATGCTTTTAAAGGTGCGTTCTAATTTTTTAAAAGGTGCGTTTAATAAGTATGATTTACAACAATGCGCGTTTGTTTCAAAAGGAAGTGTTCAAAGGTGCGTTTAATATTGGTGTGCGTGCGTTTAAATTTTTGTAAGTTATTTAAAAGCTCATGTTTTCATCAACTTCGTCTTCTTCGTCAACAACATATTTTTAACCTATTTTTTTTTATGTTTAATCATACTTATTGAAACAAAATCAAAAGTATTTGATAACTATTATGAGCGTTTATTCATAATTGTATGTTTCTCATATGATTAATCGTCCCAGTGTAAATCTTTTTTTTTTTTTTTTTCTAATTTCTTTGTGTTCGTTCATTGTAATCAAATGATTTTTGTTATTTTGATTGTATAATCATTCTAAATGTTTAATTGAACTGAAACGGTGAAAATTCAGGATTCGAATTAGGTCTGTTGTTTCGATTTGAATTTTTTAAGGTTTTTTCCTAATTTACCCCTGGTTAGATACTTTTGACCATGATTAGGGTTGTTAGTTACCATCATGATACCGCCTATAATCTAAGGGCTGGGAATGCTTCCTACGCTTCTTACGTTACGGTTCATATGTACGTTAGCCTTACCCTTTATGGTTTTGTTGTTTACATTGGTGTACATGTCCTTTTTGGATTAGTAATTTGATTAATTGTTTCTTCTAATTGGCGTACCAGTTTACATTGGTGTACTTGTTCTTTAAGTTTTGTTGATTACATTGGTGTAAGATTATAATTTATTCTTTGACTCTTGCACAGGTTGTGATGTTCTTTTGCATTGTAACCTTGACTTCTGTTTACATTGGTGTATTTGTTTGTTTGTCTTCGTCATACTGGATATTTTTTTGTTTTATAAAAATGATGTGTTTTGGCTACATATGATAGTTTCAATGAACTCGATACAAAAGACTTCATTTTTAAACATTTAGTTGAACAATTTAATGAAGATTAAAATAGGTGAACTGATAAACACATGAAAGAGAGGTAAGATTGTCGCAGATAGATATGACAAATATTAGCTAAAATTACAAAATTAACCTTTTGAAGAAAGAGAATGTTGGGTTAGGTGTCAACATGAAATCTCTGTTGCAAAACAAGGCCGAGTTGACCGATTACTTCCTAAGTACTCGCTCCACGGTAGGTTGCTGAGTGTAGCCGAGTTGGCCGATTACTCCGAGTACTTCTCGCATAGGCCGACTTGACCCCCGAGTATTCCTCCGACTAGTCCGAGAACTCGCTCCAAAGGAGGTCGCCGAGTACAAGGCCAAACCGAGTTTTGCAACACTGCATGAAATTGGATCTTAGGAGTTCTTTAGTTCTTTAAACTCATGTGAGATCTTGTATTAACCCAACCCTATATACACACACATATATTAAACCATTTCTTTCATTCCCCTTTACAACACGAAATCCTTGGAAAACGATGTTTTTAAAGCAACCATACCGGATTGCTTAGAAGAAAACAAGACCGACGAACTGAAACAACGCTCTAAAAAGATGCCTCGCGCTCGACTTGATGTCAATTTCAACGGTCGTACTCAAGTTTTGACGTCGATTTTAAGAGGATATAAAACCTTGCAGTCTTCATCAGAAGAATAATTGGAACCCTAGAATCGCCTTTGTCTTCCAACAAACAACAGAAATTGTTAAAAATCACCGAAACAAAATTTAGAATTTCGATAGGTCTTTATTGTTGCTCTTGACAAATTGCCTTCCCATTCTCCATTTCTATCTTCATCTCACTCGTGAACACTTATTTTCTTAAATTTTCTTTTTCTTATATACTCACAACATTTACTCTCTACTATATAATTAAGACATGAAAAGCAAATGAAGAATGAGATGTATAAGATATTTTGGCCTTTTTCTTAATATTCTAGAGATAGAGAGTAAGATAAAAAAAGGATGTGTGGCTGCAATAGGTTGTGGTGGTGGCTGTTAGAAGGTAGCATTGTGTTCTGAATGACGGTGGTTAGATGGTTGTATGATTTTAACTTATTGACTTATTGGTTTTTTTAAAAACCAATAAGTTGTTTGCCTTTGTCAAAAGTCCTTTTTGTTATGAGTTAAAAAACTGTTTTTCAAAAGCCACATAAAGCTGGCTTTCGAAATTGCTTTTGGCTTTTAAAATATCAAATTATCAAACTACCCACATTTTTGTTTACTTTAAATAAATGAGCTAACACAAACACTTTTTAAAAAATAACTTATTGTTTTTCCTACCACAAAAGTTAATCCAAACCTTTTTTCAAAAAGTACTTTCAAAAAAGTTATAAACTAATAAACAATTTTCAAAAAACACTTTTGGAGTTAAATAAACAATCCCAAACACCTACAACCCACCATTAATGAAATATAACATTTTATTATCTATATATCTACTATCTACTATAATATATAAATAAAAGCAATTGTGGGACACTTGGCACAATATGAGGGCTTCTCATTTTGTTTTCCCGCTCATTTTCACAACACTTCCTTCACAAGCTACCTTCATAATTATCCTCACAAAACCTAACCATAAGTGCCTTCCTACTTATCCTCACAAAATCTAACCATAAAATTCTCACAAACCCTAACCATAAAATCTAGTGTAATACGAAATTAGGGATGAGTATGCACAAATATTGCTGCATTGCTCCTCATACTCAATGATTTCTCTTCTCTCTCCATTCATCGTGATATCCTTTTCAATCGGTAAGTTTGTCATAAACACGTTTAAACCCATTGACTCGCATATCGTTTTCAAATGATTTTTGTTTCTTACAAAATCGATTGAATCTTTTAGGAAAATTAGGGTGCTTTTCGTATTGACGAAAGACCTTGATTGTGAATGGGAGTATATTAAAAATCATTTTAACTTCTTTAAACCACATATATATCTAGCATTTCAGAGAAAACTATATTAAAAATCATTCTAACTTCTGTAAACATCTATGTAACTAATAATCGATAGAAAACGTTATGGAAATCATTTTAACTTCTTTAAAATATATGTTAATAAAAACGAATATGTCATTTTTCAATTAACACTTTAGAATATTATATTCATTTCATTTAATAATTATATATGTTATCAGTTATAATGTTGGGAATCTCATGTAACACACGGGAATCTAACATATATATATATATATATATATATATATATATATATATATATATTTCAAAGGGCTAAATCCGACATGACACTTATATAGCCATTCTCTTCCTTGAGAGTCATGTAGGATGCCATGTGGCATTGAGTGATTTTAGGAAAAAAAATTAATTTAAAAACAAAATAAGATTTTTCTTTCTCATGTTTCCTCCCATAATTTTTAAACGATAATATCTTTCGCATATGATATTTTTTAAAGAAAAAAATTACACCAAATTAACGAGCGTTTTATTATCTTTTCAACGAGTACCATAGTGCTATATAAAAACGGAGAAAAAACGACTATTTTTTGTGAGGTTTTGTTCATACATGAAAAAACACAAAGTGTTCAGGTTATTCATTAATCATATATAGGCAAGTTATTAATTATGTTCAAACCAGTAAATATTATTCATTAATCATATATAGGCAAGTTATTAATTATGTTCAAACCAGTAAATATGAATTATATTTACAACAATTGTTAGCATTGGAGTTGTACCTTATTTCGGCTAGGTTTTAATATTAGAGTTATACATTGTTTAAGGTTAGGTGTTAATATTGGAGATACATTATTAATTGTTTTACGTTAGGTGCTACCCGAAGCTTTCCTGCATGTAACTGTAAAACGCATCACTCTATTTCATATGTAAAATTGATACGTCATATTAGATTTCGCAACCCCGGACGCTCCCGGGAAATAATCTACTATTCTATATATTATGTAAGTACGTAATTTTATTAATTATTACAAAGGCATAACTTGGTATATTTTTATTTTTTGGATTTAAAATAACATATCAATGATTATCAGGGTCTTATAAAATTTTGTTATGGCTGAAACTTCATGCTTTCTCTAGTTCTTCAACAATAATGAGCATATCTGGGTGGTGTGCCCTCTCTTCCATTAAGCAAAAATATGCTATTTTTGAGCATTTTCTAAATAATACCACTGATATTTAATTCAGGGACATTTGATTCCTTAGATCAGGATGGATTATATCATGCAGTATTTTGTTTTTACAATGATCTTTGGCTAATCGAACTAGAAAGCTATCGGCCGTAGGCCGTGTGTGATGTATCTCTACCACACAAAGAACAAGAAAGTTACCGTTAAAAAAAATGATGAATTGAATTCGATCTTTCATTTAATTGTTTTTCTTTCTTTTATTTGTTATTCTCTTAGCTTACTATACTGTGTGATGGTACTATAATGAACATGCTGATATCAATTGAATTTTCGCCGCGTCTTTACCTCAACGTGTGGTTGAAAATCACTAGTTTAAATAATAAACAATCCTAAAAAATTAAAAATTCAATGTTTGTAATAAAAAAATGCACTGTACACACATTTGTTTAAATAAACAACTGTTATATATTAATTATGAAGTAAAACTTAATTAAAATACTCTTCGGTTTTATTTTTAATAGAGTTGGTTTTTCTATCTAAAAAGGGGTAGCGCGCAACTTGTAGCCCATTTACCCGCCACCAACTTGTAAAACTTGTTGGTTTTAATAAAAGCTATTATTATGTAAAAAAAACACTCTTTTAAATAAAACTATGCGAAACAAAGTTACAATAATAAAAACAAGAGAACGTCTTACAAAATTTGGCCGTGGCTGAAACTTCAATGCTAGCTCCAATGCTTTCTCCAATTCTTCAACAACAATGACCGTATCTGGGCGGTGTGCCCTATCTTCCATTAAGCAAGAATATGCTATTTTTGATAATTTTCTTACTGATACCACTGATATATGATTTGGGGACATTTGATTCCTTAGATCAGGATGGATTATATCATGCAGTGTTTTGTTTTTATAATGATCTTTGGCCAATCGATCTAGAAAGCTATTAGCATCGTTCTTGATATATGCTCTCCTCCCGCATAATATTTCAAACAAAACCACGCCGAATGCGTAGATGTCCGACTTGTAGGTCACACCTTTGTTCTTTACAATTTCTGGGTCCAAATACCCTATTGTGCCAATAGGGTCAGAAAGGAACACCTGATCGATTCGGTTAAGCGGTTGTTTGATGGATGCTTTAAAACCGGATAACTTGGCTTGCCAATTCTCATCTAATAAAATTGTGGCGCTGTTGACGTTGAGATGTATAACACTGTAACCGCGTCCCATGTTATTATGGCGGAAGTGAAACGCGTGTTCGTCGTCGTCAGTATGGAGGTAACTCAAAGCTCGAGCCACACCCACACATATCTTTAGTCTTTGCGTCCATGTGAGGTTGGGGTTGTTTAGATGTTCCTGGAGACTTCCATTTTTGGACTCATACCTGGTTATGATGATCTTCTCATCTTTTTCATCACAAAATCCAACTATAGAGACTATATTCGTATGCTTGAGATCAGAAAGCATTGAAATTTCAGTCCAGAACTCAATAGATCCTTCCCCAAGCTTACGATCTAACCTCAGCGCAGCAATCATGATCAACTCCCCAGACAGCTGGAGTTGTCCTTTGTATATTGGTCCAAATCCACCACGTCCGATAATGTTATCATTGTGAAAGTTGTTGGTGGCTTTTAGTACGTCTTCAAGTGGGATTTGTAAGTGAGCAATCTTGGCGATTGTTGATGCCATGTTTCTGTTTATTAAGTAAAAAAAGAAAGTGTAAAATCATTATGTTACAAATGAATGAGAAGGTAACTTATATTAAAAATTGAGAAACCACACCATATGTAAAGTTATTCACTCGCGGAGCTTGAACAAATACTTAGGGGGTCCGAAAGTCACGGGAACCAATTGGGGGACTCAATAAGTATACAATTTTTGAACGGAATGCCTGTTAATTTACACACACAAAAAAAAAAAACACAAGAGGGGCACCCCTGGCCTCTTATATCCTCCGCCCCATGAAGTTATTTGTGGTATTTTATATTTATAAAAATACATTACTGAAACTAATGACGTTTTCTCTTAGATTTGAGACGTATTAGTAATCCCCAGTTTTGGTCAACTTGATGTTGGGATTAATTGTTTATTTACCGGAACATGAGTCATGTGTATTAGTTGGTGTGCATTAAATAAGCTAGTGTCTTCATGGGTTCACGTGGATGTTACATGAACTTGAACGCTGTGTTCCAGAGTTTCATTTAAGGGGGGGAGAGAAAGGATTGGGAAGGAAGTGGGAAAAAAACGTGTTCCAGAGTTTTTTGTAGGAGGGAAAGGGAGGGAATGAGAGGGATAATACAGAGGTTTTTAGAGTGATTTTCAATCTTTCCGATTTGGAAGGAATTGGAGAGAAAGGAAGAGAAGAGAGATATTTTCTCTTCCCCCTTAAGTAAATCTCTAGAACACAGCGGAAGTCTTAAAGCGTGTATTTGTGGTTTCAATAGTTTTAGTTTATTTCAGACTAGCTTTTATCCCGGGAGTGTCCCGGGTTGAAATATCTAATATAACATAATAAAATATCTAATATGACAACATAATTAATGATTTGCCAATACATGATTAATGAATAATAATAATAATAATAATATTATTTATTTTAAACAAATTTCTCCCATAAATTATCATATTCAAATATAAAAAAAAGGCATCTCTGCCTATGAAGTTATGTTTATCGTTTGTGATTTATTAGTAGAGTAAAATATATTTGAAAACAAAACCCCACAAAAATAGTTGGTTTTTTTCTCCGTTTTTATATAGCACTATGGTACTCATTGGAAAGATAATAAAACGCTCGTTAATTTGGTGTAATTTTTTTCTTTAAAAAATCCCGTATACAAAAGATATTAACGTTTAAAAGTTATGGGAAGAAACATTAGAGAGAAAATTTAATTTTGTTTTTAAATTCTTATCTTTTCCTAAAATATTATAATATATATAGATTTATTAAAAAAACTCAAAAATTAAAAAGTCATACATGATGCCACGTGGCATATTCAAGGAGGGGTTGAGACCTCCATTGAATGCCACATCATCAAAGTTCAATTCTTTTATTATAGATTTAATTAATTGAGTGGACTTGGTAGAGCTTTGACTAGATGTGATGGAAGTGTATGTCGAGGAGAGTGGTACACGTTGGGTAAAGAAGTGGTTATGCCTTGTACATGATCCTTAGGAGAATACTCCTAGCCGAGGCTAGTCTTCCTGAAGGCACTAAATTTTTATGTATATTTTATATATATAAATAAATATTTGGAACCACAAAAAAAAAAAAAAAAAAAAAAAAAAAAAAAATCTTTAATTTCTTTAGGAAAAACTATATAATCGCCATTTACGTTTATATCATTTTTTAGTGTTTCTCCTTTAACTTTAAAATTAACGAGAATCATCCTTTATGTTTTAAAACCTTGCACCGTCTGTCCGTTGACATTAAGCCAGTTAAATTTTTTAGTTACGTTTAGTCACATAAGGGTAGTTTAGTCATTTTACCAACCTATAAATACATCAAAAAACAAAATATACATATATATATATATATGTGTGTGTGTGTGTGTGTGTGTCAGTAGGGGTGTTCACGGTCCGGTTTTCGCGGTTTTTGAGTCAAACCGTGAACCAAACCGTTAGTAACGGTTTTTTACCTTTCTAAACCAAAACCAAACCGTAGAGTTCTTAAACCGAACCAAACCAAACCATTATTAACGGTTTGGTTCCGGTTTAATTTTACGGTTTGGATATGTTAAGCCTTATTTGCCGAAAATTATAAACTAGAATAAAAAAAAAACAGAATTTGTCCAATTCATGTTTAACAACTAGTTAGCCTAATGCTTAAAGTAAGTTGTTTCAAATTCCATAGAGAAAAAATTCCACATATCACATGGTTATTTGGTTGACTGTAGTATTTTGAACATGCAAAATGGGTTGAGCCCAATTATATTTTACATCAATTTATACACATTAAAACATTAAACAATTTGATTTTATTTATGTATATAGGATTTGGTTCAAATGAGAACCTTTCCCCAAATTGAGAACTGAGAGAACCATTCTGGGCCACACATTTCTCTAAGGCAAAAAAAAAAAATTTTTTTTTTTTTTTTTTTTTTTTTTTTGCAAAAATCGCTGCTTTATATGTAAGAAATTTTTTTTTTATTTTTTTTTGAATTTTTTTTTTAGTATACACATGTGTATAATTGCATTATACACATATGTATAATGCAATATACACATATGTATAACTGAAATATACACATATGTATAGCTGAAAAATGCTATATACACATATGTATAATTGCTATATACACATATGTATAATTGACATATACACATATGTATAAATGAAAAAAAAAATTCAAAAAAAAATAAAAATTTTTTTTTTCCTTGCATAAAAATGTGCGATTAAAGCAAAAAAAAAAAAAAAAAAAAAAAAAAAAAAAAATTTTTGCCTTTATATGAAATGTGTGGCCCAGAATGGTTCTCTCAGTTCTCAAATAGGGGTTGGTTCTCTTAGGATCCCTAATATAATTATGTATACTATTAATATTTAAAAATAAATAAATAATGAATAAAATCATACGGTCCGGTTTGGTTTTTTACGGTTGGTTTTTGTTATAAACCGTAAACCAAACCGTTGGCTACGGTTTCAAAATATTGAAACCAACCGACCGGAAGATTAATAAAAAAACCAACCATGAAACCGAACCGATGAACGGTTTGGACGGTTTCACGGTTTGAAACCAATCCATGAACACCCCTATGTGTGTGTGTGTCTTTCTCGATGCACCACCATAAAACATTACCATCTCTAGAAACCGCACACCACCACAACCAAAAATCATCACCACAACAACCTATGCCAACAACCATCACCAAACCACCTCACAAATCTGATGTGGCCATGCCAATTTGATGGACATGACAAATGAAGATTTGGGGCACTCTTTCACACTACCCTCACTTAACCAAAAACCTCTAATTTTTCAAACAGTTGTAGCGGATCTTTTTCTCCCCCTCTCTACGATTCACACACGAACCCTTCTTTTTTTTTTTGTTCAATTTCTCTTTTACACATCCACACAATAAACCCTACCTGCAACTTAAGACAATAAACAACACACTTTCCTTCTACCCTTTTCTCTTACGTACACAATGAAGGTTAATGATCAGGCTGGTGGTGTATTATAGTCTAGTTTAGTGACGGTGGTTAGGGTCAGGTTGACGGTGGTGGTGGAGTCAAGATTTTTTTTTTTGTGACGATAGCTAGGGTTCAGGTGGGAAGGTGGGTTTTAAGGCGCTACAGGTGCGTTTTTTGGCGGCTGGAAGTGGTGGTGGTGACCAGTTGTTATGGAGAAGAGAGAGGGGGGGGGGGGGGGGGAGGGGGATGGAAAAGAAAAAGACAGATAGATAGAGGCTGTGAGAGAGAGGGGAATAATCAAATTTATTAATTTTCTAAAATACTTTTTCAAATAATAAGGTAAAAAGACAATTATGCCCTCATGTGTAAAGCACATGATCTGATTTAACGAAAAAAATGGATGCATGTTAGTGGAAAGGATGTGATTTATAAGATTTTATAACATAAAGGACGATTTTCGTCAATTTTAAAGGTAAATGGCAACCACTAAAAACAATGTAAACATAAAGGACAATTTCTGTAATTTTTCCATTTGTTTATTTATTAATCAACTTTATATTTAATGGATAAAAAAATCTACACACTTTTAAAAAGGCATATAAATACTGAATAATACTTTGAAATATTTATTTAAATTTTTTAATAAAGTTAACACTTTTTTATAAGACGAATAAAACTTTTTAATTGTTGATCTGAATGTCGGTACTACACCGTTACCATAACTTTGATTTTGACGTCACTTTGAACCATAGTTTTCATTTTACCATTATATTATAAATATTATACTACTTTACCTCATTTATTTTTTGTTAAAAAACTAAATACATAACTTTATTTCAATATACGTTTTACTAAAATTGAGTTGTATTTAAATTTGACACCGTGCATAAGTGTGATGGTGTAAAGTTGAAAATAGTTGACCATTTGTCATTTCAATAGAAGTTTTTTTTAATATACCATACAAAAACAACTAAATCTAATATGTTTTTTTAAGTGTTAAAATGAAACAATTTCCATAGTTCAAGATATGAGGACCTAGAGATTACAGTTGTCGGTAATTATAACAATTGCTAATAGAATGTAATTGATGTACACTATGGAATGTAAAAACTGTTTTTGACCTTCTTGTTTAAATCTTCTAGTTCTGTTACTGTATATATATTAGTTTATTGCTATAACGTTAATTTCCATTTAAAATAAATTAGTTTACATAATTCGTTAGGGCCTAAGGGCCTTTTTTTCTGACTCGTACAAGGCACTTGAATCCTCAGGAACGACTCTGGGAAGAACTATTATTTTATGGGCTTTTTATGCATTCCTATATTATTGTGAAAGGCTATATGTAATAGTTATGTTGTGGGCGTGAGATAAATCCTCTAGGAGTTTTATTGTGCCATGTAAGGTTTGGTACAATAATGGCGCCCTCTTTAACACTAATGATGTGGTGTTTAGCGTCCCTTTTATAGAAAACAATATTGGTTGAAAAATAGTGAACCTATAAAATCAGGCTTTAACACTCGCAAATAGATTGGGGGATGGGGTCTTTGACGACCCTTTTGACGAAGGGGGCGGTGCTCAGGGCGTTTACCTCACACCGCCAGTCTTATGGAGTAAATAAAATAGAAGCTTTCCTTTTCTGTAATTACTTTTCTTTCTTAATATTTGAAAGTTATTTTCAAAATCTATTTACTTTTCTCTTTTGCAAATTCGTCCTCATTTCTGTTCGTGAGTTTTGAGTGTGAATTTGAGGCTTGATAACCAACATTTTATTTACCAGGACTAATGTCATGGGTTTGTGGTGTCTAAGAACATTCACATTCTATCCACCATCTTTCTGTTGTGAAATTTGAGTGTTAATAGACAATTTTTTAAAATGAGAGATAAAATTTGAATAGTTTGATTTTTAGGTAAATTACATGGTAGAAGATCCTGGAGGGGATGTGAATGCACTAAGAGGCCGATTAATTAAAGATCGGTTGAACATCGAACCTGTTAAGGAGTTGAACTGGAGCTGCAGCGAATCGCGTCTCTGAGCAGAAGCAGCGGCAACAGTGGGCGGGATCAGTTGCAGAGGTGGTGAGAGGAATTTATAATGATCGAGTTGCCTGTAAACGAGTGTTTTTAGGACAGACAATAGCTATGTGCTCTGTTAGAGAGTTGCGGGGAATTTATAACGAAATTACATAGAAAGGACAACATGATCGTTTTGTTTTATTAGTATTTATTTTCCTACGGATTGTGAATGGTAATTTAATGTCTTGGAATGTTATTGCAACGAAATTGCAAGGAAAGGGTAGAATACCTTGCTACATTTTTATAAATTTTATCTTAAGTTGGTTTTATGTGTTCTTATATTTATATATTTTTATTCATTGTTAAATTATTTATAATATCATATGATTATTAAAATGGTTGTGTTAGGCTACACGACGCGGTGGCGTTGAAATGGGCCGTGGAACCCTGTCACGCCAGCCCACCACACCGTGGCCAATTTGGAGCAAGGCGTGGGTTAGGTTAGGGGTGAATTTCCACCGGCGTTGGGCAAATGAAGGTGCAAACATGGAGCATGATCATTGGTAGTCAAAACTAGCCGTTTTCAAATGACTAATTTACTTATTTTTTTAAAATCTTACACGCGCACACACACACATACATACATACATACATACATACATACATACATACATACATACATACATACATACATACATACATACATACATATAAACGTAATATAACCTATTCAACTATACCTATCGTCATCTTCGTCATCATGTTATATCGACCTAAGGCTTCTAACATCTTCATTTGATGAAGAAGTGCAATAACTTATATCATTGGTTATGTAAGTCGTTAAATTTATCACCGACAACAACGAGAACGAGAGTTCACACCCCAAAAGGAGGAAATACATAATACGTGATAAAGTCACAGTAAATAAGTTGTTGGTAAGTGATTATTTTGCACCTAAACCAACATATAATGATTTAAGATTTAGACGGCGATTTTCGTATGAGCCAATCTTTATTTCTTAATATTGTAAATTATTTAGAATCTAGTTTGAATTTTTCCAACAATAAACTGATGCGTGGGGTAGTTTGAGATTTAGCCCATTGTAAAAAGTCATAGTCGCCATGAGACAGTTGGCTTATGGCACTAGTTCCAACATAATAGATGATTATTCAAAAATGACGGAACAAGTGGCAAGGGATAGTCTTCATTATTTTTGTGAATATATTATTACACTATACGTAAAAATTTTTTTTGAGAAACCCTACATTTGGTGACATGGAAAAAATTTTGAATGCTCATGGCAATTACCATGGTTTCCCCGTGATGATCGGTAGTCTAGATTGTATGAAATGGGAGTGGGAATTATGTCTAACTGCATGACACGGCCATCACACTAGTGGGTGTCATAGAAAACCGGTTATGATGCATGAAGCGGTGTAGGACTAAAGGCCAATTTATTGTAAGTGTGGTGGAGTACAGCACGGATATTATCTAACGGATGGAATTTACCGTGAATATGCCACGTTTGTAAAATCATTTAAAACCAAAACCACGTTGGATGATAAGAGAACACTTTAAATGAGCTCAAATGGCGGCAAGAAAAGATGTCTTTAAGCATACCGTGTAGGACTATGGAAAAATATAGGGTAAGAAACGTGATGTACACGTGCCTTGTTTTACACAACATAATTTTGGAGGATGAAAGAAAAAGAATTTGCGAATACGAGGAGGAAATGCCACCGGATTATGTACACATAAGTGATGAAGCGAGAGATTTAAACATACAAGATATTTTTAATAAATACACGCACAACTTTGAGCAAATTTGGTTGAACATATCTGGCATATTACTCAAGACAACGATAATGACAATGATGATGAGGAAAATTGGAAAGATGTTTCAAAAGAACTAGCGACAGTAAGTTATTATTATTTGTTTCAAAACATGTTTTTACTTATGAAATGTTTCTTTAATAAAAAAACCGTTATTGACTTTTTAGAGTATAATGTTCTTATATCCTTTTTTTTAACAAAAACCTTTAAAAGTAATATTTTTTAACAGGGTTACAATGATGAGTTTTATTTATATTTTAATAAGGGAGGTATGACTAGAGGCGTAAAAAACCGGAAAAAAAACTAGACCGGTTTGGAAAAAAAAAACGGTTTCGGTTTCTCCCCGCCCCAAACCGCTGGGTTGTGTACTGGTTGCCTATCCCCAAAAAGTAAAAACCCATTTTTTATTTAAAAAAAACCCATTGAATATAAAACGGTTTTTTGGGAAAACTGGGTTTGAAGCCCGTCCCAAACCGATATGTACAGTTCAGATCAGTGGTTCTTGATGTGATGTTGAAATCATCACATTTGTGTGGTTTAATTTGTGGTTTTTGTTATTATTTGTGTGTAGTTTAACCCGGAGTATGAGCTTTAGCGTGGAAAAAGGAAATGACGATTTAGGTGCTAAAACGATGTTTTTACGAGTTGAATATGCGAAAATACGAGCCGGAACGAGAACATGCGCGAGGAACGATCAAAAATGGAAAAGAAATTTAAGTTCCTGCACAAACCTCGGCCACGGACCACGGGAGGAACCACCACCTCCCCCGCGCCATGCGGCGACAATATAAACAGAAAACTATTATTTTAATACCCGCGCTACGCGAAGAGGTTTTTTTACCTCTCCCGCGACCCGCGGCGGCTCCCTATTCGTGGAAAATTAGTCTGGCTTTGACTTTACAGCAAAAACTTCCATCTTCTTCACCAACTCGAGTTCTATATGAAGAAAACATTCTGAGACGATTCAAGACATTCAATCTTACGATTTTAATCAGTTTCTCACACCAAATCATTTGAAAATCATAAATATGGAGGCTAGGAACTTGAAGGAAGCTTTGGTTTGCATCATTTCCATGCGTGACTAGAGTTCCACCTTCACCTCCGGGTGAAAATTTTGTAAGTTCTAGATTGTAATAATCATTTGGCTATGTATTTTGACAGTAATCTGCGATGACGTAATTGTTATGTTAATTGTCTTGATATTGGGTTGGTCTCACTGCAGGTTTAGATATGTCTATGAGTTTAAACTCATGAGATGAATTCTGTCGTTTACGCCTTAGCATAATATAGCGGATTTAGTGCACGTGAATGATAACGCATACTCTAGGCCTAGATGCTAAGTGTTGGTGCCTAAGTCGCGGTTCTTTGTCCTCGCGTGTCTAACAGTGAATATCATATACTTGTCATTTTATTGTTGCAACCCTATGTTCTTGCATTTCCAGATCTGGAGGTGATTGTTTTTATCATTGAAATTCTCGTTGGAATCAGATTTAGTATTCTTGTTATTGCAAACTGTTACCAATATTGATATGGGTTGTTTGTGGCTTATATTGATACCAAACCAATCAAATTATTAAAAAGGAAAAAGATCCAAATAGGTTAATCGTGACATATAGATTTTCGTGACATAAACTTCATAAGTTCTAGACTAAGCTAACCCCAATTCCTTGGAGACGACCTTACTTACCCTTGCTAGTCTTGTGTACTTAAGTTCTTATTAATTGTTTTTGACGCGACCCGCGACAGTCCCATCAGTTCTTCAAACCAGTTTGAAACTCGAACTTTTTTTTATCGAAAGAAATGTATGAGTAAAAACCAAATAAAAACCGGTTTTTTTCTCGCATAAAAAATCGTTCTTGATAAAAAAAAGCGGACCGGTTTGTAAATCGTAGACCTCTAGGTATGACTAGGAGCACAGGGTGGTACATTAGCCTCTTCTATATTGTTATTACTAGGTTATCTCTCGGGATAGACAAATCTAATATGAAGTGACAAAATGTGTGTACTATAAAAAGAATAAACCGTTTTTTCAAACAAATTTTCTTTTATAAAAGATCAACACTCGATAACTTATAAAACTTTCTTCTAGTATCAAATGATATGTCATAATGATGATGATCAACCAATCTGATGTGTAAAGTGAGCATATGTTAAATAATGACATATCTTTTCAGTCTTTATTATTGATACACAATCAATCACCTTGGGTGACACCAAATAAAACAATCAACAGGTAAACAGTGAAGATCCATTTTGAATAAGTATATTTTCATGTTTCTCGAGTATTTTTTTTCTTCACATACATAATTTAAGTATATATCCCCACAAAGAAGTTAATTTTTTATCGTTTTTTATAGCAGTATGGTACTCGTTCGAAAGATAATAAATCACTCGTTAATTTGGTGTTATATTTTTTAAAAAAAATGTCGTACAAAAAAGTTATTAATGTTTAAAAATCGTGGAGAAAAATGCATGTGCCATGCACATGAGAGAGGGAAAAATAATCTGATTATATCCCGAAAACTTTACAGGATAGATGAATCTAATATGAAGTGATAAAATAGGTGTTATGATGTAACATAGAAATTAATGTGCTATAATATAAGAAAACAACAATTTATATCATGTGAATAAGTATGAAATGTATATTAAAAAGAAGATGTATGTTTGAATGAGGAGCAGAGCTAGAAACAACCATTGCAGGGTGTGAGACGCGATAGTCTTGAAGGTGTGACTTTTTTTTAAAGGAGTCGTTTTAACCTATTATGCCATGCACATGAGAGAGGGAATAATAATCTGATTATATCCCGAAAACTTTACAGGATAGATGAATCTAATATGAAGTGATAAAATATGTGTTATGATGTAACATAGAAATTAATGTGCTATAATATAAGAAAACAACAATTTTAATCATGTGAATAAGAATGAAATGTATATTAAAAAGAAGATATATGTTTGAATGAGGAGCAGAGCTAGAAACAACCATTGCAGGGTGTAAGAGGCGATGGTCTTAAAGGTGTGACTTTTTTTTAAAGGAGTCGTTTTAACCTATTCTGCTCTTGATGAAAATGGAATTAGGCAGCTCCAAAAGTACTGTGGGGGACCAAAAATACACCCGACAGTAGACCAATTAGGCAGCTCTAGCACAAATAACAGCTGTCACATCGCATGCACACCGTGCGCGTAGGAGACAATAAGTACAACTCCTATGCTCCTTAACCAATCAACCCGCATGAGGCCACCTCACTAACGGCCTCCACTATAGACCAGCAACGGAGGAGACATAGTACCACTATGAAAGAGAATCAACCAATCAGGGACAGGCGCACCTGTCATTATCACACCCTCAAATTTCACATGCGGGGTTTTACCGCGAGGCGCGTGACACACCAGGATCCAAGTCAACGGTCACAATAAACAAACATTATATGAAAAGATACGTAGACACAAAACATAATACTTAATATCTCAAAACCATAGCGGAAGCTTAATTCAGTTACAAAATCCCAAAATAGTTCAAATGATTATTCAAAGGCATGAAACTAAAGCCCTAGACGCCATGCAGACCCGTGCGCCTAGTCCATGTGATGCTACCTTAGTGAACTAAGAAAAACATGCCAAAAGTTGTCAACATATAATGCTGGTGAGTTCACAGGTTTTCATAAAGTGTTACCAAATCCAATCCTGTCAATACTATGTAAAACGTATGCTAGCTAGGCGTAAATGTTTGCTACTACTACGATTGGAAAACCATTACTGGACACGTTTAGGAAGTTTAGCACATGTTTAAGCCGCCCAAATAACGTTTAGCAAGTTTAGCATAGTTCGAGACAATATGCACCCGCCCGGCTCCCAGCCGAGAGTGGGGCAGGTCACACCCAATAGATCTATCTACATTTCCCCCGTTGTGCATCCCTGTACATTCATGGTTTCTCCCGGGACTTCCAAAGATCACATAGTAACCCAAAAACAACCCATAGTATGACATAAGTTTCAAATCAATAGTTTAGCGCATGTTTTTCCCCCGAAAGCAAAAACAGTAAAAGTGGGGCTGTGAAACTCACCTTAGGATGCATTTAATTGAAAATAGTTTAATCACAAGCTACGATAGTCCCAAATAGCGGCGACCTATCATAAGATGTACATAAGTACCCGGACTAATAACCTGTAGGTTAACTAGTCCCTGAATGTCCAAACCATAACCAAGTACGTTTTGAAAACATGTTGGACTGTAAATCTGACCACACAGACAAGACCCGACATCCCATCGATGACCCGACATCCCACGTGTTAGTCAAGAACGAGAAATCATGCAATTAAAAGCAAACATTCACCTTACACGCATACTAGTTTACCAAATCTATCATATAGTTCATATATCGCATATACGATCCCGAACGCGTGTTACCAGGTTATTAGACATGCCACAGGGTTCCTAACATGTTCCTAGATGTCAAATGTTAGGACCGGCGAATGCGTAATCCGACAATCACGGGGTTTATACCAGAGGTGCGGAATCCCTCTAGTATGTTCTAATAACAGATACGATATTGAAACAATGATAAACGAGTAGTTACAACACACAAATGGGTCAAAAATTAACTTTTATATCATTAAAACAGCGCGCAGGTGTACAATGATCAAACCAAGCAATCTCAGACCAGGGGAGGGTGTTTGGAGAGTGTGTGTGGCAAAAACTGAGCTCTAGGGTTGAGAATAGGCCTATTTATACCTCCCGGGTACGACCAGACCTTATCAGGCGATTGGGCTAAATAGTAACAGGCGATTGGGCCTATAGAAACCCATAATCGTGTGCTACAGTGATGTAGCATGAGAGCTAATCGCCTGTTAACACTGTGTAATCGCCTACAGCCTTTCTCACACCCCGAAACGCGTATAAACGTCTCCAAACACCCCGAAATACGTCCAAACATCCAATATACTAGCCTAGGGACATCATGTACTAACAGACTCCCCCTTGGACCAGGCTAGTATACGTACAGACATAGCCAAAAGACAACGTTTATAACAAAAGCAAACAACATTACAGACTCAATAAACAGAAAACAAATACAGCTAAACAAAATAACTAGCAGCATCTTCAGTCTTCATCTTCAACTTGACGTTGTCCTGATCCTTGTGATTCTCGACCAATCGCATCCTGCATGAACTTTATTGGCGTAGCAGAACCGGATTACTCTTTGAAATTTCATAGCTTGATCGGCTTCAAGTGGTAAATGCATGATCGGATGCAGGTACAACGTTTCCATGTCCTTCTCTGAGCAGTTGATCAACCACATCGGATCCCAAATCCTTATTTTCCTGCACGGGTTCGGACTGTTTCTCAAGACAATCACTGCTTCTGTAGTTGTTGCATCATAATGCCAGTAGTACAGCTTAGAAGAAAAGTCTTGCTCAACCGGAACGATAGGAATTCTTGAGACACACTTCGGCGGCTTGATCTTGTGTTCCCAGATAGGCTTCAAGGTGAACTGATGAATCTTGTCTGTCTGATATGATCTGGGATACTGAGGTGTGAAATCTTTCCATCCCTCTGTGCTTTCTCGCTTCAGCTTTGTGTAGAAGCCCTGAAGAGGAGGAGCCTTCTCTTTGTACAAAGGATAATCGAGACGAACTAAATCACGAATATACCAGAATGGTAGGCTCAGAATGTCTTTGTATTCCCGAAAGTATAAAACACCTTCTTGCCATTTCACCCCGAGCATCCTCATGTGACTCACGTACGCCCAACTAATCACATTGCCAGACATCTTCGATAATCTCTTCTTGAAGATGGATGCTCGCTCGACTGGTTTTCTTTTCTCTTCGGGCTTGAACCATTGGGGATATCGCTCTCTGATCTTGTCATGTCGTGTCGTGTCTTTACTTCATCAGGAACTTCAGTAGAGTCGGATTTCAGTTTCTCTTCGGCCTCACGTACCATCTCTTCATCGATGTTTGGAATACCAGCGCCCGAGTCATTCACAACATACTCAGGAGTCGGCACGCTAGTTCCATCTTCGAGATTCACCTCTTTATTCTCTGGATGCATCTCAGGTGGTATATTTTGACTTGCACTGGAAGATTCTCCAGATGCAGAGCCGTATACCTTAGCCATATCGTCTGATGTCATCTCAGGAGGTATCTCTCCTTCTTCCAGATCATATTCAGGCATGGCAGGTGGAGGGAGCAAGTTGCCTTCATTATCGTATGCAAAATAACAGTTCAGAGGCTCCACGTATTCAACTTGAACTATGGCTTTCTTGCTCATTTTATCCCGTAGTTCTTGAATCTTGCTCTTCACAGGTGCAGGCTCCCCCTGAGCAGAAGAACCTGCTTCAGGATCATTGCCTTTGCGATCATGACTCTTCTTCGTACGTCTTGACGCAGAACCCCCGATGATCCGCCACCACCTGTGGCTCCAGGATCACCACCATCACCACCATCATTATCATCAGACTCATCATCGTCATCCTCATCATCGTCGTCTTCTTCACTATCTTCATCATCATCACCACCAGCAGTACTAGCTCCAGCTTCCGAACCACCTGTGAGTCTAGGTTGAGTTCCAGCTAACTCGTTTAACCTAGTCCTCAGCCTTGAGTTTTGCTTCTTGTATTTGGTGATTCGTCGCTCGTTGTTCACATTAGCGAGCTGGAGATCATTGTACTTTTCTTCAACACCTGTAAGTCTTGCCAGAGCACTTTGGTTAGACTGAATCAGTTGCTGGTGTGATTCCATGAGCTGCCTGCTCGACTCTAAGATCTGCTGGTTAGATAGAGTGAGAGCGTCGACAGTAGCTTTCAATTCTGTGTTTGTAGTAATAGTCTCGCCAATCAGTTCTAACATCACCGTTTCATTCTCTTCTATTGTGGCGTTCTTGCTTCTTAGCTCAGCTATTTCGCGCGCTTGTGCAGCAACTAAAGCAGTAAGTTCGCTGACATGGCGTTGAAGTTGTTCGTTCGTTGCTGGAGCCGAAGAAGAGGATTGGCTTGAAGGTTTAGCAGTTGACGATCTTGCTGCTTCCCTCAACTTCCGGATTCGATCACCAACCGGATTGGAGACAATCTGTGAACTTGTCGCTTCAACGGTAACTGAGACTTGCTCAGTGAAGATTACCGAGGAAGGCATTGACATTGTCACACCTGCAGGCATAGCTGCACTAACTGATAGAAGAACTGAAGATGTTGCTGCTGCTGTTGTTTCTGTTGCTGCTGTTGTTGCTGATGTGACAGGAGAAGCAGAAATACCAAAAGTATCTGGGAGATTCAAGGTCACACGCGTTTCCCTCGATCTTTTAGACGTCTTCTCAGTTGCAGTTGTTTTCTCTGCCATTCTCTTTTGTCCCCTACCAACTTTTGTTGATTTGGACTTCTGTCTTTTCTGAGGAAGAGGCGTGCTAAGTTCAGCATCGATATCTGTGACAAGATCACCACTATCCAGAGTGAATGTGGGGTCTTTTGCAAGATCTCTCGCCTCAGCTGCGCGAGCTCTATCCTCTTCTAAAGTGAGTACATCAGGTGAATCATCTTCAGTATCTTCCGAGTCGTCATCATCATCATCATCAACATCTGTTATATTAACTGGGCCTTCATCAATCTTAGCTTTACCTCTGCCTGAACTGGAGGGTGCATCAGCATCCAGAGACGTAGGATCAAACATATCATCATCATGTCTCAGTTCAGCATCTGCCGTATTGCCCGGTGTATTGGCTCCCAACTCAACAGTAGGTCTTCCAATGTTATCACCATCTTTGAATACTTGTCTGTGAATCTGAATATCATCTTCTGAATCACTGTCGTCATGCCTCCACCTGTAACCTGGAGGTGCCTCATAATCCTCTCTAACTAGAAGCCCATACAATCGACGACTTGGAGGATATTCTGACTTCTGCTTGTTCTTGTATTGCAGCATTCTCTTCAATTCAACTTCATCTATTTTCTTGATCTCAATCAGCTCTTCAACCCTTTTCACCATGTTTGGAATCTGATTATCAAGGATCATCTGCAGAAAACGAGGATAGACAATGAAAGATTTCTTTGCCATTTTCTGCAGAATCACTTCCTTCAGATGATGCATGATCATTCCAGAGAAGTTGAACGGCTTGTTCAACATCAACGCAACAATCGCTGATGCTAAAGTGTCTCGGATCGCATCGAAGGTTCCTTTGCGAGGACCGATACACTTCAACACAACGTGCGTTAAATACTTCAACTCTGGAGGGAGATTTCCCTTCTGCAACATCTTCTGCGCTCGAACATCATCAGCATACTTTATCCTCAGAAATCCACCACGTATCAGAATAGAATCGAACACGATCGGATCATCTTTATCATCTTCAAACTTAAGAATCTCGCGAACCAAGTCTTCTGTGATAATGACTTCCTTTCTTTGAACAGTACTTCTGATAGTAGCTGGCTTCGTGCTGACGTCCACACTAGCATTCTGGTAGAACTCTTGAAGGATGTTCTTGTACGCCGCATACTCTGTGGATATAACATACTTTATCTTTGAGCGCTTCAAAAATTCGATCACGCCTTCAAACTGCTTGCATTCCGCCTTCTTTATGGGTCCAAGAAAGGCCAGACAGTTATGCTTGGAAGACCTACCGTACTGCATGATTCTTGATGGTATAGAACAAGTTTCAAGATCAAAGAAAACATAGGCAAGAGTTCGTTTAAGATCGGATTGAGAGGGAAACGAGTACACTGTCTTCTTGTTTTGAAATAATGAGAAGAAAATGTCTAAGTCTCCCTTTTATACCTGATCCTAATCGCTAGCTACAGTTGAACGATTGGGGTGTAATCGCTTGGCCTATCACACGAGTGAGACACTAATAGTCTATACCAGCAAACGATTAGGACCCTTAATCGTCTAAAGGTGTAATCGTGTTGAAAGTAACACAAGGTCCTAATCGTTTGTAACTCACACACGGATATGCCTTAATTGCTTATAAACAGTACACGAGTGGTGATAATCGCCTAAGGCTATAGGCGATTAGGACACAAGTTGCATATGGTTTTCCCACAAATTACGAAATTGCCCCTGCAGCACCAAATTTCACATTTTTGACCCGTTAAGGTTCAAAACATGCGTTTTTCAACCCATTTTAACACACGACTCAGATGATGACTCAGATACTTGAAACCTTTTCATTTTCCACCCTTGTACTTGATAGAAAGTACGGTTTTGACCCGGCAAAAACACAAGTTTCCAATTAGTTATCTTTTATTTTTCGGCGTTTTATTCTTGAAGAAGTAAGATTACAATGGATTAGGTTTCCATCATCGGCAATCAATAATAGCTAATCTACTAAAATTTAAATAGAAAATAAGCGAGAACACGAAAACCACTAACTGTACGCTATCATATTTTTGCGAGTTTCAGTAGTTAGGGAATCATATCAGTGTACGGACTATACTAGAACCCTTATACTATCAGTTTTTGATTCAAATTACCAATAAGCATCCTACAACAACTGTCAGTATTGTTGTCCACCTAAACTCAAAATCAAGTTTTATCGCTAGGCACTTTAGATACGTTAAGGTTATATTAAGACTGATTAAAGGTGTCCCCGCACACGCGACATATTCCCTCTTCAAGGCATGCACAAAGCTTCCTCGTAACCGGTGAATAAGCTGTTGTCATCCGTATTTACAAGGAATGGACTCAGTGGTGATCAGGTCTGCAAGAACGCTACAGCAGAGAGACCAGTGAGATCCAGACCAGGGTTCAAGTCAAATATCGTATATTTTTGATTTTTCACGGTACGATGCTTTAGGTATATGATTGATTTGATACCTTAGAGCGATTCTCTTTGAGAATAGGGTTTTGGCATTCACGATCTTTTTGCTCTTACAGGATTCCCAGACGTCTCCTTATCAGAATTTATTCTATTTTTTTTTGTTTTTCTTTTCTTTTTTGGGAATGGCAAAGAGGTGTCTCAGTTGTAGGCTGCGAACCCAACGTACGTCACTTATACCACCCCATTTTATTCTGAGAGACGTCTAGTTCACCCCGGATGTACCAACCTCTTAAAGACCAGAAACCTCGGATTTTGGCATTCTATCAACAAGATTTAGGCTTTTAGACCATATGCCAACGCGACGTTAATCCACACAATTCTCAGTTGATTTAGGTTTATATCACCCTGCCGAGCTTGGAAATGATTTCGAGCCTACCAACACATCATTGTAGAGGCTACTTATCAGGTCCAATATTTTTAAGATGATAAAGGTCCAGACAGTCCGACTGATTGGTTAATATCATCTTCCATATTTTCACCAAAGAAACTCATTTTTGCATTTTTCAATTTTTTCAATTTTTTTGATTTTTGGATTTTCTCATTTTTTTTTTATTTTTGCATTTTCTGATGTTTTTGTATTTTTCTGAATTTTCTCCCCCTAAAAATCTAAAAATTTGCAAAAAGACAATATTTTTGGATTTTTCTGTTTTTGAGGAAAAATATTTACAAAAACGATTACCGATGAGGATCTAATCCTGCTTTTCGTTAACGCCATTTAAGATTAACAGATACTCAAAACGAGGTCCGTCAAAAGCTTTGGTGAATAAATCGGCACGTTGGTAATCCGTGTGGATTTTAACCATATCGATAAGTTTCTTTTCATAGCAATCGCGTATGAAATGATACTTAACCAAGATATGCTTCGCCTTGGAATGTTTAACTGATTCTTTAGCGAGAGCTATAGCGGACTCATTATCACAGTGAATGGGAGTATTTAGAAATTTCAAACCATAGTCATCATCACTACAGGCGACGAGGTCAAACTTATCGTCATTAGGGTACCATAGACCTTTGGTCGGACAACCCTTTAGATAACGTAAGATCCTCTTCTTAGCAACCAGGTGGGACTGTTTCGGCCTTGACTGGTATCTGGATAGTAGACATGTCGCGAACATAATGTCAGGTCTTGACGCTGTGAGGTACATGAGTGAGCCAATCATCGCTCGATAAAGAAAAGGATCAACGGCTTGTCCTTTCTCGTCAGGTCCAATCCCGTGACTGGGCTGAATTGGGGTGCCTACAGGAGTAGAGTCTTCCATCTGGAACTGGCTCAAGATGTCAGCAATGTATTTGGTCTGGTGGATGAAGATCCCCGACTCTTGTTGTTCTACTTGTAGACCTAAGAAGAATTGCATCTCCCCCATCGAGTTCATCTCAAACTTTTCCTGCATTAGCTTTTCGAAATCCCTGCACATAGCATCATTAGTAGACCCAAAAATAATATCATCGACATAAACCTGTACCAGAAGATGGTCACCACCCTTTTCCTTGGTGAATAAGGTGCAATCCACAAGTCCACGTTTGAACCCGTTAGATATAAGATAGTTGCTGAGCATTTGATACCATTCACGCGGTGCTTGATGGAGTCCGTACAACGCTTTGTTCAACTTGTAAACTTTGTCACGATGAAGCGGATCCTCAAAACCCGGTGGCTGAGCAACATACACCTCTTCCTTCACGATACCATACAGAAAAGCACTTTTCACGTCCATTTGATACACCTTAAACCGTTTGTACGAAGCGTAAGCTAAGAACATTCGGATAGCTTCAAGGCGCGCAACTAGAGCGTATACTTCGTTGTAATCTATTCCTTCGATTTGACGGAAGCCGAGAACAACTAATCGAGCCTTGTTTCTTATAATTACCCCGCGGTCATCCCGTTTACACTTGTAGACCCACTTTGTTCCAATCTTCTTTGCGCCTGGAGGTAAGTCAACTAAGTCCCACACTCCTAGCTTTTGGAACTGCTGAAGCTCTGTCTGCATTGTGTCAATCCATGGTTCTTCTCTCAAAGCCTCTTGGACGGTTCGTGGTTCCATCTGAGAAACATATAGAGCAAAAGACCAATCGTTCTGATGACCTGCTTTTCTGATCTCCGAGTAAAGAGCTAGGGTTGTTGAATTGTCACTTGGACTGGCATTTCTGAGCTGACTACGTGTCATCAATCTACCAGCCGGATCACCAATCACATTCTGCAGTGGATGAGTGTCGTGAATCCGAGATTCCGGATGTTCCGGCACTGGATCATCCGAACGCAGATTGAGATTTTCAAGTCCCTGAGAGATATTTGTTTCAGCGGCACTTGAACTAGAGGGAGCAGCGGGTTGCAAATTAAAACCGGAGAAATCAATCTGTAGACCAATTCCAGGAGCTGCTGAAGAAGAAGGACCAGCTTGATCATTCCTAGTAGGAGAAACTGGGGCTGTATTGGCAGATTCACCATTTCCAGTCAGATCTTCAGTAAGAGTTTCCCGAGATTATGTATATTCCTCATCTGAAGAAGATTCCATAACCTCTGACGCTTCCTGAAAGAATTCCTCAACTTCAACTGCTGCGGCTTTATCAGGGGAACCCATGGATGTAGAGGCATCAGATGCGGCAGGCGCAGGTGCATTAACCACGATCGGACGCATTAGCGGTGAACTAGCTGCGTTTTCACACTCGTAATACATTTGCGCTACAACATCATCTACCACATTATCCAGGTTAAAAGAATCGAACAAACTCTTATAGTCGAACAACCAATCGGGTCCAACACCGGACGCATTGACAGTGTAACGCTGAACATCGACATTAAGCCAATCCTCAACGTTATTGATTCTTTTGTTGTATACCCTCTTGTTAGGAGTACTGTATCCAACAAAGAAACCTTCCTCTGCCTTCGCACCAAACTTCCCATCGGGATGTAACATTGTGCATGGAGCTCCGAAAGGTTCCAGAAACTCTAAGTTCGGCTTCCTCCAGTTTAGAAGTTCGTAAGAAGTCTTGCCGAACCTCTTAACCGTAAGAACCCTATTCAGAGTATAACACGCGCAGTAAACTGCCTCGTTCCAAAACATGACAGGCAAGTTTGAATCTGCGAGCATTGTCCTGGCTGCCTCAATAAGAGTTCGGTTCTTTCTTTCTGCAACCCCGTTTTGCTGAGGAGTGTATGGCGCTGTGAATTCGTGATGAATACCCTTTTCTGCACATAGTGACTCCATAGCATTGTTCTTGAATTCTGTTCCATTGTCGCTTCGAATCCTGCGGATTTTCAGTCCATAGATATTCTCTAGTTTGGTGAACAGATCTTTCAAAAACTCAAAAGTCTCACTTTTATGTTGCATGCATACAACCCAAGAGAACCTTGAATAGTCATCAGTGACAACCAAACAGTATAAATCTCCATTCTTGCTTTTGCGATTGACTGGGCCGAACAGATCCATGTGCAACCGCTCGAGAGGCATACTGACTGAGTTGACCTTCTTAGGTTTGTGAGATTTCTTCTTCTGCTTCCCTTTCTTACATGACACACAGATGTCATTTAGATGAAAATTCTTGATTGAGACACCTTCCACGAGCTGATTCTGAACCAGATGATTCATCTTCCGCAAGTTAATGTGCCCCGTTCGTCTGTGCCACATAATAGACTCCTTCTCTGTAGCTTTTGACAGAAAACAAGTGACCTCCCCCTTAGCTGTTACAGCTTGACTCATATCCAGAACATACAAGTTGTTAACTCTAGGAGCTGAGATCATAATCCATTGTTTCGGGATCTTAAAGCCAGGCTTCAGAATGAAGCAAGCATTGTCATCAAAGAACACTGTGTATTTCTTGTCACAGATCTGTGAGACACTCAGCAAGTTGTGGTCTATCTGTTTCACAAAGCTTATCTTTTCAAAGCTTACAATACCATTCCCCATACTGCCTTCTTTCGTGGTGTATCCCCCTTTGTTACCAGCAAAAGCAACATACCCCCCGTTGATATTCTTGATGTCAAATAGCAGGGATAAGTCGCATGTCATGTGCCCAGAAGCTCCACTATCAACAATCCAGAGGCTGCTGATAAGGCCCTGTGGAACTCCCTGCACAGCATTCAAAGTTTAGTGGTTAAGGGGGACCCAAGCCTTGAGGGTCTTGGGTCTACCATCTACATCCAAAGTCGGAAAGTCAACCCATTTTCCGTAAGGAGTTGGTGTTGCTTCCGATGGTCAGGCAGTTTCAGCACTAGCAGATGATTCTCCGTTCTTAGTCGGTGACTTGGGTCTCCAAAACTGTTCCGGTCTCTTTGGCTTGGGATTCTTCTTTGCCTTGGGGCTAGAAGGTCCAGCCTCAGATTCCTTTGGTGGGACAGGTTTTGGATCCACTTCAGACTTAACTGCACGTGGAGCAGTGTTAGGGTTACCCTGAGGTTTAGCTGCAGCCTTTGCTTGTGGCTTAGGCGCTGCTTGTACCTTTGTGGGAACTGGGCTCCCCCTAGACTGCGGACCCCTGCCATCAACTGGCTTTTGGTTCATAGCAATCTTGTTTCGGTTGTCATAAACTATCTGCTTACCTTGTTGCTTCTCAGAAGGCTTAGGAGAAACAGGTGGTTTAGAGTTGCTAGAACTTGGAGCATCATTTGCCTCGATCCTCTTGCGTCTCAATTCGGGGCAAGCAGCAACTAAATGCCCATGAACCCCGCACTTGTGACAGGATCTATACTCCTCAAACGGTGGAGCATTTGCATCCTTACTCCTTTTGTTAGATTTCGTGGCAAATGAGTTTTTGTGTTTTAAATCCTTCAAACATTCTTTTTGCCAGTCTGTTTTAGGATAATTATCATACTCATTGCCTGAAGATCTGACAAATTGAGTAACGTGCTTCTTAGGAGATCTCTCCTGAGCTTGATTCTTAGGGTTCAAAGTGTTCTTCTTTTGATTTTTATTCTTGTTTTTCTTAGACTGATTACCCTGACCCTGTTTCCCGTGTCCCCATTTTTCTTTTTCAATAGTAATGGTGGATTCTTGCCAGATTTAACCAACAAGACCAGGTGCCAGATGCTTATAAGGAAGTTCCTCATCAGCATAGATTTTATCAGATCCTTTTAGTTGATAGAACACTTTGATCGTTTTACCAACAGAAGCTTGCACTTTCGGTTCAGGATCACACATGATGTGATTTTGGATAGGAATATCCGTATTCTTAACCGGTGCATACCTCTCTGGTTCATCAAGCTCATCATCAGAACAGTCTGTCTCGCAAACACAAGCATCATAAGCAATCTCACCAGCTTTGGCAGCAACAGCAGTGGGAGCAGCCTTAGTGACTTCAGCAGGTTTAGCTGCTTCTATAACTTTGGGCGCAGGAGGAGCAGCCTTAGTGACTTTGGCAGGTTTAGCTGCTTCAATCACTTTGGGCGCTTCTGCAGCTTTAGTTGCCTCTGCTGCCAAGTCCACAAATTCTTCCTTCGGTAAAATATCATAGTGATGATTTTCGAATCTCACCGGAGGAGGACACTGAGCATATTTGGGACTGGTGGAGTTACTATCCTTTTCTGAGTGTTCAATGATATGATCAAGAACATACTTGCAGTTCAGGTAACTTTCAAGTTTCTTCTTGATCTTCTCATAGTCACAGTTAACAATGGCTAAATGTTTCTTAGTGTCTTCTAACTCATTAATGTAATTATTGATAGCAATTTGCTTGTTAGCTAGAGTTTTAGACAATTCAGAAACATCCTTTTTATAGTTTTAAACAGTACTAAGAAAACTTTTCTCCTTTTGTTTTAAGGAATCATTTGACCTTTGCAACGGACCTACATCTGCTTTTAAATTCAGATTCTCATCAGTCAATTCTTTGATTCTGAATTTAAGCTGATCACACTCAGTAGAGTCTTTCTTAAGAGTATCAATGGTGATTTTGAGGGCCTTCTCATTAGCTTTCAAAACATCATTGCTCTGTTGGCATTGACTTAAGTCAGCTTTCAAGTTCAGATTTTCGTCTGTTAAGACATCAATTCTGTACTTAAGCTTGCCACATTCAACACAATCAGGTTTAGGATTGGAAGAAGAACATACTTTATCAGACGACTCTGTAATAGCCATCAACGCATAATGAGTAGCCGTCTTCACTGATCCGAAGAATTCAGCAAGGTTGTTCTTTGTACAATCAGCATCCACAAGAATCGACCTTTTGCTAATCAAGGCGTCTGCTTCAGCTAACAAATCCTCCAAATCCATCTCCATGTCAGAATCACAGTCGGAGTCACAGTCAGAAGCTTCAACTTCAGAAATAACTACTTCAGACTGACTCGGACACTCTTCAACTTCTTCTTGAGCATCAGACATTATTTGGGCAAAACATGATGCACCACCCTGCGGAGCTTGTTCACCAGTGATGAGGTGATTCCAGTTAAAACCTTCATCTTCTTGAATTACCAGTGCTTGATTGTTGTTTGCATGAGGCCTCTGGTTCTGGTTGTTTACTGGGACAAGAGCTTGTTCAGCATTTTGGTTAGGTTGTGTCTGAGCTGGTTTCCTCTGATTCTGATTGCTTCTATTATTGTTGAAGGGATTCTGATTTCCCTGTTGCCTTGGTCGGTCACATTCTCTGGCAAAGTGTCCTCTGTTGCCACAGTTGTAACAGGTGACCTTTGTTTTATCAAACCCAAACTTAGTGTTGTTGTTGATCAGCACATCTCTCCTTCCAGTTCTATCCATGTAATCCTTAGCCCGTCTCACCACACTAGCGAAGTGCCACTGAATGTCTATCAAATCCATATCGTCTTTGTCGATCTGAGAATAATCTTCTTGAGTAAGATAAGGATTCCCGATCTGCCCTGCAACTAATCCACTATGGGAAGAGCTTGCTTCAACGCTGCCATCGCCTTCTTCTCATAATTATACTTCTTTCTCTGATCTTCAGTCATATCTTCCAATGAGATCGGAGTAGTAGAATTCTCAACCAATGGCCTTGTGTACCCATTCTCTATAGCTGACCATACTAGACCATTGATACCCTCAACATGTGTCTGAAATCTGCCCTTCCATCCATGGTAGTCTGACATGTACTGCAGTTTCGGTGCCCTGTTAGAACTACCCGTCTCTAAGTCACTCATGAGAACGGAAGACAGATGGTTTGTCTGAGAGTTTGCAGCAGCTGCGAGTGCCCAAGGATTCGCATTCATTGCCTGCTGTTGAGCAGCTAGCGCCCACGGATTGATTCCAGCAACATTCGCTTGCATTTGCGATTGTTGCATCCGTTGCGCGTTTCGTTCTGCTGAGAACTGCCAAGGGTTCGTGGGTACATTAGATTGATTGTTCATTTGTTGGTTATACTGAGGTCTCGGTTGACTCAGATGTCCCCAAGGGTTCGCCATATGTTAAAGTTTGATAATAGTTCGCTACTTAGTCAAATTTTACGTTCCAGAACCTTGTAGGCGATTATGGTCACAATTGCTAGTTAGTGTAGGCGATTGGAGGTTTTTAACACGTGATTAGGGCTAATTGCTAGTGAACAGTGACGCGATTAGGGGTTTTGGGGCGATTGGGGTATACCACGTGATTGGGCCTAATCGCTAGTATAGTAGCACACGATTATGGACCCAATCGTGTACAAGAACCAGAAGTAACAAGCGAGTATGGCTAATCGTGTATACTGTAGCACACGATTATGAGCTAATCGCCAGTTAAACCTAATCGCTCAAAATTTGCATGTGATTAGGTCTGCGTAATCGCCTGATCTGATCTGTAGCCACACTTTTGCTCAAAAATCACCTATTTTGCCTCAAAATCTTATCTAAAACATTGTGTTTTGATCCCAAATGATTAGACAAGTTACCAAAACAGTTTTAGAACAAAACCAGATCAAAAACACACGTTTTTAACCGTAAACACACACTAAGATTTTGAAAAATATGGGTTTTTGATAAAAACTCAAAGTTTCGAGGTTCAAACAGGTTTTTGATCAAAAATCTCAACTTTTACACCAAAAACAACCTGTTTTCACTCGTTTTTGTTATTAAAACACCCGTGATAAGAGCCTCGGCTCAGATACCACTTGTTAGGACCGGCGAACGCGTAATCTGACAATCACGGGGTTTATACCAGAGGTGCGGAATCCCTCTAGTATGTTCTAATAACAGATACGATATTGAAACAATGATAATCGAGTAGTTACAACACACAAACGGGTCAAAAGATTAACTTTTATATCGTTAAAACAGAGCGCAGGTGTACAATGATCAAACCAAGCAATCTCAGACCAGGGGAGGGTGTTTGGAGAGTGTGTGTGGCAAAAACTGAGCTCTAGGGTTGAGAATAGGCCTATTTATACCTCCCGGGTACGACCAGACCTTATCAGGCGATTGGGCTGAATAGTAACAGGCGATTGGGCCTAATCGCCTGTTAGAAGCCCATAATCGTGTGCTACAGTGATGTAGCATGAGAGCTAATCGCTTGTTAACACTGTGTAATCGCCTACAGCCTTTCTCACACCACGAAACGCGTATAAACGTCTCCAAACACCCCGAAATACGTCCAAACATCCAATATACTAGCCTAGGGACATCATGTACTAACATCAAATCATGTTTCGGGATGTCAAAATACACTTACAACAGCAAAACACACGATTAGGAATCAAACATGCAATTAGGAAAGTCAACTAGCAAGTAGGATGGTCAACCAGACTAGTAGGAGGTGTAATCGCATGGTATTACACATGAGTAGGGCTACACGCCCCCTGCTATCAGGCGAGTAGACTCCCTACTCGCCCCCTGTAGTCCTGTGCCACTTTTTTGCGCGTTTAACCCTCCAAATCAGATCCAAAACATGTGGAAACACCCAATATCAAACCCAAATCATTTATCAACCTATTCCAAGCAAAAACCCCCCAATTTATCATTGTCCTAACAACCCTAATTGTGAGCATTTCCCAAAATAGCATATATTATGTAAACATCACATCAATACATGCAAAACTTACCCTAAACGGAAAATATCCAGATTTCATCACATAACAACGTTGTCCAACATTATCCTACTGTTCTAGCATCATCCTAGAGCAAACCCTAACCTTATGCAATCATCAAAACACATCAAATCTCCTTAAATCTCCCTAAATCATTCAAACGGGTCAAAACGCATATTATCATCAAAACACAATCATAACCTTCCAAATTCATAGATAAGCATCCTAACAATTCATCCAGGTCAGAAACATATCAAACATACAAGAATCATCATGTTTTATAGATAAAAATCCTATAACATCACATAGAACAAGCATGAAGGTTTAGGTTTGTTTAGAAACTGTTTTTAATAGGTTTTTAAAGACACAAACACTTAGAAATCAGGTCTGGACCTTTGGGAGTAAAACAATAACATTACAAAGGTTTGGGATGAAGAACACACCTTGGATTTTGCTAAAGAATGGTGTTAGATCTTGTAAAGGTGATTTCTAGGACAAAAACGTGTTACAGAGGATAGATATGGTGTGGAATAGCTTTGGGGTGAGTTAGGGTTTCTAAAATAATGTTTTGCAACACAAGGGTGGTATTTATAGGCGTTTCTAGTCATCACATAAGTTACAGGAGAGTATGAGCTGCAACACGCGATTAGGAACCCCTAATCGCATGGAAGACAGACCAGTAGGGTTTTGTACAGGCGAGTAGGGCCTGTACTTGCCCCCTACTAGGCCTAATCGCCACCTGCAGTAACTTGTTGGTTTTTGGCGCGTTAAACACTATTTTAACACATATAAGCACGTGTTCACATACCGGCAAGTCACATAATGATTATAAACACATAATGCATGATTACTAACACGTTCACGTTCGTTCACCAATTCCCGGGACTCAAGACTCGTGTATGTGCATTAAATCCGGCGATTACACTAAACACCAATCCTTGTACACATGGTTACGGACCGACTCCCAATGATCCCTCGGATCATTGTAACGGCTCCCGATGATTCCCCGAACCATCAACACGACTCAACTGACCCAGTTAAGTATAACATATGCATGACTCGCTAAGGTAGACTTACTAGTTAACCACTGTTACTAACCTGAGTTTGCCGGGTGTCACAGTCATCTACAATCGTGTGCTACGTGTACACGCCCTAGGCAACCACCAATCACGATCCGACACACGCAGTGAGAAGAGGCGGTATCGTTTCCTCTTTATAATTACTTAATAATACTTTGTCTCTTATTAATTATGCTTGGGTGGAGGACGTGGAGGTACCCTCTAACTGGGCCTGGCCCATTAAGGTTAGAGATAGTGTTGGAGGACCTTGTGAGTCCTATTTAAAGAGATCTTACTATCCTTAAACGAGAGATTCAGCTAACACCTAAGAACACTAAGCTTACCACCACATTTTTGTATCCTATGAAGCAGAGTCTAACTCTAAGCAGGAAACCTATCGTCCTCGGTTGTCTTTCTCTTTTTAGGTCATCTACACTCACTCTCAATCACTCAGTCCCGGTCATATAGCAAAGGATTAACCCTGTAGCTACATCGGTTTAGCATCCGCAATTAGAGATTAGACCTATGTTTCTTCATTTTTGTCTTTTACTTTCTTAATGATTCAATTATCAAGGTTCGATTTCAGTTTTTAAAATTCGAGTTCAAGTTTTATATATGTTTACTTTTTAATATTTGTATACACATTATAATTTTGGTCTTTTGACATTTTTTAGTTTATTAGTTTTGCAACTCGCTAGCTCAGCATCAATGGGAACCACTGCTTAGTAGTTGCCAGTGAATCAGTGGACTGCGTCTTGCCACTACTCGGGCAGTTGCTTCGTTAACAATGAAGTGGTTCCTATTGATGTTGAGCGAATTACGATTTGCAAGTAAGCACGTAGATTGCAACTACTCATGGGTAAATTCAGCTAGAGACTAGATTGTTTCCACCAATCTCTTAATAAACAATAGTTTTGATTTACTTCTTAAATCCATTTAATGAAGACTAAATCTTGTGTATTACAAGTTTAAATTGGCAGTTTCGTTTTGGTTTCTCTTGGTGTGATTATAAAATGAATAAGATGGTTCATTTGGAGTATGTAGAAAACGAGTTTATACATGTACACTGAGAAATAATTGTAGTCAAGTTCTGAAATTTGAGAAGAATACTTTCTACTCCTTCAACAGTCTAAAATTTAATTCTTCTTTTTCCATAAGTGCTAAAACATCAATAACCCCAGTGCAACCTAGGGAGCATGAGCTTTCATTGAAAGTACACATTGCTTAGGTTGTTATAATTATAACTTGGGAGATAGACATGTTTTCTTAGGGGTGACTTGAAATATGTTTTATGTGACCCGTGTTAATTCTCAACTACAACCATCAACAATTTAGTTTGTTTATTATCGCACCCAAGGATGCTAACGAAGACACGGATGAAGTTTTTGTTGAAGGCACATGTTCGAGTAACTTTGTATTATATATAATTGTAATTTTGCATCTATTATTACTCGTTTTGTATATACCTATTATTACTCGTTTTGTATATACTATTGTACTAAATTATTTTCTACGAATGATAAAAGTGTCTTTATAATTATACTAGTGGGAAACCCGCGCGTTGCAGTGGGACTGTTAAAAAAACAAAAAATAGGCAAAAACATTGAATCACGCACACGCGTGGCGGCGAGTTCACTCATCAGATTCAAAAAAAAAAGTTAAAAATTATCATAGAAAAAGTTAAGTAAGTCGAAATCGTAACATAGCCACATAAAAAAGTAAATAAAAAACTAAAAACATACTTTCATGACTTATTCGCCTATGTTTAGATGACTTGTATATTATCACACATAATTCTTTTTTAAACGAAACTTACATTCAAATGTATATAAAAATAGAACTAATAAATAAACTTCGCTTTTCTCAATAACATAAGTTTCCATTTTCTTAAAATTTAAGAGGTACAAGTTCAATTGCTTATGGTACAACACCTATTGCATATAATAACTACTTTTTAAGGGCAATTTTGTCTTTAGAACACCATATTTAACACAATGAAGTCAAGAGTTAAGTGATGTTTATGAGAACTTATGACATTTAATTTTACAATTACTTTGAACACATTAAATATATAAATATAAAAAATAATTCATAATGCTACATGTTTTGTTATAATATTTTATATAGAATTATATACTTTATAAAAGTTAACGTTTTATAAACTTGATAATACTATAAGAAATCGAGAAATCAATAATGAAAGATGTGTTTTTAATCATGAGGTAACGCTTTGCATTTTGAAATTATTACGTTATATTCATACACGTAAACATGCCTAAGCTGATCTTAACTCTGCGTCATTGGATTCTATGACCAAATAAAAAGGTTTATGTTTATAATGAAGTTCAAACAAAGGTTTAATGTAATTACGTCAACTAATCATGATTAAATGAGATAAAAGTGAATTTTCTCCTACAAAAAGTATTTAACATATTATAATATGTGAAAATTTGATATCAAACTGTTATGATGATTTTAATACGTTATAATTTAGTTGAATGACTAATAATAAAAAAAGAACTCTCGTTTAATCATTTTCAATCATTTTTCCCCTAGGGTTTTAGGAATACAAAATTTTATATTGAAATTTGTATAGCACAAATGATTAAATAATACTTATCTATCAAACAACGAGAGTTTTTTTTATTATTAGTCATTCAACTAAATTATAACGTATTAAAATCATCATAACAATTTGATATCAAATTTTCACATATTATAATATGTCAAATACTTTTTGTAGGAGAAAATTCACTTTTATCTCATTTAATCATGATTAGTTGACGTAATTACATGAAACCTTTGTTTGAACTTCATTATAAACATAAACTTTTTTATTTGGTCATAGAATCCAATGACGCAGAGTTAAGATCAGCTTAGGCATGTTTACGTGTATGAATATAACGTAATAATTTCAAAATACAAAGCGTTACCTCATGATTAAAAACACATCTTTCATTATTGATTTCTCGATTTCTTATAGTATTATCAAGTTTATAAAACGTTAACTTTTATAAAGTATATAATTCTATATAAAATATTATAACAAAACATGTAGCATTATGAATTATTTTTTATATTTATATATTTAATGTGTTCAAAGTAATTGTAAAATTAAATGTCATAAGTTCTCATAAACATCACTTAACTCTTGACTTCATTGTGTTAAATATGGTGTTCTAAAGACAAAATTGCCCTTAAAAAGTAGTTATTATATGCAATAGGTGTTGTACCATAAGCAATTAAACTTGTACCTCTTAAATTTTAAGAAATCCTTGTAAAATGCTTTATAATATAAGTATAGATAAGTATAGATAATTGTATATTCTAGTATCTTAAAATTAGATAGTATAAAGTGAAGTATTTTGTTGAATGTTTTGGTATCAGTTGGTCAGACTTGACCGTTTACTTTCCATTCATATCACTTAGATATATTCATGATCCTTTTTGTATGCATTGAATTTTGTTTTTAAATTTATAAATTCTTTGTCACAAGGCGAATAATTTGCATGCCCCGGAGCCTAACAAGCCAAAAGAAGGTGGTCCTGGTGTGATTAGAAGACATGTAGACGAGGGAGCTTGGAGAAGGATGAGGGTGATTATTTAAGCGAGTGGTGATAATTTCAACCCATTTATCAATTAATGAGTGATTCAAGTTGTTCTCTCTATATATTTGGTTTGTTTTGACCCGTTATTTCAACCCATTGGCCACTCACTTTTGGCACCTTCAATTCTAATGTTAAGTAATGTCTTATATATTTTAGAAATAAAGTTGGTTATTATAACATTGATGAAGAAGAATCTACATCTGCATCTATGACTCGTATTATAAGAACATGTGTAGCGCATATTTTATCCAACGGATCTAGTCCCAGGCAGGGCCTGCCCTGAAAATTCAGGTTGTTAGTACATGATGTCCCTAGGCTAGTATATAGGATGTTTGGACGTATTTCGGGGTGTTTGGAGACGTTTATAAGCGTTTTGGGTCTGATTGTAAGCTGAAGGCGATTACAGAAGTGTGGTAGGCGATTACAGCCTATCCACCACTATTGTTCACACGATTAGGCCATGCTATAGGCGATTAGGCCCTAATCGCCTATAGCTGTATGTGGTATAGCCTTCCTAATCGCCTATAGGGGTCTGCACGTGCCTGGGAGGTATAAATAGGCCCAATCACAACCCTAATCATAATTTCTTACCACACACACTTTCCAAACACCCTCCCCTGGTCTGAGATTACTTGGTTTGATCAGTGTAACACTCTTGCTCTGTTTTAATGATATAAAAGTTAATCTTTTGACCCGTTTGTGTGTGATAATTACTCGTTTATCTTAGTTTCAAGTTTGTTTCTGTTGTTAGAACATATTCAAGGGATTCCGCACCTTGAATATAACCCTCGTGATTGTCGGTTGACACGTTCGTCAATCCTACACAGGTGCCCGGGCCGAGCCGCGAAATATGTGTCCCTTAGTCTTAGGTCTTTTAAGCAATGTTTTTATAACCGAAGCAGACGTTGAACCAGTGTCCTTACCAGTTCCCTAGTAAGACCAGTCAAACCGGATATGAAACTGAAAGTGTCATAATAGTTATAAAAATTAATATGTTTGTCTAATTGGCTCATAAAAAAACGACAATTTCTTAAAATTCCATAATAATTTGAAGGGCCATTATTTTATGTCTAGACTTCAAAACTTTTTTAATAAAATGAATTTGACTTGCATCATGTGTAAAAGCGTGAGACAATTACTGTTTTGTAGTACTACTATATATTAAAATTTACTGCAAAGGCGGCACAATTACCATACCACAACATAAATATCAAGTAACACACTTCAACATTTTTTTAATTTGTCGTATCATTCCAATCTAGTTTTTCATGTATGACTCATCTTCCTTCTTAATTATTCTTCACCTTCTTGTGTTTATAACCAGTGATGTTCAAGATGAATTTTTTTTTGGTCGAAAACAGAAAGAAAATACTTGCAGAAAGAAAACACTTGTTACCGCTCAAAGTGCCCCTTTAGAAATTGGGCCCGGGCTGGGAGTCCTCCCCGCACCCCCTCAGGGCCGGCCCTGATCCCAGGTGTCCGTCGTTATAGTATATACTTTCTATACCCGGTTTAGTTTTCTTCTGAATGAAATTTTGACATTATTGTTTCTTTTTCTTGTTATCTTTGTCCAAAAATAGCCGGTGGATTATGATGATGAAAAATACAAACCACAATTAAAAGAAAGTTTATTTGCTGTAGTATGCTCAACTTAAAGTCATGCACCATTACCTTCTAAGAAACCAAAAAACAATACACAAATACGGTATCATGAAATTAAACGGCTTGTTAGCCCATCTGAAAATAGTAATCAAACGAGGTGTACAATAAAGCCGGATTCGGCCCTGTGAATGTTTAACAATCAATTCACAAGTCTAAAATCCTTAATTGCCCAACCTAACAAATCTCATAACCAAACTTTATGTAAATCTAATTTTAAATAGGGAAATTGGATTTTAATACCCTGAACTATTGACAATTGGCCGCTGACGCACTGAACTACAAAATTGACCAACACCGCACTGTACTTTTAACTTATTGGCCTGTATCACCCTCAGACTAACTATGGTTAATTTTTGCTGACGTGGCATGGTGACGTGTCCATTTTTGCTGACGTGGCAGGTGATGTGTCCATGCCATGTCAGCTTATTCCCCATGCCACGTCAGCAAAAATGGACACGTCACCATGTCACGCCAGCAAAAAATAACCATGGTTAGTCTGAGGGTGATACGTGCCAATAAGTTAAAAGTCAAGTGCGGTGTTGTTCAATTTTGTAGTTCAGTGCGTCAGCGGCCGATTGTCAATAGTTTAGGGTGTTAAAATCTAATTTCCCTTTTAAATATAACATTATTTATGTTCTTGTGTTTTTTTGAAGATAATTTAGATTTGTTGCCTTTTATCAATTACAGTACAAATTATATCTAGAAGTGTTCATCGCATTGGTTTTTTGGTTTATTCGGGTTGATAGTTTTTTCACTCGGAATTGAAAACCGAACCGAATTCAAACCGGTTTAGTTTTGACCAAATAAACCAAATATTTTATTTTTTGTTTTTACCACTAACCGTTATTAGTTTGTGAATTGTGACTACTTGAAACCAAATACTGTATGGATGGGTAGATTTATAATTTGTATTTCAAAAGCCAAAAACAAAACAAAAAGTCGGGATTTATGACTTAATTCTTGAAAACAGTTTTTCAACATTTTTTAAAAAGCCAAAACAGAAATTACTTCTACTATAGCTAAACAACCTATGTGTTTTGTGTAAATCCAACTTACATGGCATGCCAGGGGACAAAAGGGCATGTATCACGAAAATGAAAAAATTGCAATTAATTTGTTTAAAAGACAACCAAGTGGCCGAATCTTTCTATTTTAACAGCTGTTTTAGTGGATTATTTTGGGCGCCAGAAAGAGATGGATCTTTGTAAGATAGTTATCATGTGGGCTACAAATTAATTATGGAGTCCACTTGGGATTATAATAGAGCCTATTTTGAGCTTGTAAGGTAGATGTTATGTGGAATAATGTCTCAAGACACGCATCATGTGCATGTCATGATAACAAAACTTAATTGTTTGCATGAACTTTTATTGCTTGAAATTATAATAATTAGTTGATTACTAATTTTACAAATCTAATTACCTAAGTAAAGGAAAGATGTCTTATGAAGAGAGAATAACATTTTTCGAATTAGGTTCTTTACAAAACTTAATTGTTTGCAGAAAGGGGTGGCAGCGCAGCTTGTTGCCCGTCTACCTTCTATTTTGATGTAACTTTCGTATTTTGTTTTAATGAAAATTTCGTAATAACATAAAAAAAATAATCTATTGATTAACTAATTGATAAACAAGGTAATCTTAGTTACCATTTGATAAGCCCGTCGCATTATAGGCTAGTGGCATCTTGGGGTCGGATAAGGCTTATCGACCATTTGGTCCTTAGTTTGATTCCCACAAGAGGGTTTTCTCAGATTTATTTGAGTTCCTCCTGAATTGGTGTATGAGCCATTATTGCCTAGTGGATATGGATATGATCGGATGGTTCCGCTGGTGACACGATTATACTCAAGTGATTCATCAGTGATCCAAATTTTCCTTTCAATTTTTTTTACCATTTGATAATCAAATAAAATACTAACTAACGCATTAACATTTTTCTTTCACTAATAGGCCGGCTATGTTAGATTAAAAAAATGATAGTGCATGTCGAAAGGTTTTTTACATGTGAAATCGGGGAGTGAGAGAACCACGTAGGACGTGGAGCATGGTGAACACCACCCCTCACGGGCCTAATGTGTGGAGACCATATGGCCTGGCCATGTCTACCATAGACCACTTTAATTTTTGACTATTTAACAGTCTAAAACTTTATTGTTTAGTTTCCAATAGATAGGTATGAAAATAACAAATTAGTAAACCACATGTATAAATCGTGTGTAGATTCTCAATCGAAGTGATTTTTCATATCATATTTGAGCATTGAGAAAATTACACTTTGTGTCCTTTACGTATCACATAAAATATGAAACGTGTTCTTTATTTTTTTATTTTTCATTTTATGTAGAAAATCTCTTTATTTCTTGTATATTGTGTCATTTATCACTAACTGGGTTAAAAGTCCAGGTTAACTTCATCAAACCAAGGGGTAAAACAGTCCATTCACGTCCCTTCATCTCCTTTGCCCTTTATAACATACCTGCATATATTTCAAACTCTAATCCACCATTTTTCTTCATTTAATCAAATAAGGGTTTTCAAAAACAACCATTTATAACACACGTGCATATATTTCAAACCCTAATCCACTATTTTTCTTCATTTAATCAAATAAGGGTTTTCAAAAACAACCATTTGAAGGTAGGTCGACTTCGTAACGATCTGTATGTTTAACCTCTATCACTTAGTAACAATTTGTAGGTTTGAGTCTGCTCCAGCTGGCAAAGTTTGGTTGAAACCCCATGTCACTGTGATATTGTCTTCCCTTGCTTTCAATACTGAAGATGGAGAGCTTGTCTATGAGCAGCCATATTCTTGTGTTGACTATTTTTTATGGTTGTATCTTTTCATTATTCACGAACCAACTTCGATTTGTAGACTTTTATTATTATTAATAGTAGTTCATTTTTAGTTACTTGTTGTGTTATATTCTTCTAATCTTTGTTTGTTTATCTTTGTGGCAGGTTTAAATAATGATTAACTTAATAACTTAAAATACATTAACTTAATTAATTAACTAGATGTCTAATCAGCTTCTGGTGGCCCCAAGCTAGATCTAAGGCGAGGAAACCGGTAGTGAGACAGACAGTTCGGGTTTCTGATATCCAAACCGGATTCTAAGCAATTGCTTCTGAAGTGGACCAGATCTGAGTAACACATTTCTGATACTTACCAGATGATTGAATGATTTTCTTGGTAAAAGACGGTTTCCTTACGGGCGCACCAGTGATCTTCGGATTGCACGCCCTTATTATTATGTGCCACCTTTATCAAGGATTTCATTCAGTTCGGGAGGTTAAGGGTTGGGTTATTAAGTTGTCATTCATTTTACCAACTTTATATTTAATTGATCACTAAATAATAAAGTGACACTTAAAAGATAAATAAATTAAAGATTCTATTTCTAGTTCTCGCTAGTACAACGCCGTTAGCTAATGGGGGTACGAGTCGCCTGAGTCAACTGTAAGAGAGATCCTTCGATCTTCATAATTTTTAACCTACTTTGGGGATACGAGGTTGCCGGGATTGAACCTAAGGAGAGACCCTTCAGTATGGAACGCGAGAGCTAAGGGAGGTGTACGGTGTTCCAGGTCGGAAATGAAGCCTCCAATTCAATAAGAGGATAAGTTCGAGGACCAGAGACTTGACCGTGGTTTGAGGAGCCCGCTATATGCGAGGAACTGGCGGAGTACCTTCATGAGGGCCCACATTGGAAGGTTGTGCATGCTACTTAGTAGTGGTTCCGCTTCTCTATAAAGGAGTCAACACTTCAAGATACCTCTCGTCTTGCTCACATTTAATTATCTTAAATTATTAATTTTAATAATAAACTTAACTATTTATATGGAGGGCCCCGAGATGTGCATATTTATCTACTCTATTATTTTATCTTTTATTTTATAAAAATCAAAACCTTTGAAAACTATTTTCTTTTAAGAATCCCCCTATTTTATTTTCTTGTTAAAACCCGATCAGTTAATTGATGAAAGGTTGAGTAGTGGAAAGTGTGTTCTATGGAATACGATACTCGGTATTTGCCATATCAAGCTATTTTATACACTTCAGGTTCTCTGGCTATGTGTTGGTTTTAGTTTCTGAGTAATTATCGTTTACTTATAAATTTAAAACTTTGTAAAACGGCTTTAGTAAAAATCAGTCGTTTCCCCAAACCATCGTTTTGGGATTGACAAATCAAAGTTTTTGGCATCGGGGAAATTGACATCTTTTTAAACACTAAAACCAAACGCATCAATAATACTCCTGATGTGCCGAGAAATTGATATGTTTTCACTTATGATTATCACCCGTTTTACCCCTAAAATCATGCCTTTATCTCTGTTTTGTCTGGATTTATGCTTCTTTGTTGATAACTGCAGGTTCGGAGGTCCGGTGTTGAAAAGAAGTGAAAAACCGCACAAAACGGCACGAAACAGACAGAGATTTGAAGACTTTGAAGGCCTGCCAGACATGGCACGGCCGTGCCACCCTCCCGGGTCAACAAGTCAACATTTCCAAGTCAAACGAGGTCAATTTCAGCGTTTCAGAAGGTGCACGGGCGTGCTCAGGTGTATGGCACGACCGTGCTTTACTCCAGCGTGTTCTCCAAGGCAAAAACCGACCAAGACTGACAAGACGGTTGCATTTCTAAAAGTGCACGGGCATGCCAACTACCTTGGCAGGGACATGCAAGCCTCCAGGACAGACAAGACTGCATGCAAGGACTCTGCAAACGTACCTGATGTCTTGAACGGGCGTGCCAAGTTGATGTCGAGGGCGTGCTTGAGCATCTTTGAAGCATCCCTTCACACTCGAAACCACACACTTCTCCTGAGTATTTCTGCCTTCTTTGAGCATCTTTGGTGTCCTTTGGAGCCTGGGATCAGTCCATAAACACCTTGAGAGAGAGAGAGGAATCACCAAAATCACCCAAATCCTTTAGAAATCTTCTTATCACCTTCATGATGTTTTGTACACAAACCCAACCTTGTGAGCTTGTTGTATCCACCATGCTAGGCTAGATTTCTGTTGGTGTTGCTAGGGTGATGATGGAAACTTGGTATGAATCAATATAGTTTATCTTTTTATTTTCAAGTGGTGTTTTGTGTTCTTAATAATTCTAACTAACTGTAACTTTTTTAATGGTCTAATTAATAAATCACCTAGTCTTTGTTCTTGTGGTTGTTTGATAGGAAGTGGGAGGACTCATGAGTGTACCCGTGGTGTGTAACAACCCACGCACTTGTGAGCTAACCTAATCCCGCGAGTAGTGATTAGCCCATTTGTGGGTAGAAATACACACACTTTGTGGCTTAATCCTCTACTATCAAAATCTCATTTAGGGTAGGTACGGTCTTTATACTCGGTCCTAGTGATAAGTCAAGGTTGGCTTCATTGTCTATGTGATAGCCTTGGCGCAGTTTAAGCTTTGATGAACCCGTGTTGATAGAAAACGGTCTTTATTTTCTGTCATTATTATACTGCCGCACAGTTAATAATAGAACACTCACTTTTTCATAAATTAATTAAACCAAGTAAAAGGTGCACGTATGCCGGTTGGCCATGACCCTTTTATGATATTAAGTGGTAATTTATTCGGTCATGCTCCGGCCACCGGTAAATTATTCATAAAAGTTTAATTGGTTAGATGTCTATATCGCAACATTGGGAGGCGGGTAATTCGGGGTTGAGTCGACACAGTCTCGGGTCACTTTATTTTTAGTGTTGAGTGGTGAGCTTACCGGTTCGGGAGACCCTCGCAATAACCTTAAGAACACAGTTGTTTGTATAGCTTTTGCGAACAGTCACCTCTAGAAAATGTGGTTGCAATTCTAAGTTAAGCATAAGTGCGCAGCTCGAACACACCACTTAAAATAAAGATAACTATTTTCATACCAGGTTCCATCCGATCCCGAAGCAACACCATTGTTTTGTCATTGATTTCTCTTAAAAGTTTACATATCTCTTTTTACTTTACTTTTTCTACAAGTTATTTAAATAATTTTTTTAAAGTAATTTTAGGAAGCTGAGTAGGAAAAATCGTGTCCACGGATTCAATACTCCGTACTTACACATTTCTATACTATACATGATAGGTCCGCTTGCCTGTTGTGCTGAGTTTAGAATATTGAAGCAACTATCGTTTTAAACTATAAATTTAAAACTTTTGAAGTGGCTAAACTGTTTTCCCAACTTACTCACCTTTTCATCACCACTCTTAGCATATCTCTCGGGATTTGCTCTGTTTGAAAAGAAGTTAAGTTTTTATTGAAAACCAGCACGCATCAACTCCCATCTGTCACTTTGGCCATAGCACTCCCAACTTGCAACTTATTTTGTTCCATCACTCCAAAACTAACGGAGGTCTAACCTGGTTAGTCTTCATGGCAAAAATGTAAAAACCTAAACTTAAGGGATAGTTAACGTGGCAAATATATAAAAGACAAACTTTAGGGACTTTTTTGAAACTTTTTATTTTAAATCCCCCCTCCCCCTTCCCCTTTCTTCTGGTGACATACCCCCTATTCTCTCTCTATCTCTGTCTCTCTCTAAAACACCACCACCATCTGTCACCAACCCACCCCACCCTACCACCATCTGCCACCAACCCACCTGACTTTCACCGGAATCTCACCGGAGAAAGCATCTCCGTCGCCACTACAAAGTCAACGCCACCTCATTAAATAATTCCCACCAAAACCCTTTAAAAAATGTCTTCCCTTTCCCTATCCATTCCACCAAACCCTAATTTCCTAATCAACCAATGCCTGTAAACCACATCCACCATCAGCCACCAGAGAAAAGCTAGAGAGAGAAAAAGACCGGTACAGAGGTTCACAAGCTAGAGAGAGAAGGAGAGCAGGGGAAGAGAGAGAAGCAGAGGAGAGAGACGGATACCGATACTAAGCTTCACAAATTCAATTGAATTGGTTGTTCTTCGAGTTACAGAAGCTTCGATTGTATTGATTATGGTTGTTCTTGGTCTTTGAGCAGGTTTATGAAGATGGGTGTTTTTTGAGTTACAGAGCTTCGATTGTTTTGATGATGGTTGTTCTTGGTCTTTTAGCAGGTTTATGAAGATGCGTTTATTGAGCAGGTTTATTGACCAAGTGGTGGGAATGGGTTTATTAAGCAAGTGGTGGGTGGTTGTGGTGAAAGGTGTGGTGGAAGGTGTGGTGGTTGTGGTGGAAGATGATGATGAAGATCAAAAGATAAGATGTGTGTGTATATAATAATAATAATAATAATAATAATAATAATAATAATAATAATAATAATAATAATAATAATAATAATAATAATAATAATAATAATAATAATAATAATAAGTTTCAAAAAGGTCCCTTAAGTTTAGGTTTTCACATTTTTGTCACATAGACTGTCCCTTAAGTTTAGGTTTTTAAATTTTTGCCACCAAGACTAACCATGTTAGATCTCCGTTAGTTTTGGGGTGATGGAAGAAAATAAGTTGCAAGTTAGTAGTGCTAATGGCCAAAGTGAAAGTTGTGAGTATTTAAATCCATTTCCCCTTATTTTTTTATAATTCGTGTTACCAAATACCAATATCTTTCCACTTTTAACTTATGCCTTACAATGACAATGATAGAGCCGGGTGTGCAAAATTATCCGTGCCAAAGAAAACCTAAATCTGCGGTTCTTTCTTTCAATGAAAGTTGACTAATCTAACCGTATTAGTAACCGAGAAAAATGTTAGGATCTGAGTTCTGTTTGTTTTGATTGTTTAGATAAGTATGAAACAAATGAAGTGAAATATAAATGGTAAGTGCAGCGGAATAAACTATAAATCAAAACATGGAGAATAATTGTTTTTAATCGAATGCTTTCATTAAGTTGAAAGATTACAATCGTACAAATAAACTCCCCCTCAGCCTGATCACTCAGAGAATGTTTGTCTTAAGAGAATGACGAGTGATGAATAGAACAGTACATTCACTGTTCTATTTATAGACTAAACTAAACCTCTGATGATCACAGCTGACGTCACCTAAGACAGCGACCTCTAACTGACTAACAACTTCTAACATCTGCTAACTATAACTACTGTTACATTGAAAACTCTGTTAATACAAAACACTGTAAAGTAAAGCTCTGATGGTCTCTATCATCTGTTGAACCAAAGTGCTGTTGGTTCAACAGACCTTTGTTCTTCAGTACTTGATCAGCAGTTGTTTCTTCATCAGACCTTTGTTCATCAGACGTTTGTTCAACAGACCTTTCAGCAGCAGCAGTTGTCTTTATCAGTTGTTTGGTGTAGCAGTTGTTAGGGTCAACAGTCTTTTGGGGAAAGCTTCTTTGTAACAACTGTTTTATTCAAAGGATCAAAACATAGAATATTTTGGCTTTCTAATCATCTGTTCTTCTCCAGGTCAGCAGACCCAACAATCTCCCCCTAGAACAGATGATGCCAAAACTTAGCTTTATTCTTGATCTTTATTCCTCATCAGACTTTCTCTTATTTGGCCTTTGAGTTGTAATTCAAAGCTCAAAGAGAAGAGGTCTTCAGCATCTCTTTCCAGCTCTAAATTCAGCAGTGTTTGAAGATTTTCAGCACACAGGCCATGTGCATCATCCATACTTAGCTTCTGAATACTTCCATCTGATCTGAGCAATGTCAATTCATGGGTGTCTGTATTTGACTTCCATTGTAGAATTTTAGAATCAGAGGAATGGCTGGGATGCATCTTTATTTTTGATGAGTTTGGAGATGGAGGTCTTCCTATGAGTTCTCTGAATATCTCTGTGATAGGATCAGAGAAATAACGAATTTGGTTGATTAGACCCTCTTTTACAAATGTATCAGCAAACTGTTTTTGTTCTTCTTCTGTCATCTCCTTCTGCTTCTTGAATTGTCTTCTTGCAGCAATAGAGAGATCAGAAGTTTCCAGTAGGCTGTCAAGAGTAAAGGCCTGTAGAGGTCTCTTAGGCTCATCATCATAGATAGGTTTTCTTGGTAAGGTAGGGTCTGTCTTTCTATTCTCTTCCAGTTTCTTGTAAGTTTCAATCAGTCTGATTTCAGACCATCTAGCCACAGATCTCATCTCTCCATACTTAGCAGCTACTATCTCTTGTCTCATCCTTTTAAACTTGAGAGCTCTAGCTTGATCTCTCCCTTTGCTGAAATCAGGGGCAGAGACCTTTGATGGAGGATTCTTGGCCATGGTTTCAATCCTGATTAATTCTTCTCTAAGTGCATGGGTGGTCCTGCCTGCAAATTGTTTCTTGTTTGCTTTGTAAGGCATGGTGGCCAAGATCTGTTCTAGAAGAGAATCCCTAACCTCCTTTTCCATATCTTTGCTGAGAGGCATGGAAGACATGGAGTTGCTCAGGGTCTTAGCAAAATCCTCAATCCTTCTCAATTTGCTAAGCTCTGCTGAATGGATGCCCTGAGCACTCCTGTCATCCTTCCCTTTGCACTTTTCTTTTATGATGGCATCTGCCTGTTCACTCTTGTACTTCAGATATGTATCAATGTTGAGAGGAACAGGAAAATTTTTAAGAGAAGGGAAGGATCTTTCTGATGGCTGATCAGTATTATAGAAGGATTGAAGTTCCCCCTTGAGTAAATCAAGTTCAAGAGGATACTTCTCAGCCAATGGTGTGATGGTTGGTGGTGGTCTGTGTGATCTGAATTGTGAAGTGTGTGGTGAGTATGATGAGAGTGGAATGGCTGGGACAGGTGTGGATTGTGTGATTGGAGTGTTAGGTGGTGTGGTGTGAATGTTTTCATCTTGCACAACAAAGGTAGATTTCCTTTTTCTGCTGTACAAGATTTTAGGTGAAGGGGATTGTGTAGCAGTGGATGGGTTAACCTCTGTTGGTCCTTTTGTAGAACCAGCAGATGTTTGGGTTTTTGGTTGTGTTGTGGTAGGTTTGGTTGATGGTTTGGTAGTTGATGATGTGGTGATTGGTTTGGTTGGAACAGGTGTTTTGGTGGCAGTGGTTTTGGTTTTAGTGGTTGTGATGGCAGTGGTTTTGGTGGCAGTGGTTGGGGCAACAGGGGTTTCAGCATCAGTGGTTTCAGAAGATAGTTGTGATGGTGGTTTCCTTGTATGTTTTGCTGAGATTTTCTTTCTTTTTGAGGAACTCACATCTTCTACTTCTTGCTGTTGTTCCTTCTTTAGCTGTATTAACCTCTCTGCCTTGACTTCCAGAGTGTCGGCCCTTTTGAGCTTGTCTTCAGCAGCCTTATCAGCCTTTTCATTGGCAGAGGTATCAACTTCCTTTGCCTTGCTGGTTTTGGCTGGTTCAGAAGCAGCATAGGTTTGAACACATGGTTGTTGTTGTTTTTATGGTGCTGATTTGGTAGACTCTGGTTTGTCAGCAGTTGGCTTACCCTTTTGAGAGGGTGGTGCACCAAATGGATTCAGTTTTGGCAGCCTATCTCTGCCACACTCCCCTTTTTTGGCATCATCAGCTGTGAATTCATCATCATCTTCATCTCTGAGGATTGTGGTAGGGGCTGAGCCAGTAGTCTTTAGCAAATGGTCTTTGATCACCTTGATATCAGCCTTTGTGTCATTAAATCTGGCATCCACCATATTTCTGATCAAGGTCATGTAAGTCTCTTGTGTCTGAACTGCTAATTTTCTGTGAGCTATGATGATGGGGGAAACAGATTTCCATAGCTCATTAGCAACATCAGCAGTGGATGGTTGACTCTTTGTAAAGTTTGCCAAGGTTTCCAATATTGACTTAACATCTGTTTTGATGTCAGCAACAGAGGTTTCAATGGTTTGAACTCTATCCGTCACTTCTTGTAGTTTTAATCCATCACCTAAGTTAATAGGATCATCTGAATTCCCACCAGTGGTAGTTTTACCTGGTTCAGTCCTAGGAGGTGAGTCCATGGAATGAGAACCAGATGCCCCTTGGTCTTGGTTCTGGGGACTTCCAACTGATTTTGGGGACACAATTGTGGCCTCATCAGTTGTTGCCTTCAAGGAAGTCTTAGGTATGTAACCACTGTCCTGTTGTGAGACAATGGTCTCTACAACAGTAGTGGCTGCTTCACTTGAAAACTCACCAAGAGTTACATTTAACTCTGGGAGTGTAACCTCCTCATCTGTTTGTGGGTTGACAGATTGATTTTTCTCAGGCCCAGTCACTTGTGGAGGTATACTCTCTGTGACAGGTGAAGGAGAGGAACTGGGATTTTCTTGAGTTTTATCAATTGCCTCAAACAGAGGTTGCATGGTTTGTGGAACATGTGGTGGTGAAGTTGGTGGAGTAAGAAGGGAATTAGCCCTGGGAGATGGACTTGTAAACATATGATCAAGTGATTCATATGCTTCAGTATGTGGTTCCCTTTGGCTTACAACAAGATCCTTTTGTGAGGATTCTTGAGGAGTTTGTTTGGGTTGAGATATTTTCAACTGTTGTGAGGAAGTAACAACAGTGGTTTCAGGTTGCTTTGGTGATGCAACAGGGTTAGCTTCTGGTATCTCATCTTCTAGAAGTCCCTTTTTGGGTGTGGAGGTGGTTTTTGAAGATGGAAGTTTTCTTTTGGTGGCTGGTGTGGGTTTCACAGCACTGGATGAAGTGCCATGATCACCAGGAGCAGTGGGCTCAACAACAGAGGTTTGAACAACAGTTGTTGTCTTTGACCTCTTTGTTTGTGTTTTAGAAACTTTGGACACTTTTGACACTTTTTCTTGGGTTGAAGAACCCAGCATTCTTGTGAAAGTTTCATCAGTTAAACTTTTCATTTTAAAAGACTCTCCCTTTTGGAAATCATTTTCTGGTAAAATCTTTTGAAGAATTACACTTAAGATTCTTGGGTAGAGTAGAAAAGCATTGTTTGAGCCAGATTTTATGGCTTTCACATTAGAAACTAAGTCCAAAAACAATCCCTAGGAAAGATTGAAGTCAGAGTCTGACAACATAGCATACCCCAAGTATTGAATCTTTAATGGGATTTCATTAAAGGATGTGGTCTTAGCCGAGGCACAGAGAAGGAGAGTATGGAAGAAAAATTTCATGACTGGAGGAAAAAACTTTTTGAATAATGTTGATCCAGTCATCTGTGCATCATACCCTCTTTCCTGAAACTCTGTGTGAAGCTCTGTTTTAGGAAAGGATTCCATACCTGACAAGTCGTTGAGGGAGAAGGTTGTGGATATGAGTTCAGGTGTAATGGCGATGCTGGTGGCTCCAATTTTTGAAGTAATGGAAGTAGGCTTTTTGTCTTGAAACAAGACTTCAGCATTAGCCCAAAATTCTTGGAGTGTTTTGAGATGGATGGGAGCATCAGCAGTTAAGATGTTTTTGTATTTTGAATTGGTAATGATGTCAATGGTGGAATGAAATGGAACGTTATCTTCTGTTTTAACCAGATATGGAAGGAAATTGTGGGTGGCTTTTGTTTGAAGATCCATTGTAATGGATTTCGAGTGTGAAAGGACTGAACTTTGATTGAGGGTTTTGAGAAGGACGAAGGCGGTTTTAGTATTTTGAATACAATGAGACAGTAAAACTGCTGTTTGGGGAAAAACAGGGTTTTATAGCCTCTGGTGAAACCGCTGATGTGGCAAAACTCTGCTTTTGAGAGCAGACGTGGCAAACATCTGATGGTTTAAACATCTGGTGGCATACAACTGTTTTGGGAAAAGTCTGTTGTCAACCTCTGTTGTTTAACCAAAAGATTGATGCAGTAACAGTTGTTTTATCTGATCAGATGTTTGAAACAGATTTTTCAACCAACAGTGGATTGAATGAAACAGTGGTTGTTTTATCTGATCAGTGGTTTAAAACAGATTTTTCAACCAAAAGTGTCATTTTGAAGCAAAATTTGATTTTCTGAAAACATTTTAATGTTTTTATTGAAAACATTTTTGTTGTTTTAATCCATGTTTAACATACCAATTCGAGAAATCAGATTTGTGAAGGTAGATGTGTCTAAAGCTTTTGTCAACACATTTGCCAACTGATCCTCTGTTGGAACATGGTGCAGAGTAATCAAACCTTTTTCATAGCTATCTCTGACAAAATGATGTCTGATGTCTATGTGCTTGGTGGTTGAATGAGAGACTGGGTTCTTGATGATATTTTCAGCAGCTTGACTATCCAACATGAGTGGAGTCCTCAGTGCAGTTATCCCAAAATCCAGCAATTGATTTTGAAGCCACATGAGTTGGGCTGTACAGCTTGCAGCAGCAATATATTCAGCCTCAGCTGTTGAAGTTGAAACAGCTGCTTGCTTTTTGCTTTGCCATGAAACTAAGGCATTCCCTAGGAACTGGCACCCTCCAGATGTGGACTTCCTTGTGGTGTGGCAGCCAGCAAAGTCACTGTCTGAATAACCTGAAAGCTCAATGTTTCCATTAGCAGTATACCAGATACCAAGTGTGGGAGCACCTTTTAGGTATCTGAATATCCTTTTCACAACAATAAGGTTTGACTTTCTAGGTGAAGCCTGGGATCTTGCACAAACACAGGTTGCAAACATAATGTCTGGCCTGGATGCTATTAAGTACAATAAAGACCCAATCATGCATCTGTAGTGTGTTTGATCAACCAGTTCATCCTTGTCATCATCAGTGAGTGGCTTGACTGTGCTCATGGGTGTACTACATGGCTTACAATCATTCATCTCAAATTTTGTTAACAAGTTTTTCACATATTTGTTTTGATGAATGAATGTGCCATTTTGCAGCTGCTTCACTTGGAGACCAAGGAAGCACTGAAGTTCACCCATAGCACTCATTTCAAACTCTGCTGTCATGAGTTCCCTAAACTCTTCACACATTTTGTTACATGTGGATCCGAAAATGATATCATCCACATATATTTGAACAATCATTAAATCTTTTCCTTTCCATTTTAAAAATAAGGTTTTATCAATTTTACCTCTTGTGAAACCAATGGATAAGAGAAAAGTGGAGAGAGTTTCATACCAGGCTCTTGGTGCTTGTTTCAGTCCATACAAGGCTTTATTAAGCTTGTAGACATGATCAGGATGGAATGTGTCTTCAAAACCAGGTGGTTGACATACATAGACCTCCTCCTGAATTTGGCCATATAGGAAGGCACATTTGATGTCCATCTGATACACCTTGATGTTGTGGTTGACAACAGTCTGATAGCTTCTAACCTTGCTACAGGGGCAAAGGTTTCATCATAGTCTATTCCTTCTTCTTGTCTGAAGCCTTGAACCACTAGCCTGGCCTTGTTCTTGACAACTATACCCCTTTCATCAGTTTTGTTTTTGAAGACCCACTTTGTGCCAATTGGACAAACATCCTTAGGCAGTGGTACAAGTTCCCATGCTTGTTGTCTTTTGAACTGAAGGAGCTCTTCTTGCATGGCTTCCACCCAACTGTTGTCTTTCAGTGCCTCTTGGTACTTGACAGGTTGTGTAAGGGATAGAAAGCCTGCAAAAAGACAGATATTTGAGGATTGGCTCCTTGTGAGCACACCTTCTCTGATGTTGCCAATGATTTGATCTGGTGGATGAGCTCTTAGGTAGATTAAATCTCCCTGATATGGTATGATGGCATTTTGAGGTGAAGGACAGAGGTTTGGTGACTCTGTTGACATAACATCTGTTTGCACTTTTGTAGTGTCAACAGATGTTTGGAATGGAGGTGGAGGAATGGGTCCAAGTGGTGTAAAATTGGACTGACTTTTGTCAACAGATGTTTGACTATGGTCAACAGATGATTGAGCAGTGGATAAAATGGGTGAATCAGTGGTTTGGGGATAGGACTGGCCAACAGTGGCTGACTCAGCTGTGACAGAGTTTTGACAGTTGTTTTGAACTACTGCTTCCTCTGATACAGGATAGACTTTGTAGTGATCTGGAATCACAACATCCATTCTGTAGTCTTGTTGTGGAGATTGTGGAGTACCTGCACTGTTACTTTTGATAGTAATATCTTCAAATTTGAATTTATCCAAATCAAATAACTCAGCAGGGTTTGCTGGGATTTTTAAAGATGAAAGTTCATTGAACTTCACATTCAGAGTTTCTTTTATTGTCTTGGTCCTTGTGTTAAACACTTTATAGGCCTTGGCAGTAGAAGAATACCCCAGAAAATATCCACAATCTACTTTGGCTGCAAATTTTGAAATGGAATCTTTAAGATTTAAAATGAAACATGGGCAGCCAATGACTTTGAAAAATGAGATCAGTGGTTTGATTTTGAACAAAATTTCATAAGCAGTCTTTTGATGTCTTAGGTTGATTAAAACTTTGTTTTGAACATAGCAAGCAGTGTTTACAGCTTCTGCCCAGAAGGACAGTGGCAAACTAGAATCTGCTAGCATTGTTCTTGCAGCTTTAATGAGAGTTCTGTTCTTTCTCTCAACCACCCCATTTTGCTCTGGTGTTCTTGGGATACTGTACTGCCTTACAATCCCTTTTGACACACGGAAATCATCCAACTCCTTATTTTTAAACTCTGTTCCATTGTCACTTCTAAAGACTTTTACTGGCAAGTCATATTGTTTTTCAACTTTGGTGACAAAGTCCTTCAAAATACCTGCAGTCTCATCCTTAGAATGTAAAAAGTAAGTCCATGTAAACCTAGAAAAATCATCAACTATGACAAGACAAAATCTCTTTCTTCTTAGACTCATGATTTTAACTGGGCCAAACAAGTCCATGTGCAACAATTGTAAACATTGACTAGTTTTGGACTCATCAATTGATTTGTAAGAGCTTTTATGTTGTTTTCCTTTTAGACAGGAAACACAATGCTCATCACATTTGAATTCTTTTGATGGCAAACCTCTGACAAGGTTTTGTTTGGAGAGAGAGTTGATAGTTTGAAGGTTGGTGTGACCAAGTCTCCTATGCCACAATTCTGTCTCTTTGGTAGAGGCAGCAGAGAACAGACAGACATTTGCCATAGGGTTATCCTTCAACATATCAACTACATACACATTGCCACTTCTATGAGCAACAAGTTGTGCTTTACTCTCAGCAATGATGGTGTTAATCTTTTCAACAGCCTCTGGGCCAACAATCTTACATGTTTTCTTAGTGAAGAATGACCCATATCCTTTGTCACTCATTTGAGACACACTAAGTAGATTAAATTTTAGATTGTCTATCAGATTAACATTTTCAAACTTAAGCCTCCCTGCTTGGACAGTTCCAGAACCCAACACTTTACCTTTAGAATCATTACCAAAGGATATATCACCCCGCCCATGTGCAAGAAAGTCCAGAAGAAGGGCTCTACATCCTGTCATGTGCCTGGAGCCTCCACTATCTACATACCATTAACTATCTAAGCAAGCAGAAGCTCCCTGCACATCAGTAAAGAGTTTAGTTTTGGTGAGTGTCCAAAGCCAAATTGGCTTTGGATGGGTTCTTAGATGTCTCAGCCTTAAGTTGAGGAGAATGATCAGTGGTTTGAACTAGCTTTTGGACTAGGTTCAACAACTGTAATTGACCATTTGCCAGTGCTTGTATGTCAACACTTGGTCCAACAGATGTTTGATCACTTCCTGTCAAATGTTGAAAACCATGACGATGTCTGTTCACTTTTGGTTTTGAAGGCCTTTTGGGCTCTTCATAAACATGTGGCAGACGATGACAAGTGGGTTGTCCATATCCTCTTGGTAGTCTGGTAGCTGGTGGAACATCTGTTACCTGAACATCTCTGGGAGCAGAGTTTTTGTTCAGACCTTTGGTAACAGCTGTTTGGACTGGTTCAAAAGTCTGTTTGGGTTTTCCTTTTGGAGTACTCACCACTTGACTTTCAAGAGTTTTAGCCTTGTACTCTTTTATCTTTTCATCAAAAGTTTTGAGATACAGGCACTCTTTTATTTTGTGATTCTTTTTCTTACAGATTGAACATTCATTGGTTTTAGAATCATTTAAACTTGTTGCTTTGTTGATGTCATATGCTTTTAGAAGAAAGCAGTTTTTGGTGACATGGTTCTTCTTTTCACAAAAATCACAAATCAAGTTGTCTTTGGCTTTCCTTTTCCTCTCTTCTTTTCAACAGATGTTTGATCATCTGTTGGAAGATCTCTCAAAGGGATAACTTTGGCTTGTGGTGCCTTTTTACCATCAGGGGTTTTGAAGGTCATTGGTTGAAAATTTTCAAGGACATCACACTCATCTGACCATGATGGTTTGAATTGATATTTCTCAATTTCATCAAATGAGGGTGTACCTTCCAACTTTTCAAGAATGATTTTCTTGCCATTGGGTTCAGTAACCTTGATTTCTTAACCTTTTTAATTGGTTGGGATGATTTCAACCAACTGTGGATCCTTTTTGTCAGTGGTTTGTGAACTCTGAGAAGTGGTTTCTTGAAAACCAAAGCCAAATTTCACATGACTTTTAGATTGTTGGTTGACAATCATCTCAAAACCTTTTGATGATTCCACCCATTTCTGACATTCAACTTGGGTGGACTCAAGCTCCTTTTTACAACTATGATATTTGGTTATCATAGTCTGAAGCTGGTCTTTGGTTATGCTTGCTTCATGTTTTAAACTGCTGATTTCAGATTCTTTTTCAGTTATTTTTGATTTTAACTCTTTAGTGAGTTTTTCAAACTGAATTTCATCTTCCAAAATTTTATTTCTAAAGTTTTCATTCACCTCTTTTATCTTAGCAAATGCCACAATACATTTGTCTGAGCACAAGTCATTTAAGATTTGAGGAGATACCTTAGCAGCAGCCATCAAGGCACAGTTACACTGGCAATCACAATCATCACTACCCTAGGGGTCTGAGAGATTCACAACCTCCACTTCAGATTCTTCAGCTGAAACAACTTCATCAACAACACCATTAGTCACATTTTCAGACATAAACACCACTCCCTCAGAATCAGTATCTTCAACAATTGTTTCTAGTGCCATAAAACAAAAGTTATTTTCAGAATTGGCAACTAAAGCAATGTTATCATCTGTTATCTCATTTGGTAGACTACTCCAATCAACAAAACCTTGAGTAAAGAAACTCTGTTGACCTTGTTGACTGGTCTCTGCTGAAGCAGAGGGTGGAGCAGCAGTCATTGGCACTTGTGCCTGAGTAACAGGTGTTTGGACATAGTGATACTGAGGAACAGTGGTTTGAACATAGTGCATAGGAACAGTGGTTTGGGTGTGTGCAAAGTGAGCAGTGTTTTGCACATTTGGTACAGGGATGGTTTGATAAGTGTTGGTCTGAGGCCTTTGGTTTGGATAGGTGATCATAGGTGTGCCATTTTGACTACTACATTCCCTAGCAAAGTGACCCATTCTATGACACTTGTAACACTTGATCTTTGATTTATCCAACCCCACCTTTGACCCACCATGTAAACCTGGGTACCTCCTGCCAGTTTTCTTATAGAAGTTATTGGTTCTAATACTGAGCAGGGCAACCTGATGCAAGATGTCCATTTCTTCTAAGTCCAAAGGGTCAATATATTGAAGGTCATTGTACACAAAAGATGAATTATCAGAAGCCTGGATATCACCACTAGCTGCGAAATCATAGTTGGGTGATGAGTAGGAATCATTGTTAAAACCAGTGGTTATGTCAATGTAATGATCATAACTCTGATCCTTACTACTTCCAGTACCCTCCTCTTGGCCCAAAAGTGCAGTATTCCCAAATACATAGTCATCCGACACTTTTTCAGAGTCCTGGAGCTTCTTTTTTTGGTTAAGCTCCCTTTCATAAGTCAGGAGCTTACCATGAAGCAGGGTCAGGGTCAGGTCTTTGAATCCGATAGAGTTTCTCATGAAGCTATAGTGTCCCATTTGTCCCGAAGTGATCTAAGAAACCTATGATTCAAGGTTGAATTAGGAAAAGTTAGACCAACCAGTTTTAGTTCACTAATCAGACAATTAAACCTTTCAAACTGTTGTGTTAACGACTCCCCTTTTATGTGACTAAACGTTTCATATTGTTGGTTAAGTATTTCACGGTTGTTTTCAATCACATCTTCAGTTCCCCCGAACTGCTCTTTAAGAGCATCCCACAATTCTTTAGCACTATTGCAGTGCAAGAGTCTGGCATAGATATCATTCGGCAGTGCCATGGCTACTATGCTGAAAGCCTTGGCATCTAGCTCGATTTTTTGAAAACCTTGCTCTGAGTAGTTCTCAACACTCTTTGGTACTTGGATCTTTGGATCCTCGGCACTCGGTACCATTGGAACATGTGGTCCAAATACTACCGATTTCCAGCACCCTGTGTTCTGTTGTGCTAACACATGAGCCACCCGACGCTGCCAGATGTTGTATTCTGACCTGACAAGCATCGGAGGCTTGTTGCTAGTGCCAGTGTTGTGTGGATCTTGATTAAGTGAAGTCATTCTCTTGATTTTTCAAAAACAAAGTCTGCTTACTAACTGTTGAAACGAAAATAAACTATTACTCTGTTTTTTTTAATCCGATAAACAAACGATATCAATAATTGTGAGCTGATCTGTTTATATTAAATTGATTGGTTAGATCAAATTTAATTGACCAAGCTCTGATACCAATTGTTAGGATCCGAGTTCTGTTTGTTTTGATTGTTTAGATAAGTATGAAACAAATGAAGTGAAATATAAATGGTAAGTGCAGCGGAATAAACTATAAATCAAAACATGGAGAATAATTGTTTTTAATCGAATGCTTTCATTAAGTTGAAAGATTACAATCGTACAAATAAACTCCCCCTCAGCCTGATCACTCAGAGAATGTTTGTCTTAAGAGAATGACGAGTGATGAATAGAACAGTACATTCACTGTTCTATTTATAGACTAAACTAAACCTCTGATGATCACAGCTGACGTCACCTAAGACAGCGACCTCTAACTGACTAACAACTTCTAACATTTGCTAACTATAACTACTGTTACATTGAAAACTCTGTTAATACAAAACACTGTAAAGTAAAGCTCTGATGGTCTCTATCATCTGTTGAACCAAAGTGCTGTTGGTTCAACAGACCTTTGTTCTTCAGTACTTGATCAGCAGTTGTTTCTTTATCAGACGTTTGTTCAGCAGACCTTTCAGTAGCAGCAGTTGTCTTTATCAGTTGTTTGGTGTAGCAGTTGTTAGGGTCAACAGTCTTTTGGGGAAAGCTTCTTTGTAACAACTGTTTTATTCAAAGGATCAAAAGATAGAATATTTTGGCTTTCTAATCATCTGTTCTTCTCCAGGTCAGCAGACCCAACAAAAAACCGAACCGAAATCTTTTTCGATTATTAAGTACGGTTTGGTTCCTAACAGTATCCGAATTGCTTATTCGGTTTTGTGACTGATTTATCAAACCAACAAAATTGTACAGAGTTGATGTTTACTAGGCTTCCCTTGATGCTGCCACTTGTGGTTCAAAGGTTTTATTTTGAGGATGGTCCTTTGTTACCAAAATTTGCATTTTAGTTTATTAGAAACACGAAAAGATGATACAAATCCAACACGAAGTATGCGGGTTTAGATTAGTCTATACAGGTTCGGGTTAGTCTTGTCACTCGTGTCAAACACAGAGGGTAGGCCTGTTTGTTTTGGGAAATAAGTATATGTTGGCTGGTAGGTCGAACCCAAACACCATACATGAAAGAAAATCTTGTTGGACACATGATTGTCTGAGCACAGCAAGCAAATTCGCAGGTTTACATGAGCAAGAAGCGTTTAATTCGAAAATCTAATTATTATACGTTCTGGCATTTGTTGTTTCGCATTGATGTTGAACCTTACTTTCAAGTTTTGTTTGAAAGAAAATCAGAGAATTTGGCAGATTATATCAGATTTATAGTGCTGGAAATTTATTTGAAAGTAATAAGATATGAAAATTAATCTTTTGTTGTTATGTGAATTCAAATCAGACCCTACCAATAACTCTGCTACGAGTGGGATCATACTGTTTGTTTGTTTACAATGATGTATTGCTGTTGTTTAATGGATTGGAATGGAAGGAAGGCGGGCCAAATATTTCACATGGCAGCTAAGAATTGAGAACTGCAATAACTCAATGGCTGTTGATATCTGGTATGAAGATTGGAGGCATAAATGCATAATGGATATGCAGATTATGGATTTGAAAGGAAAGATTGGCAAAAAGGTAATAAACATCAGCAATAAATTGGTATTAGTTGGTAAAAAGTCAATAGAAAGAATTACAGAAATGGCGTGGTCAACTGTTCGCTCATGCACATTCAGGCTATAAGTTAAATTGGGTCAGCCTCTATTAATCAAATGATATGTAAATTTGATATGTGGAGTATATATAGATCCTTGAAATGCTCAACAATCTGCAACAAAAAAAAACATCTGTAATGTCATGCAATATTTCATCAATATCCACAGGGTATCGGCATAACAATATAAAAGAATTAACTGGATAGGGTTCAAGCATGTTTTTGACATTTAAACATAACTCTCTACTTTCCCACCCAGTTCTTTTAGACAAAAAAATACATACAAAAATTGAATGGACTAAACTATCATTTCATCAAAGCAATTAAAAATAATTTATTGTATTGTGGCAACTATGTATGTTTTCAAAAATAGGGTTGAGTTATTATACAAAGGCTACAAAAAATGAGAAGGTTGAAAAGGATACAAAAAACACAATAGATTTTGAAATATGACACAATGAGCCACAAAATACAACACAGTGTCAAAAAATATAACACAATGCTGAAAAAAAAAAAGACACAATGAATTGAAAAAATGACACATTGATGAAAATAAGAAAAGACACAATGGTACATAAAAGACACAATGATATAACACATATTCTAAAAACTACAAGTTAAAACCCTAAAAAACAAAGACCTAAAAACTAACGTCGTAGGGTTCGATAAGACGATTCCAATGCCACTTGAATGAGTCCAATCGGAGTCCATTTGATACCCTTCCTACGACTTCCTATTTTTCTTTCACTATGTATTTGATCCTAACCCTTCAAAAATAAACCTGAATGACTTTGGGGATCCTTCATTTTCATTGAGAGATCCACTAAATGCACAAGACGTTGGTTTCTAACATCAACAATCTCACAAGGCAGCCTGTTCAACGCTTTTGTTAGGGAACAATTAGGTGGTCTATGAATAAGAAGGATTATAACACAAGAAGGTATTCATTTCTTCAAAACAACATATCAGTTGTAGTTGCCTACAAGTACTTGTAAATGTAACAGTTAAAATATTATTAACTCACCAGTATATGCTGCAAAACTAACATCAAACAGAAGTGACAAACCCATGTTATAAAGAATACCAAACTTGATCAACTTGTAATGATTCGGTTCCATTTGCACTTTCCAAATAAACACAGCACACGGATTTCCACAGTGTAATGCATCACATGGATCTCTAAGGTGGATTACCATCCTACAATCATGATTTCAAACATGGTAGGTGACGCAATGCCTTCCAAGCAAAGAGTAACCCAGACTTTTGTCAGTCTAATAATAAGCCTAATTTGGTTGCATTTGAATATGCTGCTCAGATTTGGTTTCTCTATTTCTTAAGGCATATATTTTTTTTCCTTATTATGTTTACTGTCTTCAACTGGATCTATCCAATTTGTGTCAAACATAGCACTTGCCAACGTTGTTTTGATTAAAACAGTTGCTATTAACTATATTCAAGAATCTGCAACATGTTTTTACCATTAACATTAGTTCAAGCTGTGTAAATTTAATCTGTGGAGTATACGCATGTTGGTGGTGAAATCTTCAGGATAACACTAACCTATGTTTTCTGTGTAGCATCCTTAGGATACCGAAGGACTGGACAGGGTTCAGGATGTCACAGAGTTTTGTCTTATGTGCATCCTGAGGATAGACTAACAAATTATCTTATTATTATGTGATGGCAAGTACAATTAATCAATAATAAGACTTGTAACGCTTCCCCAACGGTTATATTGTCTTATTAAAGTCAAAGGCGGAGCTGAGGATGCAAGAGTTATATGTGTGGGAGAATTCCAACACTAAAGAATAGGTCAAACATGTAACCGTCTAGCATAAATGAAGGGCGAGAATTATGGAAACTGTTACACCAACGTCTATGTTGGTTAAATTTACTTCAACGTTCACCTGAAACAGTCAAGGAGCTTAATTAAGAGACGGATTACATGGGATTTTCATTTATTCTTTTGTAACTATATAAAGGGGATGATTGACGAGTATATGACACTTCGACACTCACTTTTTTACTAGCTTGCTTATTATAGAACACCTGATACTCTCACACACACAACACAATCATTGTAATCATAGACACTCGTCCAACATCCATCCAAAGTTGTACTCATTTTTACTGTTGGGTCTGCTGACCTGGAGAAGAACAGATGATTAGAAAGCCAAAATATTCTATCTAATTGATCCTTTGAATAATCAGTAGTTTCAAGATACTTCTCCCAAAAGACTGTTGACCCTAACAACTGCTACACTAAACAACTGATGAAGACAACTGCTGCTGCTAAAGGTCTGCTGAACAAACAACTGTTGACTAAAGATCTGATGAAGAAACAACTGCTGTTCAAAGTACTAAAGACTAAAGGTCTGTTGGAACCAACAGCACTTTGGATCCAACAGATGATACAAGACCATCAGAGTTTTCCTTTTCAGTAGTTGATGTTAGCAGTGTTTTGAATGTAACAGTAGTTGTTAGTTAGCAAATGTTTTATGTTGTTATTCTGTTAGAGGTCGCTGTCTTAGGTGACGTCAGCTGTGATCATCAGAGGTTTAGATTTGTCTATAAATAGAACAATGATTGTACTGTTCTATTTGTCACTCAAATCATTCTCTTAGACAAACATTCACTGAGTGATCAGGCTGAGGGGGAGTACTTGTACAATTGTAATCTTTCAATTAATGAAAGCTTTCGATTAAAACATTTATTCTCTTGTTTTGATTTACAGTATATCATTCCGCTGCACTTTCCATTTATACTTCACTTCATTTAGTTCATTATTCATATAAATTAACAAAATAATCAAACTCAGTTCCTAACAATTGGTATCAGAGCTTGGTCAATTAAATTCGATCTAATCAATCAATTTAATATAAACAGATCAGCTCACAATTTATTGATACTGTTTGTTTGTCGGATTGAAAACAGAGTAATAGTTTATTTTCGTTTCAATCGTTAGTAAACAGATTTTGTTTTCGTAAAAGTCAGAGTCTGACAACATAGCATACCCCAAGTACTGAATCCTTAATGGGATTTCATTAAAGGATGTGGTCTTAGCCGAGGCACAGAGAAGGAGAGTATGAAAGAAAATTTTCATGACTGGTGGGAAAAACTTTTTGAAAAGAGTTGATCCAGTCATTTGAGCATCATACCCTCTTTCCTGAAACTCTGTGTGAAGCTCTGTTTTAGGAAAAGAGTCCTTACCTGACAGTTCATTGAGGGAGAAGGTTGTGGATATTAATTCAGGTGTGATGGAGATGCTTGTGTCTCCAATTTTTGAAATAATGGATATGGGCTTTTTGTCTTGAAGCAAGACTTCAGCTTTTGACCAGAATTCTTGGAGGGTTTCAAGATGGATGGGAGCATCAGCAGTTAGGATGGTTTTGTATTTGGAATTTAAGATGATGTCGATGGTGGAATGAAATGGAACGTTGTCGTCTGTTTTGACCAGATATGGAAGGTAATTATGGGTGGCTTTGGTTTGAAGATCCATTGTAATGGATTTCGAGTATGAAAATGAGTGAAATTTGAGTAAGGGTTTGAGGAGGAAGAAGGTGGTTTTAGTATTTTGAATACAATGAGACAGTAAAACTGCTGTTGTGGTAAAACAGGGTTTTATAGCCTCTGGTGAAACCGCTGATGTGGCCAAACTCTGCTGTTGAGAGCAGACGTGGCAAACATCTGATGGTTAAACATCTGGTGGTATGCAGCTGTTTGCAAAGTCTGTTGCCAACAGCCGTTGTTTAACCAAAGCACTGATGCTATCACAGTCATCTGATGTTATTCTGTTCAAGCAGGGAGACTTAAGTTTGAAAATGCTAATCTAATTGACAATCTAAAATTGAATCTACTTAGTGTATCACAAATGAGTGACAAAGGATATGGGTCATTCTTCACTAAGAAAACATGTAAGATTGTTGGACCAGAAGTGGTTGAAAAGATAACACCATCATTGCTGAGAGTAAAGCACAACTTGTTGCTCATAGAAGTGGCAATATGTATGTAGTTGATATGTTAAAGGATAATCCTATGGCAAATGTCTGTCTGTTCTCTGCTGCCTCTACCAAAGAGACAGAATTGTGGCATAGGAGACTGGGTCACACCAACCTACAAACTATCAACTCTCTCTCTAAACAAAACCTTGTCAGAGGTTTGCCACCAAAAGAGTTCAAATGTGATGAGCATTGTGTTTCCTGCCTAAAAGGAAAACATCAAAAAAGCTCTTACAAATCCATTGATGAGTCCAAAACCAGTCAATGTCTACAATTGTTGCACATGGACTTGTTTGGCCCAGTTAAAATCATGAGTCTAAGAAGAAAGAGATTTTGTCTTGTTATAGTTGATGATTTTTCTAGGTTTACATGGACTTACTTTTATACTCTAAGGATGAGACTGCAGGTATCTTGAAGGACTTTGTCACCAAAGTTGAAAAACAATATGACTTGCCAGTAAAAGTCTTTAGAAGTGACAATGGGACAGAGTTTAAAAATAAGGAGTTGGATGATTTCTGTGTATCAAAAGGGATGGTAAGGCAGTACAGTATCCCAAGAACACCAGAGCAAAATGGGGTGGTTAAGAGAAAGAACAGAACTCTTATTGAAGCTGCAAGAACAATGCTAGCAGATTCTGGTTTGCCACTGTCCTTCTGGGCAGAAGCTGTGTTGGATCAGTGGCCTCTTTAGTGAACACTTATGTGTTTACAGATTTAGATGAGAGTTATTAAGCAGCAGAATAATAAGTGTTCTAAGATTAAAAGATCACTTTTAAGAGGAGTTATTACTCCCCCATGACTAAGCAGTTAATGAGAAATAATAAACAGTTCAAGTATAAAGCAGTAAATGCAGTTTATGATTCTCAGATGTGAAATGGATTATAAGTTAAAAAGCCTTGAAGGTTTTCAATTAATTCAAAGTAAATCACATTTTTAAAATAGATGAATAAACTCATCTATTTATAGACCAACATACAAAACTGTTGTCTGAAGTAATCTAAGATATTTAGCTAAGATACTATGCTTAGGATAAGGGTTTACAACAGGCTGTACATTGAAACTTGAATCAAGACTTTAACAAAACAATATAATACTAAAACTACTGAAGTCTGAGTCGGTTAGAAGCTTCTGATATCAAAATGCTGATGAGTGACAAACTGCTGATGAGTAGTTTGTCTTCAGTAGTTCTTCAGTGTAGTGTCTGGTTAGACTTCAGAACTTCTGATGGTTAATTCTTCAGCACTTTGCTCTTTTCTTCTTCAGTACTTCTGATTTCTTCTTCAGCAGTTTCTTCTATACTTAAGCAGAATATGATTTGGACTAAGGTTATCAAAAGGTGGTTTCTTCAATCCTCTTTATCCCAACAATCTCCCCCTGGATTGATGAAGCCAAAACCTTATCCAATCTTTATTGTTGATTCTTTCTCTCTTCTAGTATCCTCCAGATTTCTGCTGTCATCTTGGTAGTAAGAGTACATCTTTGTTGCTCAGTGAGAGATCCTTGTTCAGGTGTGAGATGTAGAATGGTGAGAAGGTCTTTTGAAGATAATACACTCAACTCCTTTGAGTTTTTGTAGACCTTACTTGAACGATCTCTCCTGGTCACTAACACTGAGTTAGAATCAGTGAATGACCATTTGATGATATTTAACTTTGACCTATCAAAGTCAGAGGCATAGGAAACCAAGCCTGTTTCCTGGGGTTGACCTGAGGATGATTGGGGAATATCTTCTATTTCTATGACTCTCAGGTGAGATTCCTGGCTACCTTGAAAGTCAACACCACCTTGAATAGGAATGTTGGGTAAGTGATGTTCTGTTACAACTCTTGTATGGGTTTTCTCTTGAATAGATTGTTGTAGTTGATAGGCATAAGTAGCACGATCTCTGAATTGTGTTAGCAGGGGTTTCTCTTCCACATCAAAGTCACCATGAACCAACTGATTCCCTTCCAAGAGTACCATCTTGAAATCAGTTTTCACAGTGGCTTCTCCTTCTGCTTTTCTCTTTGCAGCTGGCTTTCTTAGTGCACCGGAAGATCTCCTAATGATTGAAGTTGGTTGGACTTTAGGAGTTTCAAATCTTTCTGGCTCTGCAGCTTTGCTGGCCTTAAACTTCTTGTATGTTTCATACAATGTTTGTTCTTTCCATTTTGAGACTGAGGCCTTTGAACCATAGCCATTTGCTACAAGTTCTTCTACTATCTCTGCTCTTTTGGCTTTTCTCTCTAGCTTCTAGGCTATTCCAAACTTTGTCTTCCTTACCCTTCTTTTGAGCCTCTTTCAAACTCTTCTCCAGTAATTCTTTAGACATGGCAATGGGAGTAGGGTTAAAAATAGTTGTTGAAGTTGTAGTTGGCTTAGGAATAGAAGCTGGTTCTCATTCAAGTGCCTTTGAAGACTGTCCTTGTATAGGTTTGGAAGATAAAACTTCTGATGGGTTAATAGTTTTCACAACTACTGAAGGATTGTCTTCAGCAGTTTGAGAAATAGGATCAGTAGTTTCTTCAGCAGCCTTAGATGAGGTGAACTCCTGAAAGATCTCTTTTCCTGGTCTTTGAGTAGTCTTTTCAGCTTCAGGATTTTCAGTAGAGACTTCAGTTGTTGGTTCCTTAATCTTCTCCCCCTTTTTGGCTTCATCCACTTCTGGAAGCCTTAGAGAGTGAGAAGTTGCAGCAGACAATTTTGCAAGCTGATCTTGAGTGTGATCCATCTTCTTATTCAGCTCTGCAAGTCTTGAGTTAATCAACCCAAATTGGTTGTTTGCTTTCAACTTTCAAGCAGTTTTAAAAGTTTTGAGTTGAGCAGTGATTATTTCCTTCATTGTCTGAAACAAGGGACCATCTGGGCTGCATAGCTGGTTCAGGTCTATGCTTGAGAGCCCAGTGAATTGGGTAGGTTGTTTTTGTGAAGGGGGTGTTTTTGGGTGATCTTCAATTTTTTCTGAAGATGCCACTTTTGGGGAATGTTGGGCTAAGTGGTCTTTAACCTGATCCTTGGTGACTAGCTTCTTTAGCTTGGAGACCTTAGACGCAGGATCTTCAACAACAACCGTCAATTCTTTCTGTGGAATGTTTGATTCATCATCCAAACTAATGGAATCATCTGAATCCCTGATAGTGTCCTCAGAGAGGGCAGGATCAGTTGTATCATGAGCTAGCTCCAAACTAGTCTTCTCATGAACCTCTTTTTCTTGGAACTGAGGTTTTCCTACTTCAGGCAATAAGCCTTCATTAGTAGTTGCCAAATTTGAGGTCTTATTTATGTTACTACTGTCCTCAGGTTCACCATTGGGTGATAAATGAGTAGTAGCAGCCTCAAAAGTACCAAGAGTTTCTAAGTTTGGGCTTATAAACTCTGGTCCATCCTTATCTCCCTGGTTTGGGCTAACAAGGTCCATATCCATGTCAATTACTGAAGGCATCTCCCCTATTTGATGTGTTGGTGGGGGAGTGACATGTGTTGGATGGGATCCTTTTAGTCCTGAGAGAAGTTGGGCTATTTCAATTGTTGTGTGTGAGGGTTCAGGTTCAGTAGTTGTAAGGGGTTGGTGTTCAGTAGTTTGTTCTGGTTCAGGGTCAGCAGTTTGGAAGGATTGGTCAGTAGTTACAGTCTTTTTGAGTCTTTTTCTATGAAACATGACTGTAACTAGTTTTCTTTTTGGAGGTGGAGAAGGTGTATGCTGAGAGGATGTTTCAGCCACATCCTTATCAAGTGCAGATTGCACATCAGCAGTTTCAGGGATCTCCACTTCCTGAACTGTCTTTTTCTTTGGTTTGGTTGGTTTTTGTTTTTGCTGTTTTGGCTTTTTAGATTTCTTTGTTTTGGGTTTGGAAGATGTGGGTTCCTCAGGGATTGGTTGTTCTTCCCTTTGGTCATCTTCTAGCAAAAGTGCTGGTTTATTGTGCCTTGAGAATACTTGTGAAGTCAGTGGATTTAAAGTTGTTGACTCACCCACAAGTACTCCCTCACCAAGTTCTTTGATTATGCACTGCATAACAAATCTTGGGTACAGTAAAAACTTCTTTTTATCATTTTGATGGTGCAGAACCAACTCATTGAAAAATAGTTTTGATGCCTTGAAAGGTGTTTCATTTATTATTAATGAAATAACAGTTTATATTTTGGATCAAAATATTTCTTATAAACTGTAGCTTGTGCCAAAGTACCTTGATAGCCACATTCTGTCATGGTAAGATGAATATCAGAATTTGAGATGTGCTCAGGAGCATCAGAATCCTTCAAACCAAGTCTTATGCTTAGACTTTCTGGTGATATGGCCATCAGTTTTCCTTGTATGGATGATTTGAGGGAAATCACTTCATTATTAACAGTCACCGTCTCTGTATTAGCCCAGAACTCATTGAGAGTTTCTATATGTATTGGAGGATCAATGGTGAAAGCTTCATAATATTGGGATTTGATGATAAGATCAATGATCTCATCATATTGGGACCAGGCATCATCTTTCTCAAAGTAGCCTCTTTGATTGTGTCCCTGTTTTAAAACGAGAGCCATGGATGTTTTGATCGAACAGTATTTTTAGGTTAGAGAGGGGGTTTTGGTTTTGCTTTGAGAGAGAGAGAGAGGGAATTTTGCTTTTTGAATGGATAAGTGTTTGAAAAAGGTATTTATCAGAAGTTTTTAACCGACTAGGTCAAACTTCTGATGAGTGAAATGTCTGTTTTACCCTTTTTTAATGAAACTGCTGATGAAGAAGGTTTCTTCATCAGTGGTTTTGTTCATTTCTTCAGTAGTTTCAAACAGTGGTTTTGTTTGAAACAGCTGATGAGAATGACTTTCAAAACACTTGAATAACTTCTGATTATCATCAGTAGTTACTTCCATTTAAAAATTTCCCATTTTGATGTTTCTCAAATTTTCAGTAGTTTCTCTTTCTCAAAAATTGTTCATCAGAGGTTTGTGACAGATAAGTATGTAAGTGAAAATAAAATATGTGCAAAACTAAAAAGTGAAACACTTACAGACTTTCTTCCAAATTTAACATCCCAAGCATGGATACTAACCTCTGAAAAGTTGTTGAATCAAGGGGTTTGGTGAAAATGTCAGCTATTTGATTAGCAGTTGTGACATGTCTCACCTCAATCTTGCCTTTTTCATAGCAATCTCTTATGAAATGATACCTGATTTCAATGTGTTTAGTCTTTGAGAACTGAACAGGATTTTGAATGATGCTAATGGCAGATTTGTTGTCTACTAAAAGTGGAGTCTTGGTTTCTTTGATTCCATAATCAAGCAGTTGATATTGGAGCCATTGTATCTGTGAAGTACAGCTTGCAGCAGCAATGTATTCAGCTTCAGCTGTTGAAGTTGCCACAGATGTTTGCTTCTTTGACTGCCAGGACACCAGACAGTTTCCTAAGAATTGACAACCACCAGATGTTGATTTTCTTGACATTTTGCACCCTGCATAGTCACTATCTGAAAAAGCTGTTAACTTGGTATTGCTTGAAGCAGGATACCAAATTCCTAAAGTAGGAGTTCCTTTCAGATATCTGAAGATTCTTTTGACTGCAATTAGGTGTGATTCTCTTGGTGCAGATTGGTATCTAGCACAGACACAAGTTGAAAACATAATATCTGGTCTAGAGGCAGTTAAATACAAAAGAGAACCTATCATACATCTATACATGGTTTGATCAATTTGTTTCCCTTGATCATCTAGTTCAACTTGTGTGATTGGTGTCATGGGAGTGGAACATGATTTACAGTCTTGTAAAGAAAATTTGTTTAATAATTCTTTGACATATTTTGATTGATGTATAAATGTTCCATTTGATTGTTGCTTGATTTGCAGTCCCAAAAAGTACTGCAATTCTCCCATTGTACTCATTTCAAATTTTGATTGCATGAGTTTCTTAAAATCTTCACACAGTTTTGAGTTGTTGAACCAAATATGATATCATCAACATAAATTTGAACAAGTAAGACATGATTTCCAACATGTTTTATGAAAAGAGTTTTATCAATGGATCCCCTTGAGAAGTGATTCTTAAGTAAAAAGTTTGAAAGTGTTTCATACCAGGCTCTTGGAGCCTGTTTTAGCCCATAAAGAGCTTTGTCAAGTCTGTAAACCCAGTCAGGATGAGAAGGATCCTCAAACCCTGGAGGTTGACAGACATACACTTCTTCTTTTATTTTTCCATACAAAAATGCACTCTTGACATCCATTTGATAAACTTTAATGTTGTTGGAAATTGCATAAGCTAAAAATAACCTGATAGCTTCAAGTCTTGCAACTGGTGCAAAGGTTTCATCATAATCAATTCCTTCCTCTTGAGAATAACCTTGTACCACCAATCTTGCTTTGTTCTTGATGATCATACCAGCTTCATCTAATTTGTTTCTGAAGACCCATCTTGTGCCAATTGGTTGCTTGTTTTGAGGTAAGGGACAGATTTCCCAAACCTGTTGTTTCTTGAACTGTAGCAACTCCTCTTGCATGGCTTGCACCCAATTGTTGTCTTTGAGGGCTTCTTGATATTTCTTTGGTTCCAACTGAGAAATGAATGCTGAGAAAAAGCAAAAGTTGGAAAGCTGGTTTCTTGTAAGTACCCCTGAAGCAATATCACCCATGATTTGATCCAATGGATGATCCTTGTGTTCAATCAGTTGTTGTAGACCTGTACTAGAGGATCGCTCTACTGTTTCTTCAAATAAACCACTGAGATTGATAATATCTGGTTCAGCTGTTGTTTGAGGTTTAGGAGTTTTAGGTTCAGCTGAATCAGTACTTTCAAGTTGTTCATCAGCAGTTCCTGAAGTTGAAGCTTTTGAAACTTCTGAAGGTTTAAAAGTTGATCTTCTGACTGTGTTTGGAGTCCATGGTGCAGGACTATCATCTTCAAATCCTTGAAACCCATTTTGAGGAGATTTGGATGATTCAACAGTCTTTTCAGGTCCGAAATGAAAGTTGTCAAGATCAAATAATTCAGCAGGATTTGCTGGAATAAGAATGTGTTTTGATTCATTGAACTTGACATTCAGTGTTTCTTCAACTATCTTGGTTCTTGAATTAAATACTTTGTAAGCTTTTCTCAAAGGAGAATAACCAAGAAAATAACCTGTATCAACTTTTGCAGCAACTTTTGAGATAGAGTCTTTGATGTTGAGGATAAAACATTGACATCCAAAAGCCCTGAAGAAGGAGATAAGGGGCTTTATGCCATGAAGAATTTCATAGGCAGTCTTGGTATGTCTCTTGTTGATAAGAACTCTATTCTTAACATAACACACTGTGTTGACTGCTTCAGCCCAAAAATACAAAGGTAGGCTTGAATCAGCTAACATTGTTCTAGCTGCTTCTAATAAAGTTCTGTTCTTCCTTTCTACCACACCATTTTGTTCAGGAGTTCTGGGAATGCTGAACTGTCTAACAATCCCTTTAGACAAACAGAATTCATCCAGAGTTTTGTTCCTGAACTCTGTCCCATTGTCACTCCTGATGACTTTGACAGAAAGAGAATATTGCTTCTCAACTTGTAGAATGAAGAACTTGATGATTTCAGCTGCCTCATCCTTGGAATATAAGGAGAAGACCCATGTGAATCTTGAGTAGTCATCAATGATGACCAAGCAATACTTCTTCTTACCAAGGCTCATAATCTTGACTGGTCCAAATAAGTCCATATGGAGTAGTTGAAGACATGCAGTTGTTTTAGATTCTTCAATAGACTTATAGGAGGACTTATGCTGTTTACCTTTAAGACAGGAAACACAGTGTTCTTTACACTGATATTCCTTCAAAGGTAAACCCCTGGCCAAGCCCATTTTAGTGACTTTATTGATGGTTTTAAAGTTCACATGGCCAAGTCTCCTGTGCCAGAGATCATTTTCTGAAGTTGATGCCTTTGAGAAGAAACAGGCAGTTTTGTTCAATACTTTGTCTTTTTCAATGTCCACTGCATAGACATTGCCACATCTTTTGGCAATCAGCAAAGTATGATCTTCAATGATCTTCTCTATCAACTTCTGGCCTTCTGGTGATATGATCTTGCATGCTGTCGTGGTGAAAAAGGAAGAATATCCTTTGTCACACATTTGTGAGACACTCAGCAAGTTGTACTCAAGGTTTTCAACCAGATTGACCTTGTCAAACTGCATTTTGCCTGAGGATACATTGCCATATCCTAGCACATATCCCTTGGCATTGTTCCCAAAGGACACAGATCCTTCTCTTTGACTGATAAAATTGTTTATCAGGTATCTGCATCCAGTCATGTGCATTGAGCCTCCACTATCAACATACCATATGCTATTCAAACCTCTGGAGACCCTCTGCACAAGATAGCAAATTAGTTAGATTTGGCAACCCAAGCCAATTTGGCTTTGGGTTTGCTCTTGAGAACAGGTGCAGCTTGTTGTGGACCAATTTTAGAAATCCATGTCTTTTTGGTAATGGATTTGTCATTAAGAACAATGGTGGGTTCTTTTTGGTGTCCACAATCAACTTTGGTCATCAGAAGTTTAACCAAATTTATCAAATCTTTAACTTCAGTAGTTTGTGAAACTACTGATGAGTTAGGTGTAACTTCTGAAGATGAACTTTGAGAAGAAGACTTTTGTTGAGATAAAAACTTCTTCTGAGAAAGGTTTTTGTTTGATTGTTGTTTGTTGGGAAAGAAAGTATTTTCAAAATTTTGTTTTATCTGTTTTCCCAGAATCAGTTGTTGTCTTTTCTTATTTAACTGATTTGCCTTTCTATATCTACAAAGTTCAGTTATGTGGTTAAACAGACCACATATTTCACATGCTTTTGCCTTCTCTTTCTTTTTAGATAAGTCAAGAGAGTTGGAAGGCAATTTACTGACAATCTCAGCATTTTGAAATAGGTCATCAGCAGTTTTCAGGATCTCAACTCCTGATGTAGTTGAAACTACTGATGGCTTATTGTCAGTTGTTTTAACTTCTGCAGTACTTTCCTTTTTGAGAAAGTTCTGATGGTAGGATGTGCATTCCTCCATGTCAGAAGTTTGAATCAATTTCTTCCCATCATTATCAGTTTTGTGGGTGAAATCTGTTGGTGATTCAGTGTGGGTATACCCTATGCCAAACTTAACATTTGCTGCAGTTTGTTTGTTAAGCAGCATTTGGTACCCTTTACAAGACTCAACCCATTTTTCACAATCAACCTTGGTGTCAGCAAGCTCTTGTCTGACATTTCCTAGGTTGTCTATCATTGTTTTAATTTGTGCTTGGGTTTCTATGGATTTATCAGTCAATTTAGAAATTTTTTTATTTTTTAAAGCAATTTTTCTTTCTAAATCACACTTCATTTGGGTGTATTTTCTTTCCATATCATTGGATTTTCCTTGTAAATGCACATTTGTTTCTCTTATTAAAGCAAAAGATTCTTTGCAAGATTTTGAGCAAAGCTTTAATAGAGATTGTTGTGATACCTGAGTGAATGCAGAATTGGAAGAATATCCTTCAAAAGCCATTAAGGCAAAGTTCTTTCTACCATTATCAGGTTCTCCCCAGTTGACATCATAGACTTTATTGTCTGCATCCTGACTGCATTCAGATGTGTCATAAGGAAGACTGCTCCAGTCAACATACCCTGATGTAAATAAGCTTTGTTGTTGAGGGGGTTGTTGAGTTTGTGCAGGTTGTTGAGTAGTTGGAAAAGGAGGCATCAGCTGCTGTTGTTGTTGAGCAGGCATCTGGACATATTGTACTTGTGGCACATATTGAACTTGTGGAGCTTGTGCCTGTACAAAATGAGCACTCCCTTGAGTTCCATTATTCCTATTATAAGAGGGGTTAAATTGATTTCCAGACATGGGTTGGTTGTAGCTAGAGCTTCTACACTCTCTAGCAAAGTGTCCCAACTTTTGACACTCATGACATCTCAGTTTTGATTTGTCAAAACCAACTTTTGTTGAATTGTTAAGTCCTGGAAATTTCCTTCCTGACCTTTTGTAAAATTTGTTAGTTTTAATGCTTAACAAGGCCAGTTGGTGCAAAATATCCATTTCTTCCAAGTCATCACTGCTAAAATATTTTAAATCATCCATGATGAAACACATGTTGTCAGCAATTTGACTTAGGTCTTCATTGTCATAAGCTGGGAAAGATCCATCTGATGAGATCCCAACAATTATGTTAATGTGGTCAAAAGATCCAAAATTATTAGAACAGGATGGTGAGTTATGTCCTAATAAGGCTGTGCTACCTGGAGTATAGTCATCAGCAGTTTTACCAAATTCTTGTAACTTTTTCTTTTGATTGATTTCTCTTTCAAAAGTTAGTAATTTTCCATGTAACCTTGTTAGGTTCAGGGTGTTAAAATCTGAACTTGTTCTGAGGACTATAGAATAAGTTTCCCATTTTGAAGGTAAAGACCTTAAATATCTATGTAACATAGATGCATTTGAATAGGTCTGATTGTTTATTTTTAACTCAGAGATGAGTGAAGAAAATCTTTCAAACTGTTGTGTTAAAGTTTCACCATCTATGTGAGCAAAAGTTTCATATTGTTGAGCCAGGATTTCTCTGGTGTTGGCTATCACCTCTTCAGTTCCTGCAAACTGTTCTTTTAGGCAATCCCACAGCTCTTTGGCACTTTCACAATGTAAAAGCCCCGCATATATTTCATTTGGGAGAGCCATAGCCAACATAGAGAAAGCTTTTGCATCTAGCTCAAATTTTTGGAAATCTTCTTAAGTGTAATCTTTTGGGTCTTTTGGTCTCTCAGTTTTTCCCTCTGGATCAGTAACAACTGGTTTGTGAGGTCCAAATACTACAGACCTCCAACAACCAGTGTTGGTTTGAGAAATAGTGTGTGCCAACCTCTTTGACCATATGTTATATTCATTTCTGACTAACATAGGAGGTTTGTTGGCAGATCCAGTATTATAAGGGTCCATTTTTAAGAAGTTTGGATTTGTCAATGCTTCTTTAAAGTGATGGATGAAAAGGTGAGCCTTTTAATCCTTTATTGGATATCAATAAGAGCCTGTGTCTGATTCTCAATTTGTTAGATTGATATTTGATCAGATTAACCAGATGCTCTGATACCAATTGTTGGATCAGTGGCCTCTTTAGTGAACACTTATGTGTTTACAGATTTAGATGAGAGTTATTAAGCAGCGGAATAATAAGTGTTCTAAGATTAAAAGATCACTTTTAAGAGGAGTTATTACTCCCCCTTGACTGAGCAGTTAATGAGAAATAATAAACAGTTCAAGTATAAAGCAGTAAATGCAGTTTATGATTCTCAGATGTGAAATGGATTATAAGTTAAAAAGCCTTGAAGGTTCTCAATTAATTCAAAGTAAATCACATTTTTAAAATAGATGAATAAACTCATCTATTTATAGACCATCATACAAAACTGTTGTTTGAAGTAATCTAAGATATTTAGCTAAGATACTATGCTTAGGATAAGGGTTTACAACAGGCTGTACATTGAAACTTGAATCAAGACTTTAACAAAACAATATAATACTAAAACTACTGAAGTCTGAGTCGGTTAGAAGCTTCTGATATCAAAATGCTGATGAGTGACAAACTGCTGATGAGTAGTTTGTCTTCAGTAGTTCTTCAGTGTAGTGTCTGGTTAGACTTCAGAACATCTGATGGTTAACTCTTCAGCACTTTGCTCTTTTCTTCTTCAGTACTTCTGATTTCTTCTTCAGCAGTTTCTTCTATACTTAAGCAGAATATGATTTGGACTAAGGTTATCAAAAGGTGGTTTCTTCAATCCTCTTTGTCCCAACAAGCTGTAAACACTGCTTGCTATGTTCAAAACAGAGTTTTGATCAACCCAAGACATCAAAAGACTACTTATGAAATTTTGTTCAAAATCAAACCATTAATCTCATTTTTCAAAATATTTGGCTGTCCATGTTTCATTTTAAATCTTAAAGATTCCATATCAAAATTTGCAGCCAAAGTAGATTGTGGATATTTTCTGGGATATTCTTCTAGTGCCAAGGCCTATAAAGTGTTTAACACAAGGACCAAGACAATAGAAGAAACTCTGAATGTGAAGTTCAATGAACTTTCATCATTAAAAATCCCAGCAAATCCTGCTGAGTTGTTTGATTTAGATAAATTCAAATTTGAAGATATTACTATCAAAACTAACAGTGCAGGTACCACACAATCTCCACAACAAGACTACAGAACAGATGTTGTGATTCCAAATCACTGTCCAGTCTATTCTGCATCAGAGGAAGCAGTAGTTCAAAACAACTGTCAAAACTCTGTCACAGCTGAGTCAGCCACTATTGGCCAGTCCTACCCTCAAACCACTGATTCACCTTTCACATCCACTTCTCAATCATCTGTTGACAAAAGTCAAACATCTGTTGACAAGAGTCAGTCCAACTTTACACCACTTGGACCCATTCATCCACCACCATTTCAAACATCTGTTGACACTACAGAAATGCAAACAGATGTTATGTCAACAGAGTCACCAGACCTCTGTCCTTCACCTCAAAATGCCATCATACCATATCAGGGAGATTTAATCTACCTAAGGGCTCATCCAGAAGACCAAATCATTGGCAACATCAGAGTAGGTGTGCTCACAAGAAGCCAATCCTCAAATATCTGTCTTTTTGCAGGCTTTCTATCCCTCATACAACCTGTCAAGTACCAAGAGGCACTAAAAGACAACAGTTCGGTAGAAGCTATGCAAGAAGAGCTCCTTCAGTTTAAAAGACAACAAGTATGGGAACTTGTACCACTGCCTAAGGATGTTTGTCCAATTGGCACAAAGTGGGTCTTCAAAAACAAAACTGATGAAAGGGGTATAGTTGTCAAAAATAAAGCTAGGCTAGTGCTTCAAGGCTTCAGACAAGAAGAAGGGATAGACTATGATGAAACCTTTGCTCCTGTAGCTAGGTTAGAAGCAATCAGACTTTTCTTAGCCTTTGCTGTCAACCACAACATCAAGGTGTATCAGATGGACATCAAATGTGCATTCCTATATGGCAAAATCCAGGAGGAGGTCTATGTATGTCAATTGTCAACTACCTGGTTTTGAAGACACATTCCATCCTGAGTATGTCTACAAGCTTAATAAAGCCTTGTATGGACTCAAGCAAGCACCTAGAGCCTGGTATGAAACTCTTTCCACGTTTCTCTTATCCATTGGTTTCACAAGAGGTAAAATTGATAAAACCTTATTTTTAAAATGGAGAGGGAAAGATCTTATGATAGTTCAAATATAATGGGGTTAACATCATTTTTGGATCCACATGTAACAAAATGTGTGAAGAGTTTAGGGAACTCATGACAGCAGAGTTTGAAATGAGTGCTATGGGTGAACTTCAGTGCTTCCTTGGACTCCAAGTGAAGCAGCTGCAAAATGGCACATTCATTCATCAAAATAAATATGTGAAAAACTTGTTATCTAAATTTGAGATGAATGACTGTAAGCCATGTAGTACCCCCCATGAGTACAGTCAAGCCACTCACTGTTGATGAAAAGGATGAACTGGTTGATAAGACACATTACAGATGCATGATTGGGTCTCTATTGTACTTAACAGCATCTAGGCCAGACATTATGTTTGCCACCTGTGTTTGTGCAAGATCCCAGGCTTCACCCAGAAAGTCAAACCTTATTGCTGTGAAAAGGATATTCAGATACCTAAAAGGTGCTCCCACACTTGGTATCTGGTATCGTGCTAATGGAAACATTGAGCTTTCAGGTTATTCAGATAGTGATTTTGCTGGCTGCCACACCACAAGAAAGTCTACATCAGGAGGGTGTCAGTTTCTAGGGAATGCCTTAGTCTCTTGGCAAAGCAAAAAGCAAGCAGCTGTTTCAACTTCAACAGCTGAGGCTGAATACATTGCTGCTGCAAGCTGTACAGCCCAACTCATGTGGCTTCAAAATCAACTGCTGGATTTTAGGATAACTGCACTAAGGACCCCACTCATGTTGGATAGTCAAGCTGCTGAAAGTATCATCAAAAATCCAGTCTCTCATTCAACCACAAAGCACATAGACATCAGACATCATTTTGTCAGAAATAGCTATGAAAAAGGTTTTTCTCTACACCATGTTCCAACAGAGGATCAGTTGGCAGATGTGTTGACAAAAGCTTTAGACACATCTACCTTCACAAACTTGATCTCTAGAATTGGAATGTTGAACATGGACTAAAACAACAAAAATGTTTTCAATAAAAGCATTAAAATGCTTTCAGAAAATCAATTTTCTCCTTAAAAATAGCTCTTTTGGTTGAAAAATCTATTTCAAACATCTGATCAGATAAAACAACCATTGTTTCATTCTATCCACTGTTGGTTGAAAAAATCTGTTTCAAACATCTGATCAGATAAAACAACCACTGTTTCATTCTATCCACTGTTGGTTGAAAAATCTGTTTCAAACATCTGATCAGATAACACAACTGTTGTTTCATACTTTTTTAAAACATTAAAAAAAAAACTCTTAAGTGCTGATAGCATCAGTGCTTTGGTTAAACAACAGTTGTTGGCAACAGACTTTGCAAACAGCTGTATACCACCAGATGTTTAACCATCAGATGTTTGCCACGTCTGCTCTCAACAGTAGAGTTTGGCCACATCAGCGGTTTCACCAGAGGCTATAAAACCCTGTTTTACCACAACAGCAGTATTACTGTCTCATTGTATTCAAAATACTAAAACCGCCTTCTTCTTCCTCAAACCCTTACTCAAATTTCACTCATTTTCATACTCGAAATCCATTACAATGGATCTTCAAACCAAAGCCACCCATAATTACCTTCCATATCTGGTCAAAACAGACGACAACGTTCCATTTCATTCCACCATCGACATCATCTTAAATTCCAAATACAAAACCATCCTAACTGCTGATGCTCCCATCCATCTTGAAACCATCCAAGAATTCTGGTCAAAATCTGATGTCACACCCTCAAATTTCCACTGTGGAGTTTTACCGCGAGGCGCATGACAAACCAGGATCCATAGCCATAAGTATCATGAACGACTCTAAATGCCCAAACCATTTAGTTCGTTTTAAAGAAAAAGTTTCAAAGTTTAATCAAGCAATTTAAAGTAATGCGGAAGCGTAAACAAAAAAAAACGTTCACAAAAGTCTGCGCAAAACAACGCGCCCAAAACCAAAGTTTAAAAGTACGAAATAGTAAATGTTCATAACCCAAGACACAGAATGATGCATGCCCTAAATCGTGCTCCGTACCTAAGGACCTGCAAAGCATGCTAAAATGTGTCAACATAAAGTCGGTGAGTTCACAAAGTAAGTAAGCGATGTAAATAAAAGTGCAGGTTCTCAAACCCCAAAATCAAAAGTATAATGTTGGCCTCCCAGACCCTGTAAACAATAGCTAATTCAAATGTCAGGGGTAGCTAGCCCACTCATGATAACCAAAACCGGAGAATACCGAACTACTAATGAACAAGTTCCCATAACCGGGAGAATGATGCCTTACACCATTGCCCATCGACAATGATATTATGTTTAAAGCTAATAGTTCACACTCGTGCTCCCAGCACGATGTGAGGTTTGTTAGACCTAATAGCGCTATCAACTAATTAACCCGCTTGCCCAACTGGCAATTGATTCGGTATTTTGAAGGACTTAAAAGATATGATTGGTTTAGTTCAGCAAGGACATAATTATGAATTAGTAAAAGTAGATTCACCCCGTGAACCATGCACCCCAAAACCCGGGATGTGTAAAAGAATGTAGTCTCAAGACAGACTAGAAAACGTTACCAATGTAGTCTCAACCCGAGACGCATGCTTTGAGAAAAAGTAGTGAAACTCACCTTAGGTTGCGAGCAAAAATATCCAAACTCCAACGTAATAGAGACTCGCTACCGACTCCCTATTATATGTGTCACTATGTGTGTACACGTGCATAACCAATATACCACATAGTACATTTATTCGATACTTTTAAAAGTTCAAAACCGTGTAGTGACACCTAGTGACTCTACATGCACAAGTATGTCCTACGTATCCCGTTGGTGATCATGGTGACTATTATGAGTTTAACACATGTAGAGCACTTTGTAGAGGATGTGATTTGACACGAAAACAGGATTATATGATCATACAAGTTACTAAACCAGGTGCGGAAACCCTAGCTTAGAACAAACTGATGTAAACTCAAATCAAAACACAATCAAAGTCATTTTCAAAGCTTTTCATAGATTAACTCTTTCAAATACTTGATTACAGTTCAATTACAGTTAATCTATCACACACAGAAACTCTCTCAAACCTCTCTGGAACACACCTCAAAAACACACACACTAAATGACTCCCTTAATCTTACAAAATCACAAAAACTATATATAGGACCTGCACGTTCGCCCCTTTTCACTGGTCGAACGTGGGTCTTTTCCACATTCGCCCACTTGCAGTGGTCGAATGTGTCTTCACAGTGTAGTCTAGTTCCAGATTCGTCCATGTTAATCTACCTTCGCCCACTATCAAATCACCTTCGCCCACTCTGTCTTCCTTCGCCCCTTCAGCCTCTTTTAACACATGTTAACATATCTAATCACTAGTCGCAAAACGCATCTACAAACTCCCCCTCGACTATTGATTAGATCGTTTTCTATCTTCGTCCATGGCTTTGTTCAGCAACTTGATTCTGAGCTGTTTCTTCTGCTCTGTCGTCATCTCAGGCTCTAATTTTCTCTTTACCGGCTTTGACACATTTGCCATCTTCACCATCTTGCCAAGCTTTCCTTCCAAATTACTACCAGCATTAATATCATAAGCAAAGCAAACACCAACAACTTGTGTGTATTTCTTTGCTTGATCTGCATCGTTCGGCTCATGATGAATCGGATTATAAAAAAGCATGATGATGTCTTCGAAGGTGCAATTGATCAACCACATAGGATCAAATACATGAACATGCTTGTATTTGTCCTTTCCATCTCTCAACACGATCACTGCTTCTGCCTTCCTCCAATCATAATACCAGAAAATGAAGTCAGCACTGAAGTGTTGAGGCATAGGCATCAAAGGTATCTTTCTCATCACTTCAGGTGCCTTATAAATCAAGGTAACCCGTTTCAACTTGGTTCTGGGATCAATATCCCTGTGAACTTTCCTCCGGGGATATTGTGGTTTGAATCTGTTCCACTTAGTTCTACTTTCCCAAACCAATTTGTCTGCACACCAACCGACATGTGAATTATTCACTGAAGCACCCGACATTTGGAATCTGCATAGATCTCTAACCGCCCAGTACGGTAGAGTCAGCAAGTCAATGAATCTGTAAAAGTACAAGATTCCAGATTCCCACTTAGCAGCTAGACATTTCAGCCTGCCTAAGTATGTCCACCCGAGAGCTCTGCCTCTGAACTTCGCATTGTGAAACCTATAAAAGTTTCCTTGAGCTTCAGGCTTCGGTCGGTTTTCATCCATCAGTCTTAACTTCTTCAAATACTCCTTCAATTCATCAGTCTTATTTGAAGATTCTGGCAAATCAGCTCCAAGTACTTTCTCTACAAACTCAGCACTCCTCTTCTTTGCCTTTCTTTTTGCAGACGTATTAGGAATCTCAGTAAAGTCAGGAAACACCAAGTCTTCATCAGTTTGTCTGAAGTACTGTGGGTATTCCTCATGTGTGATATCCTCTATTTCAACTTCTTCAAATTCAGGGGTTTCTTTATCATCAGAGTGACTTCCAATATCCTTTTCAGGAATATGTGGAATCGACTCATCAACAATAAACTCTTCAAACATTTTCCCTACCCTCTGTGCAAGTCCATCCAAGATCTCCTTTGCCACAGATGCAGATACTTCCCCTTCTTCCAAATCAGGATCGTTATATTCCAATTCATATCGCATGTCATCAGTTTGGAATATTTCTGCAAAACGACCTGTGAACTCAATGGTCCATTCTCTTCTTTCTAACATGTCCTTGTAGACTTGTTTAGCATCGTCAGATAAAGACCTCACCTTCTCATTCCAAAACACACTTTCATCAGAATCAACATTCTCACTCTTCTTCTTTGAACTTGACTCACCTGTGTCTTTCTTTTTCTTTGAAGGTGGTCTCTTTTCGAATGTAAACTTCGAAGTATCATCTCCTCCATCATTATCATCACTACTACTACTCTCATCCTCCTTTTGACTTCCCGAACCTTCAGCATCATCATCATCATCATTATCATCATCTCCATCATCACTCTTTTCCGATTCTTCATCCTCATCATCCTCATCTTCCTCTTTATCAGATTCAGATGGTTCAAAGTCAACCTGTTCAACTTCTTTCTCTTTATCTTCCTCACCCTCTTTCAACTTGGGTGCAACATTATACAGATTGTCTATCAACTCACTGAGGCGTTTGTTTTCAGCCTTCAATTCTTTATTATCCTCTTTTATAGCCTTGTATCTGTTCTTGTTTCTCAGACACTTTCCTTCAAGCTTCCTATTCTTTGCTTCTAGCTTCTTCACCTTCTCGTCTATCTCATCTTGATTAGACTTAGAAGCTACTACAATCTGAAGCATCTTCTCCTCATTTTGCTTGAACTTGGCAATTTCAGCTTGCTGAGCCACTAACATCTTCATCATGTCATCCATCTTTTTATTCATCTGCTTCATCACTTCGTCATCCACAGTGACTTTCTTTGACTTGGACTTTGACTTTGATGGCTCAACTTCAACTTCTTTTTCTTTCTGAGGCTTTGTAAACATGTTAAGAACATTATCCAGTGCTATATTGAATTGATCCACTGGTAATTTAGTTGCCTCCACAGTCTTTTGTTTCTTAGTGGCTGGTGAAGATTGTTTTGATGACGTACCAGCTTCAGGTAATCTTTTCCCTCTTAAAAGTTGGCTCAACTCTTTCTCTCTGAGTTGCTTTGTACTGGTCTTCTTGGCCATGGTTTTGTGTTTGGGCTTGGGCAAGTTAACTACAACAGTTTCACCTTCATTCAACTCGTCCAAATTTACAGTTAGCCCTTCATCTTCAGCACCAACAGACTGCCTGCTCTTCTTAGCTTCTTTAATTGATCTGTTTAGTGATTCAGACTCACCAACCAAAGTGGCCTTTTGTTTGGTAGTCCGGACATTTTCAGCATCCGAATCCCACTGTTCTTCAGTCTCAGTCTCTTCTGAATCTACAGACTCTTCATCTACCAAACTAGTACCCTTCTTTGCAGTAGATTTCTTTCTCACAGCTTGTTGTTTTGAACTCCCCTGCTCAGTCTTTCCTTTGCCCTTCCCTTTGGCTCCAGGATTGACTACTTGCCTTTTCCTCTTCGTACTTGCATCAGCATAAACCAACGGATCATCATTGTCACTATCACTATCAGGATGCCTCGCTATGTTCTTTCCAGGATCCATGTAATCCTCTCTAGCCAAGGCTCCAAACAACCTCCTGTAAGGTGGTCTTTCATTATCAGGCACACCTTTATAACCTTTCATTCTAGACAAGGTTCTAATGTTCATATGATCCATAGCAAGAATCTGTGTTGGATCCTTCTTCAGGTTTGGATATTTGTGATCAAAGATCATCATCAAAAATCTAGGATAAAGCATGAAGTATTTCTTCTTCAAACCCTTCAGCATCTCCAGCATGTGATCTAAAATCATCCCAGCAACGTTAAATGGTTTATTAAGAGTCAATGCAACCATTAACGAGCTCAAACACTTTCTCATCACGTCATATCCTCCACTAACACATCCAAATACAAGTATGATGACGTGAGCAAAATACTTGAACTGCACACTCAGTTTCCCTTTGTACATAGAACCATCAGTGATCGGTCCTTTGTATTTCATCCTTAGCAAACAAGCTTTCTGCTCAGTCCATGATAGTTCTCTTGGATCCTCACTGGTTTCAAACTGGATCTGGAGAGCTTCTCTGATATCTGATTCAGTAATAAACATCTCCATCCCTTGAATCTTGCTTCTGATAACAGTCTGATTATCAAAGTAATCATACTTGGCGTTGTTGTAGAAATCCTCAACTATATCCTTGTAGATAATAGTTGGTGTAGCCAAAGCATAAACTACTCTGCATCTCTTCAGGAATTTGATGATCTCTGTAAACTCCACGTTCTTCTCCACATCTCCCAGATACGCGCAACAGTTGTGAGTCTTCTCAAACGGCCATTTATTACCACTTGATGATTCACCTTCTTGTACAGTTTCTGGAACAGGATCAGGAACTGCAGTCTCAACAGGAATCTCAATATTCTCTTGTTCTTCAGCCATCTGAAACATAAAATCAAAAACAAGCGTCAAAACACAAAATCGTCAAAACTTGAAAATTTTTAGGATTTGAAAATCCACATTCGCCCAAAATTCTGGTCGAATGTAAACTTTTGTGGTCGAATGTATAACAAACAGGCCGAATGTGGAATGAATTTTAATATAAAATTACATTCGCCCATTTTAGTGTTCCTTCGTCCACTCCTGTTCCTCCTTCGTCCAAACGTTCGCCCGAAGGTGGAATTGGATTATCCCAAAATTTAAAAATTTTTAAACTCTGTTTTTAGGCCTTGATTTTGATTCAAATTCATTCTAACATGGCCGATTAGCCTTCGTGTACTATCAATTGTCCCTAATTTTCATTCTATATCAGTTTTTAACACGAATTAGGGTTTTTATTTATTTCATCGATCAATCACTACTGAAACAATGTTAAAACCTAATTCCTTTAATCCTCTCCCCCTAAAACTGATATGGAATGAATTTCGATCAACATCGAACATTAACAATCACTGGAAATATAAGAACCCTAAAACCCTAAGTGCGAGTAAAGAATCAAGGATTCCAGATTTGTTACGTCTCCATTACCTGTAATAAGTATATGAAAATGATCAGAATACACTATGGAACAAAACGCACAAGCAAGAGATTCAAAAGCAACAAGGTCTGGTTATGAAGAAATTTTGAAAAAATTTTGAAGTGAGGGTCGAATCTGCAAATGGATTATATATAGGATCCACCTTCGCCCGTTTCGTCTGGACGAATGTACAAAAGATTCACCTTCACCCCAACCAAATGGCACGAAGGTAAAGTTGATTTACCTGAAGGTGGAATTAAAGTAAACATCTTCATTCGCCCAGTTTTAAAACGCCCGAAAGTGGAGAAGTTTCCACATTCGTCCCATTTAAGGGCGAATGTAAAATGGAAAACTTGAAAAATTTTGCCAAATTACAAATTCGAATCCCGTTCAACATTTTTCAATCCGTTAAGCTTCCAAAACACAAATTTTCACTTTTAGAATGATACAAAGCCCAGATGGTGTTGTCAAATCTCAGAAACTGACTATCAAGCATCCCCGGTTATAAAAAATAAAGCAGAAATGCAAAAATTTTTGGATTTTTCTGAAATTTTATCAAAACACACCTAAAATCTTTTTGGATTTTGTATCTTTTTGTCAATAAAAGTAAATTGCAACAAAATAAAATGCATCAAAGTAAATGAAAGCAGTAAATATTTTGTGAAATCCGGTCAGAGGATCATATCAGTTTTCTGAGAAATCTGATCACAGCGTTGTTCTTTTTGTTTAATATTATCATTAGAAACAGTATGTGATACGGTAATTGCTGATATTGTGGTCCGCGTAAGCTCACATGCAGACAATTACGCAATGCTTTAAAATGATACAAGTTAGGTGTATTAGACTAACACGATGTGGTGCCCACACACACGACATACTCCCGTATCAAGTAATTGCACAAAGCTTCGTCGTAACGCGTGATTATGCCAGAGTTATCCGTAAAAGTTACAAAGTATATAGCACAGAGGTGTACAGGTCAGCAATTGAATGCAGCAGAGTAACATGTGCGTATACACTAGGTTGAGGCTGATATTAATCACTGATTTGCATCAGATGATCAATACGATGTAATAATGATCTATGATCAATTAAAACATAAAGTTCCTCAATTCGGTAACTTCCGGTTTTGGCAATTAAGCTCTTTTAGCAAATATTCTGATAAAACTAGGTCCGTAAATCAATACGACAAAAGTTTATCAGAATATCCCGGATAACCATAACATAACGACCCGAAACCTCAGATTTTGGCAATCCTATCAAACGAAATTACGGTACTAAGACCATATGCCCATGAGGTGTTCAGCCACGAACGTGTAGTTCGTTATGTTTGTATCACTAATGCACGCAATATTTAGTCTACGAAGCCTATCAGCATATCACACGTAATCAACACACGCCTCATTATACTATACAATTCTTTAGCCTGTGTCAGATCCCCACTGATGTACTATCATTTCCTCTGTTTTACCAGGAAATCATTTTTGATTTTCTAATTTTTAGGTCTTTTTGAATTTTATAATGTTTTTGGTTTTTCTGATAAAATGGCTCCCCCTAAAATAAAGAACATATTTTTGAGATTTTTGATTTTTCTGAAAAACAAAAACAAAAATTTGAAAGAAACAATCCACTCGAAAGCATCAACTTCTTTGAGGATTTAACAATCCCCTCGAAAGCATCAACTTCTTTGAGGATTACGATAGTAAAGAGAAATTCCCAATTAGCAAAGAGAAATTCCCAATTAGCAAAATATAAAAAACGAAAAACTAAAAAGCGATAAACCGAGGTGCCGATTAGTCCTGTTTTTCCTTAATATTGTTTACTTTTAAAAGATATTTAAAGCGTGAACGGTCAAAAGCTTTAGTAAACAGATCTGCACGTTGGTAGTCAGTATGTATTTTGATCATATCGATCAATTCCTTAGCGTAACAATCACGGATAAAATGATATTTGATCCGCATGTGTTTCGCTTTAGAATGATTATCCGAATTTTTAGTTAATGCAATTGCAGCTTCGTTGTCACAGTAAATAGGAGTTTTAAGAAACTGCAAACCGTAATCCACCATCTGTTGTTGAATCCAGAGTACTTGCGAACAGCAACTCGAGGCTGCAATGTACTCGGCTTCACAGGTAGATTGTGCTACGGAAGTCTGTTTCTTGCATTGCCAGGTGATTAACCTGCTCCCGAAAAACTGGCAACCAGCTGTAGTAGATTTGCTATCTTTGTCACAGCCGCCCCAATCTGCATCACTAAAAGATATGAAATCAATATTATCATCATTAGGGTACCAAAGTCCTTTTGAGGGACAACCCTTCAGATATCGAAGGATACGCTTGACCGCCGTCAGATGACTTTGTTTCGGCTTCGATTGATAACGGGCACAGAGACACGTTGCGTACATAATATCTGGTCGAGACGCCGTCAAATACATCAGAGATCCGATGATTGCTCTGTATGTAAAAGGATCCGTCAGCTCCCCCTTAGCGTCCACTCCAATCCCGTGATTGGGTTGAATCGGGGTATCCATCGGCTTTGAGTCCTCCATCTGGAACCGGCTTAAGATGTCGGAGACATATTTCGTCTGGTGAATGAAGATCCCGTCGGGTCTTTGGTCCACCTGCAAGCCTAGGAAAAACTGCATCTCCCCCATTGCGCTCATTTCAAACTTTTCCTGCATGACAGTTTCGAACTCCCTGCATAAAAGCTCGTTAGTTGAACCAAATATTATATCATCAACGTATATTTGTACTAGAAGCAAATCATCTCCCGTCTTCTTCGTAAAGAGGGTGCAATCGACGAGGCCGCGCTTAAATCCTTTGGAGATGAGGTATGTACTTAGCTCCTCGTACCACTGCCTCGGAGCCTGGTGCAAGCCATATAGAGCTTTGTTCAACACGTAGACCTTATCCCGGTGGATTGGGTCCTCAAAGCCTGGTGGCTGCCCTACATACACCTCTTCCTTGACTTTCCCGTACAGAAATGCGCTTTTCACGTCCATTTGATAAACTTTGAATTTCTTATAAGAAGCAAACGCGAGGAACATCCGAATAGCTTCGATTCGTGCTACCGGTGCATAGATTTCGTTATAATCAATTCCTTCGATTTGATGGAAACCCTGCACGACCAATCTGGCTTTGTTACGAACAATTACCCCACGATCATCCTTCTTACACTTAAACACCCATTTGGTGCCAATCTTCTTCCTATCCGGCGGCAAATCCGTGAGCGTCCAAACTCCCAATTTCTGGAATTGTAATAACTCCTCCTGCATAGCTTCCACCCAGGCATCATCCTTCAAAGCGTCCTTGTATGTCCTTGGCTCTACCTGCGACACATAACACGCAAACGACCAATCATTTTGACTACCAGATTTTTGAATTTTGGCATATAAAGCTAAAGCACCAAAACTCTCTGGCGAATTAACACTTTTAAGCTGCCCTCTGGTCATAACACTGCTTCCAGGATCACCGATAACTTGCTCCAGCGGGTGAATACGATGAATCCGAGATTCCGGATAATTAGGTACTTGCACTCCCGTCTGAACAGTCAAGTTCTCTACAGCATCCAGATCATGACCCGTATTTGATGATGAAGCCACATCTGAAGTTGGAGTTGGGTTCACTGGCGGTGCCTCTGGTTCTTCAGCTTGATCAAGAATAGCTTCTTCAAATTGTTCATCTTCAGATTCTGAAGTGTCTAATGAAGTTGAAGCCTCTTGAAATACTTCTTCCTCTTGTATAGGAACATTGGTATCATTAGAAGCTGGTAGGGGGTTCACGGTGATCGGACGCACCAACGGTGAAGTTGTTGCATTTTCACACTCGTAAAGTAATCGAATAACAGCTTCTTCAACCAAGCTATCTAGATTGAATGATTCAAAGAAATCTTTGTAATCAAACATCCAATCAGGACCCGTGCCTTGAATATTTTGAGTATATCGTTGATCGTCCACGTTAGCCCAGTCTTCCACACGACGAGTTCGTTTGTTGTATACCCGTTTGAGCGGGGTTGCATATCCAACAAAATAACCCTCCTCGGCTTTAGGACTAAACTTCTCACTTGGATTCAACATAGTGCAAGGCGCCCCAAAAGGTTCTAGATACTCTAAGTTCGGCTTCCTTCGGTGTAACAGTTCATAAGATGTTTTACCAAACTTCTTCACTGTTAGAACCCGATTTAATGTGTAATTTGCTGCATAAATCGCCTCATTCCAGAACATTACTGGAAGATTTGAATCAGCAAGCATTGTTCTAGCCGCTTCAATTAGAGTCCTATTCTTTCGTTCAGCAACACCGTTCTGTTGAGGGGTGTACGGAGCCGAATATTCATGATGTATTCCTTTGTTTTCACAAAGTTCATCCATCTTGGCATTTTTGAACTCCGTCCCATTGTCACTCCGAATTCTCTTTATCTTCACATTGTAGAGATTCTCCAATCGAGTGAACAGAACTTTTAGATTGATAAAAGTGTCGCTTTTATTCTGCAAACACATCACCCATGAAAATCTTGAGTAATCGTCAGTGACGACTAAACAATAAAGCTCTCCAAGATGACTTTTGCGCTTGACCGGTCCGAAAAGATCCATGTGCAGTCGCTCAAGTGGCATCTCAACAGAGTTAACCTTTTTCACTTTGTGGGACTGTTTGTGTTGCTTCCCCTTTTTACAACTCACACACTTGTCATTCAGATGGAAATGTTTCACGTTTACTCCATCGACAAGTCTATTTCTCACAAGTTGATTCATTTTCTTCAGATGAATGTGCCCCATTCTTCGGTGCCACATTATCGATTCTTTCTCTGTCGCCTTGGACAAAAAGCATGTAATCTGCCCCTGTGATGTCATCGCCTTGGACATATCAAGAATGTATAGATTGTTGACGCGAGGTGCCTTCAACATTATCCACTCTTTAGGAATTGTAAAGCCCGGTTTCAGAATATAGCAGGATTTGTCATCAAAATGCACAGTAAATTGCTTGTCACATATTTGACTGACACTCAACAGATTATAGTCTATCTGTTTCACGTACGAAATCCGCTCGAAACTCACTATCCCATTGCTCACACTTCCTTCCATTGTGATATATCCTCCTTTATTTCCCGCGAAAGCTACATACCCTCCATTGATGTTCTTCACGTCGAACAGCAACGCAAGATCCCCTGTCATGTGGCCTGAAGCTCCACTATCAACAATCCAAAGACTGCTAATAGGGCCAGCTGAAGCTCCCTGCTCACAAAAAGTAAATCAGTTAGTTCTTTCGGGGGACCCAAGCCTGAGTCTTGGGTCTTTGAACATCAGGTTTCAAAGAAACATTCTCACAATCATTTTGAACAACTTTTTGATCAATCTTTTTCTGATTGTTCAAAACAGTTTCCTTTTTCTCATTAACACTTGAAGTTGAGGCTCCAGGAATGCCATTAGGTGTCCAAGATTGTTCAGACCTTTTCAATATACGAATCTGAGACTTTGGGTTCTCAGTTGGTTTCTGAACATTGTTAGCAAATGTAACTTTCTTGGTAACCTTATCTGATTTAACAGACTTAGGTCCATCATTTGATTTGACAATCGGTTTTGGTGGAACCTTTTGCCTATCAACTGTTGTGTTCACCACAGGCTTCCTCCATGAGTGTTCCATAGCAATCCGATTCCTTCGATCATATTGCATTGGACGAGTGTTCCTCATATGATGAAAATTGTTATGATTATAAAACGGATGTGGTTGTTGAGGAACAACTCTCCTATGTGGTGGCACATAATGATCAATCGGTTTTCGCATGGAATTCCTCACTTCAACCTCGTGCCTTTTGTGCCTTACATATGGGCACTGAGCAAGTAAATGCCCTCGTTCCCACATTTAAAGCACGCACGGTACTCTTCAAAAACATTTGGAGCATTTGGTTGAGCAAATGATCTAACAGGATATTGATCATTATACTGTTGCTTCCTTAAACTCTCAGGGAGTGGCCCTTTTGAGTAAGTAGGCTCATTAAAACCATAAGCTCTGTTTTTGGGTCTAACAAACTCTGTGACATGTACCTTTGGTTCTTGAGGAACATCCAAATACAACTTCTTTAATAAAGCTGGTGGAATCTCATTTGTTCTCTCATGTTTTGGGAACCAAATGGTACTTTCTTGCCAAATCTTTTCTATTTTAGCATAATTGGCATTTTTTATTGGAAAGTCCTCGTCAGAGATGATCTTATCGGATCCTTCCATCCGATAGAACACCTTGACAGGTTTGTCACATTGTTCGTTTTTATCAATCTTTTCAAGATCTTTCTTAACCACATTAAGATCTTTCTTCACAACATTCTTTTCAGACTTCTTTTCACAATGAATCTTTTTCATTGGAATCACAACTTGAGATGATGAAACTGGTTCATTTGTAATGATGTGATTTTCTTTTGGAATTTCACATGCATTAACAGTTTGGTTACAACCAGTATCATCACTATCTGAGTCTGAATCTACACTCTCAGCAGTAACACCCTCATCATTGATTCCCAAAATCGGTCTAACATCGGAATTTGGATCACCAATACTTGAAGTATTAGATTCATTTTCCGATGCTGAATCAGATTTTACTGAACTCTCCGGTGTCACTTGGTGACAATTATGGTTTTCAAAGAGAACCGGAGATGGTACAGCCCGATAATTGGTAGTATTATCATCAATGATATGGTCTACCACATAAGCAATATGCTTATAGCTTTCCAGCTTTTTGTTTACTTTCTCAGCAAAGCATTTGATGGCTGCCATTTCCAACTTGGTGTTTTCAATTTCATTTATATAGTTGTTAATTGCCAATTGTTTTAAAGACAAAGTGTTTTTCAAGTCGGAAATGTCCTTTTTGTAGCCATCTAATACTTTGTTAAAAGCATTCAACTCTTTGCGAGTAGATTGACTGTTCATGATAGCACTATCACGTTGAACACGGAGTTGTTTAATCTCCTCAGTCAATCTATCACATGTACCACAATATTTTTCACTTGTATTATCAGTACTACATGCAGAACTTACAGGTTTTGGCGGATCAGTCATGGCCATTAATGCAAAATGAGCTTCCTTTCCTGCAAAGAATCTGGAATAATCAATCTTTGTGAAAGCATCATCTGCAATGCACGACTTCCTTGTCATCAGAAAATCCGCTTCTGCAAGCAATTGATCGATGTCTTCATCCAGAGAATTAACACTTGCTTCTGTATCCGATTCGCTGTCTGAATCAGAATAAACCGATTCACACTCCTCAGGAATATCAGAAATAGTATCAATCACAACTCCAGAATTTGTCTCTTCAGTTTGAACTTCAACATCAACCTCAGCATTAACCTTAACAGGTTCAAATTCCACATCCATCTCAGCCTCAGACTCATCACTTTCAACCTCAGTTCCTACCTTCTCCTCCATCGTCACTGAATCTTCAATATCAACCTGATATGCAACACAAGCCACATTGCCACCAGTAGTAATTTCTTCAACACCTATCTGCAAACTCGACCAGTCAAACCTCTTATCTTGTTGAGTTACCAATGCTTGATTGGTATTCTGTTGTTGTTCATTTGGTGTAGTGATTGGTATGACTGTTCGGTTAGAATTGTTTGGTGATTGGTTTTGTGTCTAGTTTGGTGTGTTTGGTTGTCTATTTTGGTTGTTATTAAAGTTGTTTTGACGGTTTTGGTAGTTGTTGTTGTTTTGGTAAGAAACTTGGTTTTGGTTTTGTTGTTGACGGTTCTGATAACTGGCATTGAATGGGTTTCTATTGCCTTGTTTTGGTGGCTGGGTGCATTCTCGTTTAAAGTGACCTTTCCCTCCACAGTTAAAACAAGTCACTTTCTCCTTATTGAACCCGTAGGTTGTGTTAGGAGAAGTTCCCAAGTCTGTTCTACCTGTCTTCTTGATAAACTCCGTTGCTCTTCGCATTATGCTTGCAAAAGCCCATTGGATATCAATGAGTTCCATCTCCTCCTTGTCAATCTGTGCATAGTCTTCATTGGTCAAGTTATTATTCCCAATTTGACTAGCAACTAATCCGTTGTAGGATGAGACCATTGCAGAGACTAATGCAATGTGTTGCTGAGCAACTTCAACTGTCACATTTCCAAGATTAGATGTCTCCAAAACCACCGTTTGTTGATTAGGTTGGTTCATTGGTTGTTGTGGAGATTGGCTAGCAGTGTAGAAAGCTGCTTGTTGCTTTGGAGAGAATGGTGGAATGTATGAATAGTTGTATGGAACGTGCGGTGATGGTTGTGATAAAGATGAAGTTTGTTGATGGTAGTTAATGGTAGGTGATTCCACAACATTGGATATACATGCAACATGTGGTGTAACTAGCCCTCCTGAGTTTGTACTTGCTGGAACTGAAGATCCTCCAAAGTATAGGTTTGGATTCTGAGGAATCTGTGCTCTTCTAGCCTTCCTCTTCTCTTCCAATTCTTTGTTTTCCAGCTTCTCAATGAACTCCTGAATAGACCAGTATTGATAAGCATCCTTCTCCTTTAGAACTTCCACATGCTGATCCCAGTTTGGTGGTAATGCATCTGCAAACTTGTCCACCTGTTTTGCCATAGGAATCTGTATACCATAGCTAGACAATTCAGATAACAAATGATTATATCTAGGAGTTAGTTCTTTCAAAGTTTCATTTCCAACATAAGAAAAATTCTCAAACTCCTTTATAAGTTCTTCCGTCCTCAAACTTCTAGTCTTCTCATTTCCATCATGCTTCCTTTTAAGCATATCCCATAGTGCCTTAGAAGTTGTGCAAGTCCCAAACTGATGCAAAAGATCATTTGTGATTGCCTGTGTCAATTGGGAAAACGCCTTCTTTTCCACAGCAAACTTCTTTTTCTCATCCTCAGCCATGCTCTCTAATGGCACTGGTTCACCTGTGTTCTCCAAAACTGGTGGTGTGTAACCTTTAGCAATCATGTTCCATGCTTCAGCACCTTCCACTCCCATGCCTTCCAAATGTATCTTGAACTTTTTCTGCCACTGATTGTATTCTTGAATCTCCATAAGCTTCGGTGGCCGATTCCCGCTACCTGAAGACAAATCATTAATCAGTGTGGAAATAGCATTTGTAGTTTGAGTGTTTACCACCGCTGCTGCTACTCCCCAGTAGTCAGATTGTGGTGCTGGAGGTGCACTTTGAGTCATGTAGTTAACCGGCTGCGAAGACTGTGTGCTCGTCTTCTGTGCTGCCACTGTCCATGGGTCCATCACCTGCTGTTGTGGTTGTGTAGTTGCTGGTGTCGGAATCTGAAAATGCCACATGATCACGAACTTCGAGAAATTCAACACTTAGAAAATTTTCCAAAAACTAGCTTCTAGGTTCGCCCAAAATGACTTCAGGTTCGTCCCTTTCTGTCTCAGATTCGCCCAGAAATACTTCCCCGAATGTAAAATCTCACCAGAAAGTAAAAACACACTAACACTTTCCACGTTCGCCCAAAAAGTTCCAGGTTCGCCCCTTTGGTTTCCAGGTTCGCCCGCACGATCTCCCGAAGGTGAAAAGTTAGACCCGAATGTGAAATATTCAACAGAAAAATTCTACGTTCGCCCAAAAATCCCTAGGTTCGCCCAGAAAACCACTCTCCTTCGACCAAAAACTCACACCTTCGACCACTAATGTCCAGGTTCGCCCATTTTGACTTTTGAAAAACGGTTACACTTTGAAAAACGGTTATTTTGATCTCTGATTTTCAAAAGTTTGTGAATTTGAATGATCTTGATTAGGTTTTGCTTCGGAGATGATTTGGAACAACTTTAATACTTGGAATTTTGAATTTTATCCACAAAATCAACTCTAATTCTTTCAAAAACACTCAAAAACCATTTTTATGCAAAAACAGATGTGAATTGATCAAAATAATGTCCAAATCAGCTCTGAGTTTATCAATTTGTTGTTGTATGATCCTCTATGCTCTGATACCACTTTGTAGAGCACTTTGTAGAGGATGTGATTTGACACAAAAACAGGATTATATGATCATACAAGTTACTAAACCAGGTGCGGAAACCCTAGCTTAGAACAAACTGATGTAAACTCAAATCAAAACACAATCAAAGTCATTTTCAAAGCTTTTCATAGATTAACTCTTTCAAATACTTGATTACAGTTCAATTACAGTTAATCTATCACACACAGAAACTCTCTCAAACCTCTCTGGAACACACCTCAAAAACACACACACTAAATGACTCCCTTAATCTTACAAAATCACAAAAACTATATATAGGACCTGCACGTTCGCCCCTTTTCACTGGTCGAACGTGGGTCTTTTCCACATTCGCCCACTTGCAGTGGTCGAATGTGTCTTCACAGTGTAGTCTAGTTCCAGATTCGTCCATGTTAATCTACCTTCGCCCACTATCAAATCACCTTCGCCCACTCTGTCTTCCTTCGCCCCTTCAGCCTCTTTTAACACATGTTAACATATCTAATCACTAGTCGCAAAACGCATCTACAACACATCAAATAAATCTCATGCAAGTTTCCACACAAGAACATGTCAATTGCATACCATAAACAACTTCAAATAGTCACATAAAGACTTCGTACACAATCTGCGTTTTTAGGACAGATTGTGCACTGTGAAAAACGCATCATTTAACCCACTTAACGAATGAATTAAAATCCCAAATGTTTACTGAGTGTTCATGGGGATTCATTTGTAAACTCCTATTTTTATTTTGTCTTAAAACCAAACACAAAAATTATAAAAATTCGTACAATACAGCTATGTCCAGAAAATTTCCACAGCAGGTCAGTTTAGTAGAAAAATTTCCAAAAATTGTGTATTCATCCAAACGGGATGAATCCACTTGGAAACGCCTAGTTTTTCCAATGTTGACCTACTGTAAAAATTTCATAACTTAATTCTTTGTAAATCTCCAGTTATGACCATTTAAAGTTTACCCAATTTTCAGTTCCGAAAATCTGATATGACCCCTAATCAATTAAAATTCCAAAAACGACTCAACCGGCGTCCAAATCTGATGGTTTTGCCCATTATGAAAAGATAAGACTAGTTAAATCACAATCATGCAAAGAAATCATCAAAACTATCAATTTACCAACCCATTAGAGCCCCTACAAAACGTCCAAACGAATATGCTAGAATTTAAAACTTGCATCCCAAGTTATTCACAAACCCTAATCATGCTCAAAAATCCCTAACACATGCATAATCCATACTCTCATGATCAAACACATATATTATCATGCAGAAACCCTAATCATGGCAACTAACAACAATCATCATCATTAAATCATCAAAAACATTCAATAACTCCTATATATATATAGGTTGTATTTAGAGTTTTTAAAGTTTTTCAAGTATCATAATTCATCAAAGAACGTATAAACGCATACCTTGCAATGCTAAAACTCCCTAGAGCCTTGAGATTAAACCCGAACTAGCTTGATTAAGTGAAAGATTGATTGATTGTTTGAAAATTGAGAGGGTATGGGGGATAGGAAGTTCACGGCGCAAAGAATGAATGGGGTTAGGGTTTTTATTCTTTTTTTTTTGAACTATAATTATAAGATAGACTTGCTTGTTCTCCAAGTAGTTGGGTATTAGGGCCCTTCTAGTCCCTTAACTTGACCCGTTAAGCATGTTTTAGTCCAATACCGGGCCCGATAATATTAATCACTCTAAATTGCATAAAAACTATTGTTTTTATTATTACATGAGATATTAATCATCAAGTGTATGTAATTTGCATGGTTTATGTATTAATCTTCAGTCAAGTGATAATTCACATAATTCACATAATTCACATAAGCAGGCACTTCACATCCATCATGATTAAATTGCACATATTATAATTATACATGCCACATAATTCACCAATGTTCGGGATACAGGACTCGTGTATGTGTTAAACAATGATTTTCCTATTTAACACATATGTTAATATCATCTAACCATGCACAACACATAAGTTAACTAAAGTATATCATGTAAGTTAACTAGAGTTCAGTAAAAGTATTAACCTGAAAATGCGGGGTGTCACATCATCCCCAAGTTGAAAAGAATTTCGTCCCGAAATTCAGCAAGTAAACAGTAAAGCCAGCTATAAAAATGTGTGCTTGGTTCCCGGATGTCACATCATCCCCAAGTTGAAAGGAATTTCGCCCCGAAATTCACTTTGAAAGAGTTGCTTTATGTTCCGCGTTTGTTCTATGTACGATTTCAGGTTCGGTAAATAGATGTGGGTATTTGAGTCGCATCTGATCCCTGCGTTCCCACGTGTATTCCGGTCCTAGACGGGAATTCCACCGCACCTTCACAATAGGTATGGTGCTTTTTCTGAGTTTCTTGGCGCCCTGCTCAAGAATTTCCACTGGTTCTTCCACGAACCGAAGTTGTTCGTCCACCTGGATCTCCTCCAGTGGCACTGCTAATGTCGAATCTGACAGACACTTTTTCAGATTCGATACATGAAATACATTGTGTACTCCATTGAGTTCCTCGGGCAGGTTTAATTCATAAGCTACTGGACCAACCCTTTTGACAATCTAAAATGGTCCAACGTATCGTGGGTTCAGTTTCCCCCATTTGCCGAAGCGTATCACACCCTTCCATGGTGACACCTTCAGTAACACCCTGTCCCCTACCTGGAATTCCAATGGTTTCCTACGTTTATCAGCATAGCTTTTCTGTCAATCACGAGCAGCAGCCATCCTGTTTCTGATTTGCACTATCTTCTCAGAAGTTTCATGCACAAGTTCGGGACCCGTCAGTTGGCTATCCCCAACTTCTGTCCAACAGATGGGAGACCTACACTTGCGCCCATAAAGTGCCTCAAAGGGCGCACACTGAATCAAAGTGTGGTAACTATTGTTATAAGAAAATTCAATCCGTGGCAAGTGCTTGTCCCAATTGTTTCCAAAGTCCACCACGCACGCTCGTAGCAGATCTTCTAATGTTTGGATGGTACGTTCGCTCTGTCCATCCGTCTGAGGGTGGTAGGCTGTGCTCATGTCTAAACGAGTCTCCAAAGCATCGTGGAGAGCTTTCCAGAAATGGGATGTAAATCGCGCGTCGCGATCAGATATGATGGAAGTAGGCACCCCGTGCCTAGAAACAACCTCTTTGATATAAAGATTGGGCAGCTTCTCCAGTTATCAGTGTCCTTTATTGCAAGGAAGTGTGCCGATTTGGTCACCCGATCGACGATGACCCAAATCTTGTTATGCCCACTTGGCGTTTTAGGGAGCTTTGTGATGAAGTCCATAGAAATTCCATCCCATTTCCACATAGGGATTTCTGGTTGCTGGAGCAACCCCGAAGGTTTTTGATATTCAATCTTAACCTTAGGACAGGTCAAGCACTTACTAACATAAGTAGCTATCTCTGCTTTCATGTTTGGCCACCAGTAAAGAGTTTTGAGGTCCTGGTACATTTTACCCAAACCGGGATGTACCGAATAACGAGATGTGTGAGCCTCATCAAGCACTAGTTGTCTAAGATCCCCAGAACGTGGGATCCAGACTCGATCCATGAAGTACTGAAGCCCATCCGACTTCAGTTCTAGGTGTTTGTCAGCACCGTGCAGTGTTTCCAGCCCGATGTTCTCCTTCTTCAAGGCCTCACCCTGGGCTTCACGTATTTTGTCAGGCAGGTTAGAATGTATGGTAAGTTGTAAGGCTCGCACACGTTTGGGTTTCGTTTCCTTACGGCTCAGGGCGTCTGCTACTACGTTAGCTTTCCCTGGATGATACTTGATGGCACAGTCATAATCATTCAAGAGTTCGACCCATCGACGTTGTCGTATGTTTAGCACCTTCTGATCAAATATGTGCTGAAGGCTCTTATGATCTGTGAAAATCGTGCACTTTGTCCCGTAGAGGTAGTGCCTCCAAATTTTGAGAGCGAAGACCACCGCTCCCAGTTCTAAGTCGTGGGTGGGTTAATTCTTCTCATGAACTTTTAGTTGTCGTGAAGCATATGCGATCACCTTTTCGATACTTTTAAAAGTTCAAAACCGTGTAGTGACACCTAGTGACTCTACATGCACAAGTATGTCCTACGTATCCCGTTGGTGATCATGGTGACTATTATGAGTTTAACACATCAAATACATCTCATGCAAGTTTCCACACAAGTACATGTCAATTGGATACCATAAACAACTTCAAATAGTCACATAAAGACTTCGTACACAATCTGCGTTTTTAGGACAGATTGTGCACTGTGAAAAACGCATCATTTAACCCACTTAACGAATGAATTAAAATCCCAAATTTTTACTGAGTGTTCATGGGGATTCAGTTGTAAACTCCTATTTTTTTTGTCTAAAAACCAAACAAAAAAATTATAAAAATTCGTACAACACAGCTATGTCCAGAAAATTTCCACAGCAGGTCAGTTTAGTAGAAAAATTCCCAAAAATTGTGTATTCATCCAAACGGGATGAATCCACTTGGAAAAGCCGAGTTTTTCCATTGTTGACCTACTGTAAAAATCATAACTTAATTCTTTGTAAATCTCCAGTTATGACCATTTAAAGTTGACCCAATTTTCAGTTCCGAAAATCTGATATGACCCCTAATAAATTAAAATTCCAAAAACGACTCAACCGGTGTCCAAATCTGATGGTTTCGCCCATTATGAAAAGCTAAGACTATGTACATCACAATCATGCAAAGAAATCATCAAAACTATCAATTTATCAACCCATTACAGCCCCTACAAAACGTCCAAACGAATCTGCCAGAATTTAAAACTTGCATCCCAAGTTATTCACAAACCCTAATCATGCTCAAAAATCCCTAACACATGCATAATCCATACTCTCATGATCAAACACATATATTATCATGCAAAAACCCTAATCATGGAAACTAACAACAATCATCATCATTAAATCATCAAAAACATTCAAGAACTCCTATATATATATATGCGATTATATATAGGTTGTATTTAGAGTTTTTAAAGTTTTTCAAGTATCATAATTCATCAAAGAACGTATAAACGCATACCTTGCAATGCTAAAAATCCCTAGAGCCTTGAGATTAAACCCGAACTAGCTTGATTAAGTGAAAGATTGATTGATTGTTTGAAAATTGAGAGGGTATGGGGGATAGGAAGTTCACGGCGCAAAGAATGAATGGGGTTAGGGTTTTTATTCTTTTTTTTGAACTATAATTATAAGATAGACTTGCTTGTTCTCCAACTAGTTGGGTATTAGGGCCCTTCTAGTCCCTTAACTTGACCCGTTAAGCATGTTTTTGTCCAATACCGGGTCCGATAATATTAATCACTCTAAATTGCATAAAAACTATTGTTTTTATTATTACATGATATATTAATCATCAAGTGTATGTAATTTGCATGGTTTACGTATTAATCTTCAGTCAAGTGATACTTCACATAATTCACATAATTCACATAAGCAGGCACTTCACATCCATCATGATTTAATTGCACATATTATAATTATACATGCCACATAATTCACCAACGTTCGGGATACAGGACTCGTGTATGTGTTAAACAATGATTTTCCTATTTAACACATATGTTAATATCATCTAACATATGTTAGGCCTACTTAACTAACCCTAGTTAAGTATCTAACCATGCACCACACATAAGTTAACTAAAGTATATCATGTAAGTTAACTAGAGTTCAGTAAAAGTATTAACCTGAAAATGTCGGGTGTCACATCTGAAGTCTTGCTTCAAGACAAAAAGCCCACATCCATTATTTCAAAAATTGGAGACACAAGCATCTCCATCACACCTGAATTAATATCCACAACCTTCTCCCTCAATGACTTGTCAGGTAAGGACTCTTTTCCTAAAACAGAGCTTCACACAGAGTTTCAGGAAAGAGGGTATGATGCTCAAATTACTGGATCAACTCTTTTCAAAAAGTTTTTCCCACCAGTCATGAAATTTTTCTTTCATACTCTCCTTCTCTGTGCCTCGGCTAAGACCACATCCTTTAATGAAATCTCATTAAGGATTCAGTACTTGGGGTATGCTATGTTGTCAGACTCTGACTTCAATCTATCCCAGGGTCTGTTTATGGACTTAGTTTCAAATGTGAAAGCAATAAAATCTGGTTCAAACAATGCTTTTCTGCTTTACCCAAGAATTTTAAGTGTAATCCTTCAAAAGGTTTTACCAGAAAAAGATTTTCAAAAGGGTGAGTCTTTTCAAATGAAAAGTTTAACTGATGAAACTTTCACAAGAATGCTGGGTTCTACTACCCAAGAAAAAGTGTCAAAAGTGTCAAAAGTTTCCAAAACAGAAACAAAGAGGTCCAAGACAACATCTGTTGTTCAAACCTCTGTTGTTGAGCCCACTGCTCCTGGTGATCATGGCACTTCATCCATTGCTGTGAAACCCACACCAGCCACATCCAAAAGAAAACGTCCATCCACAAAAACCACTTCCACACCTAAAAAGGGTCTTCTGGAAGATGAGATACCAGAAGAAAACCCTGTTGCAACACAAAAGCAACCTGAAACCACTGTTGTTACTTCCTCACAACAGTTGGAAATATCTCAACCCAAACAAACTCCTCATGCATCCTCACAAAAGGATCATGTTGTAAGCCAAAGGGAACCACATAATGAAGCATATGAGTCACTTGATCATATGTTCACCACCACATGTCCCTCAAACCATGCAACCTCTGTTTGAGGCTATTGATAAAACTTAGGACAATCCCAGTTCCTCTCCTTCACCCATCAATGAGAGCATACCACCACAAGTGACTGGGCCTGAGGAAAATCAATCAGTCAACCAACAAATAGAAGAGGAGGTTATACTCCCAGAGTTCAATGTAACTCTTGGTGAGTTTTCAAGAGAAGGAGCCACTACTGATGTAGAGACCATTGTCTCACAACAGGACAGTGGTTACATAGCTAAGACTTCCTTGAAGGCAACAACTGATGAGGCCACAATTGTGTCCCCAAAATCAGTTGGAAGTTTCAGAACCAAGACCAAGGGGCATCTGGTTCTCATTCCCTGGACTCACCTCCTAGGACTGAACCAGTTAAAACTACCACTGGTAGGAATTCAGATGATCCTATTAACTTAGGTGATGGATTAAAGTACCAAGAATTGACGGATAGAGTCCGATCCATTGAAACCTCTGTTGCTGACATCAAATCTGATGTCAAGTCAATTTTGGAATCCTTGGCAAACCTCACCAAAAGTCAACCATCCACAGCTGATATTGCTGGTGAGCTATGGAAATCTGTTTCCCCCATCATCATAGCTCACAGGAAACTAGCAGATCAGATTCAAGAGACATACATGCAAATGATCAGAAACATGGTGGATGCCAGGTTCAATGACACCAAGGCAGATATCAAAGTGATCAAGGACCACCTACTGAAGACTACTGGCTCTGCCCCTACCACAATCCTCAGAGATGATGATGATGCATTTACTGCTGATGATGCCAAAAAGGGGGAGAGTGGCAGAGATAAGTTGCCAAAGTTAGATCCCTTTGGTTGTCCACCCTCACAAAAGGGTAAATCAAAGTCTGCTGACAAACCAGAGTCTACCCAAACAGCACCACAACAACAACAACCAAGTGTTCAAACCTCTGCTGCTACTGAACCTGCCAAGACCAGCAAAGCAAAGGAAGTTGACACCTCTGCTAATGAAAAGGTTGATAAGGCTGCTGAAGACAAGCTTAAGAGGGCTGACACTCTGGAGGTTAAAGCAGAAAGGTTGATTCAGGTGAAAAAGGAACAGCAGCAAGAAGTTGAAGATGTGAGTTCCTCCAAAAGAAAGAAAATCTCTGCAAAACATACCAGGAAACCACCATCTAAACTAACTACTGAAACCTCTGCTGCTGAAACCACTGCTATCTGTAGAGGATGTGATTTGACACGAAAACAGGATTATATGATCATACAAGTTACTAAACCAGGTGCGGAAACCCTTGCTTAGAACAAACTGATATAAACTCAAATCAAAACACAATCAAAGTCATATTCAAAGCTTTTCATAGATTAACTCTTTCAAATACTTGATTACAACTCAATTACAGTTAATCTAGCACACACATAAACTCTCTCAAACCTCTCTGGAACACACCTCAAAAACACACACACTAAATGACTCGCTTAAACTTACAAAATCACAAAAACTATATATAGGCACTGCACGTTCGCCCCTTTCATCTGGTCGAACGTGAGTGATTTCCACATTCGCCCACTACAAGTGGTCGAATGTGTCTTCTCAGTGTAGTTCCTTCCAGATTCGTCCACTTTTGATTTCAGATTCGCCCAGAAATTCTCTCCAGAATGTAAAATCTCACCAGAAAGTAAAAACACACTGACACTTTTCACGTTCGCCCAAAAAGGTTTCAGGTTCGCCCGTTTTGATTCTACGTTCGTACCCCCGATCAGCCGAATGTGAAAAATGATACCCGAATGTGAAAAATTCAACAGAAAAATTCTACGTTCGCCCGAAAATCCCTAGGTTCGCCCAAAATTTCACTTAGGTTCGCCCAAAAACTCACACCTTCGACCAAAACATTCTAGGTTCGCCCATATTGACTTTTGAAAAACGGTTACACTTTGAAAAACGGTTATTTTGATCTCTGATTTTCAAAAGTTTGTGAATTTGAATGATCTTGATTAGGTTTTGCTTCGGAGATGATTTGGAACAACTTTAATACTTGGAATTTTGAATTTTATCCACAAAATCAACTCTAATTCTTTCAAAAACACTCAAAAACCATTTTTATGTGAAAACAGATGTGAATTGATGAAGATAATGTCCAAATCAGCTCTGAGTTTATCAATTTGTTGTTGTATGATCCTCTATGCTCCGATACCACTTTGTAGAGGATGTGATTTGACACGAAAACAGGATTATATGATCATACAAGTTACTAAACCAGGTGCGGAAACCCTAGCTTAGAACAAACTGATGTAAACTCAAATCAAAACACAATCAAAGTCATTTTCAAAGCTTTTCATAGATTAACTCTTTCAAATACTTGATTACAACTCAATTACAGTTAATCTAGCACACACATAAACTCTCTCAAACCTCTCTGGAACACACCTCAAAAACACACACACTAAATGACTTGCTTAATCTTACAAAATCACAAAAACTATATATAGGACCTGCACGTTCGCCCCTTCCATCTGGTCGAACGTGAGACTTTTCCACATTCGCCCACTACAAGTGGTCGAATGTGTCTTCATGTGTAGTTCCTTCCAGATTCGTCCATATATCTTCTACCTTCGCCCACTTGTAATTCACCTTCGCCCATTCTTATTACCTTCGCCCCTTCAGCCTCTTCTAACACATGTTAACATATCTAATCACTAGTCGCAAAACGCATCTACACTATCAAAACCACTGCCACCAAAACCACTGCCACAAAAACATCTGATACCACGACAACCACCAAACCAATCACCAAACCTGTTGCTACACCCACTTCACAACCAAAACCCCAAACAAATGCCGGTTCTACAAAAGAACCAACAGAGGTTAACACAACCACTGCTGCAACATCACCATCACCAAAAATCTTGTACAGCAGAAAGAGAAAATCTACTTTTGTTGTACAAGATGAAAACATTCATACTACACCACCTAATACTCCACTCACACAACCCTTAAATGCCATTCCACTTTCATCATTCTCACCACACACCTCACAATTCAAATCACATAGACCACCACCAACCATCACACCATTGGCTGAGAAGTATCCTCTTGAACTTGATCTACTCAAGGGGAAACTTCAATCCTTCTACAATGTTGATCAGCCATCAGAAAGATCTTTCCCATCTCTTAAAGATTTTCCTGTTCCCTTAAACATTAACACCTATCTGAAATACAAGGTTGAACAGGCAGATGCCATTATCAAAGAGAAATGCAAAGGGAAAGATGACAGGAGTGCTCAGGGCATCCATTCAGCAGAGCTTAGCAAACTGAGAAGGATTGAAGATTTTGCTAAGACCCTGAGCAACTCAATGTCTTCCATGCCTCTTAGCAGTGACTTGGAAAGGGAGGTTAGGGATTCTCTTCTTGAACAAATCTTGGCATCCATGCCTTATAAAGCAAACAAGAAACAGTTTGCAGGCTGGACCACTCATGCTCTCAGGGAAGAATTAATAAGAATTGAAGAAATGGCTAAGAATCCTCCATCAAAGGTCTCCGCCCCAGACTTCGGCAAAGGTAGAGATCCAGCCAGAGACTTAAAATTCAAGAGAATGAGACAAGAAATTGTGGCTGCTGACTATGGAGAGATGAAGTCAGTTGCAAGATGGTCTGAGCTGAGATTGGTGGAAACTTATAAGAAGTTAGAAGAGAACAGGAAGAAAGACCCGACCTTACCAACAAAACCTGTTTATGCTGATGAGCCTATGTTAAAGAGACCTCAACAGGCTTTTACCTTAGACAGCTTACTGGACACTTCTGATTTATCCATTGCTGCAAGAAGACAATTCAAAAAGCAGAAGGAGATGTCAGAAGAAGATCAGAAAAGGTTTGCTGATACTTTTGTAAAAGAGGGACTCTTCAACCAAATCCGCTACTTCTCTGATCCCACATCTGAAAGACTCAGAGAAATCATTGGAAGACCTCCTTCACCAAACTCATCCAAAATAAAGATGCATCTCAGCCAATCCACTGATTCTAAAATTCTAAAATGGAAGTCCAACAAAGACACCCATGAATTGACTTTGCTCAGATCAGATGGAAAGATTCAGAAACTCAGCATGGATGATGCTCATGGCCTGTGTGCAGAAGATCTCCAAACACTGCTGAATCTTGAGCTAGAGAGAGATGCTGAAGACCTCTTCTCATTGAGTTTTGAGTTACAACTCAAAGGTCAAATTAGAGAAAGTCTTATGAGAAATAAAGATCAAGAATAAAGCTTAGTTTTGGCATCATCCGTTCTAGGGGAGATTGTTGGGTCTGCTGACCTGGAGAAGAACAGATGATTAGAAAGCCAAGATATTCTATCTAATTGATCCTTTGAATAATCAGTAGTTTCAAGATACTTCTCCCAAAAGACTGTTGACCCTAACAACTGCTACACTAAACAACTGATGAAGACAACTGCTGCTGCTAAAGGTCTGCTGAACAAACAACTGTTGACTAAAGATCTGATGAAGAAACAACTTCTGTTCAAAGTACTGAAGACTAAAGGTCTGTTGGAACCAACAGCACTTTGGATCCAACAGATGATACAAGACCATCATAGTTTTCCTTTTCAGTAGTTTATGTTAGCAGTGTTTTGAATGTAACAGTAGTTGTTAGTTAGCAGATGTTTTATGTTGTTATTATGTTAGAGGTCGCTGTCTTAGGTGACGTCAGCTGTGATCATCAGAGGTTTAGATTTGTCTATAAATAGAACAATGATTGTACTGTTCTATTTGTCACTCAAATCATTCTCTTAGACAAACATTCACTGAGTGATCAGGCTGAGGGGGAGTACTTGTACAATTGTAATCTTTCAATTAATGAAAGCTTTCGATTAAAACATTTATTCTCTTGTTTTGATTTACAGTTTATCATTCCGCTGCTGTTAGTACATGATGTCCCTAGGATAGTATATTGGATGTTTGGACGTATTTCGGGGTGTTTGGAGATGTTTATACGCGTTTTGGGGGGTTCGAGAGGCTGTAGGCGATTTACAGATTGTGGTATGCGATTGGGGCCCTAATCCTGTCACTGTTCATGCGATTGGCTTGTTTCTTGTAGGCGATTAGCCATAATCGCCTGTAATGGGCTAGCTAATCGCCTGCTAAGAGCTGTTCGTACCCGGGAGGTATAAATAGGCCTATTCTCAACCCTAGAGCTCAGTTCTTGCCACATACACTCTCCAAACACCCTCCCCTGGTCTGAGACGTCTGATTTGATCATTGTAAACACTCGAGCTCTGTTTTAGTGATTAATCTATAATCTTTTGACCCGTTTGTGTGTTGTAATTACGCGTTTATCATTGTTTCAATATCGTATCTGTTATTAGAACATATTAGAGGGATTCCGCACCTCTGGTATAAACCCCGTGATTGTCGGATTACGCGTTCGCTGGTCCTAACAAGTGGTATCAGAGCCGAGGCTCTTATCACGGGTGTTTTAATAGCAAAAACGAGTGGAAACAGGTAGTTTTTGGTGTAAAAGTTGATATTTTTGATCAAAAACCTGTTTGAACTTTGAAACTTTGAGTTTTTATCAAAAACCCATATTTTTCAAAATCTTAGTGTGTGTTTACGGTTAAAAACGTGTGTTTTTGATCAGGCTTTGTTCTAAAACTGTTTTGGTAACTTGTCTAATCATTTGGGATCAAAACACAATGTTTTAGATAAGATTTTGAGGCAAAATAGGTGATTTTTGAGCAAAAGTGCGGCTGCAGATCAGATCAGGCGATTACGCAGACCTAATCACTGCAAAGTTTGAGTGATTAGGGTTAGCATGCGATTAGCCCATACTCGCATGCTACAGTAGACGATTAGGCCTCATACTCGCTTGATAACTTCAGTCTTCTACACGATTAGGTGGTAAATCGCCTACACTGTGTTAGCGATTACCCCTAATCACGTGGCATACCCCAATCGCCCTGAAACCCCTAATCGTGTCACTATTCACTAGCAATTAGCCCTAATCACGTGTTAAAAATCCCAATCGCCTATATTAACTAACAATTGTGACCATAATCGCCTACCAGGATCTGGAACGTAAAATTTGACTAAGTATCCGACTATTATCAAACCTTAACATATGGCGAACCCTTGGGGACATCTGAGTCAACCGAGACCTCAGTATAACCAACAAATGAACAATCAATCTAACGTACCCACGAACCCTTGGCAGTTCTCAGCAGAACGAAACGCGCAACGGATGCAACAATCGCAAATGCAAGCGAATGTTGCCGGAATCAATCCGTGGGCGCTAGCTGCTCAACAGCAGGCAATGAATGCAAATCCTTGGGCACTCGCAGCTGCTGCAAACTCTCAGACAAACCATCTGTCTTCCGTTCTCATGAGTGACTTAGAGACGGGTAGTTCTAACAGGGCACCGAAACTGCAGTACATGTCAGACTACCATGGATGGAAGGGCAGATTTCAGACACATGTTGAGGGTATCGATGGTCTAGTATGGTCAGCTATCGAGAATGGGTACACAAGGCCGTTGGTTGAGAATTCTACTACTCCGATCTCACTGGAAGATATGACTGAAGATCAGAGGAAGTATAATTATGAGAAGAAGGCGATGGCAGCGTTGAAGCAAGCTCTTCCCAAAGACATACTTCATCAGTTGCGCAGTGTACTACTTCGCAGATGCTTTGGTTGGCGCTTGCTGAGCGTAATGAGGGAAATCAGAAGACGCGAAAGGTGAAAGTGGATCAGTTGAAGAAGGAGTTCGAGAACTTCAACGCGATGGGGAATGAATCGCTGAGAGATCTGACGGCAAGATATTATCACCTGATGTCCGAGATGTATCAGTATGGGGTTATCTACACTTCTGCAGAACTTGTTGAAAGACTAGCAGAGGCGCTTCCTTCACACTGGCATCAATGGCTGGACATCCAGAAATCCAACAATGTTTATCAGACACTCTCCATAAATGAGTTCGTGGCAGAGCTGGAGAACAAGGAGATCGAAGAGATCAGGAGAGCTAACAAGCCGCCCGTTGTTCAGAATCCCAGTATCTACTACGGGAATCCAATTCAGGACATCAGTGTGGGTGGATCCAAACCTCAGACTGCTTTCGTGGTTAATCCTGATCCAGTCTTTGCGTTTGACAACTATGGTCCCCCATCTGACGTTCCTCCACCAGTCTTTCCTTGGGGTCAAGGAAACCAGTATCCTTCGAATTATAATACTAACCAATTTGGTGTTAATCCGTTTGCTCATCTTGCAGCTCCAGCACAGGCAACTTCCAACTTTGGTGGACCTTCTTCGTCAGGGTTTGGTGGTGCTCCATCTACTAACTATGGTGGATATGGAGGTGCTTCTACTTCGAATCAGGGTGGCTATCGGACCAATCCAGTTGCAGAGCAGCTGAACACTGCGGGCTTTGAGAAGGTGACTGTAGAGTTAGCCCAAGAACATATGGCTCTGCTGTCAACCTTGGTCAATTCCTATAGTGGATTAGTTGCAGGGCAGATCGGGAATCCTTATCTCACTCAAGAAGTTATTCTCAGATCGACAAAGACGATATGGATTTGATAGACATCCAGTGGCACTTCGCTAGCGTGGTGAGACGGGCAAAGGATTATATGGACAGAACTGGAAGGAGAGATGTGCTGATCAACAACAACACTAAGTTTGGGTTTGATAAAACAAAGGTCACCTGTTACAACTGTGGCAACAGAGGACACTTTGCCAGAGAATGTGACCGACCAAGGCAACAGGGAAATCAGAATCCTTTCAACAACAATTGAGGCAATCAGAATCAGAGGCAACCAGCTCAGACACAACCTAACCAAAATGCTGAACGAGCTCTTGTCCCAGTAAACAACCAGAACCAGAGGCCTCATGCAAACAACAATCAAGCCCTGGTAATTCAAGAAGATGAAGGTTTTAACTGGAATCACCTCATCACTGGTGAACAAGCTCCGCAGGGTGGTGTAGCATGTTTTGCCCAAATAATGTCTGATGCTCAAGAAGAAGTTGAAGAGTGTCCGAGTCAGTCTGAAGTAGTTATTCCTGAAGTTGAAGCTTCTGACTGTGACTCCGACTGTGATTCTGACATGGGGATGGATTTGGAGGACTTGTTGGCTGAAGCAGACGCCTTGATTAGCAAAAGGTCGATTCTTGTGGATGCTGACTGTACAAAGAACAATCTTGCTGATTTCTTCGGATCAGTGAAGACGGCTGCTCATTATGCTTTGATGGCTATTACAGAGTCGTCTGATAAGGTATGTTCTTCTCCCAATCCTAAACCTGATTGTGTTGAATGTGGCAAGCTTAAGTACAGAATTGATGTCTTAACAGACGAAAATCTGAACTTGAAAGCAAACTTAGGTCAATGCCAACAGAGCAATGAGGTTTTGAGAGCTAATGAGAAGGCCCTCATATTGTCACAGGGATGATTTCACAGGATCTTATTGAGAGAGAATTGAATAACAATATGAAATGCATATTTACAAATGATAGGGTACAAGCCTATTTATACTATGTGAATGGGTGTGTCTCTAATAGACATGACCCTTCAAACTATCATAACTACCAATAACTAACTTGTGACACAATGGTTCACTTATTTATATTCTAGACTTAGGATATATAATATGTACTTATGATAAATCAAAATATTATAGTAACGGGGTTTTTCGGTCGTTTAAAACGAATCAAAACCAACTATTCCTTTTTAACACAATAATAACGGGGTCTTCGGTTGTAAGACGAATCAAAACCTACTAACTGGGTCTTTCGGTTGTCTAACAAATCAAACCAATTGTTGTGTGCCGAGAATAGTAACGGGGCTTTCGGTTGCAGGACAAATCAAAACCAATAACGGGGTTTTTCGGTTGTCAAGAAAATCAAACCAACTATTCTAGGAACCGGTCCTTCGGTTGCAGAGCAAATCAAAACCGTTCCTCCCTTTTTGTTTTTATTTTTTATTTTTTTCTAAATCATATAATTTCTTTCTTTTATCGTTTTTTTTTTAACATATATTTTCTCAAAAGAAATACGATTCCCTTTAAAAATCGTTTCTCTACCCAATGATTTTAATGAAGTCAAAATTCTGATTTGACTTTTCCTTTGTAAAAACAAACTGATTTTACTTTAACTTTTAAAACGTTAGTTGACTTTAAGAAGTCAAACCGGCGAAAATATAAACTAACCCAAAAGATCTTTCTTTGATCTCTTCAAATCTGCTTTGTTTTAAAACAAGGTTTTGAATATTCCTTTAACCAAAATTCTTATAAAATTATTTGAGAAAACAATTTTCCTTTAAGTGTTTATTAGTTTCAAAAGAAACTTTTGAAAAAACAGAGTATTACGAAAACTTTGATGAAATGAATTTAAAGCAACAATTTTGTATTCGATTTTCACTGTAAAAACAGGGGATAGAGATTTAAAAACCGTTCGTTCGAAGACTCGAGTTTAACGATTCGTTTTTATAGAGGATGAATTTTACACGAAAACAGGATTATATGATCATACAAGTTACTAAACCAGGTGCGGAAACCCTAGCTTAGAACAAACTGATATAAACTCAATCAAAACACAATCAAAGTCATTTTAAAAGCTTTTCATAGATTAACTCTTTCAAATACTTGGTTACAACTTGATTACAGTTAATCTAGCACACACAATAACACTCTCAGACCTCTCTGGAACACACCTCAAAAACACACACACTAAATGACTCCCTTAAACTTACAAAATCACAAAATCTATATATAGGACCTGCACGTTCGCCCCTTTTCACTGGTCGAACGTGGGTCATTTCCACATTCGCCCACTTTCAGTGGTCGAATGTGTCTTCTTGTCAGTCTAGTTCCAGATTCGTCCATCTATCTTCTACCTTCGCCCATCACTATTTCACCTTCGCCCATTCCTGTTTACCTTCGCCCCTCAGCCCACTTCTAACACATGTTAACATATCTAATCACTAGTCGCAAAACGCATCTACAAACTCCCCCTCGACTATTGATTAGATCGTTTTCTGTCTTCGTCCATGGCTTTGTTCAGCAACTTGATTCTGAGCTGTTTCTTTTGCTCTGTCGTCATCTCAGGCTCTAATTTCCTCTTTACCGGCTTTGACACATTTGCCATCTTCACCTTCTTGCCAAGCTTTCCTTCCAAATTACTACCAGCATTAATGTCATAAGCAAAGCAAACACCAACAACTTGTGTGTATTTCTTTGCTTGATCTGCATCGTTCGGCTCATGATGAATCGGATTATAAAAGAGCATGATGATGTCTTCGAAGGTGCAATTTATCAACCACATAGGATCAAATACATGAACATGCTTGTATTTGTCCTTTCCATCTCTCAACACGATCACCGCTTCTGCCTTCCTCCAATCATAATACCAGAAAATGAAGTCAGCACTGAAGTGTTGAGGCATAGGCATCAAAGGTATCTTTCTCATTACTTCAGGTGCCTTATAAATCAAGGTAACCCGTTTCAACTTGGTTCTGGGATCAATATCCCTGTGAACTTTCCTCCGGGGATATTGTGGTTTGAATCTGTTCCATTTTGTTCTACTTTCCCAAACCAATTTGTCTGCACACCAACCGACATGTGAATTATTCACTGAAGCACCCGACATTTGGAATCTGCACAAATCTCTAACCGCCCAGTACGGTAGAGTTAGCAAATCAATGAATCTGTAAAAGTACAATATTCCAGATTCCCACTTAGCAGCTAAACACTTCAGCCTGCCTAAGTATGTCTACCCGAGAGCTCTGCCTCTGAACTTCGCATTGTGAAACCTATAAAAGTTTCCTTGAGCTTCAGGCTTCGGTCGGTTTTCATCCATCAGTCTTAACTTCTTCAAATACTCTTTCAATTCATCAGTCTTATTTGAAGATTCTGGCAAATTAGCTCCAAGTACTTTCTCTACAAACTCAGCACTTCTCTTCTTTGCCTTTCTTTTAGCAGACGTATTAGGAATCTCAGTAAAATCAGGAAACACCAAGTCTTCATCAGTTTGTCTGAAGTACTGTGGATATTCCTCATGTGTGATATCCTCTATTTCAACTTCTTCAAATTCAGGGGTGTCTTTGTCATCAGAGTGACTACCAATATCCTTTTCAGGAATATGTGGAATCGACTCGTCAACAATGAATTCTTCAAACGTTTTCCCTACCCTCTGTGCAAGCCCATCTAAAATCTCCTTTGCCACAGATGCAGGTACTTCCCCTTCTTCCAAATCAGGATCGTTATATTCCAATTCATATCGCATGTCATCAGTTTGGAATATTTCTGCAAAACGACCTGTGAACTCAATGGTCCATTCTCTTCTTTCTAACATGTCCTTATATACTTGTTTAGCATCGTCAGACAAGGACCTCACCTTCTCATTCCAAAACACAGTCTCATCATCAACATTCTCACTCTTCTTCTTTGAACTTGACTCACCTGTGTCTTTCTTCTTCTTTGAAGGTGGTCTCTTTTCGAATGTAAACTTCGAAGTATCATCTCCTCCATCATTATCATCACTACTACTATCATCCTCCTTTTGACTTCCCGACCCTTCAGCATCATCATCATCATCATTATTATCATCTCCATCATCACTCTTTTCCGATTCTTCATCCTCATCATCCTCATCTTCCTCTTTATCAGATTCAGATGGTTCAAAGTCAACCTGTTCAACCTCTTTCTCTTTATCCTCCTCACCCTCCTTCAGTTTGGGTGCAATATTGTACAGATTGTCAATCAACTCACTAAGGCGTTTGTTCTCAGCCTTCAATTCTTTATTATCTTCTTTAATCGCCTTGTATCTGTTTTTGTTTCTCAGACACTTTCCTTCAAGCTTCTTATTCTTTGCTTCTAGCTTCTTCACTTTCTCGTCTATCTCATCTTGATTAGACTTAGAAGCTACTACAATCTGAAGCATTTTCTCTTCATTCTGCTTGAACTTGGCAATTTCAGCTTGCTGAGCCACTAACATCTTCATCATGTCATCCATCCTTTTATTCACCTGCTTCATCACTTCGTCATCCACAGTAACTTTCTTTGACTTGGACTTTGACTTTGATGGCTCAATCTCAGTTTCTTTTCCTTTCTGAGGCTGTGTAAACATGTTAAGAACATTATCCAGTGCTATATTGAATTGATCCACTGGTAGTTTAGTTGCCTCTACAGTCTTTTGTTTCTTAGTGACTGTTGAAGATTGTTTAGATGATGTACCAGCTTCAGGTAATCTCTTCCCTCTCAAAAGTAGGTTTAATTCTTTCTCTCTTAGTTGCTTGGTACTTGTTTTCTTTGCCATGGTTTTGTGTTTGGGCTTGGGCAAGTTAACTACTACTGTTTCTCCTTCATTTAACTCGTCCAAATTCACCGTTAACCCTTCATCTTCAGCACCAACAGACTGCTTGCTCTTCTTAGCTTCTTCAATCGATCTGTTAAGCGATTCAGACTCACCAACCAAAGTGGCCTTTTGTTTGGTAGTCCGGACATTTTCAGCATCCGAATCCCACTGTTCTTCAGTCTCAGTCTCCTCTGAATCAACAGACTCTTCATCTACCAAACTAGTACCCTTCTTTGCAGTAGATTTCTTCCTCACAACTTGTTGTTTTGAACTCCCCTGCTCAGTCTTTCCTTTGCCCTTCCTTTTGGCTCCAGGATTGACTACTTGCCTTTTCCTCTTTGTACTTGCATCAGCATATACCAACGGATCATCATTGTCACTATCACTATCAGGATGCCTTGCTGTATTCTTTCCAGGATCCATGTAATCCTCTCTAGCCAAGGCTCCAAACAATCTCCTGTAAGGTGGTCTCTCATTATCAGGCACACCTTTGTATCCTTTCATTCTAGCCAACGTTCTAATGTTCATATGATCCATAGCAAGTATCTGTGTTGGATCCTTCTTCAGGTTTGGATATTTGTGATCAAAGATCATCATCAGAAATCTAGGATAAAGCATGAAATATTTCTTCTTCAAACCCTTTAGCATCTCCAGCATGTGATCTAAAATCATCCCAGCAACGTTAAATGGTTTATTGAGAGTCAATGCAACCATTAACGAGCTCAAACTCTTCCTCATCACGTCATATCCTCCACTAACACATCCAAATACAAGTATGATGACGTGAGCAAAATACTTGAACTGTACACTCAGTTTCCCTTTGTACATAGAACCATCAGTGATCGGTCCTTTGTATTTCATCCTCAGGAAACAGGCTTTCTGCTCAGTCCATGATAATTCCCTTGGATCCTCACTAGTTTCAAACTGGATCTGGAGAGCTTCTCTTATATCAGCTTCAGTGATAAACATCTCCATTCCCTGAATCTTGCTTTTGATAATAGTCTGATTATCAAAGTAATCATACTTGGCGTTGTTATAGAAATCCTCAACTATATCCTTGTAAATAATAGTTGGTGTGGCCAAAGCATAAACCACTCTGCATCTCTTCAGAAACTTGATGATCTCAGTAAATTCCACGTTCTTCTCCACATCTCCCAGATACGCGCAACAGTTGTGAGTCTTCTCAAACGGCCATTTATTACCGCTTGATGATTCACCTTCTTGTACATTCTCTGGAACAGAATCAGTAACTGCAGTCTCCACAGGAATCTCAATATTTGTTGGTTCTTCAGCCATCTGAAACATAAAATCAAAATAAACGTCAAAACACGAAATCGTCAAAATTCCAAATTTTAGGTCTTTGTGATTCCACATTCGCCCAAAAAGTATGGTCGAATGTCGATTAAAATGGTCGAATGTACATCATTCAGGCCGAATGTGGAATAAGTCTAAATAGAAAAACACATTCGTCCGTTTTTGAGTTCCTTCGTCCATTTTATTTCACCTTCGTCCAAAACGTCAGACCGAAGGTGGAAATGTTCTTGCCCAAAATTTGAAAAATTTTCAAACATGATTTTAACCCTTAATTTTGATCAGAACTCATTTTAACATGACCGACTAAGACTCGTCTAACATCAATTATCCCTAATTTTCATTTTACATCTGTTTTCAACTGGAATTAGGTTTCTTATCATTTCAATCGATCAAACACAGATTAAACTTTGTTATTAACCTAATTCCTTGTAAACTCTCCCCCTAAAACTGATGTGAAATGAATTTCTATCAAAATTATGCATTAACAAACAATAAAACTACATAAACCCTAAAACCCTAGGTCGGTGAATAAAACGAATGATTCCGGCTTCAATCCTTATCCATTACCTGTAAAAATTATATGGAAATGATCAGGATGATCCAAGGAACAAAACGCACAAGCAAGGGTTTCAAAATCAAAAAGGTCTTGGTACGAAGAAAAATTTTGAAAAATTAGAATGAAGGGTCGAATCTGGTTTGGGCTTATATATAAGCTCCACCTTCGACCGGTTCGTTTGGACGAATGTACAAGTTTTCCACCTTCGCCCCAAACAAATGACACGAAGGTAAACTTGTTTTACCCGAAAGTGGATTTTGGGTTAAAAGCCACATTCGCCCATTTTGAAACAACCCGAAGGTAGACAAATTTCCACATTCGTCCCATTTAAGGGCGAATGTAAAATGGAAAAGTTGGAAAATTTTGCCAAATTACAAATTCGAATCCCGTTCAACATTTTTCAATCCGTTAAGCTTCCAAAACACAAATTTTCACTTTTAGAATGATACAAAGCCCAGATGGTGTTGTCAAATCTCAGAAATTGACTATCAAGCATCCCCGGTTATCAAAAATAAAGCAGAGATGCAAAAAATTTTGGATTTTTCTGAAATTTTATCAAAACACACCTAAAATCTTTTTGGATTTTGTATCTTTTTGACATTAAAAGTAAATTGCAACAAAATAAAATGCATCAAAGTAAATGAAAACAGTAAACATTTTGTGATATCCGGTCAGAGGATCATATCAGTTTTCTGAGAAATCTGATCACAGCGTTGATCTTTTTGTTTAATATTATCATTAGAAACAGTATGTGATACGGCAATTGCTGATATTGTGGTCCACGTAAGCTCACATGCAGACAATTACGCAATGCTTTAAAATGATACGAGTTAAGTGTATTAGACTAACACGATGTGGTGCCCACACACACGACATACTCCCGTATCAAGTAATTGCACAAAGCTTCGTCGTAACGCGTGATTATGCCAGAGTTATCCGTAAAAGTTACAAAGTATATAGCACAGAGGTGTACAGGTCAGCAAATGAATGCAACAGAGTAACATGTGCGTATACACTAGGTTGAGGCTGATATTAATCACTGATTTTCATCAAATGATCAATACGATGTAATAATGATCTATGATCAATTAAAACATAAAGTTCCTCAATTCGGTAACTTCCGGTTTTGGCAATTAAGCTCTTTTAGCAAATATTCTGATAAAACTAGGTCCATAAATCAATACGACAAAAGTTTTTCAGAATATCCCGGATAACCATAACATAACGACCCGAAACCTCAGATTTTGGCAATCCTATCAAACGAAATTACGGTACTAAGACCATATGCCCATGAGGTGTTCAGCCACGAACGCGTAGTTCGTTATGTTTGTATCACTAATGCACGCAATATTTAGTCTACGAAGCCTATCAGCATATCACACGTAATCAACACAAGCCTCATTAACTATACAATTCTTTAGCCTGTGTCAAATCCCCACTGATGTACTATCATTTCCTCTGTTTTACCAGGAAATCATTTTTGATTTTCTAATTTTTAGGTCTTTTTGAATTTTATAATGTTTTTGGTTTTTCTGATAAAATGACTCCCCCTAAAATAAAGAACATATTTTTGGGATTTTTTTTTATTTTTCTGAAAAAACAAAAACAAAAATTTGAAAGAAACAATCCACTCGAAAGCATCAACTTCTTTGAGGATTAAACAATCCCCTTGAAAGCATCAACTTCTTTGAGGATTACGATAGTAAAGAGAAATTCCCAATTAGCAAAGAGAAATTCCCAATTAGCAAAATATAAAAACTAAAAACTAAAAAACGATAAACCGAGGTGCCGATTAGTCCTGTTTTTCCTTTATATTGTTTACTTTTAAAAGATATTCAAAGCGTGAACGGTCAAAAGCTTTAGTAAACAGATCTGCACGTTGGTAGTCAGTATGAATTTTGATCATATCAATCAATTCCTTAGCGTAACAATCACGGATAAAATGATATTTGATCCGGATGTGTTTCGCTTTAGAATGATTATCCGAATTTTTAGTTAATGCAATTGCGGCTTCGTTGTCACAGTAAATAGGAGTTTTTAGAAACTGCAAACCGTAATCCACCATTTGTTGTTGAATCCAGAGTACTTGCGAATAGCAACTCGAGGCTGCAATGTACTCGGCTTCACAGGTAGATTGTGCTACGGAAGTCTGTTTCTTGCATTGCCAGGTGATTAACCTGCTCCCGAAAAACTGGCAACCAGCTGTAGTAGATTTGCTATCTTTGTCACAGCCGCCCCAATCTGCATCACTAAAAGATATGAAATCAAAATTATCATCATTAGGGTACCAAAGTCCTTTTGAGGGACAACCCTTCAGATATCTAAGGATACGCTTGACCGCCGTCAGATGACTTTGTTTCGGCTTCGATTGATAACGGGCACAGAGACACGTTGCATACATAATATCTGGTCGAGACGCCATCAAATACATCAGAGATCCGATGATTGCTCTGTATGTAAAAGGATCCGTCAGCTCCCCCTTAGCGTCCACTCCAATCCCGTGATTGGGTTGAATCGGGGTATCCATCGGCTTTGAGTCCTCCATCTGGAACCGGCTCAAGATGTCGGAGACATATTTCGTCTGGTGAATGAAGATCCCGTCGGGTCTTTGGTCCACCTGCAAGCCTAGGAAAAACTGCATCTCCCCCATTGCGCTCATTTCAAACTTTTCCTGCATGACAGTTTCAAACTCCCTGCATAAAAGCTCGTTAGTTGAACCAAATATTATATCATCAACGTATATCTGCACTAGAAGCAAGTCATCTCCCGTCTTCTTCGTAAAGAGGGTGCAATCGACGAGGCCGCGCTTAAATCCTTTGGAGATGAGATATGTACTTAGCTCCTCGTACCACTGCCTCGGAGCCTGGTGCAAGCCATATAAAGCTTTGTTCAACACGTAGACCTTATCCCGGTGGATTGGGTCCTCAAAGCCTGGTGGCTGCCCGACATACACCTCTTCCTTGACTTTCCCGTACAGAAATGCGCTTTTCACGTCCATTTGATAAACTTTGAATTTCTTATAAGAAGCAAACGCGAGGAACATCCGAATAGCTTCGATTCGTGCTACCGGTGCATAAATTTCGTTATAATCAATCCCTTCGATTTGATGGAAACCCTGCACGACCAATCTGGCTTTGTTACGAACAATTACCCCACGATCATCCTTCTTACACTTAAACACCCATTTGGTGCCAATCTTCTTCCTATCCGGCGGCAAATCCGTGAGCGTCCAAACTCCCAATTTCTGGAATTGTAATAACTCCTCCTGCATAGCTTCCACCCAGGCATCATCCTTTAAAGCGTCCTTGTATGTCCTTGGCTCTACCTGCGACACATAACACGCAAACGACCAATCATTTTGACTACCAGATTGTTGAATTTTGGCATATAAAGCTAAAGCGCCAAAACTCTCTGGCGAATTAACGCTTTTAAGCTGCCCTCTGGTCATAACACTGCTTCCAGGATCACCGATAACTTGCTCCAATGGGTGAATACGATGAATCCGAGATTCCGGATAATCAGGTACTTGCACTCCCGTCTGAACAGTCAAGTTCTCTACAGCATCCAGATCATGACCCGTATTTGATGATGAAGCCACATCTGAAGTTGGAGTTGGGTTCACTGGCGGTGCCTCTGGTTCTTCAGCTTGATCAAGAATAGCTTCCTCAAATTGTTCATCTTCAGATTCTGAAGTGTCTAATGAAGTTGAAGCCTCTTGAAATACTTCTTCCTCTTGTATAGGAGCATTGGTATCATTAGAAGCTGGTAGGGGGTTCACGGTGATCGGACGCACCAACGGTGAAGTTGTTGCATTTTCACACTCGTAAAGTAATCGAATAACAGCTTCTTCAACCAAGCTATCTAGATTGAATGATTCAAAGAAATCTTTGTAATCAAACATCCAATCAGGACCCGTGCCTTGAATATTTTGAGTATATCGTTGAACATCCACGTTAGCCCAGTCTTCCACACGACGAGTTCGCTTGTTGTATACCCGTTTGAGCGGGGTTGCATATCCAACAAAGTAACCCTCCTCGGCTTTAGGACTAAACTTTTCGCTTGGATTCAACATAGTGCAAGGTGCCCCAAAAGGTTCTAGATACTCTAAGTTCGGCTTCCTTCGGTGTAACAGCTCATAAGATGTTTTACCAAACTTCTTCACTGTTAGAACCCGATTTAATGTGTAATTTGCTGCATAAATTGCCTCATTCCAAAACATGACTGGAAGATTTGAATCAGCAAGCATTGTTCTAGCCGCTTCAATTAGAGTCCTATTCTTTCGTTCAGCAACACCGTTCTGTTGAGGGGTGTACGGAGCCGAATATTCATGATGTATCCCTTTGTTTTCACAAAGTTCATCCATCTTGGCGTTTTTGAACTCCGTCCCATTGTCACTCCGAATTCTCTTTATCTTTACATTGTAGAGATTCTCCAAGCGAGTGAACAGAACTTTTAGATTGATAAAAGTGTCGCTTTTATTCTGCAAACACATCACCCATGAAAATCTTGAGTAATCGTCAGTGACGACTAAACAATAAAGCTCCCCAAGATGACTTTTGCGCTTGACCGGTCCAAAAAGATCCATGTGCAATCGCTCTAGTGGCATCTCAACAGAGTTAACCTTTTTCACTTTGTGGGACTGTTTGTGTTGCTTCCCCTTTTTACAACTCACACACTTGTCATTCAGATGAAAATGTTTCACGTTTACTCCATCGACAAGTCCATTTCTCACAAGTTGATTCATTTTCTTCAGATGAATTTGCCCCATTCTTCGGTGCCACATTATTGATTCTTTCTCTGTTGCCTTGGACAAAAAGCATGTTATTTGCCCTTGTGATGTCATCGCCTTGGACATATCAAGAATGTATAGATTGTTGACGCGAGGTGCCTTCAACATTATCCACTCTTTAGGAATTGTAAAGCCCGGTTTCAGAATATAGCAGGATTTGTCATCAAAATGCACAGTAAATTTCTTGTCACATATTTGACTGACACTCAACAGATTATAGTCTATCTGCTTCACATACGAAATCCGCTCGAAACTCACTATCCCATTGCTCACACTTCCTTCCATTGTGATATATCCACCTTTATTTCCTGCGAAAGCTACATACCCTCCATTGATGTTCTTCACGTCGAACAGCAACGCAAGATCCCCTGTCATGTGGCCTGAAGCTCCACTATCAACAATCCAAAGACTGCTAATAGGGCCAGCTGAAGCTCCCTGCACACAAAAAGTAAATCAGTTAGTTCTTTCGGGGGACCCAAGCCTGAGTCTTGGGTCTTTGAACATCAGGTTTCAAAGTAACATTTTCACAATCATTTTGAATAACTTTTTGATCAATCTTTTTCTGATTGTTCAAAACAGTTTCCTTTTTCTCATTAATTTTTGAAGTTGAGGCTCCTGGAGTACCATTGGGTGTCCAAGATTGTTCAGACCTTTTCAGGATACGAATCTGAGACTTTGGGTTCTCAGTCGGTTTCTGAACATTGTTAGCAAATGTAACTTTCTTGGTAACCTTATCTGTTTTAACAGACTTAGGTCCAACATTTGATTTGACAATCGGTTTTGGTGAAACCTTTTGCCTATCAACTGTTGTGTTCACCACAGGCTTCCTCCATGAGTGTTCCATAGCAATCCGATTCCTTTGATCATAGTGCATTGGACGAGTGTTCCTCATTTGTTGAAAATTGTTTTGATTATAAAACGATTGTTGTTGTTGAGGAACAACTCTCCTATGTGGTGGCACATAATGATCAATCGGTTTTCGCATAGAATTCCTCACTTCAACTTCGTGCCTTTTGTGCCTTACATATGGGCACTGAGCAAGTAAATGCCCACGTTCCCCACACTTAAAGCATGCACGGTACTCTTCAAAAACATTCGGAGCATTTGGTTGAGCAAATGATCTAACAGGATATTGATCATTGTACTGTTGCTTCCTTAAACTCTCAGGGAGTGGCCCTTTTGAGTAAGTAGGCTCATTAAAACCATTAGCTCTGTTTTTGGGTTTAACAAACTCTGTGACATGGACCTTTGGTTCTTGAGGAACATCCAAATACAACTTCTTTAATAAAGCTGGTGGAATTTCATTTGTTCTCTCATGTTTTGGGAACCAAATGATACTTTCTTGCCAAATCTTTTCTATTTTAGCATAATTGGCATTTTTTATTGGAAAGTCCTCGTCAGAGATGATCTTATCGGATCCTTCCATCCGATAGAACACTTTGACAGGTTTGTCACATTGTTCGTTTTTATCATTCTTTTCAAGATCTTTCTTAACCACATTAAGATCTTCCTTCACAACATTCTTTTCAGACTTCTTTTCACAATGAATCTTTTTCATTGGAATCACAATTTGAGATGATGAAACTGATTCATTTGTAATGATGTGATTTTCTTTTGGAATTTCACATGCATTAACAGTTTGGTTACAACCAGTATCATCACTCTCTGAGTCTAAATCTACACTCTCAGCGGTAACACCCTCATCATTGATTCCCAAAATCGGTCTAACATCGGAATTTGGATCACCAATACTTGAAGTATTAGATTCATTTTCCGATGCTGAATCAGATTTTACCGAACTCTCCGGTGTCACTTGGTGACAATTATGGTTTTCAAAAAGAACCGGAGATGGTACAGCCCGATAATTGGTGGTTTTATCATCAATGATGTGGTCTACCACGTAAGCAATATGCTTATAGCTTTCCAGCTTTTTGTTTACTTTCTCAGCAAAGCATTTGATGGCAGCCATTTCCAACTTGGTGTTTTCAATTTCATTGATATAGTTGTTAATTGCCAATTGTTTTAAAGACAAAGTGTTTTTCAAGTCGGAAATGTCCTTTTTGTAGCCATCTAATACTTTGTTAAAAGCATTCAACTCTTTGCGAGTAGATTGACTGTTCATGATAGCACTATCACGTTGAACACGGAGTTGTTTAATCTCCTCAGTCAATCTATCACATGTTCCACAGTATTTTTCACTTGTATTATCAGTACTACATGCAGAACTTACAGGTTTTGGCGGATCAGTCATGGCCATCAATGCGAAATGAGCTTCCTTTCCTGCAAAGAATCTTGAGTAATCAATCTTTGTAAAAGCATCATCTGCAATGCACGACTTCCTTGTCATCAGAAAATCTGCTTCTGCAAGCAACTGATCGATATCTTCATCAAGAGAATTAACACTTGCTTCCGTTTCCGATTCACTGTCTGAATCAGAATAAACCGATTCACACTCCTCAGGAATGTCAGAAACAGTATCAATCACAACTCCAGAATTTGTTTCTTCAGTTTGAACTTCAACATCAACCTCAGCATTAACCTTAACAGGTTCAAATTCCCCATCCATCTCAACGTCAGACTCATCACTTTCAACCTCAGTTCCTTCCTTCTCCTCCATCGTCACTGAATCTTCAATATCAAGCTGATATGCAACACAAGCCACATTGCCCCCAGTAGTGATTTCCTCAACACCTATCTGAATACTCGACCAGTCAAACCTTTCATCTTGTTGAGTAACCAATGCTTGGTTGGTATTCTGTTGTTCATTTGGTGTAGTGATTGGTATGACTGTTCGGTTAGTATTGTTTGGTGTTTGGGTTTGTGTCTGGTTTGGTGTGTTTGGTTGTCTATTTTGGTTGTTATTAAAGTTGTTTTGACGGTTTTGGTAGTTGTTGTCGTTGTTTTGGTAAGAAACTTGGTTTTGGTTTTGTTGTTGACGGTTCTGATAGGTAGCATTGAATGGATTCCTATTGCCTTGTTTTGATGGCTGGGTGCATTCTCGTTTAAAGTGACCTTTCCCTCCACAGTTAAAACAAGTCACTTTCTCCTTATTGAACCCGTAGGTTGTGTTAGGAGAAGTTCCCAAATCAGTTCTACCTGTCTTCTCAATAAACTCTGTTGCTCTTCGCATTATGCTTGCAAAGGCCCATTGAATATCAATGAGTTCCATCTCCTCCTTGTCAATCTGTGCATAGTCTTCATTGGTCAAGTTGTTATTACCAATTTGACTAGCAACTAATCCATTGTAGGATGAGACCATTGCAGAAACTAATGCAATGTGTTGCTGAGCAACTTCAACTGTCACATTACCAAGGTTAGATGTCTCCAAAACCACTGTTTGTTGATTAGGTTGGTTCGTTGGTTGTTGTTGAGATTGACTAGCAGTGTAAAAAGCTGCTTGTTGCTTTGGGGAGAATGGTGGAATGTATGAATATTGGTATGGTACTTGTGGTTGTGGTTGTGATAAAGATGAAGTTTGTTGATGGTAGTTCATGGTAGGTGATTCCACAACATTTGATATACATGCAACATGTGGTGTAACTAGCCCTCCTGAGTTTGCACTAGCTGGAACTGAAGATCCTCCAAAGTATAAGTTTGGATTCTGAGGAATCTGTGCTCTCCTAGCCTTCCTCTTCTCTTCCAATTCTTTGTTTTCCAGCTTCTCAATGAACTCCTGAAGAGACCAGTATTGATAAGCATCCTTCTCTTTCAGAACATCCACATGCTGATCCCAGTTTGGTGGTAATGCATCTGCAAACTTGTCCACCTGCTTTGCCATAGGAATCTGTATATCATAGCTAGACAATTCAGATATCAAATGATTATATCTAGGAGTTAGTTCTTTCAAAGTTTCATTTCCAACATAAGAAAAGTTCTCAAACTCCTTTATAAGTTCTTCCTTCCTCAAACTTCTAGTCTTCTCATTTCCATCATGCTTCCTTTTAAGCATATCCCACAGTGCCTTAGAAGTTGTGCAAGTCCCAAACTGATGCAAAAGATCATTTGTAATTGCTTGTGTCAATTGGGAAAATGCCTTCTTTTCCACAGCAAACTTCTTTTTCTCATCCTCAGCCATGCTCTCCAATGGCACTGGTTCACCTGTGTTCTCCAAAACTGGTGGTGTGTAACCTTTAGCAATCATGTTCCATGCTTCAGCACCTTCCACTCCCATGCCTTCCAAATGTATTTTGAACTTTTTCTGCCACTGATTGTATTCTTGAATCTCCATAAGCTTCGGTGGCCGAGTCCCGCTACCTGAAGACAAATCATTAATCAGTGTGGAAATAGCATTTGTAGTTTGGGTGTTTACCACCGCTGCTGCTACTCCCCAGTAGTCAGACTGTGGTGCTGGAGGTGCACTTTGAGTCATGTAGTTAACCGGCTGCGAAGACTGTGTGCTCGTCTTCTGTGCTGCCACTGTCCATGGGTCCATCACCTGCTGTTGTGGTTGTGTAGTTGCTGGTGTAGGAGTAGTCTGATAACGCCACATGATCACGAACTTCGAGAAATTCAACACTTAGAAAAATTTTCCAAAAACTAGTCTAGGTTCGCCCAAATGTGATTCAGATTCGTCCCTTTTGGTTTCAGGTTCGCCCAAAGATTCTCTCCCGAAGGTAAAATCTCACAAGAAAGTAAAAACACACTAACACTTTTCACGTTCGCCCAAAAAATTCTAGGTTCGCCCGTTTGGTTTCCAGGTTCGCCCGCACGATCTCCCGAAAGTGAAAAATGTGACCCGAATGTAAAATATTCAACTGAAAAACTCTACGTTCGCCCAGAAATCCCTAGGTTCGCCCAAAATTTCACTCACCTTCGACCAAAAACTTACACATTCGACCAGAACACTCCAGGTTCGCCCATATTGACTTTTGAAAAACGGTTACACTTTGAAAAACGGTTATTTTGATCTCTGATTTTCAAAAGTTTGTGAATTTGAATGATCTTGATTAGGTTTTGCTTCGGAGATGATTTGGAACAACTTTAATACTTGGAATTTTGAATTTTATCCACAAAATCAACTCTAATTCTTTCAAAAACACTCAAAAACCATTTTTATGTGAAAACAGATGTGAATTGATGAAAATAATGTCCAAATCAGCTCTGAGTTTATCACTTTGTTGTTGTATGATACTCTACGCTCTGATACCACTTTATAGAGGATGAATTTTACACGAAAACAGGATTATATGATCATACAAGTTACTAAACCAGGTGCGGAAACCCTAGCTTAGAACAAACTGATATAAACTCAATCAAAACACAATCAAAGTCATTTTAAAAGCTTTTCATAGATTAACTCTTTCAAATACTTGGTTACAACTTGATTACAGTTAATCTAGCACACACAATAACACTCTCAGACCTCTCTGGAACACACCTCAAAAACACACACACTAAATGACTCCCTTAAACTTACAAAATCACAAAATCTATATATAGGACCTGCACGTTCGCCCCTTTTCACTGGTCGAACGTGGGTCATTTCCACATTCGCCCACTTTCAGTGGTCGAATGTGTCTTCTTGTCAGTCTAGTTCCAGATTCGTCCATCTATCTTCTACCTTCGCCCATCACTATTTCACCTTCGCCCATTCCTGTTTACCTTCGCCCCTCAGCCCACTTCTAACACATGTTAACATATCTAATCACTAGTCGCAAAACGCATCTACAGTTTTTGAGTTCGCCGGAGTATTGCCGGAATTTCTAGAATTTCCGATGAATCCTTCAAAAACGGTTATGGGCCTTAATTTGTTGATACTTTGTGATCGTTCTGTTCTGGCAATGATCACTGAATCGTAAAATATGTTCTTTATCAACAATTCTTGATCCAAATCGGTTCTACGTTTTTGTCCGTAAAACAGAGGATGCGACTGTTGATTATTTTTCTTCGATTTGAGTATGGTAACCGTTGATAGCCTGTGCTCTGATGCCAATTATTGTCACAGGGATGATTTCACAGGATCTTATTGAGAGAGAATTGAATAACAATGTGAAATGCATATTTACAAATGATAGGGTACAAGCCTATTTATACTATGTGAATGGGTGTGTCTCTAATAGACATGACCCTTCAAACTATCATAACTACCAATAACTAACTTGTGACACAATGGTTCACTTATTTATATTCTAGACTTAGGATATATAATATATACTTATGATAAATCAAATAATATATGCTAACACAAAATCACCATTGATACTCTTAAGAAAGACTCTACTGAGTGTGATCAGCTTAAATTCAGAATCAAAGAATTAACTGATGAGAATCTGAATTTAAAAGCTGATGTAGGTCCGTTGCAAAGGTCAAATGATTCCTTAAAACAAAAAGAGAAAAGTTTTCTTAGTACTGTTGAAAACTATAAGAAGGATGTTTCTGAATTGTCTAAAACTCTAGCTAACAAGCAAATTGTTATCAATAATTACATTAATGAGTTAGAAGACACTAAGAAACATTTGGCCATTGTTAACTGTGACTATGAGAAGATCAAGAAGAAACTTGAAAGTTACCTGAACTGCAAGTATGTTCTTGATCATATCATTGAACACTCAGAAAAGGATAGCAACTCCACCAGTCCCAAATATGCTCAATGTCCTCCTCCGGTGAGATTCGAAAATCATCACTATGATATTTTACCGAAGGAAGAATTTGTGGACTTGGCAGCAAAAGCAGCTAAAGCTGCAGAAGCACCCAAAGTGATAGAGGCAGCTAAACCTGCCAAAGTCACTAAGGCTGCTCCTACTGCGCCCAAAGTGATAGAAGCAGCCAAACCTGCTGAAGTCACTAAGGCTGCACCCACTGCTGTTGCTGCCAAATCTGGTGAGATTGCTGATGATGCTAGTGTCTGCGAGACAGACTGTTCTGATGATGAGCTTGATGAACCAGAGAGGTATGCACCAGTGAAGAATACGGATATTCCAATCCAAAATCACATCCTGTGTGATCCTGAACCGAAAGTGCAAACCCCTGTTGGTAAAAATGTCAAAGTATTCTATAGATTAAAAGGATCTGATATAATCTATGCTGATGAGGTGAGTCCTCTAAGATTTAGAGCACCTGGCTGTGTTGATAAAATCTGGCAAGAGTCCACCATTACTATTGAGAAAGAACAATGGAGACACGGGAAACAGGGTCAGGGTAATCAGTCCAAGAATAACAAGAATAAAAATCGAAAGAAGAACACTTTGAACCCTAAGAATCAAGCTCAGGAGAGATCTCCTAAGAACCATGTCACTCAGTTTGTCAGATCTTCAGGCAATGAGTATGATAATTATCCTAAAACAGACTGGCAAAAAGAATGTTTGAAGGATTTAAAACACAAAAACTCATTTACCACGAAGTCTAACAAAAGGAGTAAGGATGGTAATGCTCCATCGTTTGAGGAATATAGATCCTGTCACAAGTGCGGGGTTCATGGGCATTTAGTTGCTGCTTACCCCGAATTGAGACGCAAAAGGATCGAGACAAATGATGCTCCAAGTTCTAGCAACTCTAAACCACCTGTTTCTCCTAAGCTTTCTGAGAAGCAACAAGGTAAGCAGGTAGTTTATGACAACCGTAACAAGATTGCTATGAACCAAAAGCCAGTTGATGGCAGGGGTCCGCAGTCGAGGGGGAGCAAAGTTCCCATGAAGGTTCAAGCAGCGCCTAAGCCACAAGCACATGTTGCAGCTAAACCTCAAGGCAACCCTAACACTGCTCCACGTGCAGTTAAGTCTGAAATGGATCCAAAGACTGTCCCACCAAAGGAATCTGAGGCTGGACCTTCTAGCCCCAAGGCAAAGAAGAAGCCCAAGCCAAAGAGACCGGGACAGACCTGGAGACCCAAGTCACCGACTAAGAACGGAGAATCATTTGCTAGTGCTGGAACTGCCGGACCATCGGAAGCAACACCAACTCCTAACGGAAGGTGGGTTGACTTTCCGACTTTGGATGTAGATGGTAGACCCAAGACCGTCAAGGCTTGGGTCCCCCTTAACCACTAAACTTTGAATGCTGTGCAGGGAGTTCCACAGGGCCTTATCAGCAGCCTCTGGATTGTTGATAGTGGAGCTTCTGGGCACATGACAGGAGACTTATCCCTGCTATTTGACATCAAGAATATCAACGGGGGGTATGTTGCTTTTGCTGGTAACAAAGGGGGATACATCACGAAAGAAGGCAGTATGGGGAATGGTATTGTAAGCTTTGAAAAGATAAGCTTTGTGAAACAAATAGACCACAACTTGCTGAGTGTCTCACAGATCTGTGACAAGAAATACACAGTGTTCTTTGATGACAATGCTTGCTTCATTCTGAAGCCTGGCTTTAAGATCCCGAAACAATGGATTATGATCTCAGCTCCAAGAGTTAACAATTTGTACGTTCTGGATATGAGTCAAGCTGTAACAGCTAAGGGGGAGGTCACTTGTTTTCTGTCTAAAGCTACAGAGAAGGAGTCTATTATGTGGCAAAGACGAATGGGGCACATTCACTTGAGGAAGATGAATCATCTGGTTCAGAATCAGCTTGTGGAAGGTGTCTCAGTTAAAAATTTTCATCTAAATGACGTCTGTGTGTCATGTAAGAAAGGGAAGCAGAAGAAGAAATCTCACAAACCTAAGAAGGTCAACTCAGTCAGTATGCCTCTCGAGCGGTTGCACATGGATCTGTTCGGCCCAGTCAATCGTAAAAGAAAGAATGGAGATTTATACTGTCTGGTTGTCACTGATGACTATTCAAGGTTCTCTTGGGTTGTATGCATGCAGCATAAAAGTGAGACTTTTGAGTTTTTGAAAGATCTGTTTACCAAACTAGAGAATATCTATGGGCTGAAAATCCGCAGGATTCGAAGCGACAATGGAACAGAATTCAAGAACAATGCTATGGAGTCACTATGTGCAAAAAAGGGTATTCATCACGAATTCACAGCGCCATACACTCCTCAGCAAAACGGGGTTGCAGAAAGAAAGAACCGAACTCTTATTGAGGCAGCCAGGACAATGCTCGCAGATTCAAACTTGCCTGTCATGTTTTGGAACGAGGCAGTTTACTGCGCGTGTTATACTCTGAATAGGGTTCTTACGGTTAAGAGGTTCGGCAAGACTTCATACGAACTTCTAAACCGAAGGAAACTGAACTTAGAGTTTCTGGAACCTTTCGGAGCTCCATGCACAATGTTACATCCCGATGGGAAGTTTGATGCAAAGGCAGAGGAAGGTTTCTTTGTTGGATACAGTACTCCTAACAAGAGGATATACAACAAAAGAACCAATAACGTTGAGGATTGGCTTAATGTCGATGTTCAGCGTTACACTGTCAATGCGCCCGGTGTTGGACCCGATTGGTTGTTCAACTATAAGAGTTTGTTCGATTCTTTCAACCTGGATAATGTGGTAGATGATGCTGTAGCGCAAATGTATTACGAGTCTGAAAACGCAGCTAGCTTACCGCTAATGCGTCCGATCGTGGTTAATGCACCTACGCCTGCCGCATCTGATGCCTCTGCATCCATGGGTCCCCCTGATAAAACCGCAGCAGTTGAAGTTGAGGAAGTCTTTTAGGAAGCGTCAGAGGTTATGGAATCTTCTTCAGATGAGGAATATACAGAATCTCGGGAAACTCTTACTGAAGAACTGGCTGGAAATGGTGAATCTGCCAATACAGCTCCAGTTCCTCCTACAGGGAATGATCAAGCTGGTCCTTCTTCTTCAGCAGCTCCTGGAATTGGTCTACAGATTGATTTCTCCGGTTTTAATTTGCAACCCGCTGCTCCCTCTAGTTCAAGTGCCGCTGAAACAAATATCTCTCAGGGACTTGAAAATCTCAATCTGCGTTCGGATGATCCAGTGCCGGCACATCCGGAATCTCGGATTCACAACACTCATCCACTGCAGAATGTGATTGGTGATCCGGATGGTAGAGTGATGACACGTAGTCAGCTCAGAAATGCCAGTCCAAGTGACAATTCAGCAACTCGAGCTCTTTATTCGGATATCAGAAAAGCAGGTCATCAGAACGATTGGTCTTTTGCTCTATATGTTTCTCAGATGGAACCACGAACCGTCCAAGAGGCTTTGAGAGAAGAACCATGGATTGACGCAACGCAGACAGAGCTTCAGCAGTTCCAAAAGCTAGGAGTGTGGGACTTAGTTGACTTACCTCCAGGCGCAAAGAAGATTGGAACAAAGTGGGTCTACAAGTGTAAACGGGATGACCGCGGGGTAATTATAAGAAACAAGGCTCGATTAGTTGTCCTCGGCTTCCGTCAAATCGAAGGAATAGATTACAACAAAGTATACGCTCCAGTTGCGCGCCTTGAAGCTATCCGAATGTTCTTAGCTTACGCTTCGTACAAATGGTTTAAGGTGTATCAAATGGACGTGAAAAGTGCTTTTCTGTATGGTATCGTGAAGGAAGAGGTGTATGTTGCTCAGCCACCGGGTTTTGAGGATCCGCTTCATCGTGACATAGTTTACAAGTTGAACAAAGCGTTGTACGGACTCCATCAAGCACCGCGTGAATGGTATCAAATGCTCAGCAACTATCTTATATCCAACGGGTTCAAACGTGGACTTGTGGATTGCACCTTATTCACCAAGGAAAAGGGTGGTGACCGTCTTCTGGTACAGGTTTATGTCGATGATATTATTTTTGGGTCTACTAATGATGCTATGTGCAGGGATTTCGAAAAGTTAATGCAGGAAAAGTTTGAGATGAGCTCGATGGGGGAGATGCAATTCTTCTTAGGTCTACAAGTAGAACAACAAGAGTCGGGGATCTTCATCCACCAGACCAAATACGTTGCTGACATCTTGAGCCGGTTCCAGATGGAAGACTCTACTCCTGTAGGCACCCCAATTCAGCCCAGTCACGGGATTGGACCTGACGAGAAAGGACAAGCCGTTGATCCTTTTCTTTATCGAGCGATGATTGGCTCACTCATGTACCTCACAGCGTCAAGACCTGACATTATGTTCGCGACATGTCTACTATCCAGATACCAGTCAAGGCCAAAACAGTCCCACCTGGTTGCTGTGAAGAGGATCTTACGTTATCTAAAGGGTTGTCCGACCAAAGGTCTATGGTACCCTAATGACGATAAGTTTGACCTCGTCGCCTTTAGTGATGCTGACTATGGCGGATGCAAACAAGACTCGAAATCCACATCGGCTGGATGCCAGTTTTTGGGACCAAGACTAGTCTCGTGGCAGTGCAAGAAGCAAGCCTCAGTCGCCTTATCCACGTGCGAGTCGGAATACGTAGCTGCTTCTAGCTGCTGCTCCCAGGTTCTTTGGATACAGCAACAAATGAGAGACTACGGTTTGAAATTTTTAAATACTCCCATTCAATGTGATAATAAGTCCGCTATAGCTCTCGCTAAAGAATCAGTTAAACATTCCAAGGCGAAGCATATCTTGGTTAAGTATCATTTCATACGCGATTGCTATGAAAAGAAACTTATCGATATGGTTAAAATCCACACGGATTACCAACGTGCCGATTTATTCACCAAAGCTTTTGACGGACCTCATTTTGAGTATGTGTTAATCTTAAATGGCATTAAAGAAAATCAGGATTTGATCCTCATCGGTAATCGTTTTTGTAAATATTTTTCTTCAAAAACAGAAAAATCCAAAAATAATCTTTTTGCAAATTTTTAGATTTTTAGGGGGGAGAAAATTCAGAAAAATACAAAAACATCAGAAAATGCAAAAATAAAAAAAATGATGAGAAAATCCAAAAAAATAATCAAAAAAATGAAAAATGCAAAAATGAGTTTCTTTGGTGAAATGGGGAAGATGATATTAACCAATCAGTCGGACTGTCTGGACCTTTATCATCTTAAAAATATTGGATCTGATAAGTAGCCTCTACAATGATGTGTTGGTAGTCTCGAAATCATTTCCAAGCTCGGCACGGTGATATAAACCTAAATCAACTGTGTAACACCCCGCCCCTCTCACCACCAATATTGTCCGCTTTGCCCTCCCAGAGCTCACGGATTTGTTTTTTGGTGCCCCGGTGGAAGCTTCCCAGGAGGTCACCCATCCTGGAATTTCTCCCACCTGAGCACGCTTAACTGTGGAGTTCTCCTCTCATCCACTAACATTAAGCCCCAAAACGCGTTGGTGATTTAAGAGGCAAGACATTACTTATGAACCAAGGATCTCTCCTGGCCACGGCCGATGTGGGATTTTCCTGGGGTGTCACATTCACCCCCTGTTAGAGTCTCATCGTCCCTGATGAGGTATGTACCCACCATCCCGAAAGGCACAGGAGTGGCTCTGATACCATTCTGTAACACCCCGCCCCTCTCACCACCAATATTGTCCGCTTTGCCCTCCCAGAGCTCACGGATTTGTTTTTGGGTGCCCCGGTGGAAGCTTCCTAGGAGGTCACCCATCCTGGAATTTCTCCCACCTGAGCACGCTTAACTGTGGAGTTATCCTCTCATCCACTAACATTAAGCCCCAAAACGCGTTGGTGATTTAAGAGGCAAGACATTACTTATGAACCAAGGATCTCTCCTGGCCACGGCCGATGTGGGATTTTCCTGGGGTGTCACATCTGTCACACCCTCAAATTTCCACTGCGGGGTTTATACCGCGAGGCGCATGACATACCAGGATCCCATAGCCATAAGTCATATGAACTAACTCTAAAAGCCTAAACCATTTAGTTCGTTTTCAAAAATCAAGTTTAGTTAAGCTGCGGAAGCGTAAACCAAATTTAAACCTTTTAGAACCATGCGCAAAACAACGCGCCCAAAATTAAAATCATATGAAAGAAAATGTAAAAGCATAATATGTATTTAGGTGCATGCCCGAGACCCCAAATGCAGTGAAGTGTGCAGTGCTTTCTAATCCTGGCACCGGAAGCTAACTACCTGCAAAAGCATGTAAATCGTGGGTCAACAAACAATGCTGGTGAGTTCACTAAGTAAAGTAAATGAGTATGTAACTGCGCTGGTTTCCAAAACCATGTAAACAAGTAATTGAGTTGGTTCCAAGAACCGTGTAAACACTAGTTCATCGCATGTCAAGGGTAGCTAACCCATTCATGATAACTAACACCGATATACCGAACTGCTGATGTACGTGTAGCCACAAATGTGAGCCGCATGCCTTACATCATTGCCTATCAACAATGATAAAATCTGTTAAGTTATAGTTCACTCCCGCACTCCCTGAGCCGGTGTGAGGTTTGTCAGACCTAATAGCGCTATCAACTAATAACCCGCTTGCCATAACCGCCAACTCATTCGGTATGTGAAGGACTTACAGATGATAGAGTTGGTTTAGTTCATCAAAGACACAGTTTGCGATCTAGCAAAAACCGACCCACACAAGGATCCATAGCATCCCAACCCGGGATGTGTAAGTAGTCCCAAACCGGACTAGAAAGTAGTAGTCCCAACCCAGACTAGAAAAAGTTAATTACGTTGTCTCAACCCGAGACACATGCTTTTGAGAAAAGAGTAGTGAAACTCACCTTAGGTTGCAAGCAAAAATATCCAAACTCCAACGTAATAGAGACTCGCTACCGACTCCCTATTATATGTGTCACTATGTGAGTACACGTGCATAACCAATATACCACATAGTACGTTTATTCGATACTTTTAAAAGTTCAAAACCGTGTAGTGACACCTAGTGACTCTACATGCACAAGTATGTCCTACGTATCCCGTCGGTGATCATGGTGATTATTATAAGTTCAACACATCAAATGCATCTCATGCAAGTTTCCACACAAGTACATGTCAATTACATACCACATACAACTTCAAATAGTCACATAAATACCTCGTACACAATCTGCGTTTTTAGGACAGATTGTGCGCTGTGAAAAACGAGTCATTTAACCCACTTAACGAATGAATTAAAATCCCAAATTTTTACTGAGTATTCATGGGGATTCAGTTGCAAATCATGATTTTTATTTTGTCTCAAAACCAAACACAAAAATTATAAAAATTCGTACAACACAGCTATGTCCAGAATATTTCCACAACAGGTCAGTTTAGTAGAAAACTTCCCAAAAATTGTGTATTCATCCAAACGGGATGAATCCACTTGGAAAAGCCTAGGTTTTCCAATGTTGACCTACTGTAAAAATTTCATAACTTAATTATTTGTAAATCTCCAGTTATGACCATTTAAAGTTGACCAAATTTTCAATTCCGAAAATCTGATATGACCCCTAATCAATTAAAATTCCAAAAACGACTCAACCGATGTCCAAATCTGATGGTTTTGCCCATTATGAAAAGCTAAGACTATGTAGATCACAATCATGCAAAGAAATCATCAAAACTATCAATTTACCAACCCATTACAGCCCCTACAATTCGTCACAATGAATCTGTCAGAAAATCAGAATTCTAATAACATGCTTCTCATGAACCCTAATCATTCTTATTAACCCATAATCATGCAATAACCTCATACTAGCCCAATAACATTCATATTAACATGTTCAATCTCAGGTTTTTATATACCATACACCCTAGATATGATTTCTATTAACCATATTCATCAACAATCTCAACAAACAATCAAGATATCAAGACTTATCACAATTTGCGATTTTAATGTGTAGATTTCTTAGGGTTTTTACAACTTTTCAAGCATCAAAATTAATCATATAACACATAAACAATGTACCTTGCAATGCTAGACTCCTTAGAACTCCAAGATATCACCCGAATCAACTTGAACTAGTGAGAATTTGATGAAGATTGAAATTGAAAAGTGTGTGTGGGGGGTTCCAAGTTCACGGCGCAAATGGGTGTGGGTAGGGTTTCTTTTATTTTTTTATTTTTATAAATGATAAGCTAGGGTTAAGATCATGGGCCAAGGTTTTCGGGTTTATGGGCCTTTTCTTGATAAACGGCCCGTTAATACAGTTTTAATCCCGAGAATAGTCTCGATAATATTATTCACACTAACTTATGTAAAAACTATTGTTTTTACCATCTCATAACATGTTAATTACAGAATGCACATAATTCGTAGGGTTTACGTACTGACTATCTATTAAACAGTAATCCACATAAACATGTAATTCTCATAAACACGTAATTCACATACGCATGTTAATTCACATTCATCATCACCCAATAGATCATATGATTATGTATGCTTGACAAATCACCAACGTTCGGGATACAGGACTCGTGTGTGTGTCAAGACAAAACCTTCCTAGTTATAACGTACGTTAATATCATCCAACATATGTTATTATCCCTTAATATATCGAAAGACCTTCTAAACTAACCCTAGTTAAGTGTTTAGTCACGTATGATTATGGAAATTAACTAGAGTTTAGTAAAAGAGTTAACATGAAAATGCGGGGTGTCACAAACTGAGAATTGTGTGGATTAACGTCGCGTTGGCATATGGTCTAAAAGCCTAAATCTTGTTGATAGAATGCCAAAATCCGAGGTTTCTGGTCTTTAAGAGGTTGGTACATCCGGGGTGAACTGGACGTCTCTCAGAATAAAATGGGTTGGCATAAGTGACGTACGTTGGGTTCGCAGCCTACAACTGAGACACCTCTTTGCCATTCCCAGAAAAAGAAAAGAAAAAACAAAAAAAAGAATAAATTCTGATAAGGAGACGTCTGGGAATCCTGTAAGAGCAAAAAGATCGTGAATGCCAAAACCCTATTCTCGAAGAGAATCGCTCTAAGGTATCAAATCAATCATATACCTAAAGCATCGTATCGTGAAAAATAAAAAATATACGTTATTTGACTTGACCCCTGGTCTGGATCTCACTGGTCTCTCTGCTGCAGCGTTCTTGCAGACCTGATCACCACTGAGTCCATTCCTTGTAAATACGGATGACAACAGCTTATTCACCGGTTACGAGGAAGCTTTGTGCATGCCTTGACGCGGGAATATGTCGCGTTTGCGGGGAACACCTTAATCAGTCTTAATATTACCTTAACGTATCTAAAGTGCCTAGCGATAAAACTTGATTTTGAGTTTAGGTGGACAACAATACTGACAGTTGTTGTAGGATGCTTATTGGTAATTTTAATCAAAAAAAACTGATAGTATAAGGGTTCTAGCATAGTCCGTACACTGATATGATTCCCTAACTATTGAAACTCGCAAAAATATGATAGTGTACAGTTAGTTGTTTTTGTGTTTTCGCTTATTTTCTATTTAAATTTTAGTAGATTAGCTATTATTGATTGCCGATGATGGAAACCTAATCCATTGTAATCTTACTTCTTCAAGAATAAAACGCCGAAAAAAAAATAAAAGACAACTAATTGGAAACTTGTGTTTTTTCCGGGTCAAAACCGTACTTTCTATCAAGTACAAGGGTGGAAAATGAAAAGGTTTCAAGTATCTGAGTCATCATCTGAGTCGTGTGTTAAAACGGGTTAAAAAACGCATGTTTTGAATCTTAACGGGTAAAAAATGTGAGATTTGGTGCTGCAGGGGCATTTTGGTAATTTGTGAAAAAGGTAATGTGCAATTAGTAAGCTAATCGCCTATGCATATAGACGAGTAGGTCCTAATCGTGTGTGATTACATGCGTTTATGTCCTAATCGTATGAATACATAAGCGATTAGCCCTCTATATCACTAGATCAATCTAATACCCAATCGTGTGGTGTTATAAACGAGTAGACGTAATCGCTTGAAGCCATAAGGCGATTAGTCCATACTCGCTACACTGTAGCACGTGATTGATGTCCTAATCGTGTATAAGGATAGCGAGTTGGAGCAGGTATAAAAGGAACATGTCTTTCTTTGTTCTCCATTATTTCAAATTCACTTAACTATGCTACCCGTTCCCTCCTACCCGATCCTTAAACAAACCCTTGCCATTTTTCATTTAATCTTGGAATCTTAATCCATACTATCAAGGTATCCTACGCTCAAAATTTTAGCTTTAAACTTTGTTTCTTGATTGTTTGACGTTAAAACGATTTGTTAATGGAAAACTTTGGGTGGGGTGTGTTAATCGGCATATGGAGAATCTTTTGGTACCAAAACATTGATCCAAAACAACAAGAATCAGAAAGCCCCAATTTTAAACCTTCAAGAACCCTAAATTGACAAAACCGTTCAATTCACCCATCTAATGAACTTGTTAGTGAATTATTTTAGAGGGTTTTTGATTTCCGGTTAGTTTAGGGTAAAATGTGACAAAAACCTTAACCCAAAACGACCCATTTAAGTTTGGCAAAGAATTGGTGAATGATTCAAACTGTCACACGATTAGGACTTCCTAATCGTGTGAACAGTAGCACGAATAGGAGTTATTTGCTGCTAATCGCCTGAATAGTATAGCGAGTGGCCTTAAAATCCTCCTAATCGTGTATAGTTAAGAGAGATTACATGGCTAATCGCCTGTAACCTCCTGTTGACCAATTTTCTTGTCAAACTTAGTCCGTTTTTTGTCCGTTTATCATATCTTTGATCTGTTTGTGATGATTTGTCGTGTGTTTGCCTTATAGAATCATGCAGTACGGTACGTCTCCCAAGCATAACTGTCTAGCCTTTCTTGGACCCATAAAGAAGGCGGAATGCAAGCAGTTTGAAGGCGTGATCGAGTACTTAAAGCGCTCAAAGATAAAGTATGCTATATCTACAGACTATGCGGCTTACAAGAACATTCTTCAGGAATTCTATCAAAATGCTAGTGTGGACGTCAGCACAACGCCGGCTACTATCAGAAGTACTGTGCAAAGAAAGGAAGTTATTATCACTGAAGACTTGGTTCGCGAGATTCTAAAGTTTGAAGATGATCTAATCGTGTTCGATTCTATTCTGATACGTGGTGGATTCCTAAGGATGAAGTATGCTGATGATGTTCGAGCGCAGAAGATGCTGCAGAAAGGGAGTCTCCCTCCAGAGTTGAAGTATTTAACGCACGTTGTGTTGAAGTGTATCGGTCCTCGCAAAGGAACTTTCGATGCGATCCGAGACACTTTAGCATCAGCGATTGTTGCGTTAACGTTGAACAAGCCATTCAACTTCTCTGGAATGATTATGCACCACTTAAAGGAAGTGATTCTGCTGAAAATGGCAAAGAAACCTTTCATTGTCTATCCTCGCTTTCTGCAGATGATCCTTGATAACCAGATTCCAAACATGGTGAAACGTGTTGAAGAGCTTATTGATATCAAGAAAATAGATGAAGTTGAATTGAAAAGAATGCTGCAATACAAGAATAAGCCGAAGTCAGAATATCCTCCAAGCCGTCGATTGTATGGGCTTCTAGTTAAAGAGGATTATGAGGCACCTCCAGGTAACAGGTGGAGGCATGACGACAGTGATTCAGAAGATGATATTCAGATTCACAGACAAGTATTCAAGGATGGTGATAACATTGGAAGACCTACTGTTGAGTTGGGAGCCAATACACCGGGCAATACGGCAGATGCTGAACTAAGACATGATGATGATATGTTTGATCCTACGTCTCTGGATGCTGATGCACCCTCCAGTTCAGGCAGAGGTAAAGCTAAGATTGATGAAGGCCCAGTCAATATAACAGATGTTGATGAAGATGATGAAGACTCGGAAGATACTGAAGATGATTCACCTGATGTACTCACATTGGAAGAGGATAGAGCTCGCGCAGCTGAGGCGAGAGATCTTGCAAAAGATCCCACCTTCACTCCAGATAGTGGTGATCTTGTTGCAGATATCGATGCTGAACTTAGCACGCCTCCTCCTCAGAAGAGACAGAAGACAAAGGCAACAAAAGTCAGTAGAGGACAAAAGAGAATGGCAGAGAAACCAGCTGCAACTGAGAAGACTCCAAAGAGATCGAGGGCAAGGCGTGTGACCCTGAATCTCCCAGAGACTTTTGGTATTCCTGCTTCTCCTGCCGTATCAGCAACAACAGCAGCAACAGAAACAACAGCAGCAGCAGCAACATCTTTAGTTCCTCTATCAGTTAGTGCAGCTATGCCTGCAGGTGTGACTATGTCAATGCCTTCCTCGGTAATCTTCACTGAGCAAGTCTCAGTTACCGTTGAAGCGACAGGTTCACAGATTGTCTCCAATCCGTTTGGTGATCGAATCCGGAAGTTGAGGGAAGCAGCGAGATCGTCAACTACTAAACCTTCAAGCCAATCATCTTCTTCGGCTCCAGCAACTAACGAACAACTTCAACGCCATGTCAGCGAACTTACTGCTTTAGTTGCTGCACAAGCGCGAGAGATAGCTGAGCTAAGAAGCAAGAACGCCACAATAGAAGAGAATGAAACGGCGATGTTAGAACTGATTGGCGAGACAATTACCACAAACACAGAATTGAAAGCTACTGTCGACGCTCTCACTTTATCTAACCAGCAGATCTTAGAGTCGAACAGGCAGCTCATGGAATCACACCAGCAACTGATTCAGTCTAACCAAAGTGCCTTGGCGAGACTTATAGGTGTTGAAGAAAAGTACAGTGATCTCCAGCTCGCTAATGTGAACAATGAGCGACGAATCACCAAATACAAGAAGCAAAATACAAGGCTGAGGACTAGGTTAAACGAGTTAGCTGGAACTCAACCTAGACTCACAGGCGGTTCGGAAGCTGGAGCTAGTACTGCTGGTGATGATGATGAAGATAGTGAAGAAGACGACAATGATGAAGATGACGATGATGAGTCTGATGATAATGATGATGGTGATGGTAAAGGTGGTGATGGTGGTGATCCTGGAGCCACAGGCGGTGGCGGATCATCGGGTGGTTCTGCGTCAAGACGAACAAAGAAGAGTCATGATCGCAAGGGCAATGATCCCGAAGCAGGTTCTTCTGCTCACGGGGAGCCTGCACCTATGAAGAGCAAGATTCAAGAACTACGGGATAAAATGAAGAAGAAAGCCATAGTTCAAGTTGAATACGTGGAGCCTCTGAATTGTTATTTTGCATATGATGATGAAGGCAACTTGCTCCCTCCACCCGCCATGCCTGAATATGATCTGGAAGAAGGTGAGATACCTCCTGAGATGACATCTGATGATATGCCAAAGGTATACAGCTCTGCATCTGGAGAATCTTCCAGTGCAAGTCAAAGTATTCCACCAGAGATGCATCCAGAGAACAACGAGGTGGATCTCGAAGATGGAACCAGTGTGCCGACACCTGAGTATGTTGTAGATGACTCGGGCGCTGGAATTCCTAACATCGATGAAGAAATGGTACGTGAGGCTGAAGATAAGCTGAAATCTGACTCTACTGAAGTTCCTGATGAAGTTAAGACAAGACAGGACAAGATCAGAGAGCGATATCCCCAATGGTTCAAGCCCGAAGAGAAAAGAAAACCAGTCGAGCGAGCATCCATCTTCAAGAAGAGATTGTCGAAGATGTCTGGCAATGTGATAAGTTGGGCGTATGTGAGTCACACAAGGATGCTCGGGGTGAAATGGCAAGAAGGTGTTTTATACTTTCGGGAATACAAAGATATTCTGAGCCTACCATTCTGGTATATTCGTGATTTAGTTCGTCTTGACTATCCTTTGTACAAAGAGAAGGCTCCTCCTCTTCAGGGCTTCTACACAAAGCTGAAGCGAGAAAGCATAGAGGGATGGAAAGATTTCACGCCTCAGTATCCCAGATCATATCAGACAGACAAGATTCATCAGTTCACCTTGAAGCCTTTCTGGGAACACAAGATCAAGCCGCCGAAGTGTGTCTCAAGGATTCCTATCGTTCCGGTTGAGCAAGACTTTTCTTCCAAGCTGTATTACTGGCATTATGATGCAGCAACTACAGAAGCTGTGATTGTCTTGAGCAACAGTCTGAACCCGTGCAGGAAGATAAGGATTTGGGATCCGATGTGGTTGATCAACTGCTCAGAGAAGGACGTGGAAACGCTGTACCTGCATCCGATCATGCATTAACCAGTTGAAGCCGATCAAGCTATGAAGTTTCAAAGAGTGATCCGGTACTGCTACGCCAACAAAGTTCATGCAGGATGCGATTGGTCGAGAATCACAAGGATCAGGACAACGTCAAGTTGAAGATGAAGACTGAAGATGCTGCTAGTCATTTTGTTTAACTGTATTTGTTTTCTGTTTATCGAGTCTGTAAAGTTGTTTGTTTTTGTTATAAACGTTGTCTTTTGGCTATGTCTGTACGTATACTAGCCTGGTCCAAGGGGGAGTCTGTTAGTACATGATGTCCCTAGGCTAGTATATTGGATGTTTGGACGTATTTCGGGGTGTTTAGAGATGTTTATACGCGTTTTGGGGGGTTCGAGAGGCTGTAGGCGATTTGCAGATTGTGGTATGCGATTGGGGCCCTAATCCTGTCACTGTTCATGCGATTGGCCTGTTTCTTGTAGGCGATTAGCCATAATCGCCTATAATGGGCTAGCTAATCGCCTGCTAAGAGCTGTTCGTACCCGGGAGGTATAAATATGCCTATTCTCAACCCTAGAGCTCAGTTCTTGCCACACACACTCTCCAAACACCCTCCCCTGGTCTGAGACGTCTGATTTGATCATTGTAAACACTCAAGCTCTGATTTAGTTATTAATCTATAATCTTTTGACCCGTTTGTGTGTTGTAATTACGCGTTTATCATTGTTTCAATATCGTATCTGTTATTAGAACATATTAGAGGGATTCCGCACCTCTGGTATAAACCCCGTGATTGTCGGATTACGCGTTCGCCGGTCCTAACAGCTGCACTTTCCATTTATACTTCACTTCATTTAGTTCATTATTCATATAAACTATCAAAACAATCAAACTCAGTTCCTAACATTTACCATTTTTAATATTAACAAACAAGGCAGGGCCTTAGACTCCTCCCGAGGTTTTGTGCTAGCGATCATCAAGTGATCAAGGGCTTTCCTCGTACATCGAGTGTTGTTTGGTTACATTACATTTACATTGATTTATCTTTGCTTGTTTCATCATTCTGTCAGATAGTTACCTCCTCAGGATATAACTGTCCATCCTGACCAATCTCGTTGCCATCCTGAGCATACTTGTCAAACTATCATTTCTATGTTATCCTGAACTACCATATTGAAAATATAACTAAGTTTTTAACACATTTCACAGTTTTAGCACTCTACCTCACATTTACTAATTTGGAATACAAGATTATTTTTATCAAGTAATTTTTTACTAAAACAACGCAGATCCTTGAAATGCTGCAAATAAATCAACAGTTGGGACAAGTGAACAAAATGTTCTTTATTGCTAATGTTGGTATATGATGTATATTCGGGTGTCATCATTAAACCTCGGAATTATGTTAATTTTTAAAAGAATGTATAATCCATATAGTCGGACAATATGCCATGTAAACGATCCACGTGGTGTGTTAATTTGTTTGTGAGTTCTTTGAAAAATGCAAGTTTTGTGGTCTTTGTATGGGGTTATGACTGTTAAAGAGAATCAGTTGGGGGCTGATATGTGCTTAGCCGAATAAGTGGCAGAAAAAGAAACTAAAAGTCAATGTTGACTTCAACTAAAAAGTCAACAATGACTTTACCTGGAAAGTAAACACCGTTCTAAGTGGCGTTGTTAGGCAAACTGTGAAGTTTTAGGTCTTATATTTAGTAATTAGCATTGAGGACTTGTATTCTCACTAGTTGTATACTTGTATTTCTATGATAAGAGAAAACAGAGAGAGGATTATTATCAACTCAAACGTGAGTTCCCGCCTTCATTTCATCTTATTTATAGAACCGGAGTTGACAGTTAAGTCTGTTAGGACTTTTACAATATTACAGAACTAGTCCCTCAACTATACTATTATTTCAGACTAGGCTATTATCTTTCCAACTAACTTTTACAACTAACATTCTATGTGTTTTGAGGTTTGTTTTCTCGGTTGGACTGTTGGTTCAGGCTCTTGGCTGCAAGGCTATACACACACTAAACACGCACAAGAATTTTGGAGCTCTTTTCTTTGTATTAACTTCAAAGAATTACAAGATCTGAATATTTCAAAATACGTTCTTTGTATTAACTTCAAAGAATTACAAGATCTGAATTGCAAGCTCTTTTTCTTTTCTTTACTTTTTTTTTATTTTTATTTTTTTGCAACCGAACACCTAACGTTTGGAGTTTGATGTCATTTCCATTCAATTCACTAACTGAGTTAGAAACTGACATTAAGTGATGTGCATTTTTGTCACTTTGCATCGTTAAATGAGGGGCAATTTGAACCTTTCGTCTGTCTATTATGATTACTTTAATCAATAATATCTTGTCCTCTTCATCTTCCCCTTTTAAATTGCCTAATAAATCCTAATTTATTAAACCCACCCACCTCCACGGCTCCACCCCCTCTCTCTCCCTCTCTAAAACCACCACCATCATCACCCCACTACTATGCTGGTGACAACCACCACTACTCATCCACCTTAATAATTCCGTCAACAACATCATTCACCACCAAGGACCACCATCTTCACTGCCTTTGGTTTGCGCTTTCCGGTCTCACATTGTGTTACTCTTAACAATCATTCGCTCTTAACAATATTCGCTATCGGTCTGGGTGATCCGATGGAGCACAAACCCGAATTTGGATATCCATACCTGGCTTGGTCAACTATGGTGCACGTTGCCCTTGGATATCAAATAAACGAATCAATCATGAAAGGACAATTATGTAACTAATATAGTATTACAAGTGATAATCAATGCATTAATATATAATAATTTGTTATCATCGATGCTTACATTTGCCAAATTAGTCTACTACTTTAACCAACATGTCTTCGCGTACAAATTTGAATAAGTGGGAAGATGAGTCACAGCCACTACGAAATGCATTTGTTTAAAATATATATGTTTCTTTTTGTCTTTATAAAGGAAGTATTATATCACATATGTGTTAATACAGACATTTTAATCAAGTTTTATATTGTTAGTGTGATTAGTTATCATGTACCGACAATTAGTTACGTAATATAGTACTAGTATGTTACCAGCCGCGCGTTGTGGCGGCATCATAACGTACGATAACTCGAATTTATATCATCGAAACGCATAATAAGTCGAAGTTATACCAACTCGAATCCATACAAAATTTACATTTAGAAAATAACAACAATATAATTGTTTAATTTAAAGATAATAAAACCATCAACGTCAATAATCAAGTGTCATAAAAATCAATGAGCGAGGGGTTAACGTATATTTTAGTTTTTGTTTTAATTACAAAAGGAGAAACAATTTTGTTTCTGTTAATACTTTATAAAAAAACTAAATATAAAAAATGCCGATGGAAACTTTGTATAATGATTATGTTTATATATAATAACAACTTAAAATATACAAATTTAACTAAATCCATAAATTGCGCGTAATGAATATCCTTATTTATAATTTTATAAAATCAACAATGTAATAGCTCTTCAAAGCATCACGTTTTACTATTTTAACTCAAATAGTCAAATCAAATTTATATTTGCTTCACGTTTTTCCTTTTGTATTTTAAAACATCATCTTCATCTCTTTCTAGTTTCTATTTACCCTCTCCTCTACCAAGGAAAAGCCACCGTCACCGCCACCGGAATGAACCCCCACTCTATGGCACATATGTCATCCTACTGGTCGTCATCCTCCGGCGACGGACACCGGCAAAAAATCACAATATGAGAAACGACTTCTCCGCAACCCACCACCAGGCCACCGTCGCTAAAGATCTGTGAACCACCGTTTTCTCCGACTCAGTTGTCAAACTCTTAACCCATAGCCGTCACCATCACCAACCGCCAACCTCTACACTTACAGAGAATACAATTCATCTGCCGTTGGTTCTTTTCCCTCCTCGCCACGTCCTTTGCGTGCCTCGCCAATGGAAAACGACTCCCCCATCTTATTCTGAGGTTTTCGTTTTGTGAATAAATAAAGCACCAAACACAAAAAAAAAAAACTGTAGCTGCTACAGTAGTACTGTAGCACCGACATTGTATTTTAATATATAGCATAATAATAATAATAATAATAATAATAACAATAATAATAATAATAATAATAATAATAATAATAATAATAATAATAGAGATGACTTGCATTAGTTATTTGTACAATTGTAATCAAATGTTGCACATAGGGGCATAAAGGGAAGGATTTGGCAAAAATATAGTTGTTTACCTTGAGACCTTTTGTATGCCATCTTAAAATGATGGTGAAATTACCTTCTTACCCAACTCTCCTCCTTAATAAGGTAGTAGAGATTACATGTCATTATGAAAGCAGGTATGCATATATTATTATTAGTAGCTTTTATCCCGGGTGCGTCTCGGGATTGAAAAATATAATAATTCTAACAATACTAATACTAATACTAATAATTATTACTCTTGTAATTAATTAAATAAAAAATAACTTTGGTATAAGGTGACACCATGTGTTGCAGTGTTGCGCGATTATTTCTTCTAGCTTCTCTTGATGAAATATATCTATGCATCTTTAGAAGAGTAAAATTCCAATGATAGCATAACGATTGGGCTGAATTTGAACATGGTAGATAAGAACCTGGTTTGAAAGAAAAAACATGATTAATGAATAACCTGATCACTTTGTGTTTTTTTCCTGTATGAACGAAACCCCACAAAAATAGTCGTTTTTTTCCGTTTTTTATATAGTACTATGGTACTCGTTAGAAAGATAATAAAACGTTTGTTAATTTGGTGTAATTTTTTTTCTTTACAAAATCTCGTATATAAAAGATATTAACGTTTAAAAATTATGGGAGAAAACATAAGAGAGAAAAATTTAAATTTGTTTTTAAATTCTTTTTTTCGAAAATAACTCAATTTAATTTTAGTAGATTAGGTTTTATATTATTATTTTTTTTTAATTTGCCATATGGCATGACACATGGTACACTCAAGGGAGAGAATGTTTCCTTGAGTGTCATGTCATTAAAATTGCTTTCTTTTATTATATATATAGATAGGGGAAGGTTCAATTGAGAACTCATAGTTAGGGAGAGAACTCGAGAACTCCTACTTAAATTAAGAAAAAAAAATCATAACTCAAAATTTAAGTCAAAAACCAAAAATCTGGTTCGGAGCTTCTCTTTCCCACGTCATCCCGGTTCAGAAAAAAAATAAAAAAAAATAAATAAAAAAAATAAAAAATAGGCGACTTCTAATGCACGTGTGTAGTAAATGTCCGGTTAGCTTTAGGGTTTAGTTTTTGGGTTTAGTTTAGCTTTTAGGGTTAGTTTTTTTTAGTTTAGTTTGTAAGGTTTAGGTTTTTGGGGGTGGGGTGGGGGTGGGTAGGGTGGGTTTAGGTTTTTGGGTAGGGGGTTAGGTTTTTTGGTGGGGGTTAGGTTTTTGGTTGTGACGGGTGGGGCTTAGGTTTTTGGTAGGCGGTGGGTGAGGTGGGTTTAGGTTTTTGGGTATGGGGTGGATGGGTGGTTTAGGTTTTTGGGTAAGCGAATTAGGTTTTTTAGTGAGGGTGGGGGTGGGTGGGGTGGAATTAGGTTTTTGGGTGGGGGTAAGTTAGGGGGTAGGTGGTTTAGGCTTTTGGGTTATACTACACATGTGCAGTAGCGTTTTTTAGGTGTGTGTTTTTTTATTTTTTTTTTATTTTTTTCCGAACGGGTATGACGTAGGAAAGAGAAGCTCCGAACTAGTTTTCTATTTTTTTACTTAAATTTTGAGTTATTATTTTTTTATTATATTTTTTTGTATTTAATTAGGAGTTCTCGAGTTCTCTCAATAAAATGAGTTCTCTATTGAACCATCCCCTAAATAGATATAGATTAATAATTAATAATTAATAAGATAAGATAATACTTGTACACATCCACTTTTGTTTTCATTTCATAAATCATCTCCCTGTTAAGTTCAAAATAAATTTCCATTTCTTAATATTCTTAAGAAAGGAACCTTTTTTTTCTAACAAATTTTCATGGACAAAAAAGAGTAAATTACATAATAATGGTAGGTAGCCGGGCAACAAGCTACGCCACCACCCCTACGTATTGTTCCGCTCTTTAGTTTGAAACGTTGCGTATTTAATATTTATTATTCAAACTTAGTTATCATTCACAATAAGATATTATGTGGTTCAGCAAATTAGTAAACATTATTAGTTTCACAGTTACCGTTAAACTATATATGGCTGTTTATGGAATTATAAAAAAACAAAAAAAAATAGTGGGAAATAGTTTTTATTATTATTATTATTATTATTATTATTATTATTATTATTATTATTATTATTATTATTATTATTATTATTATTATTATTATTATTATGAAGATGCTTACATTTGCAGGCCAAATTACTTTTCTAAATTACCAAAACCGTCCTTTTGTTTAGGTCAAATTTGTCACTCTAACCCAATTTTTTAAAAAGTGCATGAACAGTCCTTGATCTTTAAAAAAATATGCCAAAACAAGCTAACGGTTTAACCCAGTTAACTTTTCTTGTTTAATTCACGGGCATGTTCGTTCAGTCACTTATAAAATTCATCTTCTTCCCCAGTTGTTTCTTCCCTAATCAGACCCACCACCCATCACCATCTTCACCTCTCCCCACTACCACCACTACCCACCATAAGCCAAGGTTTAATCTTCATCATCCACACCATCTTCATCATCCACACCACTCTGCAATAAAAGAAAGAAAGAAAGCAGCAAAGGAGGAAGGAAAGAGGAAAGAGGAAAGAGCTGAGGTCTCCGGCCATCCACGGCGGCGCCCTTCCCCCTTCATCCGATACTGTTCCCGAATAACTTACCCACGCCCATATATATCTAAGAGCTAGAGAGAGCTAGAGAGAGAGGGGACCACAAAAGGGAAAGGAGCATAGAAAGAAGAAAGAGGAACCGGACAAGGAAGAGGATCGATTCTGGTCTCTTGACTGGCTGGTACTACGTACCAATCGGTGGTGGGTTCCGATGACAATAGAATTCAATCAAAGGACCTGGACCCAGCTCGGCCACAGGGATATGGCGTTGCCCCTTTAAAAATTATCATTCTTGCAAGGATGGTACGCCGGGATACAAAGGATACTCTCGGTTACTAATGCATTTCCAACGAGATCATTTTAATGGGAAAGAAAGGAGAGGTGAGTTAAAGGAGCATCTTGCTTCAAACTTTGACCTTTACAATGACGTTGTTGACACCTTGCGTGTGCTGAAGAATTGGCTATGTGGGGAGTGCATGACCCTGCATGCCTTGAATGGGCGTTGTCGGCATGGCAAAGAAGTGATTAAATGCACCTCGCGTGCAGGAGGCGAGATCGATTTTATAACGGGGATTCCTCAACCTCGTGATCCGCAAGTGACGTATGTGAGTGATATGTCTGGGAAGATGGTGGTAGATGTCACTCTCCATGAGCGCATCCTCGCCCTGCCTGTTGCTACGGTCAAGAGTATCCCGCCTGCATGTCGCATGGCTTTTGCCCATGCTTTGTCAAGGGGTCTCCCTAAAGTGGTGGACGCCCCAGGGTCCATTGAGGCTTGGGTTAAACTTTTGTTGTTGCCTCGCTGCACCTTAAGGGTCGTCAAACCGGCCTCTAGGCAAGAACGAAGATCGGGTAACAGGAAATCGCTTCAATGTAGCTCTATTATGCGGGCATTGGCGGTTTGGAAAGATGGGGCAGGGTTAGAGGAATTGGTCCTGCCCCTCCTTGAACTCCCCGTGGCGCCGTTTTCGGGGAGGGTAGGGGACCAACCTAAAGTAGATGGTGGGGGCAATATTAAGCAGTGCCTTCGGAAGGTAGCGGATGGCCATTATACTGCGGCCGTCAAGGTTCTGTGTTCATCTGGGGTTGCGCCTGCTGGGGAGGACACATTGAGAGCCCTGATAAATAAACACCCTGTTGTGGACCCCCCGACCATGCCCTCCGCCTTGCCTTTGGAGCCAGCCTTGCAGGTGGACGCTGAGTGCGTGTTGGAATGTATTAAAACGTTCCCGAAAGGGACATCTTGTGGGAGGGATGGTCTGCGGGCGCAGCATATTTTAGACGCTTTCTGTGGCCAGGGGTCTCCAACTGCCTCCGGGCTCCTTAAAGCCATCACCGATGTTGTCAACTTGTGGCTTGGGGGGTTATGTCCTAAAGCTCTGGCGGAGTTCATTGCTTCGGCACCGTTGACCCCCCTATTAAAGCCTGACAACGGGATTAGGCCCATTGCGGTGGGGGCCATTTGGAGAAGATTGGTGTCAAAAGTCGCTATGCGTAAAGTGGGTAAAGAGATGGCAACCTATCTGGGGGATTTTCAGTTTGGGGTTGGGGTCCCTAATGGGGCAGAAGCGGTGCTACACAGTGCTAACAGGTTTCTGAGCGCATTCCATTCTGACGGGTCCCTGGCTATGCTCACTGTTGATTTTTCTAACGCCTTTAACGAGGTGGACCGTACGACACTTCTCAGGGAAGTTAGCTGCAGATGGCCATCTATCTTCCCGTGGGTCCAATTTTTATATGCGCAACCCGCAAGATTATATGTGGGGGATACCCATATTGGGGCTACCACAGGGGTGCAGCAAGGGGACCCTCTCGGCCCCCTTCTCTTTGCGCTGGTTCTTCATCCGCTGATCCTCCGTGTGCAGGGCGCCTGCTCCTTGCCCTTCCATGCCTGGTACTTGGACGATGGCACTATCATTGGTAAGGCAGAGGAAGTTTCTAGGGCGTTGGACATTATCCGTTCAGAGGGGGCATCTCTTGGGCTTAGGCTTAATATTCGAAAAACGGAGATTTTTTGGCCGTCATGCAATGGTGCGAAGAAAGTGCCGGGTTTATTCCCTAGCGAGATTAGCAGGCCCGTAGGGGGGGTTAAACTCCTCGGGGGGGCGGTTAGTCGGGATGCAAGGTTTATTCAGTCTTTGGCATCTAGACGAGCTCTTCGGGCGGTTGATCTTATGAAACGACTGTCGGACTTAAGGGACCCCCAAAGTGAGCTCCTCCTGTTGCGCTCGTGCATGGGGGTTGCTAAATTAGTGTTTGGGCTCCGGACTTGTCAACCCGAACATGTCAAATAGGCTGTGTCTATCTTTGATGCAGGTCTGCGAGGGGCTGTTGAAGACATTGTTGTCAGCGGAGGACCGCATTTTGGGGACCTCCAGTGGAGGTTGGCTTCCTTCCCTATGCGTTGCGGGGGCTTAGGGCTTATATCGGCGGAGGACGTCTCCGCATATGCTTTTGTAGCATCCAGGGCCCAATCGTGGAAACTGCAGGACCACATCTTGCGAAGCGCTGGTGTTATGGGGGTGGATCCTGACTACTCCCTTGCGCTTGGTAATATTGGAACAACTCTCCCAGACCTTGATCTAGGCGGTTTTACTGATAAGGAGACCGCCCCCAAGAAACCTCAACAAACTTTGGCGAGTGCTCTTTATGGTAAACACGCACAGGATATGGAGGAGCGGTTCGATATGACCCCGCGTCAAAAGGCAGTTTTGGCCTGTCTCAAGGGGGCTCATGCCCAAGATTTTTTGACTGTTGCGCCCATTGAAGGTCTTGGGCAACGGATGTCAGCAGTTGAATACAGAGCCATCCTTAAATACCGGCTCATGATTCCCCTTTTCCCGCCAGACGACTCTTGCCCCATTTGTAAAAAAGCCTGTTTGGATAGATTTGGCGAGCATGCCCTTCACTGTAAGGAATTGCCGGGGTTCAAGTATCGTCATGACTGGGTTAGAGATGTTTTATGGGATGTGCTTAGGCGCGCCGGGATCTCAGCCAAGAAAGAAGCCCCTGTTAATTTTCTGACTGACCCACGAGAGGGAAGATCTACCCTGCGTCCTGTGGACGTCCTTGTGTTTGGCTGGGCGGGGGGTAAGCACGCGTGTGTTGACCTCACTGGGGTGTCCCCACTGGTGGGGCTGAGAGATAGTGGATTCGTTCCGGGACAGGCGGTTTTGAAGGCAGAAGCTAGGAAGGTTGCTAAGCACGAGGCGGCATGTCTAGAGAATCAACATGTGTTCATTCCGTTTGCCTTCGATACTTTTGGATCCTTAGCCCCTGAGGCAGTTCGTTTTTTGGAGCGGGTGCAGAAGGTGGTCCACAGTGATTCGCAAAGCCCGAGGAACCAAAAGTTTGTATTTAGTAGAATAGGCTTTGCGATTCAAAAGGGTATAGCGGCGCAGCTTGTTGCTCGCTTACCCATTATCAAGATGTAACTTGGTTTGTTTCGTATTTTATAAAGAATGTATTAACTAAAAAAAAAAAAATTCACAACATATCAGGATTACAGAAACTAAATTTGCAAAAGAGTGAAAGGTTATAGTTTGAAGTGTGTATAGATTTGTTCTCATTCTGCCACACACACTACAGAGAGTGAAAGGTTATAGTTTGAAGTGTGTATAGATTTAATGTTTGAAGTGTGAGTCCATGAACAACAGTTAGTCAATTCCCCTTCATTTGTTCGCATTCTGCCACACACTAACTACAAAGAGTGAAAGGTTATAGTTTGAAGTGTGTATAGATTTAATGTTTGGAAGTAGATCCAATGACAAGGTAGCAGTGAGTTGAAGTGTATGATAATATATATTGTTAAAGTGATGTAAGATGTGTGAGGTGAATTAATGTCAATGTAAAGGCACTAATTATATACTATATAAAGTATAACTAATCATGAATAGTAAATGTGGTAAAAGTAATTGATCTAACAGTAAAAGGTAAAGTAAATAAACAGAAGATGAGAGTATCTATCTCTAGGGTCTTTTTGGTAATTAAAGCGATTAGCTGCCTGTGTGCTTCACCCTTTACCGCTTACCTAGATACGTGTCCACACAGAGACCCAACCTAGACACGTGTCTACATATAACAATACTTTTTCCCCTTCTTTCCTAATACACACACATTTCTGAATTTGCAGGGTGGAAAGTGAGAGATAGAGAGATGGCGGGAGTGGGTGCCAGCCACAATCTCCGATGACGGTGCCGCCACCACGAAGACAGATACCGACAAATAAAAACGAGGCCGTTGAGTCTCAACCGTGGTTTCCGCCTCTGTGAAGCTACCACCGTCCATTGCCACCATCATTGTTGAAAAGGCAATAACATAATTTTTGGATGAAAGGTATGGTTTTCTTAATTTAGCATTCTTAGCATTCTTAATTAGGGTTTCTATTCTTTTTAAGCAAAAAGGGTAGGATTAAATGCTTAGGGTTAGCTGATTTTGGGTTTTTTTTTACGCAGGCGTGTTTCAATTGCAAGATTTGATGTGTGAATATAATTAGGCAAAGATCAGAAGGTTTGGTGCAAGGCATTGAAGGTATAGTCATAAATAACGACATAACGTAATTGTTTTTAAGATGTATGTTTGGCAAAAATGAAACACTATAGATGAGATTAATTCAATTGGACTGTTAATTTTAAATTTGGATGTCAAAACTACAATACATCTTAAATGATGATGTTTTTTTGCCTAATTGAATAATTATATCTCTATAATGTTTTCTTGAAAGATATAATGAAACTTGAAACCAACAAGTAGTCGTCTCTATTCTCTAACAGTATTTCTTTTGTGATTTTTTTTTTTTGGGGGGGGGGGGGGGACAGGTGGATATCAGAAAATCTTAATTTACTAAATGACATTCCACAATAGTCAATTTCTTGAAGAACACAAGATCATGGAACTTGAAGCTTTGGCATAAAGAGGGGAAGTATACGAATTGGTAGAGACGTCCTATTTACTCTAATGTGTATTGCTGCAAAGTTTCTGATTTTGATATTATCTTTCCTTAACTATGTATAATTCATTGCAATATTGAGAATATATTGACTTACCCATTTAAAAATCTGAATATGCCAATTTAGAAACCTGATTTAATGATGTAAAACAAATGACTTATACAGTTATACACTATTATTGTTCTTTATGTAATGAAAGTTATTATTTTTTCTTATTAGGTTGTGGAACCTGCTACAAGCCCAAATGCAATTGCGAGGCCTTTTGAGTGATCTTTTTGAGGTAATGTGTGAAAATATATATCAAAGATGGAATTATTGCAATTGCTATCCATTTTTTCTTTTCAATTTAAGCTATAAGTGTTGTTTTTGAATCATTTGCTAATGAATTTTTATCTCAAACGACTCGCATGAAAAGAAAACCAATAGAAATTGAACGGGTCAAACAGGTTGGCATAGAATTAATTTACTGACGTAATAGCGTATTCTATAGATTTGTAGAAATTATATGTTTTAGTTTATTATCAGCAAAAAGATTTATAAAACAGAACAATGTCAAAAATTGCAGCCATGAATTATATAGTCGGATGTTGTAGCCTCAAGTTCCTACTATTCCTCATTGTTTCCATATGGACGTTATATCATACATGGGTCATTGTTTATTTTTCTTCCAACTATGACACGTTCATTATCAATTGAGTAACCAGTTAGGATGCCGTTGATGGAAAAAAAAAACATTTTACTTTGACACACATAATTAGTTATAAATATGGCCTATTGCCCTTATCTTTGCTTAGTAATATCTTTTTATCACCAGATTTCATTTATTTTGCTTAAATGTAGAATTTAAATTAAATTTATATGTGGCATGCTTGGCGTTAAAGTTAATTCCATGTTTTTACTACTTAAGGAGCTAGATTGTTTTGCTAGGTCTGTGTTTATATGATTTTCATAGATTGACCATGTTCATGTGCTATAATGATATGCTCAGCATTAGAGGAGGTTGAGATTTTTTAATCTACTCGGAACGCAGCATGAGAGCCCTTTTGGTGGTATAAACAATAGAACAACATTCTTGCAAAAGGTAGGAAAATGCCAAACAATGTTAAGTCCAACAAAGTGCATACGCTTTAGCTTTTATTATTTTTAACGGCACATTTTATTAAAACGCATTCAGGACAACAGGCCAACGGGTGGCTGGGCTGGAGACAAGAAGCAACAACAATAACATCAACAAAAAGAAAACTACATGGAATAAGAGAGACATAGATACCTACTTTAGGTGCAGCTAGCTGTAGTGGCGGACTCACCATATAATTAGGGGTAGCGTCCGCTACCCCTCAACTTCTCCGGCGTAGTGGAATTTTATTCTGTTTTTAACGTTTTTCGTATTACGATACCCCTGAACTTTTATTTCTGTTACCCCTCAAAAACGTTTACCCATCAAAATATTTTAAAAGTCCAACATTTTTCGTATTAGGTTACCATTTAAATCTTAAAATTTTAATGATTTTAAAGCCCACACCCCGAATCCTAACTCTTTAATAAACTTTATTATTTATATTGCTAGTCTTATTAGACACTATGTATTTAGAATTATTATCATAAAATGTAGGGGTGTAAACGAGCCGGACCCAAGCTCGACTAGGCTTGAGCTCAGCTCGTCATGCTTTTATGAAGCTTGAGCTCCGCTCGGTTTGAGCAAAATATTTGAGCTCGAACTCGACACGATGGTAATACCCAAGAGCTCGAGCTTGGCTAAGCTTTAAATAAATTTAGAACAATTTTAAAGGAGCTAAAAGCTCGGCTCAAGCTCACTTCGATAGCTTAAACGAGCCAAAGCTCGGCTCGCCAATGTTAAATAGTAGGCATATTATATATATAATGATAATATGAAATTTGCTTGCGCTCGTTTAGGCTCGCGAGCCTAAAGGTCTTTGTACAAAAAGCCCGTGCTCAGGCTTGATAAATAAACGAGTCATGTTTCAAGCTCGAGCTTTCCACGCAAAATCCTTCTTCCCGACACGCGAAGAAGGTTCCTTATTGGCCTCGCGACACCCAAAGAACTTAACCCGAATTTACGGATTTTCACCTCTTCGTGTGGCATAAAATTCAAGCGACGCAAAAGCGAGTTGTTTTCACAGCACACCACTCCACGGTCTCGGGTGACCACCACTTGATTGAAAGTATGGTAAAAAAATTGAACGTTACCCCTAAAATTTTTGTCTAGATCCGCCACTGGCTAGCTGGAATATGGTTGTCAAGAAGTCCCCAAGTTTATGTTTCATGTGTTTTGATGTTTGTATAATTACACTGTCATTACTCTTTTTTATATCACACCATGCAATATATTTTATCCTTTTTTGTAGCCTGTGATCTTCGTAAAGCCTTTTTCTTTCGGTTTCAATATTGAGGGTCATTTGTGCCAACCAGATACCCATTGAATGCCCGTGCGAAGCGCGGCTAATCCCCCTAGTTAATATGAAAAAAAAAATGTAGCTCGAAGATGGAGGAATGGAGGGTAGTGGTGGTGGTGGTGTTGAAAGGTGGAAGAGATGGTGGGTTGTGGTGGTGATGGTGAGAGGTGAAGATGGTGGTGGGTGGTGGGTCTGATTAGAGAAGAAATAATTGGGAGAAGAAGATGGATTTTATACATGATTGGACGAAAATGCCCCTGACTTAACGAAGAAAAGTTAACTGGGTTAAGTTGTTGGACTGTTTTGGTATATTTTTTTAAAGATCAACGACTGTTCATGCACTTTTTAAAAGATTGTGCTGGAGTGACAAATTTGACCGAACCACATAGACGGTTTTGGTAATTTACACTTTCTTAAACTTTATGTATCCACGTACGGGTCACAATCCATGTGTAATTGCGATGTTTACATTTTTGTCTTCCTTTTTGTTTTTTATTTAATTTATCAAAGTCATTATATATTCTTTCAGACGCTTACATTTTGTTGTTTTTGATCAGTGGGCTTCCCAATATATTCTTTTGAGAGGACCTACTCATGCTAATATATAATCATATATATATATATTAAAATTTTGATATTTTGTATTAAAAATTTGTTTAACATATGTAGTAGTTCAGAAAGATTGGTTGACTCCCTTTTACTTGTCCCTTTTGTCCTTGCTGCTCTCAGCTGATTGGTAGGAGATCACGAAGTAGGGAATTCTCTCATTTGACTAACTAGATGTCCCTTTCATTCTCTCACTGTAGTTTTCCCGTCTCCGGTGTCCCTTTCATTCTCTCACTGTAGTTTTCCCGTCTCCGGTGTCGTGCAGAGCCCACAAAGCTTCAACCTTTATGGATGATGTGTGTAGATGAGTTTCCATTAAGCTTACATATTTGTGATAAGAATAGCCTTTAGCGACATTGTCTGATTGAAACAAGTTAAAAAAAATCCTTAAAAAAGCACGTAGTGTCATAATGCTTAGTCTTGGTAGTTAAATTCTTAGAGAAGTTTTACTGAAGTGGTGCATAGTTTAAGATGTTCAAGTTACATTGCATGAATATGAAGAATTCATATGTTTATAAGGTAAGGTCATTCTTGACTGAACACTGAAGTTCAAACACACAATAGAGCAAATGTAACTATTGTCAAAGCTATCTTGAGGTTGAGTATTATATATAATGTGTAGATTGATATTATGTTATATAAAAAAGTGTTTTTTTTGGCATTGTAAGCTATAGGGAGTGCAAGTACCGTATTCCAAATATATTGTTCTTTTAGTATCGTAAGTTGTACAATAACAAAAAGAAATGAATTCAACTGAACATCGATACCGGGGGCGTCTAGGCGGTGATTAGGCGTTAATCCAAGGTCTAGCGCCTTGATTTGGCTAAATCGGTCAAACTAGGCGGTGATAGTCAAAATCGACCGAATTCAGGAAAATCAATCCATAATCGCCCAAAACCGGACCTAGTCGGTCAAATTTTAGCCAAAATTAGGTCAAAATTGGACCAAATCTAGGATGTGGAATGATTTCTTGCCTCAATTTGAACCAAAGTCAAACCAAAATTAGGTTTATTGCTGGTTGTGTCTTCTGATGAATGAAGCAGATGGGGAAAAAGAAGTGTACGTTGAAATGGGGTGGTGGGGTTCGGTTTAATTACGTTGCTTACTTTCATCATTTATCCCCCTTTCAATTTTAATAGTCTACATTTGGTCCCTAAACTTGTAAATCTCTAAATAAAAAATTCAAAATTAACTCTCTCTCTCTCTCTCTCTATATATATATATATATATATATATATATATATATATATATATATATATATAATATACATAGGGTATGGTTCTAGAGAAAACCCTCCTTATTTGGTAAACTCTGGAAACTCTGACTTCCCAATATTTTTTTTTTTTGAAAAAAATAGGGCAAGTAATATACATGATTTTAAGCATTTTGGGCCAAAAAAATTAAAAAAGCGCCGAGTATTTTTTTTTAAAAAAAATAATAAAATTTTGACTAACACATGTTAAGCGCTAATAACAGGTGTTAACAATGTGTTAACTATATGTAAACAGTAGACGATTTTTATTTTTAAAAAAAAAACAGTTCGGCGCTTTTTCGATTTTTTTGGCTCAAAATGCTTAAAAAAATGTATATTACATACCCTATTTTTTTCAAAAAAAAAAATGTTGGGAAGTCAGAGTTTCCAGAGTTTACCAAATAAGGAGGGTTTCCTCCATATACTTTACCATATACATAAATTTATAAAATTATACATATATAGTCCCTCCGTCAATCGGTCACCCATTTCCTCCGACCAACCTGCACCTCCAGCCTGAATCCACCTGAGACCATCCCACGAGCCTCTGACCAACACCTTTCTCCTCCATCAAACGGTCACCCATTTCCTCCGAGTCCTCCCGGCTCCTCACGCGTCAACTGTTCACTACCTAACTGTTGGGGTTTGAATTTTAGACTCCTACGTCTGACAATTCCCTCCTACGCCTGACCTTCCTTACCACTCTTACGCCTGACAATTCCCTCCTACGCCTGACCTTCCTTACACTCTTACGCCTGACCCCTCCTTCCACCTCCTACGCCTAAGGTTGTGTGTAGTGGGGCGGTTCCACGGCGCCATCAGCCCTATAACGCCGGGGAACACCGCCCCCACCCCCCCCCCCCCCCCCGGCGCTATAGGGCTTTTTAGGGTGGGGTGGGTTGTGAGCATAGCGGCGTTTTGCATGTTTGAATGGATATGGTTGTTGTTGTTGACCGTTGTCAAACGGTATAAAACATTAAATTTTTGTTTTTTTTTTAAACAAAATCTCAATATATATAACACAACACAAACCATTCACACCACACCACAAACCATTCACACCACAACACAAACCATTCCAACCAAAGAAAACCAAATACAAACCCAAAACCAAACCAATGGCAGCGTGGACTAACCAAGATCAACTCGAGTTGGTGAGAGCGTGGGTCAACACCAAGGAAAATCCGCCGAACAATAGGCAACATTTTTGGCGCAATGTATTGGAGGAGTACAACCAAATTACCGATACGGACCACCGTACGGTCGACTAGATCAAAGATAAGTGGTGTACCATACAAAATAACTGTAGGCGTTGGCAAACGGTCTATGAAGCGATGGTTCAGGCGCACCCTGACGTTAGCCAACAGATGGCAATTCAACTAACACACGACGCTTATCGTGAACGCTACGGCATCGACTTCACCGTCACCAATCTGCTGTCCTGGACTATGATGCGTTTTTCTTTTGTTTAGTGTTTTAAGGTTTTAATGTTTAATGTTTAATGTTTAATAATGTGTAACGTTTAGTATTATGTTTTATGTTTAGTGTTGTATTTGTAATGTTTAAGGTTTTAATGTTTAATGTTTGAATGAAATTTTAAACACTATATATATTTGAACCATTTTTATAAAATAAAGCATTAAAGTCACCACAGGAATCTTTTTGCAGATAAACAGGTGCATTTTCAAAATGTGTACACTAAAAATACATAAACACATAAAAATACAATCCTAAATTACTTATTAAAACAGAGTTCCTAAATTACTTATTACAAACAGAGTTCCTAATCCTAAACTACTTATTAAAACGTTACATAAACACATTACATAAACACATAATATAATCCTAAATTACTTATTAAAACCTAAACCTCCCACTACGGAGAGTAGTTGTCCCAGTCCTCGAGTGTGTAGTACTCGGGGGATATGGATCGTGAGCTGTCCCGTCCATCGGATCTTGCATCCGATGGGAAATAGTAGTACTCACGAGGAGGGGTAGGCATGCTCCAAAGGCGCTCCTGCTCCTCAATTTCCCTGAGGGCTTCCAAGTCCTCAGGGGTTGGGTCCCCATATTCACGGGGTGGGGTGGTCTGGTGGTGGTGGGTGGAGGTATTCTGGGGGGTGGGGGTAGGTTGGTGGTAGGGGTGGTCTGGTGGTGGTGGGTGGGGGTATTCTGGGGGGTGGGGGTAGGTTGGTGGTAGGGGGTGGGGATAGGTTGGTGGTAGGGGGTAGGAGGAGGAGGGGTGAAGGTTTGTGGTGCCGACAACATCAGTCGGTCCAATTGATGAGTAGCCATGGTATAATCCATGGCCCAAGCCCATTCTTCATCCGTCTAGGGATCATCCTTCCAGGGATCATCGACTTCAGGATGAGTTGGTGGTGCCGCAGCAGGAGGAGGAGTGGTGAAGGTTGGTGGTGCCGGAGCAGGAGGAGGAGAGGGATATAGCCAATGTTGTGGCGGAGGAGGAGGAGGAAGAGGAGGTTGTGAAGGAGGAGGAGTTGGTAGTCTCCTGGACTGGCCCCGTCCCCGGACCCGTCGAGCGTACTGCCGGACATTAGAAGGTCCGGCAGCTCCTGCTTGAAAACCGCCAGTGTTATTCATTGTGTTTGATGAGGAAAGGATGAGGAAGAGGGAAGAGGTGTGACTGATATTTGGGAGGAGGGGGGGTATTTATAGGTGTGACTGAGATTTGGTGGTGGGGGGAAAGTTTGGAATTCAAACTTTGAAATTTAAACGTTTGGGGGGAAAGTTTGAAATTCAAACTTTGAAATAGGAGGGAAACCATTTGAAATTCAAACGGTTTGGAACAGTAACCGTTTGAAATTCAAATTTTTTTTTTAAATATTAGTTTTTAATATTAAATATTTTTTTATTATTTTATTAATTTAATAAACTTTCAGTTTAAATTTTTATTTTTATTATTATTTTTATATTTAATGAAATATTATTAAGTATTTAATATTCTTTATTTAAATAAAAAACAATAATTAACAAATCATTACCAATCATTTATAACCCCCCTCATAACCCCCTTCCCACTACACACTCTTTTTCCACAACCTCCACATAACCCCACTTCTATTACTTTTTAATATTTTAATACCACAACCCCCACATAACCCCCCACCACTACACATGCCCTAACTCTCCTTCCACCTTTTATGCCTGGATTACTGGCCTACCTCTTCCCTTTTAAGTCTGTCCCACCTTATCCCCTCTCCTTCGTCTGACACTCACACCATTGAGTAGATCTCGGCTTTTTCCCATTTTGTTTTGCTCTTTATTGTTTCTTTGGGTTTCCTTTTGATCCCACTTGATCTTCTATTCACTCAAAAGAACCGATTATAATACTAATAATAATAATCCTTACCAATTCCTTTACGGGCCGATTATAATAATAATAATAATTATTATAATAATAATACTAATAAGAATAATAATAAGAATAATAATAATAATAATAATAATAATAATAATAATAATAATAATAATAATAATGGCTTAACTCCCCCTCTCAAAGTGGTTTTTGGGGGGCGTGAGCAACTATAGGTTGCTTTTGCTCCTCTTTCGTTCTTTTGGGTGGGGTGTGGTACCTTGTCTCCTTCTAATCTCGAGACGGGGGACACATTTTTCTTGTATGGTCTCTTCTAAGGTTGCTTGTGGGGACACATCTGGGGAGGGCCTTGCTCCTACCTCGTCTAATGGAGTGTGGCTATGCCCCCTTAGGAATTTCCACAAGTGTAAAGATGGCAAACCTGGGTCTTCTAGGTATAACAGGTTAATCTCCCATTTACAGCAGTTCCATTTTAAAGATGATCGAAAGGATTTCTTTAGAAGCGGGATTTCTAGCGATTTAGAGTTGTTTACGAATGTGGGGGAAACCCTACGGGTTTTTGGATATTGATTGTGTGGGAGGTGCATGAAGACACATGCCCTTAGCAGGGGGTGCCATCACCCGGATGGTGTCTCCATCTTCTCTTGAATGTTTGGCTCGAATGGGGATTTTATTGTGGGGATTCTAGGGCCTCGGGATCCTGGGTTGAGTTGTGATCTTAGGTCCCAACAAGGAATGGTGGGGGATGTCACTCTCCTCGATCAAGTTTTCTCTATCCCATTGCGGACCGTTAAAAGTATTCCCCCAAGTTGTCGTTTAGCATTTGCTCAGGCTTTGACGGGCGCCATTCGTAAAGTAGTGGCTTCACCTGGATCTGTTGAAAGCTGGGTCAAACTTTTACTCTTACCACGATGTACTCTGAAGGTGGTCGTTCCGTCTTCTAGGCAGGAATGAGGTTACAGGAAATCCTTGCAATGTGATAGTATTATGCGGGCCTTAGCAACATGGAAGGACGGCTCTGGTTTTGAGGATTTGGTTACGTTGCTCCTCCCAACGGGGGAAGAGGTCTCGCATGGTGGGGGAGCGCAACGGATGGGGAAAAGGATGAGGAAGTTGACCCGAATATCAAGCAATGTCTCAGGAAAGTCAGGGATGGGCACTTCACCACCGCTGTTAAGGTATTGTGCTCCAGTGGGGTAGCTCCACCTGGGGAATCTACCATGCAAGCCCTTATTGACAAGCATCCCATTGTTTCGCCGCCAACCCTACCGTCCAGCCCCTCTACCCCACCCTGCATTATCAGTGGGTGAAGACTGCGTTTACAGGTGTGTGAAGTCGTTCCCGAAAAGGACATCATATGGTCGGGACGGCTTACGGGCTCAACACCTGCTGATCCTTAGCGGGGAGGGGTTGGCGACTGCTTCAGGACTGCTTTCCTCTATCAACGATGTGGTCAATCTGTGGTTAGGGGGGTTATGTCCCGGGGTGCTCGCTGAATTTATTGCTTCAGCCCCTGACCCCGTTGTTGAAGCCTGATAATTGGATTCGTCCCATTCCTGTGGGGGCCATATGGAGAAGGTTGGTCTCCAAAGTAGCCATGAAGAAAGTTGGTAAAGAAGTTATTAGGTACCTGGGAAACTACCAATTCGGGGTGGGAATCCCCAATGGGGTAGAGGCCGTGTTGCACAACGCTAATAGGTTCCACAGTTCTTTCATGCAGACGACACTTTAGCCATGCTCACGGTTGATTTTTCTAATGCCTTCAACGTAGTTGACCGATCTGTTTTGTTACGGGAAGTCCATCGCCATTGCCCCTCCATTTTTCCGTGGGTCAAATTTTTGTATGCCCAGCCAGCTAAGTTATATGTTGGGGATGAACGCATTGGAGCCTTCAAGGGGGTTCACCAAGGGGACCCCGTGGGACCTTTGCTCTTTTCCCTTGCCTTACACCCCTAGTGTGCCAGGCGTAGGAAAACTGCAACCTCCCCTTCCACACTTGGTACTTAGATGATGGGACGATCATCGGGGACGCTGTGCAGGTTGTTAAGGCCCTAGAAATTATCAGTTCAGAAGGACCATCATTGGGGCTCAACCTTAATATCAGGAAAACAGAGATTTTCTGGCCAACCTGCAATGGTTTGAAGACTAGGCCAGGGCTATTCCCCAGTGATATTGGACAACCTGAGAGAGGTGTCAAATTGCTAGGAGGGGTAGTCAGTCGCGATGCTAGCTTCATCTGTGATTTGTCTACTAAAAGGGCGTCACGGGCTGTGGATCTTATGGGGCTCCTCCCTTGTCTGCGGGATCCTCAAAGCGAGCTCCTCCTACTCAGATCCTGTATGGGGGTCGCAAAGTTGCTTTTCGGCTTACGAACATGCCAAACCCCCTTTGTAGGCAGCGCTGTCTCATGTTTTGATAAAGGCCTCCGGGAGGCAATTGAAGATATTGTAGTTTGTGGTGGGGGCTATATTTTGGGGACCTCCAGTGACGGGTCGCAACCTTACGGATGCGGCATGGTGGGTTGGGCCTTCTCTCGGCCCGGGATGTAGCCACTTATGCCTTTGTGGCGTCTAGATCTCAATCCTGGGGGTTGCAAGACCATATTTTACGTAACAGCGGGGTTGATAACACGGATCCGGATTATGTTTGCTCTTTGAACGCCTGCATGAATATCTCCCAGACACGGAAGTCTGGGGGAAGATTTTTGCTTGACGACCCCACGCCAGAAAGCCGTCATGGAATGCTTACAGAAGCCCCACGCCCAAGATTTCCTAACAGTTCTCTATCGAAGGACTGGGCCAATGAATGTCAGCGGTGGAATATAGAGCAATCCTTAAATATCGTTTGATGATTCCCATTTTTCCGGATGACGAAACATGTTCGGTTTGCCGTAAAGCGTGTTTGGATAAATATGGGGAGCACGCCCTCCATTGTAGAGAGTTACTGGGTTTAAGTACAGGAACGATTTTGTTTGGGACGTTTTAATGGATAATCTAAGACGAGCAGGGATCTCGGCAAAGAATGAGGCCCCGGTTAACTTTCTTACAGACCCGGCGGAAGGGAGGTCCACTTTACGCTCGGCTGACCTGCTAGTGTTTGGTTGGGAAGGTGGGAAACACGAATGCGTGGACCTAACGGGTGCGTCCCCTTTAGCGGGATTCAGGGAGAGTGGGTTCGTGCCGGGGCAAGCGGTACTTAGAGCAGAGTCGAACAAGGTGGCAAAGCACGCTAAAGCGTGCGAGGATAACCAACATGCTTTTGTCCCTTTGGCCTTTGACAATTTTGGCTGATTGGAACCGGAAGCGATCAGGTTTTTGACGAGAGTCCAGCGGCTGGTCCATAGTAATTTCTCGACTCCCCAGGGGCGAGGATTTGTTTTCTCTAGATTAAGGTTCTCTATCCAGAAGAGGGTGGCGGCGTAGCTTGTTGCCTGCCTACCTGCTATTCTTATGTAATTTGCCTAATAAAACATTTTATTTAAGTTGACTCAAAAAAAAAAATAGTCTAATCCAATTAATCCCTATTAACACCTTAGCTAGTATGTACCTCACCACGCGACTAGAGCCTAACGATTTCTATAACACTGGGAAATATATTCGTTTTTATGGTTTCTTGCAATGAAAAACACTTGTTGATACCTTTTGGGCATATCACAACTTTATTTTATGGATTTTATCCTTCAGTTGCAATACAAATTGTCGGTATACCGAATACATTACAAATAGATACGGACCGACTTCCGGACGCATCACCCTCAAAATCCAAAACCATATATCAACTTGCTACATAATGAATTCGCTCAAGTTTTGAGTTCTTGTATTACAAATCCAGAAACATCATGCAGAATGTAAAGCACATAAATGTGCGTACCAGAACCAGTTTGACTACAGAATCTTTAAACATAAACTTGCCATAAATTAGAATTTACTCAAAAGGAAAAATATTTAACACAGTTTATGGAAGTAGTGCATAGTTTAGATCCCGAGAGCATCTCATGAGCCATGAAGCTGAAGGATCTATCTTTCAAAAGGTTGAACCGTCCTTGTAAGATGCAACACAACATATATACGTCTCATGTTTCATTGTGGAAAGTCGGTAGAAGGTAAGATGCAAACCTTGAGTATAAGATACTTTAGATCAAGTTTAAGGACCTTACATAAATCTAAAGGTTTGATCTGAACTTTCAGTCTTTCAAATTGACAACAAGTCTTTCAATTTGTCAAGTCCTTAATTATAAAATTTTGAAGCATATTTTAGACATTTGACAAATAGTCAACATTTTATTAATACGCATTCATGTAGCCTTTTTTTCTTCTGTGATTTTCATAATATGGATAAAATATGTGGTAACTTCAATATTTTGAGTCTGTTCAGAACAAGGTACAACCACACACACAGATGAGAAAGTCATACCTTGACTCAATCCAAGTCAAACCCAGTCTCTCATTACTGACCTGGATGTCTGGAACTGTGACTCAGTTATCTTTTAAATCACTAATTAATACTGTTAGAAGTCAAAGTAATAAGTCAACAATTATGTTTGGTCAATAATAATAATAGTGGATAAAGTGCAGGGGTTGAAACTGTCAACAGAGTTAAAGTTGGTGGGGAACTTCTGCAACAGTGTTCTGAAATTCTGTTAAAGTTCGTTACAAGCTAGAGACCGACCTAGAATCTCTATAAATTGGGGATTGCTTATTCCTTGGATCAGACTTTCAATTGTATTCGTTTTCTTTCAATTCATCTTCATTGTAATATGTCATGACTGTGTAATCAATAAAAGGGTCGGTTTCTAAGTCGTATTTGGTTCTTGTTTGTTAATCTTCTTTGATGTTTTAACAACAAATACCTTCTAAAGTTTGCACTTTTCATAACAAGAACTGATTCTTTGAGGTGTTTGGACATCTGTTCAACAAATACCTTCTAAAGTTTGCAACTTCTTGAGCCTGACGAAAATCTTTTAACATTCTTCTTAACCGAGCAATAAAAGACCAACCCGAAATAACAAATGACTTTTTAAAAAACATTAACCGACCAATTGCCAATTGATTTTAACCGACTGATGCAAAATGCTACTGCAGAATACAAATACATTAACCACATATGTGTCACAAAATTACCAATATAGACTATATAGAGACACAAAATCAAAAGACTGGTTAAAAGTTGAATTGATAACAAAGATTCACCAAATCTTAGTATGAAACATAACTTATACAGTCAATCAAACCTGTTTGACTTCTCAAAGGCCATCAACCTACTTTTGAACTTTAAATTGATGTAAATCCATCTCATGACAGTTCTCATTAAGTCATTATACATGATATAGAAAGCACCAAAAAGATAAACAAAAAATTACATATTTAAGAAGAGCTATATACAATATCAAACAGCCCTGTTGCAACAAGTAGTGACATATTTATAATTTATTTTCAAACTTATAAGACATTAAATCAAATAGGTGGTGTCGATCCAAATGTGAACCGATAACTCATAAGACATTAAATCAAACAGGTGGTGTCGATCCAAGTCAACACCTCAAATAACGCTACCCTAAAGAAGTAGACGCCAATTTTTTTCAAGACCCATGCACCTGCATGATGTCGATAACACTACCCAGGTGCATGAGAGGTACCAAATGCGAATTCTTCGGTAGTAGGTACGATGTTAAAAAGAGAAAAATCTAAAATTTTTGTATTCCAAATTGTACCCAACAATATGCAACATGTTGGGTTTAATCTTGACGGGTCTTGATGACGGGTCAATTAAATGGTTGGTATTATTATTTAGAGTCTTTAATAATGTTTAGTAGTTGGAAATGGTACTTTAGTTTGACCGATTTTGCATGGAGGTGGACGTTGGGTATAGCTAGAATAGGTCAAATGGTGTACCAAGTCTTTAGGAGTACTAGTAGAGTAGTTTTTGATTGTCAATTAGTACGTTACATGTAATGCCTATATAAGGCTTTCTTTAGACTATTAATAAAGTGCCCATATTTTGCAGTACATATCCATTCTCTTATTTCCTTTTTGCAAACAACAAAACAATCTGTGAGAATTTAGTTTGATTGATCTTGAGGCCGGAAACCAACACAACACCCTTTGTGTACGAGCACAGTGAAGATGCTTGACACCTCAAGCTGCACCAATGCTTATGTTAAAGCGACCAATCCATGAGAACTTAGGGCCACTAAAATGTATAGCAAGGTTTTTGTTAGACAAGTACCCGTATACAAAGATATTCTCACTAACCGAGAGAGAGAGAGAGAGAGAGAGAGTAATTTTCATGCTTAGAACGAGAAAGCACAATGATCAGAGTGAAAGAGTAGTTATGGTCACCAAATTTGTTAACACCTTTATCTAGTATTAACATGCTGACTAGAGAGATCCTAGGTACATTGTTATATGATCACTCTGTTCATAGTGTTAAGACTGCTGTCACTATGTCAGACTATTGGTAACGAAGCTTGAAGAGCAGTAAAACTAGATCTGCGATTAAGTGCTATATATATGTATTCAAGAGATATTGCAATATATTTTTTTTGTGAAGCAAAAGTTGGAACAGTTACCTATCTAAAAACAGGTTTAGAAGTTGAACAACATACACCAATGTAAGTATGAGAGATGAAGCAAAAATATATCATATGTTCATGAAAATGAAGTAGAGAACATTAAGCCAAACAAATCATATAAAACAACGTATGTTATATTATATGTCCCCAAACTCATCTAGCTATATAAAACTGAACAGTGATGAAGTTGAACAAAGGGATGCTGTTGTGGCTGATATTAAGTAGATCGCTAAAATTGGTGTTTAGATTGAAATTAGATTAGATCTAATAAATTCATAATTGATACCATTAACTTGTTAATTAATATATATTTATAGTTCATATAAGCTTACAGTAAGCATAATAGGATGGCCTTTTAACATGAGCTGCACCTTATAGTCTGCGCAAAGACACCGTAGAACATATATGTTGGTTCGGGTTGGTTCGTATGTTTTATATAAGGATTTAATAATTGCTAACACAACAACAACAACAACAACAACCTTACCCAGTGAATCCCACAATTAGCAAGGCTAAGAGTAGGGTCTGGGGAGGGTGAGATGTCGGCAGACCTTTCCTTTATCCTTGCAGATAAAGAGGCTGCTTCCATAGAGACCCCCGGCTCGACAACAAACAATCGAAAAGCAAACAACACTTAAAAACGAGTAGAGGGCTATTGAATTTAGAGGGAACATAGGAAGTGTCACAAAGTAGAAAGATATACATGCAATAAAACAACATAACTCAAAAACACCCCAAATACAAGTCACCCTTATCGGTCTCCTACCCGCAAAAGAAAAATTCTAAGCTCCTAGAGCCCCGCCGCGGTACAAGCAAACCCTCCCTAATAATCATTAACCTTAATCTTGTGCCTCCACGCACCCCTATCCTCGACCATGTCCTCCGAGAGGTGCATCTCTACTAAGTCCTGCCTAATCCGCTCATCCCAAGTCAATTTGTCCTCCGAGAGGTGCATCTCTTACCCTAATAATAATTGCTAACACAGATTTAACTAATTGCAGCCTCCCAACAAATCTTATTGATCATATACAAATAAAGACCCATTGATGAATCAGCAATTGCGCTGATGAAAATTCCGGTTTTTCACGGAAGGACTAAAAGACATGGGTCAAAATTGAGGGGGAGATTGATGGCTCTATGTTGACCGAATCACGAGGCCCCACTGGTTGACAAAATGAAGGTTGGGACTGTTTGAGATAGTCAAGCTACTGACCTAGTAATCTGGAATATGTTGCTTTTGTCAATTTTCAATATATTGCAGCATGGCCTGATCTTTTATATGCGTTGACTTTTTCCAACTTTGACCATGCATGAATTCACATAAATGCTGACCCATATCATAGTGATCCAAGTACTGAAAAACCACCATGTTCTTGATGATCATAAAACTGCTTCAATATAAAAACAGACATACTCCATATCCAGTTATCCACCATTTGCAAATCATTATATGAACTATTATGAAGCTTCATCGCTTCCAGGGTCTTGACTCTTGACCATCAAATGACTTCATCCTGATACTTGTTTTACATCCACATATCCAGTTACTAACCCAAAACCAAGAATCAAGCTTATCTATGGTCACTACAACTAGTTGACTCTTTAGTTGAATGATTTCTCTGGTGTGTTGCATCAGTTTATCTGTTAGAAGTTTTGTAATCAAGAAATTGAATTGATAATCAAAGTCAACCAAAAAGTCAAACCACAGAATTGGCGCCAATATGAAAGGACATGTCGGTTGTACATTATTTATGTCGGTTAGTTATAAAACGGTTATTTAACCGTCCATGTACTTGGGTATAAATACCCCTCATATGTATCAGTTTGTTTGTGTGGATAATAATATAGTTTGTGTTTATCAAACATTCCTCCACCCACTGTTTCATCCGAGAGTCACTGCACATTCCGATGTGCATACTCGATCATCGTTCATCCTATGTAAACCAAGTAAATAATCCCCAAACAGGGGCGGAACTCAACATTATCTTCATTCCTTTTTTTTTTATAAATAAAACAGCCTCACGTTCCTTTCTTGCCAGATACAATGCACAGTTGTTGCTATCACCAAACGTTGTATAAAGTTCTCAATGGATTTATCAGTATGCATTTGGTTGTAATATTCCACCAATTGTTCTCACATCTAGCGAGCATGTTCAAGCTAAGCCAAAGTTTACACTTTTGCCCAAATGTTAGCCCGGTACAGAAAATAAAGCACATTTGAGGTCAATTCTGCTGCTCCAACAATCATTCTATCTAATAATTTTGTAAACCATTATATTGCCATTCATTGTTTTCCATATAATTTTGTCTTTTTGGTTTATTTGTAAATCAGGCGGGTCAACTTGGTCTAAAAGACGGAAACTTTCCTATAACATAAATCATTTGATTTTACTTAAACTTTTACGTTTTCTTGTCCTTCGTGAGCCACAAGAATATCATCATGAGACCCTCAACGTCTTCAATTACCATAACAGGAATACAAATAAAGACGCCCAATAAGGATTTAATGATTGCTATCACATATTTAACTAATTGAAGCCTCCCAACAAATCTTATTGATCACATGCAAACAAGAAATGAAATGGAAAAATACAGTAAGAAAAGAAGAATCGAGTGATTCCAGAATCACCAATTTAAAGCAACTAACAACCTCTAACGACCTGACTTGTATTACTCATACTTTTACCCCTTGAACTTATGAGACATAAGAGGAGAACCCCTTTGACTTTATTAAGACACTAATTTTGACTTTAACTTCCGTTAATCTGCACCTTGAAGTACACAATTCATGCAAGTAACTTTACACATTCACTTTTTTGATGTTTGATAATGCTTCTTTGTGTGACAACTTGTTTTTTGCAGCCTTTGACGGGTATGATCTTTTGTGCAAAAGAATACATGTTCTTTATCCATCATTACACCCAGTTTTTGGACAAAAAATTACTTACCAAAACTTAATTAACTAAAACTATTACGCAAAAATCGTTGGTTTCTAACATCAACAATCTCATGAGGCATTCAAGGCTTCTGTTAGGGAACAATTGTTAGCTCACAAATAAGAAGAAGAATTAGAACAGAAGAAGGTATTCAATTCCTCAAAACAACATTTGAGTTGTAGTTGCCATCAAGTAGTTACAACTGTAACAGTTCAAATATTATTAACTCCCCGAAATATCCTGCAAAAATAACCAAAATGGAACCACTTGTAATAATTTGGTGTCACACCCTCAAATTTCCACAAGCAGAGTTCTACCGCGAAGCGTGTGACACACCAGGATCCAAGTCAACGGTCACAATAAACGACGTCTAAATGTAAAAACATACGTAAATAAAACCATGCATAAGATTTAAAACAACATTCGAAAGTGCGGAAGCATTGAAGTTTACAAAAGTCATGCGTAAATAAAAACATAAGTCTAAGAGTTTGACAATCCAAAACATGCATAAATGACCCTAGACGCGAGACGACTCCAGTGCGACTCCGTGCACCTATCTGACAGCTGCTACCTTAGCGACCTGAGAAAACATGCTAAAAGAGTCAACATATAATGCTGGTGAGTTCACAGGTTTTATTTAAACGTTTAAAGTGATCCTTTGAAAACCATTACCGTTGCTGTTACTACTATGCGTGTAAGAACGCTAGCTAGGCGCAGAATAATAATACTACTACGGGTGAAACCATTGCTGACTAAGCCGTTCAATGACCCTTAATTTCCTATGGACTACCGTCATCACCGGTAGGCCTTGTATTTTTAGAGACAATATGCACCCGCCCGGCCTCCAGCCATCGAGTGGGGCTTGTCAGTTCCCGATAGCGCTATCCACATTTCCCCGCCATATTCCCATGTTAGTGGTTTCTAAGGGACTTTTTGATGAACCGTATAGTAATAATATGTAAGCCATAGTATAACATGAAAATAAGTCATAAAAGAGTTTAAGCATGTTTCTCCCCCGAAAGCAAAAACCGGAAAAATATGGGGCCGTGAACTCACCTTAGGTTGCGTCTTCTGTTAATGAGTAAACCGTTTATATGATATGATAGCCCCAACTAGTGGCGACCTATCATAAGATATGTGTCAAGTTAGACTAATAACCCGTCGGGTTCATTAGTCCCTAAGTCCAGTCCATGACCATTATGTGTTTGAAAAACGTGTTTGACCGACAACTAGACTACGTAAGACAAGACTCGACATCCCATTAGTGACCCGACATTCCACGTGTTCATCTCATACACGAACATATACAAATCATGCAACTTAGTACTTAACATGTGTTAAAGTTCAACGAGTTTAACACATAGGCCAAATAACGCACAAATAAGTCCAAACACGTGTTACTATGTTACTAGGCATGTCACGGGGTTCCTAGCATGTTCCTAGGTGTCAAATCGGGTTTCGGAATGTCAAAATACACTTACAACAGCAGTACACGCGATTAGGAATTTAGCATGCAATTAGGAAAAGTCAACTGGTGATTAGGATTGGTCAACAGGCAATTAGGATGCTAATCGCCTACCTTAGCAGGCGATTATGGGCCTAATCGCCCCCTAAGGGTCCTAATCGCCTACCACATCAGGCGATTGGGATGCCTAATCGCCTGCTGCAGCTGCGCGACGCATTATCGCGCGTTTAACCCTCCAAATCAGATCCGAAACATGTGTAAACACCCAATATCAATCCTGTAGAGGATGTGATTTGACACGAAAACAGGATTATATGATCATACAAGTTACTAAACCAGGTGCGGAAACCCTAGCTTAGAACAAACTGATGTAAACTCAATCAAAACACAATCAAAGTCATTTTAAAAGCTTTTCATAGATTAACTCTTTCAAATACTTGTTTACAAATCAATTACAGTTAATCTATCACACACAATATCACTCTCAGACCTCTCTGGAACACACCTCAAAAACACACACACTAAATGACTTGCTTAACATTACAAAAACACAAAATCTATATATAGGACCTGCACGTTCGCCCCTTTTCACTGGTCGAACGTGGGTCATTTCCACATTCGCCCACATGGAGTGGTCGAATGTGTCTTCTTGAGTTATCCAGTTCCAGATTCGTCCATGTCTTGTTACCTTCGCCCATCACTATTTCACCTTCGCCCATAATGTCTACCTTCGCCCCTTTAACCATTTCTAACACATGTTAACATATCTAATCACTAGTCGCAAAACGCATCTACAAACTCCCCCTCGACTATTGATTAGATCGTTTTCTGTCTTCGTCCATGGCTTTGTTCAGCAACTTAATCCTGAGCTGTTTCTTCTGCTCTGTCGTCATCTCAGGCTCTAATTTTCTCTTTACCGGCTTTGACACATTTGCCATCTTCACCATCTTGCCAAGCTTACCCTCCAAATTACTTCCAGCATTAATGTCATAAGCAAAGCAAACACCAACAACTTGTGTGTATTTCTTTGCTTGATCTGCATCGTTCGGCTCATGATGAATCGGATTATAAAAGAGCATGATGATGTCTTCGAAGGTGCAATTGATCAACCACATAGGATCAAATACATGAACATGCTTGTATTTGTCCTTTCCATCTCTCAACACGATCACCGCTTCTGCCTTCCTCCAATCATAATACCAGAAAATGAAGTCAGCACTGAAGTGTTGAGGCATAGGCATCAAAGGTATCTTTCTCATCACTTCAGGTGCCTTATAAATCAAGGTAACCCGTTTCAACTTGGTTCTGGGATCAATATCCCTGTGAACTTTCCTCCGGGGATATTGTGGTTTGAATCTGTTCCACTTAGTTCTACTTTCCCAAACCAATTTGTCTGCACACCAACCGACATGTGAATTATTCACTGAAGCACCCGACATTTGGAATCTGCACAAATCTCTAACCGCCCAGTACGGTAGAGTTAGCAAGTCAATGAATCTGTAAAAGTACAAGATTCCAGATTCCCACTTAGCAGCTAGACACTTCAGCCTGCCTAAGTATGTCCACCCAAGAGCTCTGCCTCTGAACTTCGCATTGTGAAACCTATAAAAATTTCCTTGAGCTTCAGGCTTCGGTCGGTTTTCATCCATCAGTCTTAACTTCTTCAAATACTCCTTCAATTCATCAGTCTTATTTGAAGATTCTGGCAAATCAGCTCCAAGTACTTTCTCTACAAACTCAGCACTCCTCTTCTTTGCCTTTCTTTTTGCAGACGTATTAGGAATCTCAGTAAAATCAGGAAACACCAAGTCTTCATCAGTTTTTCTGAAGTACTGTGGATATTCCTCATGTGTGATATCCTCTATTTCAACTTCTTCAAATTCAGGGGTGTCTTTGTCATCAGAGTGACTTCCAATATCCTTTTCAGGAATATGTGGAATCGACTCATCAACAATAAATTCTTCAAACGTTTTCCCTACCCTCTGTGCAAGTCCATCTAAAATCTCCTTTGCCACAGATGCAGGTACTTCCCCTTCTTCCAAATCAGGATCGTTATATTCCAATTCATATCGCATATCATCAGTTTGGAATATTTCTGCAAAACGACCTGTGAATTCAATTGTCCATTCTCTTCTTTCTAACATGTCCTTGTATACTTGTTTAGCATCGTCAGACAAGGACCTCACCTTCTCATTCCAAAACACAGTCTCATCATCATCAACATTCTCACTTTTCTTCTTTGAACTTGACTCACCTGTGTCTTTCTTCTTCTTTGAAGGTGGTCTCTTTTCGAATGTAAACTTTGAAGTATCATCTCCTCCATCATTATCATCACTACTACTACTCTCGTCATCCTTTTGACTTCCCGAACCTTCAGCATCATCATCATCATCATTATCATCATCTCCATCATCACTCTTTTCCGATTCTTCATCCTCATCATCCTCATCTTCCTCTTTGTCAGATTCAGATGGTTCAAAGTCAACCTGTTCAACTTCTTTCTCTTTATCTTCCTCACCCTCTTTCAGCTTGGGTGCAACATTGTACAGATTGTCAATTAGTTCACTACGGCGTTTGTTTTCAGCCTTCAATTCTTTATTATCCTCTTTAATCGCCTTGTATCTGTTTTTGTTTCTCAGACACTTCCCTTCAAGCTTCTTATTCTTAGCTTCTAGCTTCTTCACTTTCTCGTCTATCTCATCTTGATTAGACTTAGAAGCTACTACGATCTGAAGCATTTTCTCTTCATTCAGCTTGAACTTGGCAATCTCAGCTTGCTGAGCCACTAACATCTTCATCATATCGTCCATCCTTTTATTCACCTGCTTCATCACTTCGTCATCCACAGTGACTTTCTTTGACTTGGACTTTGACTTTGATGGCTCAACTTCACTTTCTTTTCCTTTCTGAGGCTGTGTAAACATGTTAAGAACATTATCCAGTGCTATATTGAATTGATCCACTGGTAATTTTGTTGCCTCCACAGTCTTTTGTTTCTTAGTGGCTGGTGAAGATTGTTTTGATGATGTACCAGCTTCCGGTAATCTCTTTCCTCTCAAAAGTTGGCTCAACTCTTTCTCTCTGAGTTGCTTTGTACTGGTCTTCTTGGCCATGGTTTTGTGTTTGGGCTTGGGCAAGTTAACTACTACAGTCTCACCTTCATTCAACTCGTCCAAATTAACAGTTAGCCCTTCATCTTCAGCACCAACAGACTGCTTGCTCTTCTTAGCTTCTTCAATCGATCTGTTAAGTGATTCAGACTCACCAACCAAAGTGGCCTTTTGTTTGGTAGTCCGGACATTTTCAGCATCCGAATCCCACTGTTCTTCAGTCTCAGTCTCCTCTGAATCTACAGACTCTTCATCTACCAAACTAGTACCCTTCTTTGCAGTAGATTTCTTCCTCACAGCTTGTTGTTTTGAACTCCCCTGCTCAGTCTTTCCTTTGCCCTTCCCTTTGGCTCCAGGATTGACTACTTGCCTTTTTCTCTTTGTACTTGCATCAGCATATACCAATGGATCATCATTGTCACTATCACTATCAGGATGCCTTGCTGTGTTCTTTCCAGGATCCATGTAATCCTCTCTAGCTAAGGCTCCAAACAATCTCCTGTAAGGTGGTCTTTCATTATCAGGCACACCTTTGTAACCTTTCATTCTAGCCAAAGTTCTAATGTTCATATGATCCATAGCAAGTATCTGTGTTGGATCCTTCTTCAAGTTTGGATATTTGTGATCAAAAATCATCATCAGAAATCTAGGATAAAGCATGAAATATTTCTTCTTCAAACCCTTCAGCATCTCTAGCATGTGATCTAAAATCATCCCAGCAACGTTAAATGGTTTGTTAAGAGTCAACGCAACCATTAACGAGCTCAAACTCTTCCTCATCACGTCATAACCTCCACTAACACATCCAAATACAAGTATGATGACGTGAGCAAAATACTTGAACTGCACGCTCAGTTTCCCTTTGTACATAGAACCATCAGTGATCGGTCCTTTGTATTTCATCCTAAGGAAACAAGCTTTCTGTTCAGTCCATGATAACTCTCTTGGATCCTCACTGGTTTCAAACTGGATCTGGAGAGCTTCTCTGATATCAGCTTCAGTAATAAACATCTCCATTCCCTGAATCTTGCTTCTGATAATAGTCTGATTATCAAAGTAATCATACTTGGCGTTGTTGTAAAAGTCCTCAACTATATCCTTGTAGATGATAGTTGGTGTGGCCAAAGCATAAACTACTCTGCATCTTTTCAGAAACTTGATAATCTCTGTAAACTCCACATTCTTCTCCACATCTCCCAGATACGCGCAACAGTTGTGAGTCTTCTCAAACGGCCATTTATTACCGCTTGATGATTCACCTTCTTGTACAGTTTCTGGAACAGGATCAGTAACTGCAGTCTCCACAGGAATCTCAATATTCTCTTGTTCTTCAGCCATCTGAAACATAAAATCAAAAACAAACATCAAAACACGAAATCGTCAAAATTCAAAATTTTAGGTCTTTGTAATTCCACATTCGCCCAAAAGATATGGTCGAACGTAGTTTATTTTGGCCGAAAGTACAAAATAATGGTCGAAAGTAAAATAATATTGATTAATAATGTACATTCGCCCGTTTTAAGATTCCTTCGTCCGTCCAATTCCACATTCGTCCGATCGACGAGCCGAAGGTGGAATCTGGTTTCCCCAAAAATTCAAAAATTTTCAATCTCTGTTTTTAACACTTCTTTTTGATTCATTCATGGTCTATCATGGCCGATATACACTCGCAAACCATCAATTGTCCCTCAAATTCATTTTATATCAGTTTTTATAAAGAATTAGGGTTTTAATATGTTCAAACAATCAATCAAGTCTTAAACACTGTTAATATCCTAATTCTTGTAAACCTCTCCCCCTAAAACTGTTATAGAATGAATTTCCAACAAGATTGAACATTAATAATTACTGGAAATACGAAAACGCTAAAACCCTAAGTGCGAATAAAGAATCAATGATTCCAGGTTTGTTATGGCTCCATTACCTGTAAAAATTGTATGAAAAGGATCAGGGAAATGCAAGGATCAAAATACACAAGCAAGAGATTCAAAAGCAACAAGGTCTGGTTATGAAGAAATTTTGAAAAAATTTTGAAGTGAGGGTCGAACCTGTAATTGGCTTATATATAGGCTGCACCTTCGTCCGTTTATAGGGTCGAATGTGGGAATTTTCCACATTCGCCCACAATCTAATGTGCCCGAATGTAGAATGTGTACCCGGATGTGGAAATCAAATACCCAACCCACATTCGCCCGTTTTATCACAACCCGAAGGTGAAAAAGTTTCCACATTCGTCCCATTTTAAGGGCGAATGTAAAATGGAAAACTTGAAAAATTTTGCCAAATTACAAATTCGAATCCCGTTCAACATTTTTCAATCCGTTAAGCTTCCAAAACACAAAGTTTCACTTTTAGAATGATACAAAGCCCAGATGGTGTTGTCAAATCTCAGAAATTGACTATCAAGCATCCCCGGTTATCAAAAATAAAGCAGAAATGCAAAAAATTTGGATTTTTCTGAAATTTTATCAAAACACACTTAAAATCTTTTTGGATTTTGTATCTTTTTGACAATAAAAGTAGATTGCAACAAAATAAAATGCATCAAAGTAAATGAAAGCAGTAAACATTTTGTGAAATCCGGTCAGAGGATCATATCAGTTTTCTGAGAAATCTGATCACAGCGTTGATCTTTTTGTTTAATATTATCATTAGAAACAGTATGTGATACGGCAATTGCTGATATTGTGGTCCACGTAAGCTCACATGCAGACAATTACGCAATGCTTTAAAATGATACGAGTTAGGTGTATTAGACTAACACGATGTGGTGCCCACACACACGACATACTCCCGTATCAAGTAATTGCACAAAGCTTCGTCGTAACGCGTGATTATGCCAGAGTTATCCGTAAAAGTTACAAAGTATATAGCACAGAGGTGTACAGGTCAGCAAATGAATGCAGCAGAGTAACATGTGCGTATACACTAGGTTGAGGCTGATATTAATCACTGATTTGCATCAGATGATCAATACGATGTAATAATGATCTATGATCAATTAAAACATAAAGTTCCTCAATTCGGTAACTTCCGGTTTTGGCAATTAAGCTCTTTTAGCAAATATTCTGATAAAACTAGGTCCGTAAATCAATACGACAAAAGTTTATCAGAATATTCCGGATAACCATAACATAACGACCCGAAACCTCAGATTTTGGCAATCCTATCAAACGAAATTACGGTACTAAGACCATATGCCCATGAGGTGTTCAGCCACGAACGCGTAGTTCGTTATGTTTGTATCACTAATGCACGCAATATTTAGTCTACGAAGCCTATCAGCATATCACACGTAATCAACATACGCCTCATTATACTATACAATTCTTTAGCCTGTGTCAGATTCCCACTGATGTACTATCATTTCCTCTGTTTTACCAGGAAATCATTTTTTTTTTTTTTTAATTTTTAGGTCTTTTTGAATTTTATAATGTTTTTGGCTTTTCTGATAAAATGGCTCCCCCTAAAATAAAGAACATATTTTTGGGATTTTTGATTTTTTTAAAAAAAATAGAAACAAAAATTTAAAAGAAACAATCCACTCGAAAGCATCAACTTCTTTGAGGATTAAATAATCCCCTCGAAAGCATCAACTTCTTTGAGGATTATGATAGTAAAGAGAAATTCCCAATTAGCAAAGAGAAATTCCCAATTAGCAAAATATAAAAACTAACAACTAAAAAGCGATAAACCGAGGTGCCGATTAGTCCTGTTTTTCCTTTATATTGTTTACTTTTAAAAGATATTCAAAGCGTGAACGGTCAAAAGCTTTAGTAAACAAATCTGCACGTTGGTAGTCAGTGTGTATTTTGATCATATCGATCAATTCCTTAGCGTAACAATCACGGATAAAATGATATTTGATCCGGATATGTTTCGCTTTAGAATGATTTTCCGAATTTTTAGTTGATGCAATTGCGGCTTCGTTGTCACAGTAAATAGGAGTTTTTAGAAACTGCAAACCGTAATCCACCATTTGTTGTTGAATCCAGAGTACTTGCGAACAGCAACTCGAGGCTGCAATGTACTCGGCTTCACAGGTAGATTGTGCTACGGAAGTCTGTTTCTTGCATTGCCAGGTGATTAACCTGCTCCCGAAAAACTGGCAACCAGCTGTAGTAGATTTGCTATCTTTGTCACAGCCGCCCCAATCTGCATCACTAAAAGATATGAAATCAAAATTATCATCATTAGGGTACCAAAGTCCTTTTGAGGGACAACCCTTCAGATATCGAAGGATACGCTTGACCGCCGTCAGATGACTTTGTTTCGGCTTCGATTGATAACGGGCACAGAGACACGTTGCATACATAATATCTGGTCGAGACGCCGTCAAATACATCAGAGATCCAATGATTGCTCTGTATGTAAAAGGATCCGTCAGCTCCCCCTTAGCGTCCACTCCAATCCCGTGATTGGGTTGAATCGAGGTATCCATCGGCTTTGAGTCCTCCATCTGGAACCGGCTCAAGATGTCGGAGACATATTTCGTCTGGTGAATGAAGATCCCATCGGGTCTTTGGTCCACCTGCAAGCCTAGGAAAAACTGCATCTCCCCCATTGCGCTCATTTCGAACTTTTCTTGCATGACAGTTTCGAACTCCCTGCATAAAAGCTCGTTAGTTGAACCAAAGATTATATCATCAACATATATCTGTACTAGAAGCAAATCATCTCCCGTCTTTTTCGTAAAGAGGGTGCAATCGACGAGGCCGCGCTTAAATCCTTTGGTGATGAGGTATGTACTTAGCTCCTCGTACCACTGTCTCGGAGCCTGGTGCAAGCCATATAGAGCTTTGTTCAGCACGTAGACCTTATCCCGGTGGATTGGGTCCTCAAAGCCTGGTGGCTGCCCTACATACACCTCTTCCTTGACTTTCCCGTACAGAAATGCGCTTTTCACGTCCATTTGATAAACTTTGAATTTCTTATAGGAAGCAAACGCGAGGAACATCCGAATAGCTTCGATTCGTGCTACCGGTGCATAGATTTCGTTATAATCAATCCCTTCGATTTGATGGAAACCCTGCACGACCAATCTGGCTTTGTTACGAACAATTACCCCACGATCATCCTTCTTACACTTAAACACCCATTTGGTGCCAATCTTCTTCCTATCCGGCGGCAAATCCGTGAGCGTCCAAACTCCCAATTTCTGGAATTGTAATAACTCCTCCTGCATAGCTTCCACCCAGGCATCATCCTTCAAAGCGTCTTTGTATGTCCTTGGCTCTACCTGCGACACATAACACGCAAACGACCAATCATTTTGACTACCAGATTGTTGAATTTTGGCATATAAAGCTAAAGCACCAAAACTCTCTGGCGAATTAACGCTTTTAAGCTGCCCTCTGGTCATAACACTACTTCCAGGATCACCGATTACTTGCTCCAGCGGGTGAATACGATGAATCCGAGATTCCGGATAATCAGGTACTTGCACTCCCGTCTGAACAGTCAAGTTCTCTACAGCATCCAGATCATGACCCGTATTTGATGATGAAGCCACATCTGAAGTTGGAGTTGGGTTCACTGGCGGTGCCTCTGGTTCTTCAGCTTGATCAAAAATAGCTTCTTCAAATTGTTCATCTTCAGATTCTGAAGTGTCTAATGAAGTTGAAGCCTCTTGAAATATTTCTTCCTCTTGTATAGGAGCATTGGTATCATTAGAAGCTGGTAGGGGGTTCACGGTGATCGGACGCACCAATGGTGAAGTTGTTGCATTTTCACACTCGTAAAGTAATCGAATAACAGCTTCTTCAACCAAGCTATCTAGATTGAATGATTCAAAGAAATCTTTGTAATCAAACATCCAATCAGGACCCGTGCCTTGAATATTTTGAGTATATCGTTGAACGTCCACGTTAGCCCAGTCTTCCACACGACGAGTTCGCTTGTTGTATACCCGTTTGAGAGGGGTTGCATATCCAACAAAGTAACCCTCCTCGGCTTTAGGACTAAACTTTTCGCTTGGATTCAACATAGTACATGGCGCCCCAAAAGGTTCTAGATACTCTAAGTTCGGCTTTCTTCGGTGTAACAGCTCATAAGATGTTTTACCAAACTTCTTCACTGTTAGAACCCGATTTAATGTGTAATTTGCTGCATAAATCGCCTCATTCCAGAACATTACTGGAAGATTTGAATCAGCAAGCATAGTTCTAGCCGCTTCAATTAGAGTCCTATTCTTTCGTTCAGCAACACCGTTCTGTTGAGGGGTGTACGGAGCTGAATATTCATGATGTATTCCTTTGTTTTCACAAAGTTCATCCATCTTGGCAATTTTGAACTCCGTCCCATTGTCACTCCGAATCCTCTTTATCTTCACATTGTAGAGATTCTCCAGTCGAGTGAACAGAACTTTTAGATTGATAAAAGTGTCGCTTTTATTCTGCAAACACATCACCCATGAAAATCTTGAGTAATCGTCAGTGACGACTAAACAATAAAGCTCTCCAAGATGACTTTTGCGCTTGACTGGTCCGAAAAGATCCATGTGCAGTCGCTCAAGTGGCATCTCAACAGAGTTAACCTTTTTCACTTTGTGGGACTGTTTGTGTTGCTTCCCCTTTTTACAACTCACGCACTTGTCATTCAGATGGAAATGTTTCACGTTTACTCCATCGACAAGTCCATTTCTCACAAGTTGATTCATTTTCTTTAGATGAATGTGCCCCATTCTTCGGTGCCACATAATCGATTCTTTTTCTGTTGCCTTGGACAAAAAGCATGTTATCTGTCCCTGTGATGTCATCGCCTTGGACATATCAAGAATGTATAGATTGTTGACGCGAGGTGCCTTCAACATTATCCACTCTTTAGGAATTGTAAAGCCCGGTTTCAGAATATAACAGGATTTGTCATCAAAATGCACAGTAAATTTCTTGTCACATATTTGACTGACACTCAACAGATTGTAGTCTATCTGCTTCACATACGAAATCCGCTCGAAACTCACTATCCCATTGCTCACACTTCCTTCCATTGTGATATATCCACCTTTATTTCCTGCGAACGCTACATACCCTCCATTGATGTTCTTCACATCGAACAACAACGCAAGATCCCCTGTCATGTGGCCTGAAGCTCCACTATCAACAATCCAAAGACTGCTAATAGGGCCAGCTGAAGCTCCCTGCTCACAAAAAGTAAATCAGTTAGTTCTTTCGGGGGACCCAAGCCTGAGTCTTGGGTCTTTGAACATCAGGTTTCAAAGTAACATTTTCACAAACATTTTCAACAACTTTTTGATCAATCTTTTTCTGATTGTTCAAAACAGTTTCCTTTCTCTCATTAACCCTTGAAGTTGAGGCTCCTGGAGTACCATTGGGTGTCCAAGATTGTTCAGTCCTTTTCAGGATACGAATCTGAGACTTTGGATTCTCAGTCGGTTTCTGAACATGGTTAGCAAATGTAACTTTCTTGGTAACCTTATCTGATTTAACAGACTTAGGTCCAACATTTGATTTGACAATCGGTTTTGGTGGAACCTTTTGCCTATCAACTGTTGCGTTCACCACAGGCTTTCTCCATGAGTGTTCCATAGCAATCCGATTCCTTCTATCATAGTGCATTGGACGAGTATTCCTCATTTGGTGAAAATTGTTATGATTATAAAACGGTTGTGGTTGTTGAGGAACAACTCTCCTATGTGGTGGCACATAATGATCAATCGGTTTTCTCATGGAATTCCTCACTTCAACTTCGTGCCTTTTGTGCCTTACATATGGGCACTGAGCAAGTAAATGCCCTCGTTCCCCACATTTAAAGCACGCACGGTACTCTTCAAAAACATTCGGAGCATTTGGTTGAGCAAATGATCTAACAGGATATTGATCATTGTACTGTTGCTTCCTTAAACTCTCAGGGAGTGGCCCTTTTGAGTAAGTAGGCTCATTAAAACCATTAGCTCTGTTTTTGGGTTTAACAAACTCTGTGACATGGACCTTTGGTTCTTGAGGAACATCCAAATACAACTTCTTTAATAAAGCTGGTGGAATTTCATTTGTTCTCTCATGTTTTGGGAACCAAATGGTACTTTCTTGCCAAATCTTTTCTATTTTAGCATAATTGGCATTTTTTATTGGAAAGTCCTCGTCAGAGATGATCTTATCGGATCCTTCCATCCGATAGAACACCTTGACAGGTTTGTCACATTGTTCGTTTTTATCATTCTTTTCAAGATCTTTCTTCACCACATTAAGATCTTTCTTCACCACATTCTTTTCAGACTTCTTTTCACAATGAATCTTTTTCATCGGAATCACAATTTGAGATGATGAAACTGGTTCATTTGTAATGATGTGATTTTCTTTTGGAATTTCACATGCATTAACAGTTTGGTTACAACCAGTATCATCACTCTCTGAGTCTGAATCTACACTTTCAGCAGTAACACCCTCATCATTGATTCCCAAAATCGGTCTAACATCGGAATTTGGATCACCAATACTTGAAGTATTAGATTCATTTTCCGATGCTGAATCAGATTTTACCGAACTCTCCGGTGTCACTTGGTGACAATTATGGTTTTCAAAAAGAACCGGAGATGGTACAGACCGATAATTGGTTGTTTTATCATCAATGATATGGTCTACCACATAAGCAATATGCTTATAACTTTCCAGCTTTTTGTTTACTTTTTCAGCAAAGCATTTGATGGCGGCCATTTCCAACTTGGTGTTTTCAATTTCATTGATATAGTTGTTAATTGCCAATTGTTTTAAAGACAAAGTGTTTTTCAAGTCGGAAATGTCCTTTTTGTAGCCATCTAATACTTTGTTAAAAGCATTTAACTCTTTGCGAGTAGATTGACTGTTCATGATAGCACTATCACGTTGAACACGGAGTTGTTTAATCTCCTCAGTCAATCTATCACATGTACCACAATATTTTTCACTTGTATTATCAGTACTACATGCAGAACTTACAGGTTTTGGCGGATCAGTCATGGCCATTAATGCGAAATGAGCTTCCTTTCCTGCAAAGAATCTGGAATAATCAATCTTTGTGAAAGCATCATCTGCAATGCACGACTTCCTTGTCATCAGAAAATCCGCTTCTGCAAGCAGCTGATCGATATCTTCATCAAGAGAATTAACACTAGCTTCCGTATCCGATTCACTGTCTGAATCAGAATAAACCGATTCACACTCCTCAGGAATGTCAGAAACAGTATCAATCACAACTCCAGAATTTTTCTCTTCAGTCTCAACTTCAACATCAACCTCAGCATTAACCTTAACAGGTTCAAATTCCCCATCCATCTCAGCCTCAGACTCATCACTTTCAACCTCAGTTTCTTCCTTCTCCTCCATCGTCACTGAATCTTCAATATCAACCTGATATGCAACACAAGCCACATTGCCCCCAGTAGTGATTTCCTCAACACCTATCTGAATACTCGACCAGTCAAACCTCTCATCTTGTTGAGTAACCAATGCTTGATTGGTATTCTGTTGTTCATTTGGTGTAGTGATTGGTATGACTGTTCGGTTAGTATTGTTTGGTGTTTGGGTTTGTGTCTGGTTTGGTGTGTTTGGTTGTCTATTTTGGTTGTTATTAAAGTTGTTTTGACGATTTTGGTAGTTGTTGTTGTTGTTTTGGGAAGAAACTTGGTTTTGATTTTGTTGTTGACGGTTCTGATAGGTGGCATTGAATGGATTCCTATTGCCTTGTTTTGGTGGCTGGGTGCATTCTCGTTTAAAGTGACCTTTCCCTCCACAGTTAAAACAAGTCACTTTCTCCTTATTAAACCCGTAGGTTGTGTTAGGAGAAGTTCCCAAATCAGTTCTTCCTGTCTTTTCTATGAACTCCGTTGCTCTTCTCATTATGCTTGCAAAGGCCCATTGAATATCAATGAGTTCCATCTCTTCCTTGTCAATCTGTGCATAGTCTTCATTGGTCAAGTTGTTATTCCCAATTTGACTAGCAACTAGTCCATTGTAGGATGAGACCATTGCAGAGACTAATGCAATGTGTTGCTGAGCAACTTCAACTGTCACATTACCAAGGTTAGATGTCTCCAAAACCACTGTTTGTTGGTTAGGTTGGTTCAATGGTTGTTGTTGAGATTGACTAGCAGTGTAGAAAGCTGCTTGTTGCTTTGGGGAGAATGGTGGAATGTATGAATATTGGTATGGTACTTGTGGTTGTGGTTGTGATAAAGATGAAGTTTGTTGATGGTAGTTAATGGTAGGTGATTCCACAACATTGGATATACATGCAACATGTGGTGTAACTAGCCCTCCTGAGCTTGTACTTGCTGGAACTGAAGATCCTCCAAAGTATAGGTTCGGATTCTGAGGAATCTGTGCTCTCCTAGCCTTCCTCTTCTCTTCTAATTCTTTGTTTTCCAGCTTCTCAATGAACTCCTGAAGAGACCAGTATTGATAAGCATCCTTCTCCTTCAGAACATCCACATGCTGATCCCAGTTTGGTGGTAATGCATCTGCAAACTTGTCCACCTGCTTTGCCATAGGAATCTGTATACCATAGCTAGACAATTCAGATATCAAATGATTATATCTAGGAGTTAGTTCTTTGAAAGTTTCATTTCCAACATAAGAAAAATTCTCAAACTCCTTTATAAGTTCTTCCGTCCTCAAACTTCGAGTCTTCTCATTTCCATCATGCTTCCTTTTAAGCATATCCCACAGTGCCTTAGAAGTTGTGCAAGTCCCAAATTGATGCAAAAGATCATTTGTGATTGCCTGTGTGAATTGGGAAAACGCCTTCTTTTCCACAGCAAACTTCTTTTTCTCATCCTCAGCCATGCTCTCCAATGGCACTGGTTCACCTGTGTTCTCCAAAACTGGTGGTGTGTAACCTTTAGCAATCATGTTCCATGCTTCAGCACCTTCCACTCCCATGCCTTCCAAATGTATTTTGAACTTTTTCTGCCACTGATTGTATTCTTGAATCTCCATGAGCTTCGGTGGCCGAGTCCCGCTACCTGAAGACAAATCATTAATCAGTGTGGAAATAGCATTTGTAGTTTGAGTGTTTACCACCGCTGCTGCTACTCCCCAGTAGTCAGACTGTGGTGCTGGAGGTGCACTTTGAGTCATGTAGTTAACCGGCTGCGAAGACTGTGTGCTCGTCTTCTGTGGTGCCACTGTCCATGGGTCCATCACCTGCTGTTGTGGTTGTGTAGTTGCTGGTGTAGGAGTAGTCTGAAAACGCCACATGATCACGAACTTCGAGAAATTCAACACTTAGAAATTTTTTTTTCAAAAACTAGTCTAGGTTTGCCCAAAATAGCTTCAGGTTCGTCCCTTTCTGACTCAGGTTCGCCCAGAAATACTTCCCCGAATGTAAACTCTCACCAGAAAGTAAAAACACACTAACACTTTTCACGTTCGCCCAAAAAGTTCCAGGTTCGCCCGTTTTGTTTCCAGGTTTGCCCGCACGATGTCCCGAATGTGAAAAGTTAGACCCGAATGTAAAATATTCAACTGAAAAATTCTACGTTCGCCCAAAAATCCCTAGGTTCGCCCAAAATTTCACTCACCTTCGACCAAAAACTCACACCTTCGACCAGAACACTCCAGGTTCGCCCATTTTGACTTTTGAAAAACGGTTACACTTTGAAAAACGGTTATTTTGATCTCTGATTTTCAAAAGTTTGTGAATTTGAATGATCTTGATTAGGTTTTGCTTCGGAGATGATTTGGAACAACTTTAATACTTGGAATTTTGAATTTTAACCACAAAATCAACTCTAATTCTTTCAAAAACACTCAAAAACCATTTTTATGTAAAAACAGATGTGAATTGATGAAAATAATGTCCAAATCAGCTCTGAGTTTATCAATTTGTTGTTGTATGATCCTCTACGCTCTGATACCACTTTGTAGAGGATGTGATTTGACACGAAAACAGGATTATATGATCATACAAGTTGCTAAACCAGGTGCGGAAACCCTAGCTTAGAACAAACTGATGTAAACTCAATCAAAACACAATCAAAGTCATTTTAAAAGCTTTTCATAGATTAACTCTTTCAAATACTTGTTTACAAATCAATTACAGTTAATCTATCACACACAATATCACTCTCAGACCTCTCTGGAACACACCTCAAAAACACACACACTAAATGACTTGCTTAACATTACAAAAACACAAAATCTATATATAGGACCTGCACGTTCGCCCCTTTTCACTGGTCGAACGTGGGTCATTTCCACATTCGCCCACATGGAGTGGTCGAATGTGTCTTCTTGAGTTATCCAGTTCCAGATTCGTCCATGTCTTGTTACCTTCGCCCATCACTATTTCACCTTCGCCCATAATGTCTACCTTCGCCCCTTTAACCATTTCTAACACATGTTAACATATCTAATCACTAGTCGCAAAACGCATCTACAAATCCTAACACATTAACAAACATATTTCAAGGAAAACCCCTAAGTTATCATCATTCTAACAGTCCCGAATGCGAGCGTTTTCCCAAAATAGTAAACTTAACATGTAAACATCACATCAACATGCAAGAACTTGCCCTAAATAGCAAATATCCAGATTTCATCACGTAACCACGTTGTCCGATAGTATCCTACTGCTCTAGCATCATCCTAATGCAAACCCTAACATCATACAATCAACAACACACCTCATAACCACCTTAATCATTCAAAATCATTCAAATGGGTCAAAACATCAAACATCAACAACACACAACCAAAACCATCCAAACTCCTAGGACATCATCACACTAACTCATAACAGTCATAAACACCTTAATAACACAAGAACAATCATGTTTCAATCATAAAAATCCTACCTTTAATCACATATAACACATATAACATGCATAAAGGTTTGGGTTTATTTAAAAATGGTTTTTAATGGATTTTCAAAGACAAAAACATTTAAAAGTCAGGTCTGGACTTTTAGGGAACAAAACATAATCATTTAAAGGTTTGGGGATGAAGAACACACCTTGGATTTAGGAGAAAATGATAGGTAAAGCTTGGAAATGGTTGTTTTGATGTAAAAACGAGTTCCAGAGGGTGTTTGTGAGTTGGGATGGGTTATGGGACGGCTAGGGTTGCACAAATGGTGTTTTAGAGGTCAAGGGTGGTATTTATAGGCGTTTCTAGTCGTCAGGTGCAGTATGGGCGATTATGCAGCCTTATCAGGCGATTAGCAGCCCTAATCGCTAGTAACCACTAGCGATTAGCCCTAATCGCCCCCTAACCCTGCCCAATCGCCCCCTTAGCCCCCATGCTCGCCCCCCTGTAGGCGATTAGGGCTCCCTAATCACCTGCAGGGTCTGGTTTTGGGTATTTGGCGCGTTAAACCCTATTTTAACATATGTTAACACGTTTTCACATACCGACAAGTCACATAATGATTATAAACACGTAATTCATGAAAACAAACACGTTCACACTCGTTCACCAATTCCCGGGACTCGAGACCTGCATGTGTTAAAACCCCAATGATGCCCGACTCGACTCGACTGACCCTGTCACGTGTAATGTATGAACGACTCGGTAAGGTAGACTTACTGAGTTTTCAAAAAGTTAATTACCGGAGTTTTTCGGGTGTCACATTTGGTTCCATTTGCAGCTTCCAAATGAACAAAGCATGCAGATTGCGACGGTGTAATGCATCACACAGATCACTAAGGTGGATTAGCGTCCTACAATCTGGATTTTTAAGCTGCATGTGATACGATGCCTTCCATTTGGCCCAAGCAAAGAATAACCCAACAAGTTAAACCATCAGAAGCATTGACTTTCTTTGACATCCTATTATTTTACCTCAGTAGCAGATTTGTTGGTCCAGGCCCTGGTTAACACACACTAGACGCTAACGTAAACACCAAGTGTGTTCTATTAATATTATTGAATCAAAACTGACATATAACCTGCTTATATATCTAAAAAGACAAACAAAAACAACCCACGTAATACTATGCTGCATGTCTTCCATTATCTCCTCATTACTCGGTCAAACCCTTTGACAATTCAACCTACGAGTGCAGCCAAAATAACCAATATTTCGATCCTTTGCACGTCCAAAATAGCCTTGAATGACCCTTTTATCCCTGGACTAATTCTTCTCTTGACCCGCAACCTGCTTACCTGTTTGACCCGCTGACTCGTGACCCGTGAACAGACCCGATTATCCCAACAAGATTCATATACCATTGGTAGCTGCCAATAATCTATAGCCTCAGCATAGTATACGAATTTTGACTATTGTTGTTGTCCACAAACATCAAGCTGTTGACCTTTATCCTCATGATCACAACTTCAACACATTAAGACTAAACCCAAATGTTGACTTTGACTTTCTTTGATTAACAACAAAACATGGTCCATAAGTAAACTTATTTTTGATGAAATTCTACAACAATTTGAACCTCCTGGGTTTATAAGAGGATGCAACTTGACATGCAGAAGGCACAAAGTTAAAGCTTATTTTTAGTATGATGCATATTACTGGAATAGATTTGTAATCAATATAATTAATTATGTATATTTGTATTTCCATATATTTGTATTTTTCTCTTTTATAAATAAAGCTCCCAATCACCTCATAAAGCATTGAGGTTGATTTTATTCATTACATGGTATCAGCCTAATAATATACCCTCAATATTCTTTTCCCCCTTTCCTTCTTTTTCTTTCCTGTGACCTACGATTCTTTCATAGCCATGGCTGCCATCGACTCTACTGCCTTCACCCCTTCTTCTTCTGTCCCTCACCTCTCACCAATCAAACTGTCACACCCTCAAATTTCCACAAGCGGAGTTCTACCGCGAGGCGTGCGACACACCAGGATCCAAGTCAACGGTCACAATAAACGACGTCTAAATGTAAGAACATACGTAAATAAAATTATGCATAAGATTTAAAAACCATCATTTGAAAGCGCGGAAGCGTTTAAGTTTACAAAAGTCAAAAGTAAATGGAACATAAGTTTAAGAGTTTAACATCCCGAAGAAAACATGCATAATGATCCTAGACGCGAGTACGACTCCAGTGAGACTCCGTGCGCCTAGATGACAGCTGCTACCTTAGCGACCTGAGAAAACATGCTAAAAACGTCAGTATAAAATACTGGTGAGTTCACAGGTTTTTAAGTAAAACACTTTCATGAGTTTGAACTTTGATAAACCTTTACCACTGCTGAAGCTAGCATACACGAGTACCTGAGTTCACAATGTATGAGTACATGGATACACGACTACACGGATGCACGAATACACGAATACACGGATACACGATTTCACGAATGCACGAATACACGGATACACTATTTCACGAATACACGAATACAGGTTGGCATGAATACACTAAACTGCCATCATCCCCGTTTCCCGTTATGCGTCACCGAATGTCCACAGTTTAATCCAAAACTTAAAAGAGTTGTTTAATAAGCAGAACACTTTTGTATAAGCAAATCATGTTTGTGTGTAAGTTTTTAAGAACACAAGTGTGTAGCATGTTTCTCCCCCGAAAACCAAAACAGATAAAAGTGGGGCCGCGAACTCACCTTAGGTTGCGTCTTCTGTTAAATGAGTAAACCGTTTATATGATATGATAGCCCCAACTAGTGGCGACCTATCATAAGATACGTGTCAAGTTAGACTAATAACCCGTCGGGTTCATTAGTCCCTAAGTCCAGTCCATGACCATGATGTGTTTGAAAAACGTGTTTGACCGACAACCAGACTACGTAAGACAAGACTCGACATCCCATTGGTGACCCGACATTCCACGTGTTCATCTCATACACAAACATACACAAATCATGCAGCTTAGTACTTAACATGTGTTAAAGATCAACGAGTCTAACACATAGGTCAAATAACGCACAATTAAGTCCAAACACGTGTTACTATGTTACTAGGCATGTCACGGGGTTCCTAGCATGTTCCTAAGTGCCAAATCGGGTTTCGGAATGTCAAAATACACTTATAACAGCAGTACACGCGATTAGGAACTTAGCATGCAATTAGGAAAAGTCAAGTGGTGATTAGGATTGGTCAACAGGAGATTGTGAGGCTAATCGCCTACCTTAGCATGCGATTGAGGGCCTAATCGCCTGCTAAGAGGCCTAATCGCCTACCACATCAGGCGATTAGGATGGCTAATCGCCTGCAACTGCTGCGCGACGCAATTTCGCGCGTTTAACCCTCCAAATCAGATTCGAAACATGTGTAAACACCCAATATCAATCCTAACACAATAACAAACATATTTCAAGCAAAACCCCTAAGTTTTCATCATTCTAACAGTCCCGAATGCGAGCGTTTTCCCAAAATAGTAAACTTAACATGTAAACATCACATCAACATGCAAGAACTTGCCCTAAATAGCAAATATCCAGATTTCATCACACAACCACGTTATCCGATAGTATCCTACTGCTCTAGCATCATCCTAATGCAAACCCTAACATCATACAATCAACAACACACCCCATAGCATCCTTAATCATTCAAAATCATTTAAATGGGTCAAAACATCAAACATCAACAATACACAACAAAAACCATCCAAACTCCTAGGACATCATCATACTAACTCATAACGGCCATAAACACCTTAATAACACAAGAACAATCATGTTTCAATCATAAAAATCCTACCTTTAAACACAAATAACACATATAACACGCATAAAGGTTTGGGTTTGTTTAAAAACGGTTTTTAATGGATTTTCAAAGACAAAAACATTTATAAGTCAGGTCTTGACTTTTCGGGAACAAAATATAATCATTTAAAGGTTTGGGTTTGAAGAACACACCTTGGATTTAAGAGAAAATGATGGAATAAGCTTGGAAATGGTTGTTTTGATGTAAAAACGAGTTCCAGAGGGTGTTTGTGTGTTGGTATGGGTTATGGGACGGATAGGGTTGCACAAATGGTGTTTTAGAGGCCAAGGGTGGTATTTATAGGCGTTTCTAGTCGTTTAAAACACGTCAGGCGATTGTGCAGCCTTATCAGGCGATTAGGGCTGCTAATCGCCTACCTTATCAGGCGATTAGCCTCAATCGCCCCCTAAGCAAGCCTAATCGCCCCTTAAGCCTAGCTACTCGCCCTCCTGTAGGCGATTAGGCTTGCCTAATCGCCTGCAGGGCCTGGTTCAGGGTATTTTGCGCGTTAAACCCCGTTTTAACATATGTTAACACGTTTTCACATACCGACAAGTCACATAATGATTATAAACACATAATACATGAAAATAAACACGTTCACACTCGTTCACCAATTCCCGGGACTCGAGACTTGCGTGTGTTAAAACCCCAATGATGTACGACTCGACTCGACTGACCCTGTCATGTGTAATGTATACACGACTCGCTAAGGTAGACTTACAAAGTTTTCAAAAAGTTAGTTACCGGAGTTTGCCGGGCGTCACATCATCCCCCTGTTGAAAGAATTTTCGTCCCGAAAATTTCCCGAAGTCGAAGAGAGAGAACAAATAAGAAGAAAAATTTTCCGAGTCGTCACACAAACTCTCCTCATCTAATTACCTTGTATGGCGCAACCATATGTGGCTTCTCATCTCTCTGCACAAACTTAATACTCACATCGATGGTACCACTCCAGCCCCACCGGAATCCCTAACTTCCGACAACAAAACAGTAGTGAATCCGGCCTATCTTCTCTGGTCCACTGATGACCAGAAGGCTGCTCTGCTGCTACTGTCATCTTTAACTGTGGAAGCCGCTTCAGAGGTCTTGGGATTAACTACTGCGTATCAAATCTAGACAGCCCTTGAACAAGCGTATAGCAACGCTTCTGTGGAACGAGTTCAATCTCTCAGAGACTCTCTTCGACAGCTTTCCAAAGGTAATCTCTCTGTTACTGATTTCTCTCGCAAATTTCGAAATATTTGTGAGCAACTGTCAGCGATTGGGCATCCGGTGGCTGAGATTGATAAATTACATTGGTTTTTGTGTGGACTCGGACCCTCCTATGAGGTTTTTTCGACTGCTATACGGGCTACTAAACCTGCCCCGTTGTTTCGTGATCTTGTCGCTCAAGCCGAAAGTCATGAGATGTTTTTACAGTCCCTTCATGGTACCGTCACCCCTCCGGCGGCGTTTCACGTTCAGAATTGACGTGACTCTTCGACGCCTAGCCGCGGTCGTGGTTCTTCTTCTTCCAGGGGTAATTATTCTCGGGGCTCTTCAACTAAAGGTCGTGGTAATCGTCGACCTCCTCATTGTCAGTTATGTCGCACTACAGGTCATTATGCTTCCTCCTGTCCGCAGCTTCATACTTTTGAAAGTCAGGCTCCTGTAGTTGATGAAGATTTGGCAAAGGCATTCCATGCTCAATGCCATGATCACAACAATACCCCGGATTGGACCAGGGATTCTGGCGCTAATGATCATATGGCACCAAATAAAGAGTGTCTTCATCACTCCACTCCATACAAAGGTACTGATCAGGTTATTTTTGGTAATGGTAAGAGACTACCCATAACTCATACGGGATCTCATACACTTTGCAACAATATTACTTTGCGTAATGTTCTTGTTGTTCCAAATCTCACACGAAAATTATTATCTATAAGTAAATTGACCTCTGATCATCCTGTTGATGTCTTGTTTTCTCGGCATTATTTTCATATTCAGGATCGGACGACAAGACGGGTTCTTGCTCGAGGGAGATGCGTTGATGGTCTTTATTTGCTCAAAGATGATCCCCAAGCTTTGGTTGCAAGAGTTTCTAATAAAGCTTCCTATGAGGTATGGCATGCCCGTTTGGGCCACGTTTCTTTTGATGTTATTTCTGTTTTGAACAAATTTGGTTTTTTATCAGTTACTTCATTGTTACCTAAACCTGATCTTTGTGTTTCATGTCAACTTGCTAAGGGACAAAGATTGCCTTTTGTTTCTAATGATAAACGTGCGTCTTTTCCTTTAGATTTAGTGCATTGTGATTTGTGGGGCCCTGCTACTATTACTTCTATTGAAGGTTTTCGTTATTATGTTGTCTTTATCGACGATCACTCAAGGTTTACATGGCTTTATCCGCTTAAAACAAAAACCGGTTTTTATGCAGTTTTATCTGCCTTTATCAATCTTGCTCAAACTCAATGCTCAAGAAAAATAAAGGTTTTTCAGAGTGATGGTGGCACTGAGTTTGTAAATCACACTGTTCGCAAGATATTTGAGGATAATGGTACCTTTCATCGTTATTCATGCCCATATACGCCACAACAAAATGGGCGCGCTGAAAGGAAACATCGCCATATTGTTGAGACTGGCCTTGCTATGCTTTTCAATTCACATGTTCCAGCTCAATATTGGAGTGACGCCTTTATCTCGGCTGCCTATATTATTAATTGTCTGCCAACTCCTATACTCGAACACAAGTCCCCTTTTCAAGTATTATTTGATCAAATGTCGTGTTATGATAATTTTCGGGTTTTTGGTTGCCAAGTTTTTCCGTATTTGCGTGATTATGCTAAGCATAAACTTGAGCCTCGAAGCCTTCCTTGTGTTTTTATCGGGTATAGCTCAACACACAAAGGTTTTCGATGCCTGGATCCGGCAACTAATAGGGTTTTTATTACTCGCCATGCTCGCTTTAATGAAACCTTATTTCCATTTAATACCACCACTTCCTCATCACAGTCTCCACCCTTAGACCTTAGTACCTTTTGTGATGATATTCCTACTCACACCAATTTTCCTACCCATTCTACCCAAACCGAACCTATTACCCCATCTCATTCACCACCTAAGCAAACCCAACAAACCTCCTGTCCTCTTTGTCACCCAACCGGCCCAACCCACCCAACCAGTCCATCTCCCTCTACCAGCCCAACCACCTCACCCTTCCCATCTCATTCAACCGGCCCATCTCAACCTATAAGCCCACCTTCCAACACTCTCCATACTGATCCCATAACAGCCAACCCACCCTCACCTCAACCCTGGCCCCACTCGCCTACACCTGCTGCACCCTTATCCGACCCACCGTCCACTACCATACCATCTGAACCCTCGCACCACGCACCCAACGACTCCCCCACACCACCAGTTGAACCTCCACCTAACGCATCCACCTCCAACACTCACCCTATGCAAACACGAGCTAAGGCGGTTATCTTTAAACCTAAATATCAACCGGATCTTACTGATCTTTATTCTCATGCTTTACCAGTTGCTCTGTCTTCTATTCTTGAACCACGAGGTTTCAAATCAGCGTCTAAAGACCCGAAGTGGCTTGCAGCCATGAACGATGAGATTACGGCTCTTCATCAAAATAAGACGTGGACCTTGGTTCCACGACCTTCTGATGCAAATGTTGTGGGTTCTAAATGGGTGTTTCGGGTCAAGTATCACTCTGATGGCTCCATTGAACGTTACAAGGCACGCTTAGTCGCTCAAGGCTTTACGCAAATACCGGGGTTGGACTATTCTCATACCTTTAGTCCTGTCGTTAAGGCCTCCACGGTCCGCATTGTTTTATCTCTAGCAGTTCTTAACAAATGGAAGTTGCATAAACTCGACGTTAAAAATGCTTTCTTAAATGGCCATCTCACTGAAACGGTCTTTATGGAGCAACCACCGGGTTTTGTGGATTCAAATCTTCCACACCACGTTTGCAAATTGTCCAAAGCCTTGTATGGTTTAAAGCAAGCTCCCCGTGCCTGGTTTCAACGTCTCAGTGTGTTTCTTCTTTCGTATGGATTCGCTTGTAGTCGAGCAGATACCTCTCTTTTTGTCCTCAAAACCGACAACACCATCATGTATCTTCTCTCTATGTAGACGACCTCATCTTAACAGGTAATAATGAAGCCGAAATTCGTAAATTTATTTCTCATTTGGATCAAGAATTTGCCATTAAAGATCTTGGTGATCTAAGTTACTTCTTGGGTTTAGAAGTCATTTACACCAACACTGGCCTATTTCTTACACAGGCCAAGTATGCCAAAGACATACTTCTTCGTGCTAAGCTATATGATTCTAAACCCGTAAGTACTCCTCTTGCTTCTCACGAGTCCTTTACTGCTCATGGGGTGCCATACTCGGATCCCACTTTATATCGGTCTTTGGTCGGTGCCCTGCAATATTTGACCATCACTAGGCCAGATTTGTCCTATGCGGTGAATCAGTTATCACAATTCCTTCAATGCCCCACCGTTGATCACTTCACGGCTGTTAAGCATCTTCTTCGCTACGTTAAAGGAACACCGTCCTTTGGTCTCACCTACAGTCGTCCTCACACCCCTTGTATTGTTGGTTACTCGGATGCTGATTGGGCTCGTTGTCTTGATACACGTCGTTCCACTTATGGTTACTCTATTTTTCTTGGTGGAAATTTGGTGTCTTGGAGTGCTAAGAAGCAGCCTACTGTCTCTCGTTCCAGTTGTGAATCCGAGTATCGTGCAATGGCGAACACGGCTGCAGAACTTGTTTGGATTACTCACCTTCTGCGTGAGTTACATGCTCTTCCTCCTACTCGTCCTACGTTATTATGTGACAACAAGAGTGCTTTGTTCATGACTCAGAATCCAGTCTCTCACAAACATGCAAAACATATTGATTCGGATTATCATTTTATTCGGGAGCTTGTCAATTCAGGGAAGCCATCTTTATTTAAAGACATCAGTTTTATTGGGGCCGCTTTTACGCATAGAGGATGCAACTTGATATGCAGAGGGTACTTGTTTACTGGCAGCAATTTGCTCAATTATAGTTATACAGGCAGAATTGAAAATCCAGCCAGTTGACAACTACGATACAATTGGAATCGAAAATCCTTCCAGCTCCTATGCTTTTTTTATACCACAACTGGTCTAAGTAAACATACCCAAGCAAATCCAAATTTCTATTGGCCTTTACATCGGCCCAAGTAATAATCTAATTTCTTACCTATCATGCACTTATTAGTTATTACACCATTTATACACAACACAATGGATGTTACTAGACTCAAAGTATGGAGTTGCGAGTACTCGGCCTAGTCAGGCAAGTACTCGAAGGTCGAATCTTCCTATGCGGGGAGTACTCGAAATATTCGGCCAAATCGGTTATACTCGGTGACCCACCCTGTAGCGAGTACTCGGCGAGTAATCAGTAAACTCGGACGAATTTTACAACTATGGTAACATCATACAATATTGACTATTTCTGTTCACCTTTCTATAAAAAAAAAACATACAACAGCAGCCAGATATACAACCATTGGCAATTTGTGATCCTGACATTAAAGCATTGACTTTTCCATAGATCATCACAAATGTTAACGCTTATGCATCTTTTGGCATACGTCATATCAGCAATTATTTGACTATCATTGACTTCTATTAATTAACCAATAACAATTCCTTGCCCAATACCTATTGATCATGCCTTTGACTTTCTGGTGAAAAAAAATCCAAGTGTTGACTTTTGGTCAAACTGGCTGGTCAAATTCTGATGCGATTGTGTGATAAAACCTTTGGCCACAAAAGAAGATCCCAACTTGGTAAAGATACATATTTAGAGGGTGTTTGGGATTGAGTTTGGAAATGCAAAAGTGCTTTTGGTCAAAAGTGCTTATTGGCTTATGACTTTTTGAAAAGGAGTTTTAAAAAAAGTGTTTAGATTAGCTTTTGGGATGAGAAACGTAAAAAAGTCAATAAATTGTTATTTTTTTAAGTGTTTCGCTTAACTTATTGTGAATATTGGTTGTATGAGTGGTAGATTTGTAATTTTTTTCCAAAAGTCAAAAGTCAAAAGCCAAAAGCCAGGATTTCTAACTTTTCAAAAACAGCTTTTGCACCCTTAAAAACTAAAAGCCAAAAGTCAAAACAGAAAGTGCTTTTGAGTTACACAAACAGCTTATTGACTTATTGGCTTTTCCAAAAAGCCAATAAGTCAATAAGTTGGTTTCAAACAATCCCAAACACCCTCTTAGTAGGATAAAACCTTAAATCAAAAGAAAGCCAAAATATCCTGCAAAACTAACATAAGAAGAAGTGTCACACCCATGTTGTAAAAAAATGGGAATTGAATTTTAATAACCTAAACTATTCGAAATTGGCTGTTGACACCCCAAACTAAAAAATTGGTCATATATAATATGTACTATTAACCTATTGGATTCTGGCACCCAATTTGGGTTAAGTTACTAACCCAGTTAGTTTGGGGGTGCCACATCAGATTGTGGGTTCCATGTCAGCATGCCACGTCAGATTAGGGGTGCCACGTCAGCCAAAACACTAACTAGGTTAGTGACTTAACCCAAATTGTGTGCCAGAACCTAATAGGTTAATAGTATAGCCGTACAGGTTATATGTGGCCAATTTTTTTAGTTTGGGGAGTCAACTGCCAATTTCGAATAGTTTAGGTTATTAAAATCCAATTCATCTATAAAGAATACCAAAACTGATCCACTTGTAATACTTTGGTTCCATTTGCACCTTCCAAATAAACAGCTCACATTATCAACCGATAGTGCTATTGACGTTTTGCATCAGTTGGCTCCCGATCAAACATACGCCAATATCGCTGTTGACCTTCTGCACAAATAAACATAGTACTAAAAATGATTCTTAATTTTAGTCAGACCCATATTCCACCCTTGACATTCATTAACTTCAAAAACTAGTCTCAGTATTAATCAGTCCAGTTTATTAAGCAAATAGAAGAACAATGAATTCTCAGGCTGCAATTTTTCATTTGACCTAAGTTGGTCAAACCCATTTGCCTTTGACTAATTTTGACTTTTACCATACCCAAAACATATCTCCAGATTGTGTTCCTGTAGTCAATTAATTATTTGTTTCCATTAGCAACAGACTTTTGATTCAGGTAACATAAAATGTTGACTATTTCTGTTGACCTTTCTATAAAAAAATATATAAAACAGCAGCCAAATATACAACCATTGGCTATTTGTGATCCTTACATTAAAGCATCGACTTTTTCATAGATCATCACAATTTTCAACCCGTATACATCTTTTGGCCGACATCAAATCAGCAGGTATTTGACTATCGCTGACTTCTACTAGTTGACCAACACCGATTCCTTGTCCAATATCTATTGATCAGACCTTTGACTTTCTAGTGAAAAACGATTTACCTTTATATATATATGCTTCCAGCAACTGAATTGTATTTATTAGTTGGCAAAAAGTCATGAGAAAGAATCATAGAAATGGTGTGGTCAGCTGTTCAGTTATGCACATTGAGGCTAAAAGTCAAACTGGGTCAACCTCTATTAGTTGGCTATACATTGCAAGAGATTTCGATTCTAGATAAACCCATCTGCCTTTGACTAATGTTGACTTTAGCCATACCCATAACAAATCTCCAAATTGTATTCATGTAGTTAGTTACCTCGCCATTTCTGATTTTTCGCGGTCAAATATTTTAACTTCACAGTTACCTCGCAACAGACTTCAATTCTGGTTACATCACACCATGTTGACTATTTTTGTTGACCTTTCTATAATTAAAAACATACAACAGCAGCCATACACCCATTGGCTATTTGTGATCCTGAAATTAAAGCGTGGACTTCTCCATAGATAATCAGATATGTCAGTCCTTATACATCTTTTGGCAGACGTCACATCAACAATTATTTGAGTATCATTGACTTCCACTAGTTCACCAACAACAATTCCTTGTCCAATACCCATTCGCCATACCATTGACTTTTTAGTGAAGAACCATTTACAAACCACAATAAAAAAAAAAGTTAATTTTCTTCATGGTTATGCTCAACTTTTAGACATGAACCATTACCTCCTAACAAACCATCAATTAGTCATTACTTAATGCGTTAAAATTTGAAGGAACTTGATTTTGAATTGAAATTTGCTAAAATTAATTAGAATTTATAGGAATTGGAATCTATCAAAAACATTTTAATTTGAAATTAATTCGGATGACAAAACAATAATAATTAATAAAGGTATCGGAATCCATCATTACAGTACCCACCTACCGCTCGCACACATCCCCACCATCACCTCTGCAGCCCCACCCACGACCACTGCTGCTCCAACCACCACCACCTCGACCGCCCGGCCACCATTCCCGCCAGCTAAGAATTAAGAATTGATATTATTCAAGGGCTGCTAGAAGATTGAAAGTTTAATGGATATGTAGATTGTGGAATTGAAAGGCAAGGTTGGCAGAAAGGTAACTTCAAAGAATTACAAGAGGCGAAAACTACAAAATGTGTTCATTGCTATTCCTATTTATATTAAAATAAACAAAACAAACTCCTAGTTGAAATGTTCCACGTTCTCCTGTTTTCATGCAGCTATTTGCAACATCTATTTCAGGTCCAATAAATTCAATCAACTCCTAACCAATTCTTTACACATGACTCGTTAACCTTTTTGATCCATTTAACCGGCCACTGCTGACCCGAATCCATCTCCTGACACGCTAACCTGCTAACCTGTATGACGGCGAACAAACCGATTAACCCAACATGGGAGTTGTTTTGAACTGGATAATCCATTTAGGCCGTGTGTGGTTCAAGGAGGTAGGGAATTGTGAATATTTAAGCCAGTATTGAATGTCAGCTTGTATAAGGACAACTCAAATTAGCCTTTAGGGGCTAGTCGATTCTTGGGGATATGTCCCAGGATAGGCTACTTGCCTAAAATTTTGTATTTCCTTATTAATAAAACTTCACCGGAGCACTGCCCCCTTCACCTAAAAAGTTTCCTAGCATTTCCTAAATGCCTCAACACTAGGATCTATTTGCAAGAAAAAGAATCCATACATTTTATATGTGACGATAAGAAGCTTTTTTTCTCTGTTTTTAATACAAGAATTTGATTTAACGCAGGAAACAATATACAATCCATTTTAGTAAGGCAGAAAGATATATTAATAATCAAAAAACCATACACATACAACCAAATTTAGAAGGGAAGTGCATACCAACCACAAATGTCTTGAGAAAAAAAAATGCTTTAGTGCCTAGCAACTCACCAAACAAACACATACAACCCAAATTTAGAAAGACCCATCAGGATCATGAAAATACCCTGCGGCCTGCACCAACATAACAGCCAATGAAAACATTTGATACAAAACATGGAGTCAAAGACATAAATACTAACTCGAGACTAAGTAGGCGACAGTCACAAACACAAAGCAGGACTCAAAATATGGTACTGGTATACTAACTGATATTACGCCAAAAGAGCTTTGACCTCAACTAATTCTGGTTGGATGCAACTAAGGGAGTTTTACCGCAACAGTCGACTTCATTGCTTCAGTAGCTTTAGCTTCTAGCCAAGGGTGTCATTCTTGTGTTCCCTTTTTTCCTTCTCGACTACAAATCCCCTGCTCACCTTCTTGTTCTTGCTTGGAAACACTTCCATTAACCTAATCAATAAATTGTTAAAATAAAATTTAGTAATTGAAGACTACAAATTGCTTTAAAAGTTAGTGATGGGGTGGCAGGTTGACGTTAAAAGTGGTGATGGAAATTAGTTTCTTTTAAAAAAAAAAAAAAAAAAAAAAAAACTCTATAATGAATGATCAAATGATGATAATTTGTTCATAATATAGACTTTAAACCATGAACAATTATGATAAATGCCCCTGATACATTAAACATGCACTCTACTATGTTTTCCAAATGTTTTAAATTGAACCTATATGCCTTTAAATTCCAACAATGTTCACCAATAATAAAAACAATATACGTTTGATTAAAACAAAAACAAGCTTCAAGAACTTCAATAATAGTTAAAAAGGGGTTTTGGACACTAGATGTTAAAAATGGTGGAGAGGCGTTTCAATATGATTTGAGTACAAATACTATGGCACATATGAAAAACAATTTGTGCTTTACCAGTTTAATCAGCAAGCATTTTGGATGTGTACAGAGAAGGTTAGTGTTTTAGAACATTGACTTACTTGAAAGAACAACGCTTTCTCAAGTTCCTCGAAAACGACTTTCATTGTAGGACGTCGGTCTTGAGTTTCTGCCACACAGTGATTTGCAATTTCGATAAATGTGTGCAAAGAATCCCTGTTCGGTCCTCCATTTTGAACAAAACTGTTTTCACTAATATCTTCCTTTAATATAGGATCGATCATGTCCTCTAGTGTTCCAGCGTAGAAACTTCGTCTTGCCACAGTAGCTAACCCTTTGTCACTCTCCTTCTTGTAAATTGGGTCAAAGGCTACCCTCTCACATAGAGTTTCAAACAAGAAAACTCCCAAACTATAAACATCTAATTCTCTTTTTAACCTATAAGTCTTCTTATATTCTGGATCTAAGTACTCGTCTCTGCCAATCCAGTTGAGATAGACAGCTTCATCTTCTTGATTTGGAGGAAGAAATACAGAAACTCCAAAGTGAACAATCTTTGCTCCCCAGTTCTCGTCCAACCCAATACTGCAGCTACATATATCACGGTTTATTATCACCTTTTGGTCTTCCATCTCATAGTGAAGATAACACAACAAGTGTGCAACATCAATGCAGATTTTCAAACGCTTCTCCCATGTCAAAATACGCATATCATTGACATTTCCTAAATGATCATCGAGGTATCCATTAGAAACATTCTCAGTGACAAGAATCATCTCAGAATCTTCAACACAAAATTCAATTAGAGTGACTATGTTTGGATGCTTAACACTGCTAAGCATTTCAATTTCTGTAAAAAACTTGTCTTCTCCATACAAGTCATGTCCAGAAGGGTAACGTTTTATAACTACATTGTTGTGTCCCTTTGTATATTCTCCTTCATACTTCCCCTTTCTAGATGAAAGATTTTCTTTAACAAAATGGTTGAGTTTTGCTCTGTACAAAGTACAAATACCATCCCCGGATGCAATTCTGTATGCCTCTGAAAAATTATCTGTTGCTAATTTAACATCACTGAGACGAATCTTCAAGCGTTCCAAATATTTTTCCTGAAAAAAAGTGAAAGAGGGTTACAGCTTATAAATTGTGTAGTTGATAGAAATACAGAAAATTTGTTTTCCCTGTGTTTGTATTAGGTTTGGTGTGCCCTTATTTTCTGAAGAAACAATAAGTATCACGGTAGTTATCACTAATCACCATGGGGGTTAATACTTACGTTCACCAGGAGTAATCCTTTACCCAAACCTCTGGGTTAAACCCGAACGATGATAAGAGATGTGAGTGTGTGTGAGATGGTTCGGTCGAGGAGTGACCTACGTCCACTGTAACTAGCCGGAATATTATTAATGATCAAGTAGAGAGAGTTACAAGAGAGTAATGCTAGGTTACAATGAGTATTTTTGGATCCTTTTACAAGGAGATATCTTCTTCTATTTATAGGAAAGCTCGTGGGCTTAGTAAAGGAGCCCACGGGAAGTTATCTTTACTTGGGCTGGTCAAAGTCCAAGTCCAAGCCTTCCATGAAAATGGCGGGAAGACCCGATTACTGTGGATGATGTCACTCTGCAGCATGGCTGTTGCTCGAGGCGGACACGTGGCGAGTTTCGATTGGCGGACGGCGCCCCTGTCCTTGCTACAGTCGTTGACCATGCCTCTGACATCAGCAGGGGATGTCTGCTGTCACTGTAGATGATGGCATGGTGGGAGCGTGGGTACAGTCATGTCGCCGTCATTGTTAGTGGTGGTTGGACCACCCTTGCCACCTGTCGCCTTCTTATTGGCGCGTACTCTGTCAAAGATCCTTGCGAATATTTCTTTTGTTATCTTCTGTACCTCGTACCCAAAGTGATAAGGGAAGATACCGCGCGTGGTTGCACACGCTTATCAGGTATTGCTTATCAGTTATTGTCCTTGCGCGCTGCGCTGCATGCGCTGTTGGAAGCGCCCGAATGGATCCTTGCGCCGTAGTCTGGCGCGAGGATCCTGTCTATGGGGATAGGGACGCCTCCTCCGCCTGGATTAGGCTCCCTATCCCTTCATTTTCCATCAAGAAATGGGCCTTTGAAAATGGGCCACCCAAACTCTATTTTCCAAGGCAATAGCCTCTTGCCCTCTTACAGATTGTCCAGCCCAACTTTTCATAAGCCCATAAAACCTTTAAAAGTTTAACCACTTCGTAAACAAGACCCAAACACAATATTTGATATAGTTAAATATTTAAATTAAGTATTAAATGATGATCTAAAAGGAATCCAAATCCCTGTGTTTTAGTAAAGATTAATTAAATTTAAATTCCCATTGCATATAAATAAATTTGCAGGACCACAACCCAGCTCCATCACTACGGGTATTACCCCCTCACCCCTCTCTCGCAACCTGTGTGCATCTGCATGTAACAACCGGCCTAGATGCTTTTGTCACTTCAGGACTAATAATAAGAAATGGTGTTCTTCCTGAACCCAGTTTTGATTTGCTTAAAAATCGGGTGTTTCTTAAATTAACAAATTTTGATACATAGGGCTTGTTTTAGAATCTTGGCATTCTTTACGAACCAATGATTTGAGGTTATCTCTGACGATAGACGTCTATACGATAGAGTATAATAAAAGACCAAAATTAGAGTTTAAACATCTGGTAGCTTACTCTAATAATAATAGAAGTGCTATAAAAATAAAAGATTAATAATTACGTGAGTAAACTGTTAATAAGTTAGGTAATTAAAAATTACATGTTTTTTTATAGGTTGCAAGTAAAAAATTGAACATAAAAAAGTTTAGTATTCACTATGAAAGGTAAATGGTCGGGTTTTGGTAGTCTAAAATATACCCGGTTATCAATTGTGTCCGATATTCTTGCACGTTTCCATTACCCATCGGCTACAGGATATACCCACACGTTTCGAGTATACCTCGTATGGTCATATGTGGTAAAAAGTTACCCATTGGGGACACGCATTACGCAAAATTCAATCTTAAACTCACCAAAAACCAACTTAAAGTGTTGAATCCTCACACAAACTTCTAACATTTTTTATTTTTATTTAGTCATTTTAAGTTTGTAAAAACTTAAAGATATGATGTAGTATATTTCTTAAAATTATATATAATATATTCTGATGCGATTAATTGGACGGCATCGCCTAATACCATGCATGTCCCAAACCCACAAAAAATAAAACCACGTTATCCATCCCGGGTATTTCTGATTTTTCGTTCATTTTGGATTCTTTTACCATCCTATTCTGACTTACTTTTAAGTAGAATAGAAAATAAAGATACAAAAACAGAAGGAAAATTACTATGCAAGAATGATGAACCCAAAATAAAAATAAAAATAGATAATAAAATTGAAAAAGGGTCTTACAATATTTTCACGACGTTGCTCAAGTTCCATTGCTTTCTCAAGTTCAGCCACAATATAGTGCATATCTGGGCGGTGTGCTCGATCCTCATTTAAGCAAGAATATGCTACCTTTGAGTATATGAGGAGTGATTGCGGAGACAGAATTTGACTTAATAGATGAGGATCGATTATATCACAGAGTGTTTTGTTTTCATAATGATACTTGGCCAGTGGAGCTAGAGAACTATCAGCCTCGTTCTGAATAAATGCTTTCCTCCCACACAATGTTTCGAACAAAACAACACCGAATGAGTAGATGTCCGACTTGTGGGTCACACCTCTCGTTTTTTCAGTTGCTGGGTCCATATACCCCATTGTACCAGCATGTTCACAAAGGCACACCGGGTCCTTGAAGTTAACCGATTGTTTGATGGAAATTTCAAAAGAGGATAACTTGGCTTCCCAGTTATCGTCTAATAAAATTATGTCGCTATTGATGTTACAATGTATAATACCATAATCACGCCCTTTGTCATAATGGAGGTAACTCAGCGCACGAGCCACACTTACACATATCCTTAATCTTTGCTTCCATGTGAGATTCGGGCTGCTTAGATATTGTCCGAGGCTTCCATTGGCCTCATATGGGGTTACAATAATTTTCGCATCCTTGTCGTCACAAAACCCGATAATAGAGACTAAATTTGAATGCTTGAGATCAGAAAGCACTGAAATTTCCTTCAAGAACTTCAACTCTCCTTCCTCGTTCTTACAATCAAACCTCCGTACAACAATCTTCATCTCCTTTCCAGACTGTAAGAGTTGTCCTTTATATGCAATACTAAATCCATCGTGCCCGATGATGTTATTTGCTTGAAATTTGTTGGTGGCCTTTACAACGTCTTCAAGTGGGATTTTTAAGGGAGCCAACTTGGTCATTGTTAATGACATGTTCTGTTTATGAAAGTAGACATGAGTACAAAAACAATAAGATGTATGAGCAACCAACCTGACTTTCTATTCCTATTTTTTTTTAACGGCCAACAAACATTTCTGCCTGACTACCCAGGGGAGCCCCACATTATGGACAGACCCCCACGACCAACCCAATGGAGGGCCCATACGTACCTCGGGCGGCTGGCGTAGTCAAGCCCGGCCATGCAGTTCCCAAAACCGGGGAAACCCAACTCCTCACCCGCTCGTAGGCACGACGGTGAAGGATTGGTAAAACCCGAGCGAGATCAGGACTCGAACTCATAGCCATAGGCCAGGAGTCATCCATCATTTCTCGTTATGTCCCTCGTGGGAATCGAACCCGGGACCTCCAAAAGGGATCCCCGGTCCATTCACCAATTGAGCTACCCGTGAAGAAGGACAATGACTTTCTATTCCTTTTAATTAAATAAATATGAATGAATAATGTGGTACTTACGACTTTAAAGGTACATATAATATGTTAAACTCTATAAGTTTAAATAATACACCCATACATAAGCATCTGCAAACTGTTTCTATTTGGTTATCAATAACTTTATAAATATTCTAATATGACACAAGATTCAAGTATTTTACAATAAAAAAATTGAATAATTAAGAAACTGAAATACTTGTTTCTGGTTAAACCAGGTGCAAACAAACAATTATTTAAAGTAATTACAAGGCCAGAAGGACATGAAAGATGATACGTTCCAATTGCAAGAACTGGTACTCTCTTCCCATCACCAACGATGAGCTCCATGTCGCCTTGTTTCAGCTTCTTCCACTTTCCAGGCTCCTGCAAGACATTAATGATGTGGTAACCACATCCGGTATCAAAAACCCATGTGTTGCTGGAAACAGTGAAAAGTTCAATAAAATAAATAAGAATACCGGAAGAAGTGCCAACACCGTTGGCCTTGTTCAATTTCAGCTTAGCCAGATATTCAGGGCAGTTGCGTTTCCAGTGCCCCATCTTGTTGCATTCATAACACTGACGCTCTTCAGGAGGTGGTGCTTTTGCAACTTGTTTGTTATTGTTGGTGGCAGGTTTAGCAGCAACATTAACTTTCTTCTTGCCTTTGCCATTATAACCCTTTTTCTTGTTGTTGGGCTTTTTGACACCAGCAGATTTGACCATCAGAACTTGGTTAGTTTTTTTAGGTATATTCATCTCAGCCGTTTTGAGCATTCCATGAAGCTCAATCACTGTCTTTTCCCAGGCATTCATATTGAAATTCATAACGAACTGGTCGTAAGAGCTGGGGAGAGAGTTCAAGATGAAATCCGCTGCCATTTCATTTTGCAGGGGATAACCAAGTTTATTGAGTTGGTCAATGTACCCTTTCATCTTAAGCACATGAGCACTAACAGATGAGCCCTCTTGCATTTACAGCTTATGAGCTGTTTCATGGTGTCATAGCGTTCTTGTCGGGCTTGTTTCTGGAACATGTCCTTAAGTTGCTCGATCATGTCAAATGCATTCTTGTCTTCCATGTTCTTCTGGAGATCAGGAGACATAGTGGCTTGCATAAGGCAGGCTACCTCAATGGCATCCTCGTTATGCTTTTCGAGTGCCCTACGAGCAGCAGCAGTGTTATTTTCAGGCTCGTTGGGGACTGGGCCATCTAGAACGTAGAGCTTCTTTGCCATCTTGAGACCAATTCTCAGATTGCGGTGCCATTCGAGAAAGTTAGTGTCATTTAGTTTTTCTTTCTCAAGTATTGACTTGAGAGTAAAGGTGGAGTTGTTTTCATTAGCCATCTGTTAAATAAGCAAAATAATTTTTAATTAGTATTATCGATGTTTAATTTCCTTATTAATTAATGACCCATTTACAATAATTATAGGGAATGAGAATCTGACTATATCAGTTACTAAAGGCAGCTGTGGCATGCAACATTAGTAAGTGGTTAGGCAGACAGACAACGAGTGTCAATTGTGAAAAATGCACAACTCTCGAGTATGAGGCCTACTATGACAACTCTTGTCTAAGCATTGATACGTTTAGCCCCATCTATGCCCACTTTCACTCTCCAGGCCGCTGTGGCATGCCAAGAGGGAAAAAGTAATAGTCGCCCTAAAACAGATACGTGTGGAAGGGCCGGATGTGTCTACGAAACCCTTGCACCTTGGAGGATAAACTAGACATCAAGTGTGGTGCTGTGGCTCCCAACACTAATGGTTTGCATTATGCTCCAAGTGTTCCTTATAATAGGATGGCACAGACTATTGATTTTAAATATGGGATTTAATTTTAAAGTTTACCGAATAGGGTCGTAAAAGCCAGTTTTACTATATAATGTTCGTGACAGTATAATTAACCATTTCATCACTCGGGACACTTAATTTTAAATAACCTATTAAAACTAAGCTTGTCGCGACTTGAATAACCAATTAAAGTTAATAGTTAAAACTATTAAGTTGTGAGTTTTTAGAAAGTTAAAAATTATTTAAATTTCAAAAACTCTAGTGGTTATTATTTATTTTAAAAAACAAACTATTTGTTTTATGATAAATTCTTACAAGTTGTAAAAATAAGTTTAGAACTTGTTTTATTTGATTGTGTCAATATTTTAAAAACTTACTTTTAAAAGGTTTGGTATTAGGTTGGTATGTTATAACAATTTATAAAATAAAGCAGCCATAATAACAAAATAAATATGTAAATCATATGGCCAAAAAAAATTGTTTGATCATGCTAGAGCCTTTTAGCAAGACCAAACGGGGTCACGGGGTCACAACACATAAACAACCACAAGGATGGACTTGAACTTGAGTGCATCTTCTTGTCTTGAGAGACTCCCACTGACTTCATGACTCCTGTCTTGGTCTTCAGTTTTGTCTTCAGATCTTCAACATTTAATATTTACAAAAATATATAAAAATAAAAAACCCTAATCTATTACAACTTTGAGCCAACAAAGTGGGCCAAAAACCATAAAACCAAAACTGAAATTAATATAAAATATTCAACAACAAGGTCGGGCCAGATTTACATATTTTACACAATCAACATAAATTGGGAAATCTTTTGGTCAAATAAAATAAATAAAACTTTGACCAAATATTTTGTTGCCCAAAAAATTATTTAGATCTGAAACTTTAAATAATATAAAGTTTGAGATCTATAACCGGTTAAAAGACCGGATCCGATTTGTATGTTGTAACCGAGGCTCTGATACCACTGTTGGGTTTCAATGGTGTCAACTTTACTTTTTATCAAAACGGGTTTGATATATTTGTTATTAATTAAACATATAATTAATAAAACGCAGCGGAATATTTATAAAATATTAACACCAAAACTAACCGAACAGGATCTGGTTACAAAACATACAAACACGGTACAATATTATTAATCTACCAATGAGATAGATATACCTGAGTGGTTAATAATTAACCGTTTGAGACACCGAGGTACAACGAACTAGTGCTAGAACCGAACACGAACAACAAGATAGCTTGCGTCTATAACCGGTTTGGAACAGAAGCAAACGGTGGCTGATTTTGTTTTAGTTGGTTGTTTTAGATTTTATGGGATGGTTATTGAAAACCAAGAAAACGCCAAAAAAAAAAACACTTGGAGTTTGCTGCTGTAAGTGGGACTTGGGAATGAGGTTTATGGTTGAACAACTTTCTGAGATTGAATGAATTTATTTTTATAAGCCATAACCTTTTATAGTGTAGTAATTGTAGATGCATTACAATTGGTATCATATATTACGTAGAGTATTAGATAGTGATTAATATTTAGATAATGATTAGCATTATCTATAATGAATTCATAATTATCATTATCTAATAGCCTATTAATCAACCACGGGCCCCAAGTCCAATACACCTAGATCAAGTCCAAGAAACGGCTTTAAGCCTGAAACCAACTAAATAAACGTTATATTATTTATAATTAGTATAAATAATAAAAACCCGTTTATTTCATTAATTGTTCACGATTACCAGTTAATCAAGTTAAGTGGATTTAATGTTCGTTGCCCAAGGTGTAACTCTTACGGGTCACAGCTCAGTCAGTAGCGTTAAGTTATCGAGACCGTACATATAAAATCCAACAATCTCCCACTTGGACGGCCTTCGATAAAAAAATCCTCAACGCAAACAGTCAGCGGTGCTCTAGCTGCACATGGCCGCCCCCAACAAGGTATGACACTTTAAAGTCATTAACCAAAACATCTTGTTTTAGACAAGACAATAAACTTATGGCAATCGTTGTCATTCATCCTTTCCGTAAAAGACATCAATTGAATCAATGAGACATGGATTAAGTTCATTCTCATATGGTGTTCAATTATTATTGTTCTCGATCAAGATTCATAGTGGTCCAATCAAACACACAGTTAGTTTGGGTAAGGCCTTACACTTCACCAGTTTGAATCAACGAGGGCGCCACGATGTCTAACTGTTACATATCATGTAAGAGTACAGAATCCCTTATCGATTACATACAACTCCCACTGAACTTCAGAACTATTCCCAACTAAAGCCTTTATGACTGGCAGTTACGCGACAGCGGTTGACAGTAATCAAAGAATAATCCCCGGTAAACGAAAGTTCTAATATGCATCTCAGGTCAGAGGATACTAAATGAGTATACCAATATCAAAACATCTTATGACTAAGATCCATGAAGATGATTTGAAGCGAGTTACATCCAACGTCATTCACAATGAGGTCTGTGAACTTGGAGTTAACTACTTGAGTCCAAGTTCAGAATAGTCTTAATTCAGAGTCGCTCCCACGAGTCTGATCGACTACGGATAATTTAGAATATAATATTCATGGATTAAACGTATTAAAATCGAACACAGTTATAAGATTCAGAATTATATTTAACTAGTAAATAAAACGAATTCAAAAGTATAACCGTTTAAATGTTCGTACATCCAAATACTAAATCAAAACAAATGGCTAGCTAATCTAAGCCCTATAGCATCCCTGTGCTGATCATGCTTGTCTTGAGTCATGGGCTTAGTAAACGGGTCTGCTAGGTTTTGATCTGTGTTTACTTTGCTTATCACGATGTCTCCACGTTCCACAATTTCCCGTATATGGTGGAATTTTCTTAGAATGTGCTTGGCCTTGTGATGAGATCTGGGCTCTTTGGCTTGAGCTATAGCACCTGTGTTATCACAAAATATCTCGATGGGTTTCCGAATACTTGGAACCACATCGAGGTCGGCTACGAATTTCTTCATCCAAGCAGCTTCCTTTGCAGCATCTGATGCGGCTATATACTCAGATTCGGTGGTTGAATCCGCCACAACACTCTGTTTGGAGCTTTTCCATGAGATAGCTCCTCCATTAATAGTGAATACAAAACCTGATTGTGAGCGAGAATCATCTCGGTCACTTTGAAAACTGGCATCAGTGTAACATCTTACAGTGAGCTCTTCTTCCACTCCTCCAAATACTAAGAACATATTTTTAGTTCTTCTCAGATACTTTAGAATGTTCTTGACTGCAGTCCAATGGGCTATGCCAGGACTTTGCTGATAACGGCTAGTCATGCTCAAAGCATACGAGACGTCAGGTCTAGTGCATAACATAGCATACATGATAGACCCGATCGCGGAAGCATATGGAAGTGCTTCCATTCGCTTAATATCCATGTCCGTTGAAGGAGATTGCGATTTGTTCAAGATAGTACCTTTAGTCATAGGAACACCTCCTTTCTTGGAGTTTTCCATCTTAAAGCGTGTCATCATTTTGTCTATGTATGTACTTTGACTTAGCCCTAGAAGCCGCTTAGATCTATCCCTATAGATCTTGATTCCTAGAATGTAAGCTGCTTCTCCAAGATCTTTCATTGCGAAACAAGTTCCCAAATAATGTTTAACTTCGTTAAGCATAGGGATGTTGTTTCCAATTATCAGTATATCATCCACATACAGGATGAGGAATGATATAGTGCTCCCACTAGCCTTTTTGTAAACACAAGGCTCATCTTCATTTTTGAGAAAACCAAATTCTTTGATCTTTTGGTCAAAACGAAGATTCCAGCTACGAGATGCCTGTTTAAGTCCATAAATGGACTTATTCAGTTTGCACACCCTATTAGGATATTTTGGATCAATAAAACCTTCAGGCTGAACCATATAGACATCTTCAGAGAGATGTCCATTAAGAAAAGCGGTTTTGACATCCATTTGCCATATCTCGTAGTCATAGTACGCGGCTATGGCAAGCAATATCCTGATCGATTTGATCATAGCAACGGGCGAGAAGGTCTCATCATAGTCAACACCCTGAGTTTGAGTGAAACCTTTCGCAACTAGCCGTGCTTTATAGGTGTGTATATTTCCATGCATGTCGGTTTTCTTCTTGAAAACCCATTTGCTCCCTACTGCCCGAGATTCGGGGGTTAGCTCAACCAAGTCCCAGACTTGATTGTCACGCATAGATTGCATCTCAGCGTTCATGGCTTCCAGCCATTTCGCAGATTCGGGATCTGAGATAGCAGATTTGTAGTTAGCAGGTTCGTCATTAGACTCAGCTACTACCAGGACTTCAGAACCATCAAGATGCCAAAGGTATCTATCAGGCTCTTTTCGAGTCCTGCTACTTCTGCGAACGCTTGTGTTTATGTCTAATTCATTAGAAACAATTTCTTGTTGATCAGACGTTGCGACTTCATCAGCGGTTGTTTGTGGTTCTCGAATTTCTTCAAGATCCACAATATTGTTTCCAGTTCCTCGATTAAGAAGTTCTTCCTCGAGAAACTTTCCATTCCTTTTGATGGAAATAGTATTTGCATCAGGATGGTAAAAAAGATATCCGCTTCTGTTATAGTATCCGACGAAAACAACTTTTTCGCCTCGAGGATCGATCTTATCATCAGAATCGCTGGTGATATAAGCATTAGATCCCTATACTCTTAGGTATTCCAGATTGGGTTTACGCCCATGCCATATCTCATATGGTGTTTTGTTTACCTTCTTAGTCGGAGCTAGATTGACTAGGCGGGCGGCGGTCATAAGAGCATGACCCCAAAAGGAGTGAGGCAAGTTAGTCCTACACATCATCGATCGAACCATATTAAGTAGGGTTCGATTTCTCCTCTCACTCACGCCATTAAGCTGGGGTGTGCCAGGTGGAGTGGGCTGTGAAATCATTCCGCGCTCTTTTAGATGATTGAGGAACTCTAAGTTGAGGTATTCTCCACCTCTATCTGATCTAAGTATCTTTATCGTTCTACTGAGCTGGTTTTCAACTTCATTTTGAAACTCTTTGAACTTGTCAAAAGTTTCATGCTTATGCTTCATGAGATAGACATAAGCATATCGACTATAATCGTCGATAAATGTGACGAAGTACCTTTCATGATTTCTAGTCATGGTTTTAAAAGGGCCACATACATCAGTGTGTATGAGTCCTAGTAGACCATTGGCTCGTTCACCAACATGGGTGAAAGGATCTTTAGTGACTTTTCCAGCTAAGCAAGATTCGCAATCATTAAAGGTGTCCTGTCCAGTGGATTCAAGGATCCCCTCGGATTGGAGCCATTTTATGCGTGCCTTGCTTATGTGGCCAAGTCTACAATGCCATAGAAATGTTTCATTACTTCCAGCTTTGTTACGTTTAGAAGATTATATATGTTATTGTCTGTTTGAAGATCTATCTCATAAATACCGTTTCGAGGTTTAGCCTCAAAATAAAAGACATCATTCAAGTAAGTAGAAATAGCAATACCATTAAAAACGTACTTGAAACCTTGTTCAAACAATAAAGAAACTGAAATAATGTTTCTGGTTAAACCAGGTGCAAACAAACAATTATTTAAAGTAACTACAAGGCCAGAAGGACATGAAAGATGATACGTTCCAATTGCAAGAACTGGTACTCTCTTCCCATCACCAACGATGAGCTCCATGTCGCCTTGTTTCAGCTTCTTCCACCTTTCAGGCTCCTGCAAGACATTAATGATGTGGTAACCACATCCAGTATCAAAAACCCATGTGTTGCTGGAAACAGTGAAAAGTTCAATAACATAAATAAGAATACCGGAAGAAGTGCCAACACCGTTGGCCTTGTTCAATTTCAGCTTAGCCAGATATTCAGGGCAGTTGCGTTTCCAGTGCCCCATCTTGTTGCATTCATAACACTGACGCTCTTCAGGAGGTGGTGCTTTTGCAACTTGTTTGTTATTGTTGGTGGCAGGTTTGGCAGCAACATTAACTTTCTTCTTGCCTTTGCCATTATAACCCTTTTTCTTGTTGTTGGGCTTTTTGACACCAGCAGATTTGACCATCAGAACTTGGTTAGTTTTTTTAGGTATATTCATCTCAGCCGTTTTGAGCATTCCATGAAGCTCAGACACTGTCTTTTCCCAGGCATTCATATTGAAATTCATAACGAACTGGTCGTAAGAGCTGGGGAGAGAGTTCAAGATGAAATCCGCTGCCATTTCATTTTGCAGGGGATAACCAAGTTTATTGAGTTGGTCAATGTACCCTTTCATCTTAAGCACATGAGCACTAACAGATGAGCCCTCTTGCATTTACAGCTTATGAGCTGTTTCATGGTGTCATAGCGTTCTTGTCGGGCTTGTTTCTGGAACATGTCCTTAAGTTGCTCGATCATGTCAAATGCATTCTTGTCTTCCATGTTCTTCTGGAGATCAGGAGACATAGTGGCTTGCATAAGGCAGGCTACCTCAATGGCATCCTCGTTATGCTTTTCGAGTGCCCTACGAGCAGCAGCAGTGTTATTTTCAGGCTCGTTGGGGACTGGGCCATCTAGAACGTAGAGCTTCTTTGCCATATTGAGACCAATTCTCAGATTGCGGTGCCATTTGAGAAAGTTAGTGTCATTTAGTTTTTCTTTCTCAAGTATTGACTTGAGAGTAAAGGTGGAGTTGTTTTCATTAGCCGTCTGTTAAATAAGCAAAATAATTTTTAATTAGTATTATCGATGTTTAATTTCCTTATTAATTAATGACCCATTTACAATAATTATAGGGAATGAGAATCTGACTATATCAGTTACTAAAGGCAGCTGTGGCATGCAACATTAGTAAGTGGTTAGGCAGACAGACAACGAGTGTCAATTGTGAAAAATGCACAACTCTCGAGTATGAGGCCTACTATGACAACTCTTGTCTAAGCATTGATACGTTTAGCCCCATCTATGCCCACTTTCACTCTCCAGGCCGCTGTGGCATGCCAAGAGGGAAAAAGTAATAGTCGCCCTAAAACAGATACGTGTGGAAGGGCCGGATGTGTCTACGAAACCCTTGCACCTTGGAGGATAAACTAGACATCAAGTGTGGTGCTGTGGCTCCCAACACTAATGGTTTGCATTATGCTCCAAGTGTTCCTTATAATAGGATGGCACAGACTATTGATTTTAAATATGGGATTTAATTTTAAAGTTTACCGAATAGGGTCGTAAAAGCCAGTTTTACTATATAATGTTCGTGACAGTATAATTAACCATTTCATCACTCGGGACACTTAATTTTAAATAACCTATTAAAACTAAGCTTGTCGCGACTTGAATAACCAATTAAAGTTAATAGTTAAAACTATTAAGTTGTGAGTTTTTAGAAAGTTAAAAATTATTTAAATTTCAAAAACTCTAGTGGTTATTATTTATTTTAAAAAACAAACTATTTGTTTTATGATAAATTCTTACAAGTTGTAAAAATAAGTTTAGAACTTGTTTTATTTGATTGTGTCAATATTTTAAAAACTTACTTTTAAAAGGTTTGGTATTAGATTGGTATGTTATAACAATTTATAAAATAAAGCAGCCATAATAACAAAATAAATATGTAAATCATATGGCCAAAAAAAATTGTTTGATCATGCTAGAGCCTTTTAGCAAGACCAAACGGGGTCACGGGGTCACAACACATAAACAACCACAAGGATGGACTTGAACTTGAGTGCATCTTCTTGTCTTGAGAGACTCCCACTGACTTCATGACTCCTGTCTTGGTCTTCAGTTTTGTCTTCAGATCTTCAACATTTAATATTTACAAAAATATATAAAAATAAAAAACCCTAATCTATTACAACTTTGAGCCAACAAAGTGGGCCAAAAACCATAAAACCAAAACTGAAATTAATATAAAATATTCAACAACAAGGTCGGGCCAGATTTACATATTTTACACAATCAACATAAATTGGGAAATCTTTTGGTCAAATAAAATAAATAAAACTTTGACCAAATATTTTGTTGCCCAAAAAATTATTTAGATCTGAAACTTTAAATAATATAAAGTTTGAGATCTATAACCGGTTAAAAGACCGGATCCGATTTGTATGTTGTAACCAAGGCTCTGATACCACTGTTGGGTTTCAATGGTGTCAACTTTACTTTTTATCAAAACGGGTTTGATATATTTGTTATTAATTAAACATATAATTAATAAAACGCAGCGGAATATTTATAAAATATTAACACCAAAACTAACCGAACAGGATCTGGTTACAAAACATACAAACACGGTACAATATTATTAATCTACCAATGAGATAGATATACCTGAGTGGTTAATAATTAACCGTTTGAGACACCGAGGTACAACGAACTAGTGCTAGAACCGAACACGAACAACAAGATAGCTTGCGTCTATAACCGGTTTGGAACAGAAGCAAACGGTGGCTGATTTTGTTTTAGTTGGTTGTTTTAGATTTTATGGGATGGTTATTGAAAACCAAGAAAACGCCAAAAAAAAACACTTGGAGTTTGCTGCTGTAAGTGGGACTTGGGAATGAGGTTTATGGTTGAACAACTTTCTGAGATTGAATGAATTTATTTTTATAAGCCATAACCTTTTATAGTGTAGTAATTGTAGATGCATTACAATTGGTATCATATATTACGTAGAGTATTAGATAGTGATTAATATTTAGATAATGATTAGCATTATCTATAATGAATTCATAATTATCATTATCTAATAGCCTATTAATCAACCACGGGCCCCAAGTCCAATACACCTAGATCAAGTCCAAGAAACGGCTTTAAGCCTGAAACCAACTAAATAAACGTTATATTATTTATAATTAGTATAAATAATAAAAACCCATTTATTTCATTAATTGTTCACGATTACCAGTTAATCAAGTTAAGTGGATTTAATGTTCGTTGCCCAAGGTGTAACTCTTACGGGTCACAGCTCAGTCAGTAGCGTTAAGTTATCGAGACCGTACATATAAAATCCAACACAATTGTCAGTATGGAAGTTTTGTGTGGCCTGACTTATGTCTTCAAGTGAAATTCTTGGGTTGTCGTTGTTTTTCTGACAAACATGACAGAGTAATATAGGCATTAAAATGGTGTTGAAAACATAATATGCAATCTGGGTAATCTATAATCTATAATCTATAATACATTATAAAGGAGGAGTGATGTACAAGCTTGTCATTTTGTTGTGGGTACAAGTTTTGTTACTACATATACAATTTAATAAAGCTTGTTTGATAGGGGTAAATTAGTCACATAGGTGTACATTAAGACACTTACAAGGTTATTAGAGTAATTTTATATTTTGTTTTTAGTTAACATGTAAAATGTGATTCCTTTACTACCCTCCATCCTTGTCATAGGTGGTTCAATTGAATGCGACATTGAAAGTGCGCCTGTCTGTTTGGTTTCTCATCGATAATCCGTTACATAAGTCGTTATAATTTAGTTTGCTTCATCATTTTGTGATTAGGGTTTTTAGTAGATATGTGAAGCAGCCAATCAGAGGTGAATTGGAGGACTGATGGACATGGATGGAAGCAGGGGTTAAGAATTGCAAAGTTTTTCCAGCCAGGATCTGGTAAATCTCCCTTTACCAAAATTCCACCCTTCATCTGTACATCAATAGAGTTGATTATTATGACAATTAATTCATCATCAATGGTTTCAATGGAATTTGCTATTGAAATCGCCCTTTATAGTTGAGAATTGTCATTTGTCAGATCCAATTTCCTATAAAGATTTCTAATTGTGATGCAGGAAATTACCTTTCTGATTGTAAACCTTAAATGTTTGTCATTATAATTTATCAAAATTTTGCATTCATTTTTCTATGAAAAGAACCTGATTTAGTTCAAATGCCCACTGACGCAAAACTCATTTGTCATTTGAAAATCTTAATAAATAGACACCATTCATGTCATTTTAGGTACCATGTTCATCGTTATTATTGTTGTATCTTTATACTTCACCATCTCCAAGAGTTGCTTTCTGTTTATATGAGCTTTTTTTGTGTAATGCTAAACAGAATAAGTGGTGTCACGGGGGTGGAATTATTATCCGGTCTTCATTGGTACCTGAAAAACTTATGTGGGGCCCATATATCATGGGATAAAACTGGTGGTTTGCAACTATCTTCTGTGCCTAAGGCAGGGTCAACAATCAGGATGCCAAAAGTGGCGGATTATTGGCATGTGCCTAGATTAAAAACAAAGCACTTAAAGAAGCCTGGAAATGGCCCCTACTTCATATGAAGCATTTGAGAAGTTGGTAAGCTTTACTTCTGTAATCTTATATATTTTTTTAATTTTCTCTTTTTGCTCTTTAGGAATTCAAGTTTCTTTGGTGTTTCTATAGGCTGGGGAGGGCAATATTACCCCCATTAAGGAAATAAGGACACCACAAATCCATGAGGAGCTTAACTCAGCGATTAAGGGCGGAAGTACGACCTGCTACTCATATTATTTCAACCATTTCTAATGACAGAGGTGTGAATGTTTTCACATGACACTTTAAGGGTATGCAACTATGAATTTATTAATTTTTGTATCTGATAATTTCTTTAATTTTGGTCGAAAGTTGAAAGTTAGCATATAATCTTGCTATACACAAGCTTGTTTTCCTGAAGACACTTGTGATACAACCTAGCTTGAAAGTACAAAGATATTAACCGAAAACTATTCATTAACTGGGAGTTTTAACTTTTTCGTTAAGATGTATGCGATAGGCTTCTACTCAAAATTTACAAAGAATGGTTCTCTTAAACCCTATCTGTAATTTTTTTAATCTTTAATTCACCACCTACTAAAATTACTAATCTGAACCATTTTCTGATATATAAGTACATTATTATTATTATATCCAATCTTTATTCATACTTATATGTTAATAGTTGTCCATACTTGTATAATATTATTATCTTTGGTGATCTAACTTGAATGTCTTTGCAGATGATGCAATATTTCAGACATTATAAGCTTGAGCTTCACTATCAGTCTCTAATAGCTTTTATGTAGAAATTTCGTAGCTGTATGTACTCAAAAGACCTCATCTTTGTAATGTTAGGCGTTAATACGAGACTTTATCATGAAGCCAAAACCTTCAGCTGGAGACAGCTCAGCTTACAATCTAGCATCTGGCTCAGGGCAGGCTGATAATCATATGCAAAAGATCTTACCTTTTGGGAATGATGAGATCTGTAGTGCCATGCTGGATATATCTTTTCTGAGAATGCTTAAGAAAGAAAAAGTCAACCTTGGAAATGAATTTTCTGGTGGGTCGATGGAATTATGGAGTGATGATTTTGAGGGTAGAGGAGATTTTGGTCAGTACCGTTCAAAGCTGGTATGTATGTGTGTGCATGTTTGTGCTCTTCTGATATCTGAATTATTATGATCATTATACTGACTCACACTGGCGGTAGTAACAATAGCTTGAATAATATGACTTTATAAGGGAATTACGATTAGATACATGTGGAATTTAGTTTTATGGAACTGAATTACATAGTTTATTTTTGATCTTGGATGTGGTTTTTTAGATCATTGCTCACTAATAGAAAGTAGATAGTAGGGCAAACTATATGAAAACTTGCCAATTTTTAATTGCCCTTTTGGTGGGCTTGCTTTTGATTTGCTAGATAATTGTATCTTCTTTCCCTCGATCATACCATCTGTTTGATTGTTACATACGAACATTTTTTAGCGTTGAATACAAGAAGTGTTGGTTGAGAGTCCAATGTTTAGAAATGTTAAACCAATTATGTCTTTAGATAGTGGATTTTCATAACCTGGTGTAGATAATTTGAAAGAAAAATCATGAAGTCTTAACCCAACACCGTTTTTTTTTTGCATGAAGTTTTACGAATTATTTTGCTTCTTTTTGTGTAGAGAGACTGGATCAAGATATGAGTGGAATTTTGACAACCATGTGCAATTACTCGTTCCATTGCTCATGTATTTAAAATTGGACAGATTCTTCTTGCCCTGTAAGTATATTGATGTATATTTCTTCTGTTTTATACTGTTTTTTCCTGTCATAACGAGCCTATTAACTTTTTCTCTTAATTAACACAACTCACTTGAACATAATAATCATGTTACTTTCATGTTTTATTGTTCAGATTCATATAACTGTAAAAGAGTTCTATCACTTTTAGAGTGTTTGTCTTGTTATTGGGTTCTTTTAAATTTTAATCATCATCTAGCTTCAAATTTATTTCAGGTGTGTCGTTATTGTCAACAGCAGCCTAAAAAGTCAAAATGTTTGATCTGTCAAACCTCTGAAAATGTCTGGATATGTCTTCTTTGTGGCTTTGTTGGCTGTGGGAGGTAACCATTTATAGTTGCTTTTTTGACGAGGCAGTTTCGACCCGTTCTTATGATGGATTGATTCGGGTTATTGTTCATATGTACTATCATCTCTAATGGGTCAAATGGGTCTCAAGACACCTAAAATGTATTTTTTTAATGCATGAAACCTTGACTCATTCCATTGAAAAAGTTTACTATTTTGATGATAATTTGTTGTAATCATGTTTAACACAAATAGTCTATACAAGTTTGAAATATGAAATATGGTGAACTTCTTTTTAGGGTCAACTGAACTGACCAATTTGACCAATGCTAAAATGTACTTGTTTTGATCTGAAGATGGTTAAAGAAAACGACAGAGTAGTTATCCTTTTTTTTTGAACGGCAACCAACTTTATATATAAATATAAAGAGCTAGCAAGACGCTAGATACAAAACAACCACCAAAAACAAAAAACATTACAACATGTCATAAACATCGAAATCAACCCACTTATCCCACGAAACCGTTGCGCATTTGGACCGATTAGCAATCCATACATAAGTGTCCTCCTTAATGAGATCCACCAAAGTTTGCACCTTAATAAACTTCTTCTCAAATGTCTTTTGATTCCTCGCGTACCAGATTCGCCAAGTGGCTGCCAAGACAACCGTTTGCACAATTCTCCTCCATTTAGCCGATCCGGGGCTGGTCCGCACCTCGACCATAACCGCAGCTAAGGTAGACACGTCAGGTGGAAGCGGAAGCCTGATCCAACGAAAAACATGCCACCAAACTGTTCTGGCCCAAAGGCAGCCTGCAAAGGCATGGTTCACGTCTTCAACCAAGTATCCACAGCGATCACACAGCAGGGATCCGAAGTTGCAACCACGCGAGCTGAGTTCAAACTTCGTAGCAACCCGACCCAAGAGAGCCCTCCACAATAGGAAATTACACTTAGAAGGGGCCCAAGCATTCCAATCAAAAGCCAGAACCGGACCTGTAACAGTATCAGTAGCCGCTAGCTGATCACGGATGTGTTTGACGGAAAACGGAACTCCATGAGGATTAACCCAAGACCAACGATCGCTCTCGTCCTTGATTTTAACATTCTGCAGCCGTTGTAGCAAATCACCAAGTTGGGCCAATTCAGGCCCATCAGCAGACTCTTTCACCCAACCCAATTTCCAGTGGACCGATGACCCAAAATCAGCCCAATGTTCAAACAGCAACCCATTTTTCTTCGCTGCAATCTGGAACAGATCTGGAAATATCAAACAGAGAGGCTGCTCACACAACCAAACGTCATGCCAGAAACGCAGCAAATTCCCATTTCCAATCGAGACTTTTAGGGACTCGGCCAAGTTAAGCCCACGCTGCGCAAGGGTATCTTCGATGGACACAATATCTTTCCACACCCCAGCCACCGTTTTCTTCACCGGAAAGAGACCGAAAGCAGCCCTATTATTATTATCGTGAATCTCCTTAACAACCTTAACCCACAATTCGTTCGGTTCCTGCTTGAAACGCCAACACCATTTGGTAATCATAGCGATGTTGAAGTCCGCTATACTGCCCATGCCTGCTCCGCCTTTGTCTTTAGGCTTAATAAACCGGCTCCACTTGATCCAGCGGATTTTTGGTCTGCCACTTCCTACCTTACCCCACACAAAGTCCCTTCTTATGCTTTCCAATCTCTTGATCACACCTTTAGGGGCATTAAAAAGAGACAGGTAGTAAGACGACAAACTACCAAGTACCGCCTTGGCCAATGTAACCCTGCCCGCAAATGACAAGTACCTAGCTTTCCACATGGACAGCTTCTTATGAACCCTATCAATGATCGGCTGCCAATGTTTCGCCAATTTCATATTGGCCCCTAGCGGAACCCCGAGATAGGTAAAAGGCAGTCTCCCGGCATGGCACCCAATCACATCGGCCATCCGGTTGATCTCGGCGTCCTCAACACAAATGCTAAACAACTGACACTTAGCTTGGTTGACATGGAGACCCGAGACCAGATTCAAACACCGCAACAGCCGCAAAATACTTAGAGCATTGAACTCGGACCATTCACCAATGAACAAGACATCATCCGCATAGCACAAGTGGGAGATAACGGGCCCATTGTTAGGCAGCGGAACACCATGGAAGAGACTAACCGAAACCTGTTAAGATCTGAGTATTGGATTGTTTTGATTAAGTATGAAATATGAATGAAGTATAAATGGAAAGTGCAGCGGAATAAGAATAAAGCAAAACATAGAGTATAATTGTTTTAATCGAATGCTTTCATTAAAAGGAAAGATTACAATTGTACAATTAACTCCCCCTCAGCCTGATCACTCAGAGAATGTTTGTCTAAAAGAGAATGACGAGTGATCAATAGATCAGTACAAGTACTGTTCTATTTATAGACAAGCACAAACCTCTGATGATCAGTTGCTGACGTCACCTAGAAAGCGACCCCTAACTGACTAACAAACTATAACAACTGTTAAGCTATTAACTACTGTTACATTGAAACAACTGATAAATAAAACTCTGATGTCTTCTTATCATCTGTTGAACCAAAGTGCTGTTGGTTCAATAGACCTTTGCTCTTCAGATCTTTGATCAGCAGTTGTTCTTCATCAGACTTTATCCATTAGACTTTATCCATCAGACTTTGTCAGCAGCAGTTGTCTTCTAACAGTTGTTAAGCAGCAGCAGTTTAGGAATCAACAGATCTGTGGAGGAAGCTTTATTGTAACAACTGTTCTTTATTCTTGATCAAACACTTAGTATATTTTGGCTTTCAATCATCTGTTCTTCTCCAGGTCAGCAGACCCAACAATCTCCCCCTAGAACAGATGATGCCAAAACTCTGCTTTATTCTTGATCTTTATTTCTCATCAGACTTTCTCTAATTTGCCCTTTCAGTTGTAATTCAAAGCTCAGAGAGAAGAGGTCTTCAGCATCTCTATCCAGTGTCAAATTCAGAAGTGTCTGGAGATCTTCAGCACTTAGGCCAGGTGCCTCATCCATACTTAACTTCTGAATACTACCATCTGACCTGATCAGTGTCAATTCATGGGTCTCTTTGTCAGACTTCCATTTTAGAATTTTAGAGTCAGAGGAGTGACTGGGATGCATCTTTATTTTGGATGAGTTGGGAGATGGAGGCCTGCCAATGAGTTCTCTGAACTTCTCTGTGACAGGGTCAGAGAAGAATCTGAGTTGGTTCAAGAGACCCTCTTTTACATAAGTTTCATTGAACTTTCTTGTATCCTCTTCAGACATTTCCTTCTGCTTCTTGTATTGTCTTTGAGCAGCAATAGAAAGATCAGAGGTTTCAAGTAAACTGTCTAATGTAAAGGCCTGTGAGGGTTTCTTGGGAGCATCATCATACACTGGTTTTCTTGGTAGTTTAGGATTGGTCTTTCTTTCTTGTTCAAGTTTCTTGTATGTTTCAATTAACCTGACCTCTGACCATCTAGCAACAGATCTCATCTCTCCATACTTGGCTGCTACAAGCTCTTATCTCATTCTCTTGAACTTCAAGGCTCTAGCTTGATCTCTCCCTTTACTGAAATCAGGGGCAGAGGCCTTAGCAGGAGGATTCTTGGCCATGCTCTCAATTCTAATCAATTCTTCCCTGAGAGCATGTGTGGTCCAGCCTGTGAATTGATTCTTTGTTGCTTTATAAGGCTTGGTTGCCAAGATCTGTTCTAGTAATGAATCCCTTACTTCCATTTCCAAGTGTCTGCTGAGAGGCATGGTAGACATGGAATTGCTCAGGGTCTTAGCATAATCTTCAATCATTCTGAGTTTGCTAAGCTCTGCTGAATGGATGCCCTGAGCAGTCCTGTCATCCTTCCCTTTGCATTTCTCTTTGATGATGGCATCAGCCTGTTCACCCTTGTATTTAAGATATGTGTCAATGTTGAGTGGAACAGGGAAGCCTTTGAGAGATGGGAAGGATCTTTCTGATGGCTGATCAGTATTGTAGAAGGATTGAAGTTCCCCCTTGATTAGATCCAACTCAAGGGGATACTTCTCAGCCAATGGGGTGATGGTTGGTGGTGGTCTATGGGATCTGAATTGAGCAGTGTGTGGTGAGAAAGATGAAAGTGGAATGGCATTGACTGGTGTGGGTTGTGAGATTGGGGTGTTAGGTGGTGTGTTGTGGATGTTTTCATCTTGTATAACAAAGGTGGATTTCCTTTTTCTGCTATACAAGATTTTGGGTGAAGGTGAGGATGAGGCAGTGGTTTGGGAAACATCTGTTGGTCCTTTTGTGGAACCAGCAGTTGTTTGGGTTTTAGGTTGTGTTGAGGTAGGTTTGGTGGTTGATGGTGTGGTGATTGGTTTGGTTACTGGTTTGGGTTGAGCAGATGTTTTAGCAGCAGTGGTTTGGGTAGCAGAGGTTGTGGTGGCAGTGGTTTTAGGATCAGTGGTTGTGATAACAGGTGTTTGAACAGCAGAGGTTTCAGCAGTTAGTTTGGAAGGTGGTTTTCTAGTGTGTTTGGCTGGCATTTTCTTTCTCTTTGAAGTATTCACATCTTCCACTTCCTGCTGTTGTTCCTTTTTCAACTGTACTAACATCTCTGCCTTTACTTCCAAAGTATCAGCCCTTTTCCTTTTGTCCTGAGCAGCTTTTTCAGCTTTTTCATTAGCCGAAGTGTCAACTTCTTTTGCCTTTGATGCTTGAGCTGGTTCAGTGACAGGGATCTGAACATTTGGTTGTTGAGGAGCTGATTTGGGTGACTCTGGTTTGTCAGCAGTTGGCTTCTTCCCTTTTTGTGAGGGTGGTGCACCAAAAGGATCTAGCTTTGGCAGCCTATCTCTGCCACTCTCTCCCTTTTTGGCATCATCAGCTGTGAACTCATTGTCATTCTCATCTCTGAGGATGGTGGTAGGGGCAGAGCCAGTAGTTTTCAGCAGATGTTCCTTGATCACTTTGATGTCAGCTTTTGTGTCATTGAATCTTGCATCCACCATATTTCTGATCAAGGACATGTAGGTTTCTTGGGTCTGATCTGCCAGTTTTCTGTGAGCTATGATGATGGGTGAAACTGATTTCCATAGCTCACTGGCAATATCAGAGGTTGAAGGTTGACTTTTGGTAAAGGTGTTCAGTGTTTCCAATATTGACTTGACATCAGATTTGATGACAGCAACAGAGGATTCAAGGTTTTGAACCTTAACCGTCAATTCTTGAAGTTTTGACTCATCACCTAAGTTAATAGGATCATCTGAATCCCTACCAGGGGTAGTTTTAGCTGGTTCAGTTCTAGGAGGTGAGTCCATAGAATGAGAACCTGCTGCCCCTTTTTCTTGGTACTGGGGACTTCCAACTGTTTTAGGGGACACAATTGTGGCCTCATCAGTTGTTGCCTTCAAGGAAGTCTTATCAATGGAACCACTGTCCTGCTGTGAGACAATGGTCTCTACAGCGGTAGTAGCTGCTTCTCTTGAAACCTCATCAGAAGTAACATTGACTTCTGGGAGTATAACCTCCTCTTCTGTTTGTGGGATAGCTAATTGACTTTCCTCAGCCCCAGTCACTGGTGGTGGTATACTCTCAGTGATAGGTGAAGGAGAGGAACTGGGGTTGTCCTGAGTTTTGTCAATAGCTTCAAACAGGGGTTGCATTGTTTGTGGGACATGTGGTGGTGATGTAGGGGGAGTAAGAAGCTGATTAGCCCTGGGAGATGGACTTGTAAACATATGATCAAGTGACTCATATGCCTCAGTATGAGGTTCCCTTTGGCTTACAACAAGATCCTTTTGTGAGGATTCTTGAGGAGTTTGCTTGGGTTGAGATATCTCCAACTGTTGTAAGGAAGTAACAACAGTGGTTTCATGTTGCTTTGGTGATGCAACAGGGTTAGCTTCTGGTATCTCATCTTCCAGAAGTCCCTTTTTGGTTTTGGTGGTTGTTTTGGAGGATGGACGTTTTCTTTTGGTGGCTGGTGTGGGTTTCACAGCACTGGATGTAGTGCCATGATCACCAGGAGCAGTGGGCTCACCAACAGAGGTTTCAACAACAGTTGTTGTCTTTGTCCTCTTTGGTTGTGTTTTTGAAACCTTTTGTACTTTTAATACTTTTTCATGGGTTGAAGAACCCAGCATTCTTGTAAAAGTTTCATCAGTTAAACTTTTCATTTTGAAAGACTCTCCCTTTTGAAAATCCTTTTCAGGTAAAATATTTTGTAGAATTACACTTAAAATTCTAGGGTAGAGCAGAAAAGCATTGTTTGAGCCAGATTTTATGGCTTTCACATTTGATACCAAGTCTGAAAACAATCCCTGAGATAGGTTGAAGTCAGAGTCTGACAACATAGCATATCCCAAGTATTGTATCCTCAATGGGATTTCATTGAAGGATGTAGTCTTGGCAGAGGCACAGAGGAGAAGGGTATGGAAGAAAAATTTCATGACTGGTGGGAAAAACTTTTTGTATAGTGTGGAACCAGTCATTTGAGCATCATACCCTCTCTCTTGAAACTCAGTGTGAAGCTCTGTTTTTGGAAAAGTTTCCATACCTGACAAGTCGTTTAGTGAGAAGGTAGTGGATATGATTTCAGGGGTTATGGCGATACTGGTGTCTCCAATTTTGGAAATTATGGAAGTTGGCTTTTTGTCTTGATATAAGACTTCAGCATTCGCCCAGAATTCTTGGAGTGTTTCCAGGTATATAGGAGCATCAGCAATAAGAACATTTTTATACTTTGAGTTATTGATGATGTCGATGGTGGAATGGAATGGTGTGTTGTCTTCGGTTTTTACCAAATAGGGAAGGAAATTATGAGTGGCTTTTGTTTGGAGTTCCACTTTAATGGATTTGGATTGTGAAAGTGATGAACTTTGAATGAGGGTTATGAGGGAGACGAGAGCGGTTTTCAGTATTTTGAATACAATGAGACAGTAAAACTGCTGTTGGGGGAAAGAACAGGGTTTTATAGGCTCTGGTGAAACCGCTGATGTGGCAAAACTCTGCTTTTGAGAGCAGACGTGGCAAACATCTGATGGTTTAAACATCTGGTGGCATACAGCTGTTTTGTTAAACATCTGTTGCTAAACTCTGTTATTTAACCAAAAGACTGATGAAAACAGTTGTTTTATCTGATCAGATGTTTGAAACAGATTTTTCAACTATCAGTGGTTTGAATGAAACAGTGGTTGTTTTATTTGATCAGTGGTTTAAACAGATTTTTCAACCAAAGTGACATTTTAGCAAATTTAATTTTCTGAAAACATTTTAATGTTTTTATTAAAAACATTTTTGTTGTTTTAATCCATGTTTAACATTCCAATTCGAGAGATCAGATTTGTGAAGGTAGATGTGTCTAAAGCTTTTGTCAGCACATCTGCCAACTGATCCTCTGTTGGAACATGGTGCAGAGAAATCAAACCTTTCTCATAGCTATCCCTGACAAAATGATGTCTGATATCTATGTGCTTGGTGGTTGAATGGGAGACTGGATTTTTGATGATATTTTCAGCAGCTTGGCTATCCAGCATGAGTGGAGTCCTTAGTGCAGTTATCCCAAAATCCAGTAGTTGATTTAGAAGCCACATGAGTTGGGCTGTACAGCTTGCAGCAGCAATGTATTCAGCTTCAGCAGTGGATGTTGAAACAGCTGCTTGCTTTTTGCTTTGCCAAGAAACTAAGGCATTCCCTAGAAACTGGCACCCTCCTGAGGTGGACTTCCTTGTCGTATGGCAGCCAGCAAAATCACTATCTGAATAACCTGAAAGCTCAATGTTTCCATTAGCAGGATACCAGATACCAAGTGTGGGAGCACCTTTTAGGTATCTGAAAATCCTTTTCACAGCAATAAGGTTAGACTTTCTAGGAGAAGCCTGAGATCTAGCACACACACAGATTGCAAACATAATGTCTGGCCTGGATGCTGTTAAGTACAATAAAGACCCAATCATGCATCTATAGTGTGTCTGATCAACCAGTTCATCCTTTTCATCATCAGTGAGTGGCTTGACAGTGCTCATGGGTGTACTACATGGCTTACAATCATTCATCTCAAATTTTGTTAACAAGTTTTTCACATACTTGTTTTGATGAATGAGAGTGCCATTTTGCAGTTGCTTTACTTGAAGACCAAGAAAGCACTGAAGTTCACCCATAGCACTCATTTCAAACTCTGCTGTCATGAGTTCCCTAAACTCCTCACACATTTTATTACATGTGGATCCAAAAATGATGTCATCCACATATATTTGAACAATCATTAAATCTTTTCCTTTCCATTTTAAAAACAAGGTTTTATCAATTTTACCTCTTGTGAAACCAATGGATAAGAGAAAAGTGGAGAGAGTTTCATACCAGGCTCTTGGTGCTTGTTTCAGTCCATACAATGCTTTGTTAAGCTTGTAGACATGATCAGGATGGAATGTGTCTTCAAAACCAGGTGGTTGACATACATAGACCTCCTCCTGAATTTTGCCATATAGGAAGGCACACTTGATGTCCATCTGATACACCTTGATGTTGTGGTTGACAGCAAAGGCTAGGAAAAGTCTGATAGCTTCTAACCTTGCTACAGGAGCAAAGGTTTCATCATAGTCAATTCCTTCTTCTTGTCTGAAGCCTTGAACCACTAACCTGGCTTTGTTCTTGACAACTATACCCCTTTCATCAGTTTTGTTTTTGAAGACCCACTTTGTGCCAATTGGACAGACATCCTTAGGCAGTGGTACAAGTTCCCATACTTGTTGTCTTTTGAACTGAAGGAGTTCTTCTTGCATGGCTTCTACCCAACTGTTGTCTTTCAGTGCCTCTTGGTACTTGACAGGTTGTGTAAGGGATAGAAAGCCTGCAAAAAGACAGATGTTTGAAGATTGGCTCCTTGTGAGCACACCTTCTCTGATGTTGCCAATGATTTGGTCTGGTGGATGAGCTCTTAGGTAGATTAGATCTCCCTGATATGGTATGATGGTATTTTGTGGTGAAGGACAGAGGTTTGGAGACTCTGTTGACATAACATCTGTTGGCACTTTTGAAGAGTCAACAGATGTTTGGAATGGAGGTGGAGGAATGGGTCCAAGTGGTGTAAAGTTGGACTGACTTTTGTTAACAGATGATTGACTTTTGTCAACAGATGATTGAGCAGTGGATTGGATGGGTGAATCAGTGGTTTGAAGGTAAGACTGGCCAACAGTGGCTGACTCAGCTATGACAGAGTTTTGACAGTTGTTTTGAACCACTACTTCCTCTGATGCAGGATAGACTTTGTAGTGGTCTGGAACCACAACATCTATTCTGTAGTCTTGTTGTGAAGATTGTGGAGTTCCTGCAGGGTTAGTTTTGACAGTAATATCTTCAAATTTGAATTTATCTAAATCAAACAACTCAGCAGGGTTTGCTGGGATTTTCAAAGATGAAAGTTCATTGAACTTCACATTCAGAGTTTCTTCTATTGTCTTAGTCCTTGTGTTAAACACTTTATAGGCCTTGGCATTAGAAGAATACCCCAGAAAATATCCACAATCTACTTTGGCTGCAAATTTTGAAATGGAATCTTTAAGATTTAAAATGAAGCATGGGCAGCCAAAGACTTTGAAAAATGATATCAGTGGTTTGATTTTAAACAGAATTTCATAAGCAGTCTTTTGATGTCTAGGGTTGATTAAAACTCTGTTTTGAACATAGCAAGCAGTGTTTACAGCTTCTGCCCAAAAGGACAGAGGTAAACCAGAATCTGCTAGCATTGTTCTTGCAGCCTCAATGAGAGTCCTGTTCTTCCTTTCAACCACTCCATTCTGCTCTGGTGTTCTTGGGATACTGTACTGCCTTACAATCCCTTTTGACACATAGAAATCATCTAACTCCTTATTTTTAAACTTTGTTCCATTGTCACTTCTAAAGACTTTTACTGGCAAGTCATATTGTTTTTCAACTTTGGTGACAAAGTCCTTCAAAATACCTGCAGTCTCATCCTTAGAGTGTAAAAAGTAAGTCCATGTAAACCTAGAAAAATCATCAACTATGACAAGACAAAATCTTTTTCTTCTTAGACTCATGATTTTTACAGGGCCAAACAAGTCCATGTGCAACATTTGTAAACACTGACTGGTTTTGGACTCATCAATGGATTTGTAAGAGCTTTTATGTTGTTTACCTTTTAAACAGGAAACACAATGCTCATCACATTTGAATTCTTTTGATGGTAAACCTCTGACAAGGTTTTGTTTGGAGAGTGAGTTGATAGTTTGAAGGTGGTGTGACCAAGTCTCCTATGCCACAATTCTGTCTCTTTGGTAGAGGCAGCTGAGAACAGACAGACATTTGCAGTAGGATTATCCTTCAACATATCAACTACATACACATTGCCACTTCTGTGAGCAACAAGTTGTGCTTTGCTCTCAGCAATGATGGTGTTAATCTTTTCTACAGCCTCTGGGCCAACAATCTTACAAGTTTGCTTAGTGAAGAATGACCCAAAGCCTTTGTCACTCATTTGAGATACACTAAGTAGATTAAATTTTAGATTGTCTATTAGATTAACATTTTCAAACTTAAGCCTCCCTGCTTTGACAGTACCAGAACCCAACACTTTACCTTTATAATCATTACCAAAGGATATATCACCCCCTCCATGAGCAAGAAAGTCCAGAAGAAGGGCTCTACATCCAGTCATGTGCCTGGAGCCTCCACTATCTACATACCATAAACTGTCTAAACAAGCAGAAGCTCCCTGCACATCAGTAAGGATTTTAGTTTTGGTGAGTGTCCAAAGCCAAATTGGCTTTGGATGGGTCCTTAGCTGTCTCAGCCTTAAGTTGAGGAGAATGATCAGTGGTTTGGACTAGCTTTTGAACTAAGTTCAACAGCTGCAGTTGACCATTTGCCAGTGCTTGTATGTCAACACTTGGTCCAGCAGATGTTTGATCATTTCCTATCAGTTGTTGAAAACCATGAGGGTGTCTGTTCACTTTTGGTTTTGAAGGCCTCTTGGGCTCTTCATAAACATGTGGCAGACGGTGACAAGTTGGTTGTCCATATCCTCTTGGTAATCTGTTAGCAGGTGGAGCATCTGTTACCTGAACTTCTCTGGGAGCAGAGTTTTTGTTCAGACTTTTGGTAACAGATGTTTGGACAGATTCAAAAGTCTGTTTGGGTTTTCCTTTTGAAGTACTTACCACTTGACTTTCCAGAGTTTTAGCCTTATACTCTTTTATCTTTTCATCAAAATTTTTGAGATATAGGCACTCTTTTGTTTTGTGATTCTTTTTCTTACAGATTGAACATTCTTTAGATTTAGAATCATTTAAACTTGTTGTTTTGTTGATGTCATATGCTTTTAGAAGAAAACAGTTTTTGGTGACATGGTTCTTCTTTTCACAAAAATCACAAAACAAGTTGTTCTTTGCTTTCCCTTTTTCTTTCTTCTTTTCAACAGATGTTTCATCATCTGTTGGAAGGTTTACTAGAGGGATTACTTTGGCCTGTGGTGCCATTTTACCATCAGGGGTTTTGAAGGTCATTGGTTTGAAATTTTCAAGGACTTCACACTCATCTGACCAAGTTGGTTTGAATTGATATTTCTCAATTTCATCAAATGAGGGTGTACCTTCCAACTTTTCAAGAATGATTTTCTTGCCATTGGGTTCAGTAACCTTGATTTCTTGACCTTTTGAGTTTGTAGGGATGACCTCAACCAACTGTGGTTCCTTTTTGTCAGTGGTTTGTGAAACTTGATCAGTGGTTTTAAAACCAAATCCAAATTTCACATGACTTTTAGATTGTTGGTTGACAATCATCTCAAAACCCTTAGATGATTCCACCCATTTCTTACATTCAACTTGGGTGGACTCAAGCTCCTTCTTACAACTATGATATTTTGTTATCATAGTCTGAAGCTGGTCTTTGGTTATGCTTGCTTCATGTTTTAAACTGCTGATTTCAGACTCTTTTTCAGATATTTATGATTTTAACTCTTTTCTAAGTTTTTCAAACTGAATTTCAGAATCCAAAATTTTCTTTCTAAAGTTTTCATTCACCTATTTTATCTTAGCAAATGCCACAATACATTTGTCTGAGCACGAGTCATTTAAGATTTGAGGACATACCTTAGCAGCAGCCATCAAGGCACAGTTACACTGGCAGTCACAGTCATCACTACCCCAGGGGTCTGAGAGATTCACAACCTCCACTTCAGATTCTTCAGCTGAAACAAACTCACCAACAACACCATCAGTCACATTTTCAGACATAGATACCACCTCCTCAGAATCAGTCTCATCAACAATTGTTTCTAGTGCCATAAAACAAAAATCCTTTTCAGTGTTAGCAACTAGAGCAATGTTGTCATCTGTTATCTCATCTGGTAGACTGCTCCAGTCAACAAAGCCCTGAGTAAAGAAACTCTGTTGACCTGGTTGACTGGTCTCTGCAAGAGCAGAGGGTGGAGTAACAGTCATTTACACAGGTGCCTGAGCAACAGGTGTTTGGACATAGTGATACTGAGGAACAGTGGTTTGGACATAATGCACAGGAACAGTGGTTTGGGTCTGTGCAAAGTGAGCAGTGTTTTGCACATTAGGTACATTAGGGATGGTTTGATAAGTGTTGGTCTGTGGTCTTTGATTTGGATAGGTAATCATAGGAACTCCATTTTGACTCCTACACTCGATCCCTAGCAAAATGACCCATTCTATGACACTTGTAACACTTTATCTTTGATTTATCCAACCCAACCTTTGACCCACCATGTAAACCTGGGTACCTCCTACCAGTTTTCTTATAAAAGTTATTGGTTCTAATACTGAGCAGGGCAACCTGATGTAAGATGTCCATTTCTTCTAGGTCCAAAGGTATTAGAGAACGCGGGCCTCCTCCTCATCGATTCATGAAATTGTTTCAAAACCAGTTCATGATGGCAGACTTCAAAGCCGAGGGTTCAGAGACCCACGAACCATCAAAACATAACCCATTGATCCGTTTCCCAGCTTTGTTAATGTTAATAGACCTGTGAAAATAGCTCGTATTATCATCCCCAAGTTGCAACCACTTCAGCCGGGACAGTTGCTTAAGATCCTTAGCCTTTCGCTTTTCAATCTCACTAATTTTCGATCTAAGGGCAGGCCTAACTTTCTTTTCACCAACAGAGAGAGTGGCCGCTTCCGCCATTTCTTCCAGCCTCTCAGCCGCCTTAGACAGCAGAGCCTCTTCCTCGTCTCGAGCTTGTTTCCTCCAAATCTTGATCTTATCTTTAATCGTCTTCAGAAGATGGGCAACAGCAGCATCGGCTGTTTTGCGCCCCACCCCTTTAGCCACTGAATTGGTGACAATATAATCAAGCTCTTTGTCACCGATCCAGCTGTTAAAAAACCGAAATGGGGCAGGCCCGAAATCCACATCCGAACAACCAAGACAAATCGGGCGGTGGTCCGAAGGCCCTTTCTTGAGGACCTTAAGAGGAGCGTTCGGCCAAGCATCCATAAACCGATCACAAACCAAGGCCCTATCCAACTTGCTTAACTTAATCTCTTCATTATCGGAGACATACGTGAACCGGCCTCCAATCATGTTGTATTCAAGCAGCCCGACCCTAATAATGAAGTCATTGAAGTACTCGGCAGGATCAAAGTTAGAATTGACACGCTCCTCCGGCAGGCGAACATCATTAAAATCCCCAATACACAACCACATCCCTTCCAATTGATCCTTGACAGCCACAATCTCATCCCACAAACGTCTACGGGAGGGGGCATCATTCGGAGCATGAATGTTAAGGATGTTAATCCTCTCATTCGCCTGACCTAACATAACTCCTAAGACCACCAGATAACGCTGCGACTTAAGAACCGAATCAACTTTCATACAAGACGGATCCCAAATCGAGGCAAGGCCCCCAGAGCGGCCCACCGCATCAACACTCTCAACCGCCAAAGGGGACTGACTCCAGAAACGACACCAGAAAGGATCAGTCAGACCAGCTTTATGAGTTTCTTGCACAGCTAGGAAATTCACACGATTCTCCCTAACCAACCGTCGAACCCAACTGGCCTTCTCCTCCCCAATAACACCCCTAATGTTGATTGACATAAAATTCATTGATCAACACTCGACTCCCGTTCCCCATTGACTAGTTTCGTAACGTGATTGCCAAAGCTAGCCATAGCGATACCCAGACGTTCACCAAACACTACCGTTTCATTGACCTCAAGAGCCTTGTCACTCTCCAAACCTTCCATCACCGCAGCAGCTTGGTTATCCAGACCTACATCGAAAGACGCCTCTGAGACAGGAGTACGAAAACCCTTTACCCCTGTATACGATCTTCTGGAAGCTCTAGCCTCTTCAGCGTCTCTGTTAATGAGATCCTCTAATTCAAAAGGGTCCGACCCACACCCTTCATTCAAATCAGGAATACAAGACTGGCTATCCACACCCAAAAAACTTTGGGCTTAACTCCTTCCACTGTTAAAATAGAAGCATCCCTGCCCATGTATTTTTTAACTCTTGACTTAGGCCTTATGGTGATATAACTTGGCCTGGTACAGTGAGCATCCAATTGGGCTGACCCAGACGGCCCAAATTCCAAGTCACCTAAGCCAGTGGAAAAGTCAGTGGGGGTAACAGGGGTCCCACCAACATTAATCTCCTGCTCTCTTGATCCAATCAGCGTATCAGCATCGGGGAATCAAAGCCGCCACCCTCGACATCAGTACCAACGTCCTCGTCACTCCCCATGCAAGACCCTCCAGCTTCAGTCTACACATCCTCCTCGCCGGCGCCGTGTTCCGACAAACAATCTTCAACCGAGTTTATATCGCCGTCCTGCTCCTTATCATCATCAACAACCACCACCGATTTTAACACCACCGGTGGTTGAGCAGGAGGATCAACGTCCCGGACAACCAGCACCGGAATCTGGGGATACCAATCGTCCTCCACTTCCTTCACCCACACTTTGCACCATTGTTTCTCCCATCTCAGGATAACTTCCAGATCAATACGACTCCCAGACGTAACCAAGATTCCCATTTTATCATTGGAGATATCCAGGTTACTCAAGGAAGCCCCCTATTTCACCACCAAACGACCACACCTTTCGCCGATCTTGTTAAAAACATGCCTATCCCACAAAGGCAACGGAACACCAATTACTTTAATCCAGGCGATCTTGTTGAACACCGGAGGATTACCATCCCAGACATAGACCCGAGAGAACCAGTGCATCCAAAAATCATAGCGGGACTTGAGGAAATTTTCAGCACCAATGGCCGTGGGAAAGCAAAGCAGAACTCTACACCCACCCATATACTTCACCTCGAACTCCCAACCCTTCATCTCCTCCAGGATCCAGTCTATGTTGTTCAGAAAGCTCAACTCTTTTACCTCAGCAATCAACGACTTAAAGCCCCAACACTTCATTGCTTCCGTTTTCATAGGGTGGAGGTTGACATTTAAACTTGACGTGGAGCCCACACCATGCCCATGCAGAGCCTCAATGTAACCAGAGTTACCAGCAGAACCATTCTCAACCCTAGGTGTTGGCAAAGCTTCTCCAATCTTGTCGAAAACAGACGTGGACTTGCCCAACCTATCGAAAACAGACTTGTTCGGCTCTCCAACACCTACGTCCACTCTACCACCACCTCTGCAAAACTTAGCTTTGCTGACTCCAATCACTGCACCATCAATAATAACCTCACTTAGCTTGGAAACCCACTCGTCAGCCGAAGAGACCCTGGACAACCGAATGAATCCAAACAAGTTCCCTGCCCCATCTCTCTTCCTCAGAACGAAAGCATCTTCGAGGTTGTCAAAGCCCTGGAAAGCTTTCCACAACCTCCCCGTATTACAACCCTCAGGGAGATTAGAAAGGAAAAAAGTCGTCGTGTGACGTAGGCGCTCCTCCCTACTCTAGAACTTCTTCTCCTTCCTAACCTCATTCTTGCTTCTCACTGGTATGCAATCTTCGTCTTGGCGTCTTCGTCCAGTCTTGATCTTCTGTTGCTCTTGTTGTTTCCGTCTTCGTAGGTCTTGAAGGTCTTCAGGTTGGCCATTAGTCTTCAGGCGGTCACGGTGACCTTTGGTCTTCATGGAGGAATGGACTTCAAAAGAAAGATTATCCGTACGAATTATTATCGATCAATGCATCTTGGTCTGAACCAGTAAAATCTAGTTTGCTATCCTCCTTGCCCAGTTGGAGGGTCGGTTGGGACGACTAAAGACAGAAATGGAGGTTGGACCGGGAGAGGTTGAAAATGGTTTTAGTTTTATCTAATGTGCAACTGAATAGTATTTAATATGATTATTTTAATCATTTGGAGTCCATTATTGCGGTGTAAGTAATGTTGGAGATAAATCATATATAATAAACAACAGAATAAAATGAAGGAATGATCTGCATTTGACTGTTTATAACTTCAGTCTTTGTCTGAATGTTGCAGTAACTATATTATGATATATATGAACACAAAGGAATGACAGATAATTTCATGTAATTATACTATAAGTATATATCATGTAATTATCTCCTAGAATGTTCTTTGGTATTTTCAGCTGCCACTATGCTAATGACCATGACATACAGCCTGGCGTTGGATTAATTGTTAAGGAATACTTGTAATTTAGTTATGAAGTTGGTGGCCTTCAAAACTAGGGCTGGCAATGGGTAACCTGTTAAGACACGATAAGACATGTTTGACTGAAAAGTACACTATTTGATTTTTTGACATTTTTTAATACTTAGAATTAAGAGGCAAAAATCTTTTATTTCCCTTTTTTGGTACATAAAACATAAAACTGTGTTATAAACATGAGATATAAATGAGTTAAACGAGTTGTGTTCATGTTTAGAGCTTGATTTGTTCGCGCACGTCAGAGACCTGTTAACCTGTTAGGACACGATTTGCCAGCCCTGTTCAAAACCAATGCTAATTGTAAACCAAGTCAGGATAATGTCACTAAGTTATTGCTGTGAACATTGAATGTGTTTGTAAAGATAAAAAATACATGATCTTTTGCATGTACTGTATCGATTAGATGAAATAAATAACATTCAATAGCATACTGAGTTTTTTTTATTAGAATGTCCAGGTGCATGAGTTTTTTTTTAATTTATATTTGTATAAATACATTGCCTGAAGATGATTCATACATGGAACACATGATTTATCATTGTTTTTTTTAAGAATGTTTAGTATTTTGTTGTGCAGTTTTCCCATCTTGCATGGGTTCAAACAGAGAGAAAATCTGGTGGTCTTGGTGATCTTTGGGCCATTTAGCATGCCACAATGTTGTCCTTCAATTTCAGGGAATAGCATTAACAGGATTTTTTATTATTGACAAGGAAGGCGTCATCCAATATTCCATAGTTAACAACCTTGCCATTGGCGGAAGTGTTGATGAATCATTGAGAACACTTCAGGTATATGAAATCATACGCTGGCCGAGTAACGGGTCAACATGAGTTTTATATAGTATAGTCCGGGGTGTGTCAAATATAATCACGAAAATAAAACATTTCGTCCATAATCTAAATATTTGCACAAAAACAATTTAGGGGGGGCATTTTACTTCTTAGCTATCTTTTTTTTGTTGGTACCCATTTTGACCCGCTGTAGACAAGGCCCGTTCGTAATATGTTAAAGGCTCATCATTAGATTGGGTATGTTTGTTTGTACCATAGGCATTGCAATATATACAAGAGAACCCACACGAGGTATATGCCCAGCTAGATGGAAGCAGGGGGAAAGTCGATGAAGCCCGACCCCAAGGGCAGCAAGGAATACTTTGCGGAGCATCTATGCATACACATTCTTGATGATTTTTTATCAATTGTTGAATTTTTTTATGTGGTTTTATGTTGTGTTCTAAAGGTTATGTTATTTCAATTGTGTTTTGAAATGTTAACACAACCTTCCTATAAGCTACTGAATTTTTTGTTGATCCTCATGTCTATTTGATAGCTTTAGAAAGTTGCTCCAATCATGCTACCAACTGGGCATAGTGTCTTTTTAATATGAAGTATTATTGGTTTTGGTTTTTCAACTGATTACTTTATGCTGGCATGACCCTTCATTTCATTATGCAAACATAATCATGTGAATAATATTGAACTGTTCCGACTCTCTTTATATTATGAAAACCGTTAACCAAAGCGTTAGTGAAGATCATTGTATTAAAACTTTAACTACTATGTGTAATAAACTGGTTATTAGAATTATTTTTAGTAAAACATTTTATTGTTTAAGAATATAAACTATTATGTGTGTTGAACTCGTTGTGTGTCTCATTTTTAGTAAAATATTTTTCATGTACTATTTTGATGTGCTTTTTATGTTTGAATAGTTCTTCAGACCCTTATGTAATGTTATATTAGTTTAACATGAAATGCATGGTGTTTAATAATAATAGTAACAGTTCGGTTGCTAACGGCACCGTATTTGGTTTTCTCTTTTGATTGCAAAATCAATCTGGTACCAAACGAACCAAATGATACCAACTAAAATTTCCTCGCATAACGAACCCGCTGCAACGCGCGGGCCTCACCACTAGTATATACATTAAAATGCTGTTGAAATGATAATATGCAATCTAGTTATTAATGCTAATAGAAAACTATAAACTGTTAAAATACATATTAGTAATGTAAGGGTAGAAATTGGTTAAAAATATAATAATAAAGTAATGATAAAAAAACTAGATTGGTAACAAAAAATTCTAAATATTATGAAAAATCTATAAGATAATCATAAAAAAGCTAGTTTCGTGATATCATAGACTCATAGGCTTCAAACATAGAACAACATGACTTATATCTTTCTTTTGGCACTTGCATGCCAGCCAACATCATGCGAATTACTTCTAGGCATCCATAATATGAAGTTACTAGTTAGAATGATGACTTACGTGATAGAATAATGCTTTCTCAAGTTCTTTGACAACGGCTTTCATTGCAGGACGTTGGTCTTGAGTTTCTGCCACACACTGATATGCAATTTTCATAAATGTGAGCAAAGACTCTTTGTTGGGTCCTTTACTTAGAACAAAATTGTTTTCACCAGTTTCTTCCTTCAATACAGGATCAATCATGTCCTCTAGTGTTCCGGTGCAGAAGCTTTGTCTTGCCACAGGGCCCAGCCCTTTGGCATTCTCCTTCTTATAAATTGGATCATAGGCTGGCCTCCCACATAGAATTTCAAACAACACAACTCCAAAACTATAAACATCTGACTCTCTTTTTAACTTACGAGACTTCTTATATTCTGGATCTATGTAGGACGGTTTGCCAATAATCCTGTTGAGACAGAGAGCTTCGTCTTCTTGATTTGGACGCAGGACTATGGAGAACCAAAAGTCAACAATCTTTGCCCCCCAATGCTCGTCCAACCCAATGCTATAGCTAGTTATATCACGATTTATTGTCTTGTATCGGTCTACCGTCTCAGTGTGAAGGTAATTCACCGCATGTGCAACATCAATGCAGATTTTCAATCGTTTTTCCCAAGTAAATAAACGCATGTGGTTGACGTTTCTGAGATAATCAATAAGGTATCCATTAGAAACATTCTCCGTGACAAGGATCATCTCAGAAGCTTCAACACAAAATCCAATTAGATTGACTATATTGCGATGCTTAACACTGCTAAGCATCTCAATTTCGGTAAGAAATGCTTCTTCTCCGTAGATGTGTTGTCCAGAAGGGTACCGTTTAATAACTACAGTGTTATGTCCGTTTGAATGTTCGCCTTTAACCTTCCCTTTTTCAGATGAAGCACTTTCTTTATCAAAACAGTGGAGTTCTGCTCTGTACAAAGTATACTCATTCCAAGATGAAATTTTAGTATACTCATTCCAAGATGAAATTTTATATGTCTGTGAAAAATTATCTGTTGCTAATTTGATATCATTAAGACGAATCTTTAAGTGTTTCAAATTCTTTTCCTGCAAATATGTTACAAAGGGAAAAGAGAGTTACAAAACTAAATAGAAATTGAGAAAAAAAAAAAGAAACTCGGCCTTTAGAATTCAGAAAAACTAAAGACGGAATTGAATCTATCGACATATATGTTGTTGACCCCTGCTTCCTTTTTCACCTGTATTTCGTGTGCCCTTGTTTTCCATCAATAACTCACAGTTGGGCTTTGGAAAATGGGCCAGCCCATTTCGTTTTCCTAAGCACATGAACCTTTCTAGTTACCCAACAAGTATATAATACCCAAACACATCAATAATATAATTAGTTAAGTTTAAACTATATTAAATTACGTATAATTAGCTGGATTAAATTATAATAGGAATCCAAATTCCATGTTTTAGTAAAATTTAAAATTTTCATTGCATATAATAATGATAGGCGTAATTATAAATTTTCATTCCATTACCGTAGGCATCAACCCACACCTGGTAATTTATTCTAATAATAATAGAAGTCCTAAATATTAAAAGATTAATAACTATGTAAGTTAACTGTTGATAAATTAAGTAATTAAAAATTACATGTCTAATTAGGTTGCAAGTCAAAAAAGTTAAAAACATTAAAAAGGTTAATGTTGAGAGTATAAATTACTATTACCATCGTGATTAATACACACAAAAAAATGTATAACCAACGCATCAACATGTGATTAACTATGAATGTAAAAGGTTAGATTTTGTTAATCTAAATTTTATACCTGATTATAAAATGGGTCTAAATATTCAGTATCACACGTATCTATTACCCATCGGCTACCCACACGTATTAAGTATACCTCGTACGGTCATATGTGGTAAAAATTACCAGTTATGACACCCATTAGCCAATATCCTATCTTAAAGTCACCAAAAACCGACTTAAAGTATCAAATACTTACACAAACTTCTAACACTTTTACAAATTTTTTTGTTAACTTCAAATTTGAAACAACTTAAAGATACTATCACTATATTTCTTAAAATCATATTCAGATTCTAATGCGGTTAATTGGACGGTATCAACGAATACTATACATGTTCCAAACCCATAGAAAATAAATCTAAGTTCCATATCTGAATGCCACCTTACTCATCCCGGATGTTTCTTGTGTTTTCATTCATTTTGGATTCTTTTACCATCATATTTTGAGTTACTTTTAAGTAGAAATAGGAAACAAAGATATAGAAATACAATGAAAATTACAATGCGAGAATGATGAGCACAAAAAATTGATAATAAAATAGAAAAAGGGTCTTACAATATTTTCACGACGTTGCTCAAGTACCAATGCTTTCTCAAGTTCAGCCACAATATAGTGCATATCTGGGCGGTGTGCTCGATCCTCATTTAAGCAAGAATATGCTACCTTTGAGTATATGAGGAGTGATTGCGGAGACAGAATTTGACTTAATAGATGAGGATCGATTATATCACAGAGTGTTTTGTTTTCATAATGATACTTGGCCAGTGGAGCTAGAGAACTATCAGCCTCGTTCTGAATAAATGCTTTCCTCCCACACAATGTTTCGAACAAAACAACACCGAATGAGTAGATGTCCGACTTGTGGGTCACACCTCCCGTTTTTTCAGTTGCTGGGTCCATATACCCCATTGTACCAGCATGTTCACAAAGGCACACCTGGTCCCTGTAGTCAACTAATTGTTTGATGGAAATTTCAAAACAGGATAACTTGGCTTCCCAGTTATCGTCTAATAAAATTGTGTCACTACTGATGTTACAATGTATAATAGCATAATCACGTCCCTCATCATAATGGAGGTACCTCAATGCACGAGCCACACTTACACATATCCTTAATCTTTGCTTCCATGTGAGATTCGGGCTGCTTAGATATTGTCCGAGGCTTCCATTGGCCTCATATGGGGTTACAATAATTTTCTCATCCTTGTCGTCGCAAAACCCGACGATAGAGACTAAATTTGAATGCTTGAGATCAGAAAGCACTGAAATTTCCTTCAAGAACTTCAACTCTCCTTCCTCGTTCTTACAATCAAACCTCCGTGCAGCAATCTTCATCTCCTTTCCAGACCAGAAGAGTTGTCCTTTATATGCAATACTAAATCCATCTTGCCTGATGATGTTATTTGATTGAAATTTGTTGGTGGCCTTTACAACGTCTTCAAGTGGGATTTTTAAGGGAGCCAACTTGGTCATTGTTAATGGCATGTTCTGTTTATGAAGGTAGACATGAGTACAAAAACAATAAGATGTACAATTATGATAAATGCCCCTGATACATTAAACATGCACTCTACTATGTTTTCCAAATGTTTTAAATTGAACCTATATGTCTTACTTTAAATTCTAACAATGTTCATCGACAAGAAAAAAATTATACGTCTGATTAAAAAGAGAACAAGCTTCAAGAACTTCAATAATAGTTAAAAAGGGGTTTCAGATTTAAACACTAGAGGTTAAATATGGTGGAGAGGCTTTTCAATATGATTTGAGTATAATTGTACAAATACTATGACACCTATGAAAACAAATTGTGCTTTACCAGTTTAATCAACAAGCATTTTTGATGTGTACAGAGAAGGTTAGTGTTTTAGAACATTGACTTACTTGAAAGAATAACGCTTTCTCAAGTTCCTTGACAACAGCTTTCATCGTAGGACGTTGGTCTTGAGTTTCTGCCACACAATGATTTGCAATTTCGATAAATGTGTGCAAAGAATCCTTGTTTGGTCCTCCATTTTGAACAAAACTGTTTTCACTAATATCTTCCTTTAATATAGGATCGATCATGTCCTCTAGTGTTCCAGCGTAGAAACTTCGTCTTGCCACAATAGCTAACCCTTTGTCACTCTCCTTCTTGTAAATTGGGTCAAAGGCATTCCTCCCACATAGAATTTCAAACAAGACAACTCCCAAACTATAAACATCTGATTCTCTTTTTAACCTATTAGTCTTCTTGTATTCTGGATCTATGTATGATGGTCTGCCAATCCAGTCAAGATAGAGAGCTTCATCTTCTTGATTTGGAGATAGGAACACAGTGGATTGAAAGTTAGCAATCTTTGCCCCCCATTGCTCGTCCAAACCAATACTGGTGCTACATATATCACGATGTCTTATCACCTTTTGGTCTTCCATCTCATAGTGAAGATAATACAACGCGTGTGCAACATCAGTGCAGATTTTCAAACGCTTTTCCCATGTCAAAATACGCATATCATTGACGTTTCCCAAATGATCATCAAGGTATCCATTAGAAACATTCTCAGTGACAAGAATCATCTCAGAATCTTCAACACAAAATCCAATTAGAGTGACTATGTTTGGATGCCTAACACAGCTAAGAATTTCAATTTCTGTAAAAAACTCCTCTTCTCCGTACACGTCAGGCCTAGAAGGGTACCGTTTTATAACTACAGTGTTGTGTCCCTTTGGATATTCTCCTTCATACTTCCCCTTTCCAGATGAAAGATTTTCTTTATCAAAATGGCTTAGTTTTGCTCTGTACAAAGTAAATATGTCTTTCAAAGATGAAATTATGTATGCCAAAAAATTATCTGTTGCTAATTTAATATCACTGAGACGAATCTTCAAGTGTTCCAAATTCTTTTCCTAAAAAAGTTTAAAAGAGGGCTACAGCTTATACTTGCAAGTAAAAATGAGAATAAAAATGAATAGAAATTGTGTAGTTGATAAAAATATAGAAAATTTGTTTTCCCTGTGTTTGTGTTAGCTTTGGTGTGCCCTTATTTTCCATCAACAAATGGGCCTTTGAAAATGGGCCACACAAACTCTATTTTCCAAGACCATAGCCTCTTACAGATTGTCCAGCCCAAGTTTTCATAAGCCCATAAACCTTTAAAAGTTTAACCACTTTGTAAACAAGACCCAAACACAATATTTGATATAGTTAAATACTTACATTATGTATTAAATGATGATCTAAAAGGAATCCAAATCCTGTGTTTTAGTAAAGATTAATTAAATTTAAATTCCCATTGCATTAAAATAAATTTGCAGGACCACAATCCAGCTCCATCACTACGGGTATTACCCCCTCACCCCTCTCTCGCAACCTGTATGCATTTGCATGTAACAACTGGCCTGGATGCTTTTGTCACTTCTCGACTAATAATAAGAAAGGGTGTTCTTCCTGAACCCGGGTTTGATTTGCTTAAAAATCGGGTGTTTCTTAAATTACCAAATTTTGATACATAGGGCTTGTTTTAGAATCTTGGCGTTCTCTAAGAACCAATGATTTGAGGTTATCTCTGACGACAGACGTCCATACGATAGAGTATAATATAAGGCCAAAATTAGAATTTAACCACCTGGTAGCTTACTCTAATAATAATAGAAGTGCTATAAAAATAAAAGATTAATAATTTACGTGAGTAAACTGTTAATAAGTTAAGTAATTAAAAATACCATGTTTTTTTATAGGTTGCAAGTAAAAAAGTTGAACATAAAAAAGTTTAGTATTCACTATGAAAGGTAAATGGTCGGGTTTTGGTAGTCTCAAATATACCCGATTATCAATTGTGTCCAATATTCTTGCACGTTTCCATTACCCACCGGCTACAGGATATACCCACCTGTTTCGAGTATACCTCGTATGGTCATATGTGGTAAAAAGTTACCCGTTGGGGACACCCATTACACAAAATTCAATCTTAAACTCACCAAAAACCAACTTAAACTATCGAATCCTCACACAAACTTCTAACAATTTTTATTTAGTAATTTACTATGCATGAATGATGAACGCAAAAAAATAAAATAAAATAAAAAATAGATAATAAAATAGAAAAAGGGTCTTACAATATTTTCATGACGCAACTGAAATTCCAATGCTTCCTCAAGTTCAGCCCCAATATATTGCATATCTCGGCGGTGTGCTCGATCCTCATTTAAGCAAGAATATGCTACCTTTGAGTATATGAGGAGTGATTGTGGAGACAATATTTGATTTAATAGATGAGGATGGATTATATCATGCAAAGTTCCAGTTTCATAATGATACTTGGCCGACTGAGCTAAAGACATTCCAGCCTCATTCTGAATTAATGTTTTCCTCCCGCACAATATTTCGAATAAAACAACACCAAATGAGTAGATGTCTGACTTGTGCGTCACACCTCCCGTTTCTGCAATTGCTGGGTCCATATACCCCATTGTACCAGCATGTTCACAAAAGCACACCTGGTCCTGTAGTTAATTGATTGTTTGATGGAAATTTCAAAACAGGATAACTTGGGTTGCCAGTTATCGTCTAATAAAATTGTGTCACTATTGATGTTACAATGTATAATAGCATAATCACATCCCTCGTCACAATGGAGGAAACTCAACGCACGAGCCACACCTACACATATCATCAATCTTTGCGTCCATGTGAGCTTTGGGCTGGTTAGATACTGCGCAAGACGTCCATTGGCCTCAGATGCTGTAACGATGATCTTCTCATTTTTTACCTCACAAAACCCAATGATAGAGACTAGATTAGTATGCTTGAGATCAGAAAGCACCGAAATTTCCTTCAAGAACCTGAGGTCGCCTTCTGTGTGCTTACAATCAAACCTTCGTGCAACAATTTTAATCTCCTTTCCAGAACGTAAGAGTCGTCCTTTATATGTGGTACCAAATCTGCAGCTTTCTATGATGTTATCATCATGAAAGTTATCAACAGCGTTTACAACATCTTCAAGTTTGATTCGTAAGGGATCGAACTTGGTCATTGCTGATGGCATGTTCTGTTTATCAAGTAAAAAGGGATGTAAAAACAACGGGTTTATAAAGGAATATGAAAAATCACACATGCATAAATATACAGGATCTAGCAGCCTCCATCCATGAATTTGAATGTATTATGTGGTACTTACGACTTTAAAGTTACGCATAAGATATTAACTATGTAACTTTAAGACACCGGTATATAAGCATCTGCACAACTTTTATTCGGTGATATTCAAATACGACACAAAATTCAAGTATATTTATCATGAAGATATAAATAACTAAAACATGCAAAGTAAAGCATACACTAAAATATCAAGAATAAATATTGCAAGAGCCAAGAACCTTTTTTGATGAACACTTAAAGAAACCCTGCTTTCATAGAACTGTGATAACTTACTTGAAATGCCAATGCGTTCTTAAGTTGCATCAAAACTTCTTTTGTTGTCGGTCGTTTTTCTCTTTCAAGATGTAGGCATTGATAGGAAATCTCTTGAAACGTAGTCAATGATTTCGGCAGGATCTGTTCCCTTATTTGGTCAAACACCACCTCATTATGCTTTCCTTCATCAAATCTGTTTTTAATGAAATCCGGTAGATAGTTGCCCTCATGTTTCCGGATAGCAAATGTTGATCTCCCACACAAAATCTCAAATAAAACAATACCAAACGAATAAATATCGGATTCCATGGTTAGAAATCCCGATTGACTATAAAGAGGGTCCACATATCCTTTTGTGCCACACGCGTGATCGATGATATAGTCTGTTTCCTGATTTATTGAACATATTAATGAAAGCCCAAAATCAGCCAATTTTGCTTTACAATCATCATTTAACAAGATGTTTTCAGTTTTGATGTCCCTATGTATCACCCTTGCTTGTCTTCCAAGTCCTCCATGAAGAAAATCCAACGCGCTTGCAACATCAATGCATATATTAAGTCGTTTCACCCATGTAAGAGAAGTGTCATTCAAATGCCTATCAAGACTTCCTCCGGGCGCATACTCATAAATAATGACTTTTTCATCATTTTCATCACAGTAGCCTACAAGACCAATGACATTCTCGTGCTTATAATCTAAAAGAATTTGGAGCTCACTCAAGAATTGTTGTTCCCCTTGACCAAACTTCGTATCCAATCGCTTTGCAACAACGGTTTTAAAACCATCACCATCTTGAACGTCTCCTTTATATACTCTCCCAAATCCTCCTCCCCCGATGCAGAAGTTTTGTGTCGCCCGTTTTATGTCTTCAAGTGACATTTTGGGGTTGTCGGTATTGTTTTTCTGTCAAGCGCATGACACACCAAATAATAATACACATATTGATAACTATAAATTAGTTATAAAAAAACCTAAATTCGTAATGTGTTTTTAAATATTATGGAAAACTATATAATGATAATGGCACTGAGAATATGTAGACCTCAAACACTAAACAATAGGACTTTTATATCATGGTAAATGGCCCTTACGAATTTGTATTTTTATTTGAATAGTCAAAAGGGATTTCTTTTAAAAACAAAACAAAGGACAAATCTAGGAAGAAGCTAAGGAGGCCCGATACAGCCCAGGCAAACAAGAAAAGCAGCAAAAAGAAAACAAGGACAAAACAGGAAATTACAAATCATCACCATAAATTATTCTTCATTTCTCCCATGCCAAATTTTGTAAAACAGAAACTATTGTGCCTCTAAATTCCTTATCATTCCGATTGATCCACAGGCTCCAACATGTCAATAAGAAACAAAATTTATAATCTTTTTCTTCAGCTTTCCAACATTATTAAGGACTATAAAGTTAGATGCCTCTGCGACCGAATTGATACCCGTAGGAGTAGGAACTTTGATGTAAGCGCAAACTTGCCACGAAACAGATTTAGCAATAGGGCAGGTTGCGGGGATATGATCTGGGTTTTCTGGCTCCAAACCACAGCAAGGAAAGGACATAGACGTAACTGAGATTCCCTGCTTGACTATCTCCTCTTTGGCTGGGATTTTTCCAGCCACGGCTCGCCACACAAACACATAGAGGCCCCCCATAACCATCCATTCAATCCATAACTTAACCTTATGTCCTTATCTCCCTTCCCCAGCCTTGGAAAAATATTTTTGTTGATAATAATACCAAATTCAGCCAACTCCTTTTCTACTCGTATGTTTTTCCCTAATGAATTAAATATGCACAATAGTATGTTTTCGAAAAAAGGGGTTAAATTATTATTATTATTTTGATATTCCCATATAAGGCTATTTAGCAAAGTCCTAAATTGATAGTCTAAAAGGTTGAATGCTAGACGTTAGAAAGTGGAAAGTATTTTTTAATTCAAACCAAATAATTTGTGCTTTTTTTTTTTAATTTGAATCTGATAGGTATCTAGACGCAGCGGAAATCACACAACAATCACACACACGAAAGCAAATAAGAAAGACACGAGAATTATAGTGGTTCAGTCTAGGTGATCTACATCCACTCTATGCAACTAGGTATTTTGTATTAGGTTCAAAGGCATATTAGATTACAATTACAATGGTCCTATTTATAGACTGAATTTTTGGACAACTTCTAACTCGTTCGCGGCCAACTTGACCCACATGCACAAGGCTGCTAATCACCCCACAACATGTTGTAATTAGGCTGTCCAAAGAGCTGATTAGTGGCTGCCAAATCTGGCTATCCAAACAACATTAAACAAGCTGTCCAAATCAGCCTTCACACCTAACAGAATCTAACCTCATCTGGCAATCTACATTTGTTTTTGATATCACAGTTAATCATCACACACATTACTTTTATGCATTGATAATAAGAACTAAGAATAGTGACTTACTTGAAAGAATAATGCTTTTTCAAGCTCCTTGACTACAACTTTCATAGTTGGGCGTTGGTCTTGGGTTTCTGCTACACATGTGTGTGCAATTTCAATAAACGTGTGCAAAGAATCTTTGTTGGGTCCTCTAGTTAGGACAAAGTTGTTTTCACCAACTTCTTCCTTTAATATAGGATCTATCATCTCGTCTATTGTTCCTGTGCTGAAGCTTCGTCTTGCTTCACAGGCTAGCCCTATGTCACTCTCCTTTATGTAAATTGGGTCTAAGGTTAACCTCTCACATAGGATTTCAAACATCACTACTCCAAAACCATAAACATCCGATTCTCTTTTTAACTTACCAGTCTTCTCATATTCTGGATCTCTATAAGACGTTCTGCCAATACGGTTGTTGAGATAAAGAGCTTTGTCTTCTTGATTTGGTGGCAGGAATGCAGAACACCAAAAGTTAACTATCTTTGCTCCCCAATTCTCATCCAACCCAATGTTGTAGCTTTCTATATCACGGTTGATTATAATCTTTTGGTCTTCCATCTCATAGTGAACGTATTGTAAAGCATGTGCAACATCAATGCAGATTTTCAAACGTTTTTCCCAGGTCAAAACACGCTTGTCTTTTTTGTTTTCCAGATACTGACCAAGGAATCCATTAGAAAAATCATCTTGAAGGAGAAGGATCATCTCAGAATTAGGTTCAAAACAAAATCCAAGTAGAGTCACTATGTTGGGATGCTTAACTCCACTGCTAAATATTTCAATTTCTGTAAGAAACTCTTTTTCTCCAAGGAATTCACGTCCACTAGAAGGGGGGTAGCGTTTGATAAGAACAGTGGTGAGTATGTTGGATGAAGGATTTTCTTTATCATAATGCTCCACTTCTGCTCTGTAGAAAGTAGGGATGAGCATCCGGTCCCGAACCGAAAAAATACCGATCCCGTACCGAACCGATACCGAACCGAGGGTGTTCGGTCTCGGTATTGGTACCCACATTTAGAGGTTTTCGGTTTCGGTATTATCGGTATCGGTACGGGATCGGTATCGGTTCGGTATTTTAAGGTAAAATACCGATACCACACCGGTACCGTACCGATACCGAACCGATACCGATACCGTACCAGTATAATCGGTATCGGGATCGGTATTGGTTTTTTGGAATTTTCGGTATCGGTATTGTCGGGATCGGTATCGGTTCGGTACCGATACCGTCCCGAGCTCATCCCTAGTAGAAAGCATAGCCTTCAGAGAAATATGCAATTTTTTATTCCTTTGAGAATGTTAGGATTAAGTGGCGCAGCGGAATAATCGATTCACAACGAACACGCAATAACAACCGAGAAAATATAAAGCACGACACACGAACACGAGAATTTTACGTGGTTCGGTTCCAGTGGGGAACCTACGTCCACGGGCTGCAACTAGGGATTTATTATTAAGCTCTGACAACTTTTACAATTACATAGACATGATATATATAGAGACTAATCTAGGGTTTAGGCTTGGTGAACAAGAAAACCATAATGGGCTTTCTAAGCATCTAATAAAACAAGCCCAATAGCAATAAATAGCCCAAGGACTTCACACCCAACAATCTCCCACTTGAAGGCCTTGCGATAAACACCAAGTCCGCCAACAAGCACAAAGCAATTCATGTCTTCAGTAATCCGTAAAGTTCAAACACACACAGGAACAGAAGTCTTCCAGGTCCAGCTCCCAAGAACAAACCAAACTTCAAACCACGTATCCCCAATCAACCTAGTTACAGCCGACCCAATCATCAGTAACCTGAAGGGCCCTTTGAAGCCCCAGATGGCTTCAACCCGGTCTCAAAAGACCCCGTCTTCACATCCTCAATCCCAACTGATTCCCATACACACAAACCATCAGATACAGGGATTCTCAGAGGAACACTCCCCACTAGCAGAAACTTCTCAGGAGAGATTTCATTCGGAAACCTGGTCTTCTGAACCCAACGTCGATTTCCAGACGGTGTCGGAACACTCACCGTGCTCCCACTGCTACAAAAATCCCGTACATGTTCAGACCTCCGAATACGCTCAAGAGGATTACCTGAAGTCCCAGAGTCCTTTTCTGCAAACTGGACTCGTTTAACTGTCGAATCGGCGAGCCCGACTTTGGCATTCGTCTTAACAGGGGTGGTCACTTCCCCAGACGGAACAGGCACCATATATAACGACCCCTTCTTGAAACTGCTAGCAACCACGAGATTACCTTTAACGACCTTCCACTTTCCACCACCAAACTTAACGTCAAAACCTTGTTCATCCAACTGCCCAACGGAGATTAACTTCGTTTCAAGCCTCGGAATAATCCTAACGTCATACAAAGTCCAAGTAGTGCCGAAAGTAGTAACCAGATCCAAATCTCCCATGCCAGTCACATCAAGAAATTCACCGTTTCCTAGCCTAACCTTGCCAAAATCGCCCTTTTTAACATTCCGCATGCCAACATTGCTAAGGGTAGCATGGAATGATGCACCGGAATCCACGACCAAAGATTCCACACTGCTTTCAACACACAGTATCAAAGCGTCATCCTCAGAATCGCTTACCGCAGCAGTGTTCAATCTACCAGAATTCTTCGATCCTCCATCAGAATTCTTGTTCGGACATTCATTCCTGTACTGTCCCTTTTCATTGCAGTCCCAACAACGCACACTCGGACGAGCCCTAGACGAGCTCCTGCCTCGACCCTTGCTGCTCCCACTGTTTCTATTATTCCCCCTTCCCCTGCCAACATGCAACATCTCAGAAGGCGACCCTTTAGTATTCCTGCGGCGAACATCCTCACCCAATACCAAATCCCGGATCCTTTCAAATGTTAACCCTTCAGGCCCAACTGAGTTAGTGACAGCAGTCACTGTCCCGGACCAACTATCAGGCAGTGAAGATAGCAAAATCACAGCTTTGGTCTCATCATCGAATCTCATTCCCACAGACGATAACCTGGACAGAAGAGAATTCAAATTATTTATGTGCTCGGTCACTGAGCTTCCCTCTTTCATTCTCATCGTGAACAACTCTCTCATCAAGAACACTTTATTAGCTGCAGACGGTTTTTCATACATGTTTGACAGAGCCAACATCATACCACGAGCCGTGGTTTCAGACATGATGTTAAATGCAACGCTCCTCGTCAACGACAATGTAATAACACCTCTAGCTTTCTTGTCCTTGGCATTCCACAGAGCTTCGTCAGCTTCATCCATTTTCTCCGGTTTTCTTCCAGTACCATATCCAAGTCCTTTTGACCCAACAATGCATCTATCTGCATTTTCCACCAACTAAAATCCGAACCGTCAAACTTTTCAATCACCAATTTTCCGTCTTTGCCCATAATGACAAACGAAAAATAGACCAAAGTTACCCGGCTTCAAAGTTGATAATAACCGGTCAAAAACTGACAACTAAACCAATCCCGAACAACCTGACCAATAACCCGAAAACTTGAACACCCAAGACCCGAACAACAACCAGAATAAACCTTAATCAGTAAACAAGAATGAGTAAACCTGTCTCTCCTGAACGCAGTTGAGTAAACGGTTGTAAACGGCGGTTCCTAGCAACGTTGACGGTTGTCGAAACTGGCACGGTAACAAAACAGGGCTGCCACACTTGCGATTAACTCTTTCACAAAAGTCAAACTTTAAAGCAAATTCAAGGTTTATGGAATTAAACTGAAGAAACAAATGGCCTAACCTCCTGGCAGGGATGATAGACTAGATGCAACCACAGAATTGATCCTTCACTAGCACTTCCTGGATTGGAGTAACCAGCAAGTAAGATTTAGTGGGTAGGGAGACGACTACACGAGGTAGCAGTTTATAACAAAAACGTGGGTGAATGGGGATACTATCAAGTGTGATAGCTCTTAGGGTTAGCCAAAAGTGTCCTCCTATTAGGGATGTGATCCCTTATATAGGTGTGGACGTATGCCACCATTACCCCAAACCCTAATCGTAATGGGCCAGGCCCGATTAGGGTTGTCTCCACTACCCGAAGACTATGTTAGTAAAGTAGTTATGGAATAGCTATAAATAAGGAAAGGTTGGAACAGATACCGCTTTTACCGTTTACGCGGACGAGTATCGCTCCGTGATTATAGGAGAGCCGTTATTCCTTAACTTGCTGGGGAAGTTTCTATTGCCCGCGGGTTGTTCCTCCGCGGGTTACGTTCCGGGTTTGGGTACGTTCTGCGCAGTAGTGAGCACCCAATCCCATCAAGTCCCCCTAGTCCAGTGTGTACCCTTTTCTCGAGCATGTGAGGGAAGAGGGTGGATGCTGGACTTATATGAGTCATGTTTAGGATGATAGCTCATCCGTCTCTGGTAGTGGGAACTGGGATGTTGGTGTTTAGTTATCTACAATTCAATGCGTTTTGTTGGAGACGCGGAGTCCTGAGCTGGCGGAGTGCGGAGAACGGTAATGATGTTTGACGTTAACACTCCGCGGCCTTGTTGCGTGTTGCGGTGGTTGAAAACAAATGACGTCTGCGTAAGCAAAGAATGGTAGGTGGCGTCTGCCACAAGCTACACTTTGTGTCAGCACGCGTCTAATCAGTTATGAAAGACGGCTGAGTCAGGCGCGTGTAAGGCGCGTGTGCGGCGCGTGTGCCGTCTATATAGCTGTCCAGTGCCACGCGTCATGTATAAAGTCGTTTCCTTTACCAATGCTGACGTCATTGGCAGTTACTGCACATCCTATATAATCATTTCAAATTATTTCAAATTTCACTTCACCCACTCTTTGCATTCCAGAACTCTTCAAATTCCTATTTCTCCTTTCTTAATCTTCGTTATTCTGTTACTCATCCCAAAATATGTCTCAAGAAACTTCTTGTCCTGTGGATCAACCGAAAGTTGTTGAGAAGGCAGAGAAGACAGAAAAGGGTATCAACACCACCCTTATCAAATGGGATGCCTCCTCGTTCTCCTCATTTCTTGATCAATTTGGGATTGAGGCCGATTGGGAGCCTGAATTACCAGCTGCTGGTAAAACGGCATTGGAGGCCCCTCCTGGGAAGATTGCATTGTATGAAGCTTTTTTCACTCGTTGTTGTTTCCGTCTGCCTGTTACCAAGTTCTTGGTGAATGTTCTGATGAAGTATGGGGTGCATCCAACGCAAATGACACCCTTTGGGTTATCCAGGTTAGTGCACTTTGAGGCAACTTGTCGATCGTTGGACTTGGAGCCGACTTTCGACATGTTAAATGTTTTTTATGTTCTTGAAGAGGCACGTGGGGGGCCTGGTTGGTATAGTGTGTCACCCAGGAGGAATCGGACTCAAATCGTGTCTGAGAGTCCAAAGTCTATGTACGATTGGAAGGAGAAATTCTTCTATATTCACAGGGGAGTGATCCCTGCTGCGATGCAGTGGATGAGTGTTGGGGTGAAGGAGAGGATTGCGGAGTTTCCGCCCATGAAAGATTACAAGAACCAACCGTGGTACGAAACCCTGTGTTCGCACTCTACTCCGTTATCTATGGAGAAGTGCCCCGAGGGTGTGTTGGTGATGTTGGGTATCAGTCGCTTGGGGAATCCCGAAGGTTATGAGCCCACTGCATCTGATCAAAGTAAGCAACTTGGTTTCTTTGTTAATTTTCGGTCCCAATTTCCATCTTGTGTGTCTTCTTAAACTGTTGTGTTTGTAGGAATGACAAAATTCGACTTGTTCGACGCTCGGGGTGCAGCGAAACTCAGTTATACAGCTGTGCCCTCCGGAGCGCCTTCCGTACTTGAGCGATTGGAGCGCAACTTTCTGATGCCTCAATTGAAAGATGCTCCGCGCCATTATGCGCGTACAGGTGAGTTGTGTATATTTTGCTACACTGTAACTGTTGATTTTGATCACCCTGCGGAGGGTTCCTGCGCTGAAAGGGTGCGTTGTAATCCGCATAGCGCATGCACTGATCCAGCGTGCCCTTTATTTCAGGCGCAGGAATCCATCTTGTGAAGAAGACTGGGGTTGACTCGGGAGAGACTTCCCCGGGTCGTAAAAAGATGTCATGTACTGGTAAGTGTTATGATCATAGCCATGTAAGTGGTTTTACCTTTATATCTTGTTTTGTGTGACCGTAGGGACTGGCCCGAAGCGTCAACGAAAAGAATCACGAAAGGGGAAAAAGGTGGCATCTAGCTCTACCGTTTCCAAAGATGATGATGAGGATACAGAGTCTGACGATGAAGTCAAGCGACGTCGTACCCGTGAGTCAACGCCTGCCGATGATTCCGTTGAGGTGTCAACGGAGTTGTATCATAAGCGTTTGGAAGACCTTGCCCAGAAACAAGTTCAAATTCCGAAGCCAGTCGCGGAGACTGTAAAAGCTACGTCGTCGGCGGTGGGTACGGACTTGACCACTGGTGGAGAATCAGGTTCCGTGTCTACCCATGGAAAGATGGTTGTCAAGCCTCCTCCCAGACGACAACCCTTGTTTGTGAAATCTGTTAAGCATAGTTCTAGTAAGATTTCTTGTCTTTACTTGATTTTTCGGAATTGACATAGAATATGAAGTAACGTCCCTATGTATTTAATCTTTTTAGGTAAAGGTTCTGCACCGCAGGGGACCTTGAAGAAACCATTAATGCCTGCGAAGACAGTTCTTGAGCCCGTAATGGAGAATGTGGGAGAGACGAACGTGGCTGCGTTGGAGTCTCAATTGTCTATACATGATGAAGTCCAGACGCTGTCTCCGGAAGCTGGTAAGAACGCGGAGAAGCGTCCCGTGTGTGAGCCATTGCAGTCAGATGTGGACGTGACCAAGGTGTCTGCGGATGTATCACTCGAAGGGAAAGATTTGCGTGTTGAGCAACCCCCTGAGTCAAGCAATCCTGTACGCACCGAGAGTCATGCGGAGAAGGTATCCGCGAATGTGTTGCAGTCGTCTCAGACTCCCAAGAAGAGCTCAACAGGAGCAGGTCGGAGTGTAAGGGACTTAAGCGGTAGTGGAAGGAGAGTGGCGCGCCCCGATTATGATCCTAGCAGGCCATATCAGCCACTTTGGGATATAAGGCAAACGACTCGGTTGACCAATCCACTGGATGCGGAGGAGTTTATCTCTTATGCTATGCCGCCGAGTGAACGAGACTATCAAGATGGTGTTGATCGTCGTTCATTGATGTCTGACATGAGCCTAAACCTGGCTCTATGCGTCAGCAACTTTGGTTCCTTTATGCGTCGGGAAGAAGAGCATCAGCGCTCTTGGCAAGCTTTGAAAAATGCAGAAGAAGCTCAAGCAAAAAGGGAAGAAGAGTTTCGACGATTCCGTGCTGATGCCCGCGGGGAAGTTGACCAATTGAGGGGTCAATTGCGAGCTGCGGAAGGCGAAATTCAGAAGCTGAAAAGCGAGAGAGCGGAGGCATCCAAGCATTGGAAAGACTCTTGTGAGCGCACCAACGTGGAGCTTGAGCGCGGTCGGAAGGCTGCTGAGAATTTGAAGAATGAGCTTGCCCGCGTTGTGCTTGAAGCTGAGGAGAAACAAAAAGCGCTTGACGCGAAGCAGGCTGAGTTGGCGGACACTGTGAGCAAATTGAAAGATCAGCATGAAGCCCTTGTAACTGCTACAACGCGCATGTCAGAGTTGGAGGAGCAGATGAAGGGGCTTGCTGGTCAGAAAGCTCAACTTGAAGAAACGAATGTCTTGCTGGATTCGTCTCGCGTGCAGCTGGAAGTCAGCCTTCAACAAACACAAAATGAACTTCAGGCAGCTGTGCAAACCTCCTTAGGCTCTCGTGAGCGTTTAACCTGGATGATGCAGCATGGTCTCCAAGGAGTAAGATCCCCCTTGTTGTTTGTTGTATATTCAAATAGAATGTGTGATTGGTAACTTGTGCTTGTATGTTCCGCAGGTCTTCAAGCGCATCTGGAATGAGCCAAAGTTTGGCGATGCGGTGGCAAAGATTGGAGCTACATCCATGCGTCATGGCATGCAGCAAGGGTTTAATGAAGGTTATCATCACCACGCTGCTGGATTGGCGCTGGAAGATGGGGAACATTTTGGCAAGCCCTATGAAGAGGAAGCCATAGCTGCGCAAGAGGAGTTTGAGACCCTCACGTTCGATGTGTTTGATGTGGTGGATCAATGTTTGAAGACTGAGGATCCCATTGGTCAGCTGCGTGAGTACTTTGAGGAGTCCGATCGGCTTGGGGCTGAAATGGAGGAGAAGGAGAGGAAAGAAGAGGAAGCGCGGAGGGCTGTTGCGCAGGGAGGAGGGGAGTCCTCCGCTGTTGGCGCAAGTTCCAGCGCGTTGAATGAAGGAGTAGAAGACGATGAGTACATAGATCTCATAGATTATGAGTAAATGTAGCTTAGTCGTCTTGTGTTTGTGTTTAAACTCTTTTCATTTTATGTTGAACAATGGTATGATATGTTGCACTTTGTCTGTTAGAATTCTATTGAACCATGTGTTGTGACTCTTGGATTTTTGCCATAATGGTTGTCTGATGTCACATTTGAAAAGGGAGCCATCAGTGTCAGTCTGCTGACGTCATCTGACAAGTTTGACGGCGCTTCCACTGATTGATGTGACTGTTGGCTTCCATACTCAAGTATTAACCATTAATGGTAATTAATAGATTGTCTTGTCATGCCTATAAAAGGGTAATGACTGATTAAAATTTTCTCATCCCTTCTTCCTTCTTCTCTTTTATCATTTCAATGGCGTCTCCCTTAAGATTTACAAGTGACGAGATTGAAGCTATTCAAGGGATGCTGATTTTGCCAAATCATCCCCCTGTCATCAAGGTACCTCCCACTGCTATGCATGAACTTGCTACCTATTGTGGGTACTTGATTCTGACAGAAGATCAAGTTTTCCAGCCAGATGAGCAAGGTTCTTCCATCCCACCAGTGAAGGTTAGGAAGTTGAACAAGCTTGGTGATACACCAAAGACTCCAAAGCTTAGGCTTCGTCGAACCCCCACTGGTTGGGAGCATGCAAATTAATGGACCACCATGCATTGGGGTTAATGTTAGGTAGCTAATAGTATCAATGGTGTATAGGTTAGGTCTGTATGTTGCCACTGTTTGTTCTTGTTTGTTCTGTTTTGATCAGTGGTATAAGTATGATGCTAGGGCTAAATTGTAAGTTGTTGATGTCTTGTGTATTGCCCTATCTTTTTGGTTAGAAATGAAGTTGTATGTACTCCATATTGAAAAGAATTATGAATGATAATGGAAATTCTCTTTATTGAAATTAAAATGATGACAGCCATAAGCTGTTTATTACATTGCTAGAGAATTTCTTACATGTAACAAATGCGCAACTGGGCAGCGTTCCATGTGCGCGGTATTGGGGTACCATCTAAACGTTCTAAAGCATAGGCGCCTTTCCCCAAAACTTCTTGCACCTTGTATGGCCCTTCCCAATTTGGCGCAAGTTTGCCTGGCTTTTCTGCGTTGGATGCTTCATTGTTTCGGAAGACATAATCCCCAACGCGGAAAGCCTCTGCCTTGACCTTTGAGTTATAATACTTCTCAAGCTGTCTCTTGTAGTGAGCTTCTTTGATGGCTGCCATATCTCGGCGCTCATCCAATAGGTCTAGGTTGATTTTCAGCTCCGTATCATTGACCCGATGGTTTGCCAACAAAATCCTTGGGGATGCGCAATGCATTTCCGCAGGTATGACAGCCTCAGTGCGGTATGTGAGGCTAAATGGTGTTTCTCCGTTACTTGTCTTGGACAATGTGCGATGAGCCCATAAGACATGTGGAAGCTCGTCTACCCAACCAGTGCGCTTTGTGCCAAGTCTGGCCTTTATTCCTTCGACAATGCTTCTATTTGCGCGTTCCACTTGTCCATTACCTTGTGGATGCGCAACGGAAGTAAATATCTGTTTGATGCCCATAGAAGACAACCATTCTTGTAAGTGTTGATCCGCAAACTGCGTGCCATTGTCACTTACGATTTCCATTGGTAAGCCGAAACGACAAATGATAAACTCCCAGATAAACTTTTTGATACTCTTCCCATCGATGGATGACAAAGTCTTTGCCTCCACCCATCTAGTAAAGTAATCGATGGCCACCACCAAGTATTTGACGTTTCCCGGAGCTGTGGGGAATGGTCCCACAAGATCAATGGCCCACTTTTGAAATGGCCAAGCCGCGGTGACTGGTATCAGGTTATTCTTGGGTCGTAGTGTTCTTGGCGCATGGCGTTGGCAAGACTTGCATTTGCGCAACTCCGTCATTGCGTCTACGTGCATTCCGGGCCAGTAATACCCTGCGTTCATTAATTTGGCGACTACCATCCTTGGGCCGGCATGTAAGCCGCAGGACCCTTCATGTATGTCTTTGATTAGGTATGTCGCCTCTGCAGAGTCAACGCAACGTAGCAAGGGGCCCAGATATGAACGCCGATACAATATTCCGTCAATCACTTGGTAATGCAATGCCTTGTTCTGGAGTTTCCGCGCTTCCGCTTTATTGTCTGGGAGCGTTCCATTGAGGAGATAAGTCTTAATTGGGGTGATCCAGGAGGACTTGCCAGTCTGGACCACATTGACTTGCTTTTGCGACACTGATGGGTTGTCCAAAACTTCTACCCGCACTTCCTTAGCCAAATGATCGAAAACTGTTGATGCCATCTTGCTTAACGCATCTGCGGGCTTGTTCTGACTGCGCTTGATATGATGAACTTTGCAATATGCGAAGTCGCGCATGAGGGCCTTGGCTTGCTCTAAGTATAAGATCATGGATGCTTCTCGTGCTTCGTATGAACCGTCGATGTGGTTGGCTACCAACTGAGAATCGACGTGAGCATCTAAGTGTTGTACACCCATTTTCTTTGCAATGCGCAAACCCGCGAGCAATGCCTCATATTCCGCTTCATTATTTGTAGTTGGGAAATTGAGGCGGATTGCGTAGGTGAAATCCTTCCCGTCTGGTGTGATCAGGCGCAGGCCTGCCCCCGCGCCATCATCATTGCACGCTCCGTCTGTGTATAATTCCCACTTCTCTGCGGATTCGGGGTTTAGCAAAGTGAGGTGTGCTTGTTGACATTCAGTTACACTTTCGGGGGGGACTTCTGCGGCAAAGTCTGCAAGGACTTGTCCTTTGAATGATGTTCTGGTCTTGTATTCAATTGTGTGTTCTCCCAGCTCGATGGCCCACTTGGCCAGACGCCCTGACAACTCCGGCTTGCGCAGGATGTCGTTAATACGAAAGTCTGTGAGGACATTTATGGGGTGTCCCTGGAAATACCTCCGCAACCTTCTTGATGCGTGTACCAATGCTAATACCAGCTTTTCCATTGTGGAGTACCGGGTCTCTGCATCAAGTAAAGTTCGACTTACGTAGTACACTGGGGTTTGGACGCCTTTGCGATCAACCAGGAGAACGGCACCGATTGATTTTTCCGTAACTGACAAGTACAAAGTTAGTGGTTCTTTGGGAAGTGGTGCTGTGAGCGTCGGCAAGCGGCTCAAGCATTCTTTCATTTCCTTAAAGGCGGCCTCGGCCTCGTCTGTCCATTTGAAGTTTGACTTTTTGAGGCAATGCTTCAAGGTGTTTACGAAGGGAAACGACTTCGAAGCATAATTTGAGAGAAAGCGGTTTAGGGCGACAAGACGCCCCATCAGTGTCTGAACTTCCCGTACGGAAGACGGAGATGGCATGCGCTCGATTGCTTGTACCTTGTCGGGATTCGCACGGAAGCCATCTTTAGTGACAATCACTCCCAAAAACTTCCCTTCTTCCATTCCAAAAGAACATTTACTCGGATTGAGCTTCATTCGTACCTTGCGGAGTTGATCAAAAGTTTTTTGGATGTCCGCAAGCATTTGGTCTTCCTCTGCGCTTTTGATAACCAAATCATCAACGTACACTTCGAGATTAACCCCGATCTGTGCATTGAATGCTGTATCCATGAGGCGTTGGTACGTTGCTCCTGCGTTCTTCAACCCAAACGGCATCTTTGTGTAACAATAAGTGCCGGTGTCTGTGCGGAAAGATGTTTTGTCTTCATCTTCTTTGGCCATCTGGATTTGATGGTACCCTTTGTAGGCGTCGAGGAAGCACTTGAATCTGAACGGTGCCAACGAATCGACCTTCAAGTCAATTTCCGGAAGTGGATAACAATCCTTCGGGCACGCTTTGTTTATATCTTTGTAATCCACGCACATTCTCCAGCCCCCGTTTGATTTTGCGACCATCACTGGGTTAGCAACCCAAGTTTGGTATCTTGTTCTTCGCAGGATGCCTGCGTCTAAAAGTTCTGCGACTTGCTCATTCATGGCCTTTGTTTTCTCCGGCCCCATACTGCGTTTCTTCTGAACAACTGGTTCCACGGACTTATAAACGTTCAGTTTGTGTTCCGCGATGTCGCGAGGAACACCGACCATGTCCGCAGGTTGGAAGGCGAAGACATCCATGTTCTTAGTAAGTAGCTGTTTTAAATGGACGCGTATGGTGTCGGAGATTACTGGGCCAATGACAACCGTCTGCTCCGGGAATTTAGGGTTTATCACCCATTTCTCGGGATCAGTGCGGTTTGATGGCTTCATGATTTTTGGAGGCTTGCATGCATCTGTTGCGTGGCAATTTTTGTTTCCGCGTATGAAAGCTACACCTCCGCGCGTTGGGAATCCAACCATTTGATGCGGAGTAGACGCGTTGCAGTTGAATTTTGCCAATCCTTCTCGTCCGATGAGAACGTCATGAGACGAGTTCACCGGTAGAACCATGAAATCACAGATCTCTGTGCGCGAGAGCTGTCCGTCTGTCCAGGTGACAGGTAGAGTGAGTATGCCCAATGGGATTATCACCTCGTGAATAAATCCGGATATCGGCTCCGCGGTTGGAACGAGTTTTTCTTTATCTTCCGCGTCTAGTTGGTCGAAGCACTGCTGGTACATGATGTCTGTACTGCTCCCGTTGTCAAGGAACATGTACCTTGTGCGGTAATGTCCAATGACTCCCGTTATGATTAACGGTGTTGTGGAAGATGCTCCTCCCTTGACGCGTGGCATAACAACAGGTGCCTCTTTCCAAGCGTCATCTTGTGCTGTAGAATAGGCTCTCTTCTTGTAATTCCTGCTATGGACCATGTAGCAGTTATGCCTATTTGAGCGCTGCACGTGATGCGCATTTAGATTCTTGATCTTCTTGTTATTAGTGTCAACATCTCCTTGCGGATCTCGAGGTTTCTTCCGCATATTCTTTACCAGGTGAGATAGCTGCCCTGACTTGATTGCATTTTCTATGTCCATCTTTAGACTGTAGCAGTTGTCTGTTAGATGGCCATAATCTTCATGGTACTCGCAGTACTTGGACGTGTCGATGTTTCTTCTGTCTTGCCTTAACTCTCTTGGTTTCGGAAACTGGATCTGTTTCGTTTTCAGAACTTCTGAGGGGGTCTTTGACAATGGGGTCCAGTCATAATTCTTCTTACTTGGTGGCTTTGAATCGCGCGAGTGTTTGTTGTTAAGATACTGCCGCGCGTCTTGCCCTGAAGAATATTTTCCTTCATCTGTAGCCCCCGAGATTCGAGACCACACTGACTGCTTTCCCTTCCCCTTTTCGTGCGCGTATGCACCCTGATTACCACTGTGATGGAAATTTTTCGAACGCGTAAACGAGCGTTCAGATGATGCATAGACTTTTGCTGCCTCAATAAGTTCATCCCATGCTTCGGGAACACCTTCTTTTCCCGTCAGACATCGCATGAGATCATCATTCCGCACTCCGTGGATGAATGCGGCTCTGGTAAGTTCTTCGCCACACCCCAACTGTAGGGCCTCCTTGTTGTAGCGAATGATGTAGTCTTCCAGACTTTCATTGTCCTTCCGGGAACACAACAAGATTTGAGCCTTGTCTTTTTTGTGTTTCCGAAGGTGAGAGAAATGGTTCTTGAACTTTTTGATTAAATCATCAAAGTCTACAAGACTTCCTACCGGCAAGCTTTCGTACCAAACCCGCGCCGCGCCCGTTAGGGTTTGAACAAACAGGTGGCACCAAGCTTGGACCGGCCATGGTTTAGAGCTTCCTGCGCAGTCAAATGCATGTAGGTGATCATCAGGATCGCGCAAGCCATCATATTTGCCAATCGTGTTTGGCAGCTTACATTCGACTGGCATAGGAGCCAGTGCAATTCTTGCACAAAATTTCGATCTTTCAGCAAATGACTTAGGACGATACGGCTTATTGAGATCGTCATCTGGCTTAGGCTGGTTACTTGCTATAGACTTTGTTTTCGGTCTATAAGTGGGATCAGAAGTGATCTCATTCTCAGACTCATAGCCATCAGGTTCCCCAGTCAGGGTGACGTGGTCCTGAACGTGAGTACCTTTACCACGTTCTCCATCACGTACCGCCTGCCGGGGTTTGGCTGTAGGGCGAACAACAGGCTGTTCATCCTCTGGAAGTGAGTCGTCTTCAGTATCGAAAGATAGAGCTTTCTTTGATTCTAAACGAGCCTTTGCCATTAATTTCTTTTGGTACTCTGCGATTGTTCTGGCACTTTCTTGAGCCAGCCACTCTTCTGGATCATCCACAGGCCCTTCAACTGTCTTCTTTTGTGATGATGGTGCCGGCCTTCTTGAAGAAAATAGTTGAAAACTTGGAGCAGCCTGCTTCTGATGTACGTTTTTTGTCACCGTTGTTGGTGCTCCAGCATCTTGATTCACTTGAACTCCCTCATCAACATCGATGGGGTCTTGACGTTGTTCGGCTCCAGAGTCCATTAGCACTAGTTTGAAAGATTAGAAAACCGTAAGTGATGGCGCCAATGAAGAAACAAATGGCCTAACCTCCTGGCAGGGATGATAGACTAGATGCAACCACAGAATTGATCCTTCACTAGCACTTCCTGGATTGGAGTAACCTGCAAGTAAGATTTAGTGGGTAGGGAGACGACTACACGAGGTAGCAGTTTATAACAAAAACGTGGGTGAATGGGGATACTATCAAGTGTGATAGCTCTTAGGGTTAGCCAAAAGTGTCCTCCTATTAGGGATGTGATCCCTTATATAGGTGTGGACGTATGCCACCATTACCCCAAACCCTAATCGTAATGGGCCAGGCCCGATTAGGGTTGTCTCCACTACCCGAAGACTATGTTAGTAAAGTAGTTATGGAATAGCTATAAATAAGGAAAGGTTGGAACAGATACCGCTTTTACCGTTTACGCGGACGAGTATCGCTCCGTGATTATAGGAGAGCCGTTATTCCTTAACTTGCTGGGGAAGTTTCTATTGCCCGCGGGTTGTTCCTCCGCGGGTTACGTTCCGGGTTTGGGTACGTTCTGCGCAGTAGTGAGCACCCAATCCCATCATAAACCTTTAGCACAGTAATCGATAACTCAAAATAAGGAAAAAGATGGCTTTTTATTTTGTTTTGCAAGTGACGACAAAACCAAAAAAAAATCAGCCAAGAATACACTACCTTTTATGCTCGAACAACGTGCCAATTCCAAACAAAAAACTTGCTTCCAAAAAACAAAACGTGACAGCCAAGGATCGATCAAAATAATCAACCTACAAACCGAAAATCTTGCGAAACGTTACGGGAATCCAACGAACCAAAGCTCTGATACCACTTGTTAGGATTAAGTGGCGCAGCGGAATAATCGATTCACAACGAACACGCAATAACAACCGAGAAAATATAAAGCACGACACACGAACACGAGAATTTTACGTGGTTCGGTTCCAATGGGGAACCTACGTCCACGGGCTGCAACTAGGGATTTATTATTAAGCTCTGACAACTTTTACAATTACATAGACATGATATATATAGAGACTAATCTAGGGTTTAGGCTTGGTGAACAATAAAACCATAATGGGCTTTCTAAGCATCCAATAAAACAAGCCCAATAGCAATAAATAGCCCAAGGACGTCACACCCAACAGAGAAATAATTTGTTGCTGAATGAATATGAGAGAGAGGAATCTTCAAGTGTTCCAAGTTCTTCTCCACCTGCAGTAGCAGCAGAATTAATTAGCTACGTGATTAGAGCTAAGTTGGAAAAGGAGAGTGAGAAGGGGAATTGAGTAGTTTATATCTATCTTATATCAATATAATTCCACCCTCTTCGCAGGGAAGTGAATTCCAGCGAGATTTGAGGTAAAGACATGGCTGTCACCTGTAACCCAGGCAACCACCGCTTCTTTTTCCCCCTCTTTCATTTCATCATGTGCCCTTCTTTTACATTCAGTGGGCTTACCCACCACGTTTTTCCAGGCCCACAAATATATAAGGCCCAGATACATTACTTAAGTTATATTTAATCAATGATATAAATGGATAACAACTGATTAATTAAACAATTGAAAACTGGGTTATTGGATTTCACATACTGACCATATAAAATTGTTACACAGGCTAGATTGTTATACGCGCAAGATTATATGGTCGATGTTATACGGGGTATTGTTTACCTATATATATGACCGTGTAATCTAGGAAAATACACACAAACTGTTAACTACTAATTATTTCAAGTAACTTTTGTTTAGGGCTGATATTAGATAAACTTCTAACATTTCATTGATATATCCTTAATAAATTATGTAATACTCCATTTCTTTTAAATATATTTTTAACCAAGTTGTATGTAATATTTCGGTTCTCTTATATTATATAAGAAAATGTTAGAAAGGAAAAACAAGAGGGTCTTACAAGAATTTCGTGTGTTAATCCAAGTTCCAATGCTTTCTCATCTTTAGCAATCACTTGGGTCGTATCTGGACGTTGTATTTGCTCCTCCTTTAAGCAACAATATGAAGAAAAACAATTAGTTGTAAACAACTATTAACTAATGATAATATTATATAAGGGTTAGAATCAAATACACGGTGAAAGAAAAATAGAAAGTCGTATGAAAGGTATCAAACGGACTCTGATTGAACTCGTTCAAGCGGCATTGGAACCGTCTTATCAAACCATGCGACGTTAATTTGTAGGTTTTCGTTTTTTGAGGGTTTTAGCTTGTAGTTTTTAGAATATGCGTTATATCATTGTGTTTTTATGTACCACTGTGTCTTTTTCTTATTATCATTATTGCGTCTTTTTTTTCAGCATTGTGTTATATTTTGTGGCTTATTGTGTCATATTCTTTTATGATCTATTGTGTTTTTTGTATCATTCTCACCTTTCTATTTTTGTTACACTGTGTAGAATAACTTGACTCTATTATATAAATTACTAAAAAATGAAACGTTCCACACTCTCCTATTGATTTTTGTTTGGTATTTTATCATAAAAGAAAGAGTAAATTGTCAAATTCGTTACTGACGTTTGACCAGATTTGCTAGATCCATCCAAAACAAGTTTTTTTTTCTCATTTGGACTCTTCAGGTTTGCATTTTGATGCCAATTCCATTCAATTTACTAACTCAGTTTAAAATTAACATTATGTCAGGGGCATATTAGACATTTTATCTATTTTTTTTATTGTTTTTTTTTCAATCAAATTTCAGTTTTTTAATTATTTGTTTTGTTAATCAAAGTCTTTCATTAAAACAAAATACGAAAGTTACATTACAATAGAAGGTAGACGGGCAACAAGCTGCGTCGCCACCCTTTTTGAAATGATGATGAATTATTTAAGAATCCTTTCTTTACCCACCCTCCCATCTTCTCTCCCTCTCTTCCTGCACACCCCCACCCCATCTTCATCACCACCACCATCACGTTGTCTAATCTGACCCAGGTACAATTGGGGCTTTAGTCATCTTGGTTTCTACGGATTTTGAATACAAAATCAGATCCTTGAAGCTAACAAGCTTGGTGTCCAAGATTTGGAATACAAAATCTGACCCAGATATAAAATCGAATCATCTGCCCTAACAAAATCATGTTTGTGTATCGCTTTGAATACAAAATCTGACCCAAATCTAAGAGTTTTTTCTGTGTGCTATTCATAAGACTGTTTCTTAAGATGAAGTTGATGAAGTTTATGATTTGTGGCGATATTATGCATATTCATAAAACAGTCTTATGAAGTTCATAAGACTGTTTTTTCAGTCACTCAATATTAATAATCTGTCTTTCATCTTCATATTTTATTTTAAAATAGGTACTGGAGTGACTGATTTGATCCGATGGTCAATTTTTTTTATAAATTATGTATATTTCTGTTGATTCATAACTGAGTGATTGACTGCGGTTGTGCTAATCATCTATGAAAATTAATTATTTATTATGGTTGGAAGATGATCTTGTTGCTTTTGTCATTAAGTAAATTTACCAATTTATTTTCACTTAACAAGCAAAATTATCATATTTGCCCCCGTGTAACTGATCAACTTATCTGGGTTTACTTTTTGGATGGAATAGGCATCAAAATGCAAACCTGAAGGGTCCAGATGAGAAAAAATACTTGTTTTGGATGGATCTAGCTAATCTGGTCAAACCTCAGGGACAAATTTGGCAATTTACTCTAGAGTGAATTCCTATTTGGGTCCCTGTGTTTTGTTTTTAACTACTTGAGTCCAACATTTTCATTTTTAACATTCTGAGTCCTGGTAGATAATTCTATAACCATTTGAGTCCAATTTTCTAACTCTGTTAGATTTTTTCTGTTAATATTTGTGAAATGACCAAAGTAATGACCAAAGTACCCCTACAATTAAAAATGGGAAAATGGATTTTAATACTCCCAATTATCGTCTGTTGGCGGATATTACTCCGAACTTTCACTTTGCCCAACAACACTCCCAACTTTCAACTTATTCTTTCCATCACTCCCAAACTAATGGAGGTTCGTGGCCAAATTGTAAAAACCAAAACTTAAGGGGCATTTTTGAAACTTTTTATTATTATTATTATTATTATTATTATTATTATTATTATTATTATTATTTTAAATTCTATAAATCCCAACCCCCCCCCCCCTCTTCTTCTTCTTCTTCTTTTGGTGAATGGTGACAGACAAGTTCCAGCAGCCACCCCCATCCACCCCTAACAACCATCGCCTCCACTGTACCCCTTGGAGAGAGAGAGGACCCGATTATTTTTGTTTACATACCCTACTCAAAGTGTGGGCTATGTTGATGTAATCTAGGTCTTGGCCGTTGGGTTCTTGAACTGTTCTGTAGGGGATTGGGATTGAGGTTTGAAAAACAGGGGAATTAGGGTTTTTGTGTATTCGAAGAACAGAGGAATCAAGAAGCGTAAAATGGTCCCCAAGGTGGATCTTGACAACGAGACATTGAGAGTTTGGAAATTGCTGATGGAGAATGATGAATGTGAACCAGTTGAAAAAACAGATAAAGATAAGGAAGAACGGTGGGAAAACAGAGAAATATATTTCGTGGACGAGTTGACTCATTTATTGCTAAAATGCATCTTATCCAAGGTACTCAATATCTAAAGTTTTCTGAATGAAGTACATTGAATCATCATTAAATTTGGCATCTTGTTCTAGATTCATGCCACCATTGACGGTTTCTGGGCATATCATCCACTTTGACCGTGATTCTTTTTTGGGACAAGATATTATGAGCTCTAATAAAAAAATGCTACTCTAAATATTATAACAATCGATTTGACCTATTTACCATCATCTTATCTAAATATTAGAGAGAGATAGGGAGGAGTGGTGGTGGTTGTGGTGGCGACGGATGGTTCTTTTAGAGACAGAGATGGAGTGGTGGCGGTGGTGGTGATGTCGAGGTGGGGGGTTCGGTGGACGTGTCCAGATGGTGGTGGGGGTGGGTTGGGTTGGTGGTAGATGGTGGTGGTGATTTAGAGAGAGAAGGAGACAGAGGGAGAAGAAGGAAAGGGGGGTAGGTTGGTATTTAAAATAAAAAGTTTCAAAAATGCCCCTTAAGTTTTGTTTTTTTATATTTTGGCCACATAAAAGTTTTGGTTTTTACATTTTGGCCACGAAGACTCACCTCCGTTAGTTTGGAGATGATGGAACAAACTAAGTTGAAAGTTGGGAGTGCTATTGGCCAAAGTGAAAGTTCGGAGTGATATCCGCCAATAGGCGATAGGTTGGAGTAATTAAATCCATTTTCCGATTAAAAATAAATATTATTAAATATTATACTTTATTATATTATAATATTAAATATACACACACAATATAGATCTGCACACACACACACAACACAGATCTCACTCCTCTCTCTCTCTCTCTCTCTCTCTAAAAGTACTAAATCCACCACCACCATACACCTTCAGCAACCACCACCACCACCTCTCTTGCCCCTTCTCTCTAAACAACCCTTATCTCTATAAACCACCCCCCATCTCGTAACCACCATCAATCTCTACCGCATCTGTTAGATTAGGGCTGCTAGTGGTGGTTAGGTGTGGCAGAGATGGTTGTGAGGATGGTGTAAAAGTGAGGGTTTTCAGATGTGAGGATAGGCACGGGAGAGATTTGTTTTTAATATATGATCGACGATGATGAATGCGGTGGTGGTGGTTTATGCTTCGGACCTGTTTTTGTTTGGGCATTAGGGTTCGGATTCGGATCCGGATTTGGGGTTAGGGTTCAGATCGAGATGGTGCAGTGGTGGTGGGATGGTCGATGTGGTGGATTATGTGTTTTATACTTTGGCATAGTATAAGTAAACTTCAACCTTTTAAGTAAAAGTGGCAACATCTATCCGATTCATTACCGTATCAGTTTGATACTTTGGCATAGCAATTTATATGTGTTTTACATCGATTAAAAACTATAAAAAGGAATACTCGTACCAAACTGGCATTGTTGGGTTGGTATCGGCCCAGTTTGAGCATAAGTAAACTTCAACCTTTTAAGTAAAAGTGGCAATGGAAATCGTACTGATAAAATTAAAGCATTTAGAAAATTAAATTAACCTAGTGGGATTTCTGCTTGCTTCGCTGTGGACTTTGGGTCATTATCTATCTGATTCATTACGGTATCAGTTTGATACTTTGGCATACATCGATTAAAAACTATAAAAAGGAATACTCGTGCCAAACTGGTATTGTTGGGTTGGTATCGGACCAGTTCGTTACGGTACCGGTATGGTACAAACACTCAGTATAGCTTACGATACAAACATATATGTTATTGTGAATGTAACTCTATTTTTAACGAAATTTATACCGTCAACTCAAGAAAAACTATCAAAACGAATACGCTACCGGTACCGATGTTGTTTGGTTAGTATATGTTACGTTTCCGATGATAAAAAAAATCAACTATATATGACTCGTTTTAATAGAAATTTTATAGAATCGCACATTATAACAAACACATGAAGAAGGCATATTCGGAAATTTATAAAGCGTTATATTATATTAACAAAAAACGAAAAACGAAAACGGTAATCGACATCATTTTATATAAAAAACTATATTTTATAATACTTTATTATCTTTTATGTTATGTATTGAATGGAAAATCATGACTGTTCCAAATTTATTGTATTCACATTTCATCAAATTCTAATTCAACTTACCGATTTCATTTCTTTATAAAGATTTTACTAAGAAAAAAATGAAGGTAAAACAAAGAAGGTCTTACAGGAATTTCATGCATTGCTATCTCATGTTCCTCAATAACTTCATTCTTATCTGGTTGTACTTGCTCCTCCTTTAAGGAATAATATTAGAGAGAAAAAAAAAAGTCAATTACTTGTGATAAAAACTAAAAACTGGTAATGAGAAACTATTTGCTAATTAGAAAAAAAAAAAACTGAAGACATCGATAATATAACAAATGATAATGACAAGGATGTTGACGAAATTAGTGTACAATGTTTATACCTCAAAACCCATCAAGTGAATTTAACGATAAATTGCAGGTCAAATTTTGTATTAAGGTAATAAATAAGAAAAAAAGGGAACTAATTAATAGAAGATAGAAACAATATCCTAGGCCTTCCCTTAAAACGAAATATGCAGTGCATATGCATTCTAGCATATCATAAGTAAACTTCAACCATTTAAGTAAGAGTAGCAATGAAAATCGAACAGAGAAAACTAAAGCATTTAGAAAATTATATTAAACTAGTGAGACTTTTGTGCGCTTCGTTGTGACCTTTTGGTCATTATCGGTCCGATTCATTGCAATATCGGTTTGATACCTTGGCATAGCAACTGGCACCTGTTTTTCATTAATTGAAAACCATAAAAAAAGAATACCTATACAGGTACCGGTATTGTTCGGTTGGTATCTGCTTGGTTCGTTTGGGAGATAGGTAAGTAATTTAGGTAAGATCCAAAGTAATTCCAATTTTCAGTATGCTTTGCGGGCAAGTGATTCCAAGTGGTGGAGGTGGATGCTAACAAAGTGTGAATGACGGCAGACATATAATTTTTACTTTATAATTGTGTTGCTATGGTGGCTTTGCCAGAAAAACTTGTGGGTTTGATATCATGGTCAAAAAATAAGATGCATGGATGATTTTTGGGGAGGCTACATAATATGACTAAAATATGACTTAACATGAGAAAAGCACATAAATGCGTTAACACTGGCCTCTACCTACAAACCCGAAAATTCGTATCATAAGAAGAAAATGTGATGTGTATTTCTGACAATAAAACAATTTCTACAGATTTTTTAGGTTAGCCAGCCAAGTATATTAAAAAACAAACATGTCAAAATGGGTATAAGCTATAGACATAAAAAGGGGGAAATACATAAGGCATCCAAAATTTTAACTAGAAATTGTAATTTATTTTTAACCCTTGGACAATCAGTTTTCTTGTAGTTGGCCTAAAACTAGATCCTCTGAAATTGATTATCTGACCACCCTAAGTCAATTTCAAAATCCAAATTCAAATCCAAACACATCCCCTACTTTGAACTTTACTTGTTTAGTTTGGAATGTATGTGGATCGGATATTCTTGTTAGGTTTACAGCTGCAACTTTATGCTTAATGATGTAACAGATAGAGTTTTACAGTTGAATGTGGCCGCTCAACATAACCTTAACCGTATTTCATTAGTAGCACCTAAACACAATTCTCTTAGATTATGATAGCTATCTGATCACGCTTAGCTTCATATCAGGCAACACTCAAGACAGCACAAAAAAAAGCATATTCACAAGCAAGTTAAGAAAGATCAATCAGTTTCTCCTTCAAACCCGATATAAATTCATAAAATGGATTGGCAAAATAAGCACGTGTTAATTCAGCTATCAACAATAGACAATGATGAGGTGCATATTTGACAGTATATAAGATTATCAAGTGCTTAATGCTACTGCAAACTAACCACAGCTATGAAAACACTAATTTCAAAGTAATCACATGAAGCTATGAGATGTTTACTAGTTTTACCTACTCTTATGTTTATTATCCTAAATTCCTAATTCCTAGTGATGTTCTGCTCTTATCATTTATCAAAATTAGGCATTTAGGTTAACACTTGTTTACTTAATAAATTAAACAGTGTCCTTGGTGTGGAGCTAAAGAAGTGAATCTGACAAGACTCTAACTACAGTGAATCATCACATAGATTACTTCTAGGCATTAGAAATATGAAGTTATAACAATGACTTACTTGAAAGAATAATGCTTTCTCAAGTTCTTGGACTACAACCTTCATTGTTCCCTTATTTTCGATTTAAACATCAAGGCTTACAATGACCAGCCCAATGCATTTCCGAAGCCCACAAACAATTTTTTATTAGCACTTACCCAGGAAGTGAATAAGGCCCAAATTTATAAACCCTAAAGTTATATTTTTTTATTAGCACAAACAATTTCTTTTTGTGTTCAGTTGAATACTAGGTTATACACAATTTTTCGAGTAATTATTTAGTATATATTTTCTGGGAAGTTCATATATTATCAGTAAAAATTTATAAATTTTGTAAAACATCATTTCTTCTAAGCATACTTATAGCCAAATGGCCTTTTGAACTTGTTAAGTTATATTTTTATTATAAAAGCATCCTAAGGTGTGAGGCGGTTGAGTTTTTTGTTTCATGACTTAATGCCTCCGAGCATCTTACACTTTTTAATACCATGAGTTAAATTTATACGATAGAAAGATGAAATAAAGAAAAAAAAAAAAGTTGCCCTTTTTTTAATGGCTAATGTTAAAACACCCAATATATGAAAGAAAAAAAAAGTTGCCCTTACTATATTCTCTCGTATCAACTGAACTTTCAATGCTTCTACTTCCTCATTATTTAGGCGTTGAACTCCCTCCTCCTTGAAGCAATGATATAAATGAAGAAAAATGTTAGTTTCCAAAAACTTTGAACGAATGATAAAACTAAATATTACTTATTTGTAGAGATGAGCATTTCGATACCAAGGCTAAATGGTATCGTATCAATCCAAAATTTGGTACCACTTTTTGGTTTTTAGGGATCAATATTTTTGGTTCGATACCGGTTTATCAAAGCGGTACTGGTATTTTATCTATTTTTACCTTCAAATACCGTGCTTTGGCGGATTCTGATTTTTATATATTCGGTAATGGTACAATTGATATCGGCACCGAGCTCACCTCTACTTGTAGGTAAAAACTCCCACATCCTCTTTATGCATATTTTTTTAATATTGAGATTTTTAAAAGAATTTGATTTATTAATATAATCGAGCAAATCATAAGTGAAATCCAACCTTTCACGTAGGAGTAGCAATGGGAATCCTAGCTATAGGGAAATTAAAGCATGTAGTGGTATGGTGTCTCCCTTACAAGTGTAAGGTTATGGGTTCAAATCCTTGCAAATGCAAGGTAAAGATGGAATAAAAGGGTGTTAAAAAAAAGTTTGCCGTTCAAAAAAAAAAAAGAAACAAATTATATTAAATGTGATAAATCCATTTGACTAAACGGTCTTTGTATGAAGAGCTCGGGCTCGATAACTAAATGAGTCATGTTTCAAGCTCGAGTTTGGGCTCGAGCTCGGACCCGTTAAGGCTCGACTCATTCAACCTTTTAACTGATTTGATCCCGAGTAGCTCTCGAGCTGTTGAGCATCATTTATACCCCAACATTTGAGGACTTTACCCTAATTTATTATCTCTATTATTCCTTATTGAATGAAAAATGTGACTGCTCCAGTTTTATCATTTTCACATTTATTAAATATCTAATTCAACTTATAGATTTCATTTCTTTATAAATAAATAAAAAATGAAGTTATAAGAAAAAGAATTTCTTACAGGAATTTCATAACTTGCCATCTCAAGTTTGTCAACAACTTGATTCGTATCCGATTGTACTCGCTCCTGCTTTAAGAAATTATATGAGAGAATAAAGTCAATTGTTGCTCAAACCATAAATTTGTGATAAAAACTACAAATTGGTGATGAAAAACTATTTACTAATTAGAAAAAAAACTATAAAACAATGAAGACATCTATACATATAATAAAGGAGTAACTAGGGGTGAGGTGTCACCATTCTAGGGTGTCCACCTCATCATTTTCCAACCCATTTTCCTCTAATTCGGTAGACCCGAACCGGTCCAGACAATGCATTTGGTACCCGGTAACCCGCATATAAATACTTCTTTTTTCTCAGTTTTATTAACCTCCTTTAACTATCCATCCATATTATTCACTATTTCAACATAAACCCTAACCGCCTCCTTCAGTCCACGATTCGTATCCTCGAAATCAGGTAACAATTCTTTTAAAATATTATGGTTTCATCTATTTATCTTATTAATTTTTGATTTCGTATTCAGTTTGATCGAAATCGTCTGTTCAATCAAAACCCTAACTTGAACACATCTATAATATCTGTTTGAATACCCTGTTGATTAAGAGTTTTTGTTTTCTGTTTGTTGTTTACATAGAAACCAGTTCATATCTCTGCTGATTCATACTGTATTCATTCTATTAGGAGCGATTCTTTAAGGATTTCGATGTAGGTTTTTCAATTAATCCTGTATTTAAACAAATATTGAATCTAAGCATTCGATTTTTTATGATTTTCGATTTAATTTTCATTATTATGGATTCGATTCATACTGTATTCTTTTGGCCTCACACTGAATCTCCCTCTATCGTCCTCTTATGTCAGATCTCAAACATTCAAATATTGATTTTATATCTTCCTGGTACATTGCCTTTTCTTTTTCGTTTGTAATTTGTTTTTAATAAATACAGTACATGTTCTTCGTTATTTGAAATTCATTCAAACCCTAATGTTTTGTATTTTAAACTCAGTTGTATTTTGACAGGTCTCAGATCTAAATCTATTCTATTATAACGAAGTTCAATCTTGGTTGCACAGGTATGTTTCATATTTTACTTTTATGTTTTCAATTTAGTGGTTTAGGGTTTATTATTTTTCATTCATCAGTTGTTTCAATGTGTAATAGTGTTATGTGTTTTGTTAGCCTTTGATGTTTCGATTGGCATGTTGTTGTTTTTAGAATGGGTCATCTGATACCATGTAGCCAACATGTTCGATGAAAAGTTAGCTCTTAATTTATGGATTGTAATATTGTTGTTGTTTTTAGAATGAGTTGTGTAGGGTTTACCTGATTCTCTGATGCTATGTCTCAAAGTTCGTCATTTCCAAATCCAATCTCAAATGCATTCCACCGCCGTTTACATTGTTCCTTGGTTTTCTGAATCATTGAGATTGGATCTGTTTGGATATTGTTAAGATTTGCGGTTAAGATATGTGTTTTATTCTGAATCGTTTACATGCAAATTCCCTTACTTAGCTTTGGGTATTGTCGATTTTAGGTTGTCAAACAATTATAGTATTTGTTAGGGTTTATCAGATTTGTAATTCGGATTTGTAACCTTTTAGATACATTTTATCAGCTTTGTAATTCGAATGCTATTTTTGTTTGAACATACAAGAAATTGTTTCATTGCAGGTGTAGGTTTTTTTTTTAAATATGTTTTATTGGATGTGTGGACAGGTGTCAAATTATTGTGCAGCAATCTTATTTAATGTGAAGATTCTATGGAACAATCATTCAAAACAATGGTATGATTATTTAGTTAACTTTGTATAAGTTCAGGAAAACGGTTTTATTAAATTTCTTTGCGACTCATGTTTTTTTTTTCACATTCAGGTTACAACACTTTTCAAAATAGTTCACCAAAATCTGATTAGAAATCGATTTCAATAACAGGTTATGTCAAATAAAAGTCCGGTAGGACTGCCTGATTCCACTGTAACAGGTTAGGGTCCGCGCTTAAGTGGTCATTCATCTGTTTGATGAGAATTGTTGACAAAATTAAAGTGGTTATGTGCATCTATTTCAAATACAAGGTCTGTAAAACTACCTCATTCAACTGGTATAAAGCTAACATATACTCTGTAACATACTTCCTTTGTTTCAGCCCAACATCATCTAACTGTATATAATGAATCTTGATAAACAGGGATAATGCACATGCACCGCAAGTTTACGCAAATTGTCCCAAATGCTCAAAAAGAGTATATATGGACAATGATAAGCTCGTGTGCTTGGATAAAGAACTAGATAAAGAACCGTGTTTTATGTAAGTCTCTAAATAAAATCAACAACAGGATATGCATCAAACAGACATGGTCGGGTTTAGCGCATACGTTCATGTCAGACGAAAAATATTAAAATGTTTTGTTGTTTATTGCAGAGGGAAAGCATAGAAACAGATATGGACAAGAACAAAGAAGAATAAGGAAAGATAAGGAAGAAGGTGATGGTGAGCTCAAGATATACGACATCGTCTCCAAATCGCAGAAATCTCTATCTAGCTCATGAACATTCTCATTTTAATTTCACTTGCACAAGTTTATATATCTTGGCACTACTAAGGTAATTCTTATTTAAATTATTTGTCGCTTGAGTCACATGTAGGTGGAGACCAAAAAAAGGAAAATATTATGGTTTCATCTATTTATCTTATTAATTTTTGATTTCGTATTCAGTTTGATCGAAATCGTGTGTTCAATCAAAACCCTAACTTGAACACATCTATAATATCTGTTTGAATACCCTGTTGATTAAGAGTTTTTGGAAATACGGCTGCAATCCATAGTGTTAGCTCCATGTTGGGGCCTATGGAAATATAGGAATGAATAACTATTTTGAGATAAAAAATGGGGGTTAGTAGAGTAGGGGGGGTGAAAAGATGTAGTAGTTGTTGACAGTGTGTTTTGTTACTTGGTCTCGGTTCAAATATAATACTGCATTGTTCGATGTGCATGCCTTTAAACACCGGCGTGTTTTATGCAATACTATTGGTGGTATGGTTATTAATATCACAAGTCCTGAAGTTTATATATGACACTTTTAAGTTTTAACTGATCAATATGAAACTGGATTGATTCGGGTAGATTTTGTATTGATAGTGGCTCGAATGTGTTGAAAAGCTATCAAGAAAATGGGTAGTGGCTCGAATGGGTAGAAAAGCGCGACGACAACTTGCAAGAATCAAAACTGTAAGTTCTCCATGTTTTTGTTTTGCTTCAAATTAGCTTCAACATCGACATGTTATGTTGTTAGTGTGAAAATTTAGATTGATCATTACAACGAATAATATAAGCCGGTGGTGGTGAATAAGAAAAAAAATATAATTTCTAATGAAATATATTTCGAAATAAGGGTGATGGTAATTAGTGGGGTTATTGGTGGTGCTGTTTTTCTATACTCATAATATTTTTCGGTGTGTAAGTTTTAATGTTTGTTAACATTTGACTTTTTATTAAATTTGGTTGATTTTTAAATGTTTTGATTTGACTCAAATTTTGGTAAATATCCAACACAATAATATGTAATGGTTTTTATTTAAAAAGTTCAAGACATATTCGTTTTTTTTTTTTGGCAACCTTTGATTTCATATTAAATGTAAATGTTTATAGATTGTTTTTGTTTTAACACAAAATTCTATTACTATTAAAAATCATACAAATTTAATAATTATATTTAAGGTAAACTTTCGTATATATTAAAAATCTTATATATTACAACAAATCTATTATACTAATTAATATGGTAACAAAAACCATTAACTTTTTTAGTTTATATTTAATATTCTAAATATCATTTCTTCAAATAACCGCCACTTTTGAGCATTGGCTGCAGCGATTAGTCTTTTCAAAAGATCATCAATTAATAGGGTATCAAATATTAATTAGTATTAGTCTTGAAAATTGATGTTGTCACTTCGGTTCCCTTACACGCGTTTTAACATTTCTATATAATCATAACCACTAAATATAAATCACATATTTACTTTCTTCAAATTAAACACACACAAATCCAAGGAAAAAAAAAAATTCAACAATGGTAAGGGTTGTCAGTTGGAGGTTCTGCAGAATCAAGCGTAGGTATTTTGTGAACATGAGTGACACTACATTATTAGTTTTTGGTTCAAGAAAGGCGATTATGCAAATGGATGAAGACTTTAAAAGAGAAGTGTATGAGTTTGGAAGAACCATCAGGTTGCCGAGCAATGAAGAGAGCAGATTGGTGGCTAAGTTGGAAGAAATCTTTGAATTGGATGAGTTTGATGAACTTATGGAGGTATTTCATGTCCAAAGTTGGTTTTTTGCTGAACATCTTAATGTTGCAAGTATTCTGTTTTCCAGTGGTGAATATGGGTTGATGTCAAGAGATGAGATTGAGAACTGCAATGACTATGACTTGCTTGTGGAACTCGATAATGTACCGATGTCTAACAAGCGTAGAACCACTGCCAGTTTGAACCTGGAACAAATGATTCGCCTAAGAATCATGAATCTGGAAGACGAAGCGGCAATGGTGGAACCAGAGGAGGAGTCCGATTCTGAAATGGATGATGATGATGATGATGAGGAAGGTGATTAAGTTTAGTATGTTTTATATGAACTTTTAATAGTTTTTCTTGGTATGTATTTGGTACTTTATGATGCATGTTATTAACAACTTTATTAAAAGTTGTAATGTAATGTAATTTTGATTTATATTATCTATAAAAACTTAATCAAACTTGATTAATTGTTTGACATGAGATGATTTTAGTTTTCACAATTTTGTATATGATTTTAGTGTTGTATATATTTATCGTTTAACTAAGATGGTTGAAATTAATTTATGTGGTTTATGGATTAATATGACGATTTCTGAAAGCTTGATTGATTATATTATGGCTGAGTTAGCGATTTTGTGATTAAGTAAATATATGTTTCTTGAAATCGTGGACCACAGTTCCAAATGGAATTGGATATTAAGTTTTTTGTTATATACAAAGTTAAATGTATCAAAACAAAATACTATGAATGTTAAAAAACATATTCAAAGCTCATAGATTTGGTAAGATATAAGGTCATATATGAATTTCTAAAATCTTTAATATTTGATGACTTCCTATTTCTAACTATTAGGGTGACGAAATGATATCAAATAGTATGTTTCTTTATTCTTTATTGTATCCACTTTAAATTGAGAAAATTATATGGTTTTGTGTGTCTTGGTTTTGGTGGCTTCTGTTAATGGTATTCCAACTTATGGCATATGATAAGGATACAAGAAGTATAACTGATTCAAGGAACATAATGGGCATAGAAATTACAACCATAACAATCTTGCATTTGAAAATTCTGCTCGTCATATTTTTACCAACCAAATGCTCAAATAAATAAGAAACAAAAGAAGAAGAATTTTGCTATAATTATATCTTACCTCACTTTATAGTACCATGATTCCATACGCTTTACTATTTATGATATTTTGCATGCAATGAAAATTCATACGAATTGTATTACCTAACTTTCAATACTTAAAACTTGCATACTACAATGTTTATAAAATTTTTTTGTAATTTGACTTGGGGATTTGCCATGTGTACACACGGGACTCTAACCGTGTGATGTAATATAAATTCGAATATTTCCCACGTTTACACTATTTCGAGCATATATTTTATCTATTTATTAAATTTTATATTTACCATAAATATGTAAATCTAACTATAAATATCTAATATTAATTATAAACCGAGTGCATCAAAGATAGTTAGTTTCTAAATATTAATTAGATTTCATGCACGATTTCAATACTCGGTTATTGAGAAGGTAAACCGTTTCATATCCTATAATTTTATCTATATATAAACCTATATTCACAATTAAAAAATGTATCTTTACTCTAATTACAATCCTTTAATAAATTGTACAATCATCATCTTTAATCTACAACCGCAAGACAGTTTCTTTCCCTCTTCTTTTACGAAATTTAGCAACCTATCCTGTGTTTATTCATCTTGCTTGCACCAATACGAAGTTCTATTTCTGCAGATTTCTTAATGTAAGTCAATGTTGCTAACATGTTTGTTTTGTTTACATTTCTTTTATTTACCATGTCTAATCTATATTTACATATGTTATCTTTTGAAATGTAGTTATTTACGTAATGGCAAATTTACCTTTTGAGATTGTGGCCTATGAGATTTTTACAAGACTTTCAGCGAAAGATGTTGGCCGATTGAAGGTTTTATCCAAGAGATGGTATTTCGAACTCTCGAGTCAAAAATTTGCTACCATGCATTTTACTCGGTTGTCCATGTTTGAGAAGCAAAAGTTTCTTACTAATCAAGGGTCATCATTTGCAATATTTAACACAAATTCTGGACAACATCATGCTTACTTGATTAACATCATACCTTTTCCTATCCAAACAATGTTTTCTGACATACAAGTTTTATCCAGTTTGAATGGTTTACTATTGGTTTGTGAGAAAAACACTGCTCTTTTGATTCTGTGGAATCCGACTACAAGAGTTTACAAGGTAGTTTCTGATTGTCATTCTGGCAATTATTACAACTACCAATTGGATGCTGCTTCATTGTATGTAGATTCATCCAACGATTACAAAATTTTACTCCTAAAACGTGATCATGGTCTTATGCGTCCTTTTGTCTACTCAAGGAGATATGCGGCATGGAGAAGCATAGGTTTCTTAACTGAAACCAAATACAATGGCTCTGATTATGTTTGGTCAAGTGGTACTTTTTGCAAAACTTCTTTGTTTTTCACAGTTTCAAAATATTGGTCCGAATGTGAAAGTTTTGTTGTGAAGTTTGATGTTGATCAAGAGACTTTCAGCAAAATATCTTTTCCATATATTCAAAAGTCTTGGATATCCCAAGGTCATCTTTTAAAAATTTCGAATGTCCTTCACATGTTTCTTACTAATGGATTCCCTAATTTCGGTGTTGATCTATGGAAACTGGACACTAATATTTGGACCAGGGTCTTATCTTTCCAACATGTTCGTCAAGCTGGGGATGTTCAGCAGTGCGACGTTGCACACGTGTTGAACGAGCATACATGGATCTTGAATGCAGAGTGGGGACAGACGATTAAAGTTTTTATGGATGCGGTTCAACTTCGCTATCTTGATGATGCAGATACCTTTCGTGGAGTAAGGGGAGCTCTGTTTTATGAATCGCTTATTTCACCGTTTGTTTAGTTTTATGTTATTATGGTGGATGTTTTATCAGTTATGTAATGTTTCTCTCTGTAATGTTACTGTTAAGTACAATGCTAATGGCTTTTGGTTATTAATTTTTATTTTGTCTGTATTAACTATGACAATATTTTGATGATATGTAGTCTATATTATTTTCTATGAGTGTTGTATATTGTTAACTTATATTAAATCATTGATATGTTTTTAACTTTTGAATGTCAATTGTGTTCCAAAATGTTATAATTATAAGTTATATCCTGTAACTTTTAAATATTTTTAAAACAAAATAAAAAACGGTAATTGATACACTTACGTTTAATGTATGTTAATTTGCGCAAGAAACCTTTAGTTACTTTAACTAACATTGGTGCACTATATTAGTTTATAACCATCATTACCTTCTTACAAAAGTGTTAATTATGGCATGTCATTTCAATAGTTGTTGGAATTGTATAAGTACTTTTTCAAACACCACTATAATATTTTATACTACCATAAAAACTCATTTAATAATAATCATCATCCTTATTCTCTAAAATACAACCTCCGGCCTCTTCATCTTCACTAACTGAACTCTGAAACTGCTTTCCAAAGACCTCGGCATTCTGATCTTTCAGTTTTACAACCGGTAAGCACATCTTCACTTGAAATGTTGTTGTTTGTTCTTTACCTTTCTTATAATATTTCAAAATTTTAGTGTTAAGTTAGTGTTCATCTAAATGCTTTATGGGTTCTTTTATCTCTTTAAATGTCCATACTCATCTGAAATCTGCTCACAGGTTTTTTATTATTCAACCTATAGTAATTATTAATCATTGATTCTGTTTTTAAATATGTTTTATCTTAGGTTTTGTCAATTTTAGGGACAAAAATTAAAACTATGATAATGGGTGATCTACATTTTGACTGTTATGCATGTATTGTTAATCTAGATCATTTTTTTTTTATTTATCAATGTAGGTATTAGTATAATGGGTGAGCTACATTTTGAGTTAATCCTTTCATAGATTTTTACAAGGCTTTCTGCAAAAACGGTTAGTCGTTTAAAGGTATTGTCTAAGAAATTTAATGTCGAATTGTCTAGCGAACAATTTGCGACCATGCATCTGAGGCATATGTCAAAGCATGAGCAGAAAAAATTTATTACTTATCATGATGAATCAATGGTTCTTTTTAACAAAGTAGATGGTCAACTTTCTGCTGTTTTTAGTAAAATTATAGATTTCCCTTATGAGATAAGCGTTGCTGATTTAGGAGTCATTTCAAGTGTTTGTGGATTAATACTGCTTTCTGATAAAAGTATCAGCTCTTTGATTGTTTGGAATCCAACTACAAATGTTATTAAAGTATTATCTCATGCTGTTTTTGGTAACTCATACAACTTTCAACTGGATACGGCTGGGATTTATATGGATTCTACTGGTGATGTTAAGATTTTACATTTGAAACGCCAACACAATGTCATTGTTCCTTATGTGTATTCGAGGAAATCTGGATTGTGGAGATCTGTATCTTTCTTGAATGAAACTAAATACAATACCACTGATTATGCTTGGTCGAATGGTACGTTTTGCAATGGTGCATTGTTTTTTACCGTGTCTAAGTATTGGTCAGATTTTCAAAGCATTATTATTCAGTTTGATGTTAATCTAGATGTTTTCAGTTTAATATCTGTTCCCTTTGTTCAAGAATCTTGGGTTCCACAATGTCATCTCTTAGGAGTTTCTGATGTGCTTCACATATTTGTTACTAATGGCTTCGCTGAGTTTTATGTTGAACTATGGAAGAGGGAATCTGATGCTTGGACAAGGGTATTTTCATTTCCAGATGTTCGACAACTACAATGGGGTCTAGCTTACGATTTAACTGCTTTGATTCAATCCAATTCATGGATTTTGATGGCTGACTGGGGACAGATAATTGAGGTTTTCATGGATAATGTTCAACTTGATTACCTTTGTCATGCAGATACTTTTCGTGGGATGCGAGGATTGTTGTTTTATGAATCACTGATTTCACCTTCCATGTAGGCTATGTTGATGTGTTAAAGACTTTTCCAATATTTTGCTTATCCATATTAAACAGATAATATTATGTTTTGAATAGTTTTTGTTTATGTAATTTAGATGACTTAGTGTTATCTAATGTTAATATTCTATGACAGTTTACTTTTAATGCTGTTTAGTACATTGTATTATGTAATGTTTGCGTGCTTAATATGGTATTTTCGTATCATCTTGAGTGACCTTAAGATAACATGTTCTTATATTGTTATATGTATGATTTAATTATACTTATCATTATGTTTAATATGTATTATATTTAATAAGTAACCATATTATTAAGACTTTTATGACCATTGTTATATATTTCACAATTGTGTAACCCAAGCCCAAATAAATTTTATGATGTGTAACCCAAGCCCAAATAAATTTAATCAACCATTTTGGGTTTCCATGTTTTTGTAAGCCACAATGTTTTTTTGTGGTTAAATTTGTATATTTATGTTTTAGTTTATCAAACAAACAAGTTCTTTATATATATTTTATATATATTAGTTTAATGTTGTTTTTTTGCCAAAAAAAAAAATCCATTTTCAGAGTCGTTTGAGTCTTCCACTTTCACCATTGCGCCTCTTCTCTCAGCCACATGATCCGCAAAATGATCATTTGTTCAAAATTCAGCATTCATGTTCTTCTTTTTTTGTTGAACACTATTATTTGATCGATTTCCTACAGTAACTCTTTGATAGTTATGTAAAACTTAGGTTAAGAACTTGCAACCTAAATTTGACTTATATAAAGTCAAACAGTAAATATCTTCGTATCATATGCGTATATGTACATTATTAGTTATAACATTACCTTGGGGATCCACCGTGTGTCAACACGGGTCTCTAACCTAGTTGATAATATAATAGATGATAAAGATGTTAAGGAAGTTAGTGTTTAGAGTTGATACCTTAAAAGCCATCAAATAAATTTAACGATAAATTACAAGTCTAACCTAGAGGTTAGAGAGGTTGTTTCTAGAGAGACCCTAACTCAGTCTTAGAGCGACCAATCCTTAAATTTGGTCCTTAATTAAGGACCCACTTGGCCCTTAATGGTAATCTAAGTGTCCCCGTCGTCACCTGCCCCACTGAAGTCACAGTATAGGTACTCAGTCTTAGAGCGACCAATCCTTAAATTTGTCCTTCTAAATTTATTCGCCACTCCTCTAACCTCTCATCTAGACTCTGTTTACACTCCACAATTAATACAATATCATCCACAATTCATCCAAAACAACTATAAAGAGAAATAGACTAAACGCAGACCCTTGGTGGAGTCTTACGTACATAGGGAAGAGATTAGTATCCCATACCAGTGCACAAACACTAGTTTCACTCTTAACATACATATCCACAATTACATCTATATATTTTTTAGAAACCCCTCTACCCTTCACACCATCCCAATTTAGTCTACGCGGCACATTGTCGTATGCCTTTTTATGGTCAATGAACAACATCTTTAGACCTCGTTTCTTTTCCCTATCTTTTTCCATCAATCTCTTTAGAACGTGTATTGCTTCGATAGTTGACCGTCCTGGCATATAACCACATTGGTTTTCGGTAACCTATGTTTCTCTTCTAAGTCTAGTCTCGGTTACCGTCTCCCATAATTTCATAGTATGGCCTAGCAGCTTAATCGCTCTATAATTTTCACAATATTTGGCTTTGCCTTTATTCTTATACAGTGGCACTACCATACAACTTATCCACTAATCTGGCATTCTCCCATATTTTTTACAATGAGATTGAACAAAGTGGTTAACCATAGAAGTCTCTCCTCTCCCAACACTTCCTAATAGAACTATGGAACCGGGCCTGCATGACAACGTTGGCCATTTAACAATTAACGACATGCCTAATCAGAATTCTCGGCCTACCCTAAGCCGTAGCCCAGGCCCATCACAGTCTAGTCTATCTCAACATCCATATGGAGGTCCACCAAATGGTTACTCACCTTCTTATCCCTATTGGGCTCTACCACCTTATTGGGCTCCCCCATCTTGTCCCTATCTAATCAAGGTAAGGCTCAACGGTGGCAGCCCAGACCTCCATCTCGCGCCACCTCATATTAAGGCCAACCCCACTATGGTGCTCATTATATTTGGGTTAAAGAGAATGTTTTTGAGTTGGTATTATCATACGTTATGGCTTTTGACCTTTGAAATGTTTTGTGTTTAAATAGAAGGGTTCTTGTTTTCATTTCTGTCTTCATTTTGGTATTTTTAAGATTCCTTATGTGTAATAATTTAGCAAAAAAAATTGTAGCATTATGTATATCTTACAAGTATTCCTTATGCATAAAAATAATAAGCACCCTATTATTAAGATTATACACACACAAACACACCTGGGTTACTTGAAAAATCAGTGCTTTCTCAAGTTCATCTAGAACAACTTTAATTGTTGGACGTTGGTCTTGAGTCTCAGCCACACACTGGTTTGCAACTTTTAAAAATGTGTGCAAAGAATCCTTGTTGGCTCCTCTATTTGGAATATAACTCTTTATACCGGTTTCTTCCTTTAGTGCGGGATCTATCATGTCTTCTATTGTTCCATTGTGGAAGTTTCGTCTTGCCACATGAACGAGGCCTTTCTCATGCTCCATAAGGTAAATTTGGTCGCGAGCATGCCTTCCACAAATAATTTCAAAGAGTAGTATACCAAAGCTATACACATCCGACTCTCGTTTTAGATTTCCAGTCTTCGCATATTCTGGATCCAAGTGGTACGTTGACTCAAAATATGTTCGTTTACACATAACTTCATCTTTTTTATTTGGAGGCAGGAATACTGCCCACTCAAAGTCCTCGATCTTTGCCCTCCAGTCCTCATCTAACCCAAATTTGAAGTTAGCTATATTACCATGTATCATAATTTTTTTGTCTTCCATTTCATAGTGAATGTAATTTAATGCATGTGAAACATCAATGCAGATTCTCAATCGTCTTTCCCAAGTCAAAGTACACATTTTAGTGTTTCCCAAATAATCCATAAGGAATCCATTAGAAAAATTCTCAGTGACAAGCATCATCTCAAGACCTTCAATACAAAACCCTATTAGAGTGACTATGTTGGGATGCTTAACACTGGTAAGCATTTCAAGTTCTCTAAAAAATAATTCTTCTTCATCCTGGTCACCTTTAGGAAGGAAGCGTTTTATGACTACGGTGTTGTGTCTCTTGGGTTGTTTACCTTTACTATTCCCTTCTACAAAGGTAGCTTTTTCTTCACCAAAATGGCTGAGTTCTACCAAGTACCAAGTACAATAATCGCTAGAATTATTATATATGTATTTTTCTGAAAAGTTATGGGTGGCTGACTTTATATCATTGAGCTGAATATTCAGGTGTTCCAAGTTCTTCACCTGCAATCATGTGACAAGCAGAAAAGAGAATTACAAATTATATGAAAAAATATATATACTTGTTAGAAATATGGGAACGAATTTTGTGGTTAATAATTTTTTAATTGCTATAGAAAATAAAAAATGATATTAGAAACTATCGCCCTTAGGCCTTGTGTAGTGGTGATGGAGATGGCGCCGTTGAGCCTCTATAGCGCCGGGGAACACCGCCCCCGCCGGCGCTATAGGGCGTTTTGGATGGGGGGGTTGTATGGTTAGCGGCGTTTTGAGTTTGAAATGGTGATGATTGTTGTTGTTGACCGTTGGGAAACGGTAAAAAAATTGAATTTTTGTTTTTTTTTTTTTTTTTAAACAAAATCTCTATATATATACCATACCACAAACCATTCACACCACACCACAAACCATTCACACCACAATACAAACCATTCCAACCAAATACAAACCCAAAACCACATCAATGGCAGCGTGGACGAACCAAGACCAACTCGAGTTGGTGAGGGCGTGGGTCAACACCAAGGAAAATCCGCCGAACAATAGGCGACAATTTTGGCGCAATGTATTGGAGGAGTGCAACCGAATTACCGATACGGACCACCGTACGGTCGACCAGATCTACGCTAAGTTTAGTACCATACAAAATAATGTTACGCGTTGGCAAACGGTCTATCAAGCGACGGTGCAGGCGCACCCTGACGTTAGCCAACATATGGCAATTCAACTAACACACGACGCTTATCGTGAACGTTACGGCACCGACTTCACCGTCACCAATCTGCTGTCGTGGACTTTGATGCGTTTTGATTTTGTTTAGTGTTTTAAGGTTTTAATGTTTTAATGTTTAATAATGTGTAATGTTTAATTTTATGTTTTATGTTTAATGTTTAATGTTGTATTTGTAATGTTTAAGGTTTTAATGTTTAATGTTTGAATGAAATTTTATCTTTTCTGCAGATAAACAGGTGCATTTTCAAAATGTGTACACTAAAAATACATAAACACATAAAAATACAATCCTAAATTACTTATTAAAACAGAGTTCCTAAATTACTTATTACAAACAGAGTTCCTAATCCTAAACTACTTATTAAAACGTTACATAAACACATTACATAAACACATAACATATTCCTAAATTACTTAATTAAACACATAATATAAGCCTAAAAGTTCCAGTCCTCGAATGAGTAGTACTCGGGGGATAGGGAACGTGAGCTGTCCCGTCCATCAGACCTCGCATCCGATGGGAAGTAGTAGTTCTCACGACGAGGGGATGGCATGCTCCAGAGGCGCTCCTCCTCCTCAATTTCCCTGAGGGCTTCCAAGTCCTCAGGGGTTGGCTCCCCATATTCACGGGGTGGGGTGGTCTGGTGGTGGTGGGTGGGGGTATTCTGGGGGGTGGGGGTATTCTGGGGGGTGGGGGTAGGTTGGTGGTAGGGGGTGGGGGTATTCTGGGGGGTGGGGATAGGGTGGTGGTAGGGGGTAGTCTGGTTGGTGGGGATAGGTTGCTGGTAGGGGGGTAGGAGGAGGAGGAGGGGTGAAGGTTGGTGGTGCCGACAACATCAGTCGGTCCACCTGATAAGTAGCCATGGTATACTCCGCGGCCCAAACCAATTCTTCATCCGTCCAGGGATCATCCTTCCAGGGATCATCCTCTTCAGGATTAGTTGGTGGTGCCACAACAGGAGGAGGAGGGGGATTTAGCCAGTGTTGAGGAGGAGGAGGAGGAGGAAGAGGAGGTTGTGGAGGAGGATGAGTTGGCAGTCGCCGGGACCGGCCCCGTCCCCGGACCCGTCGAGTGAACTGCCGGACATTAGAAGGTCCGGAAGCTCCTGCTTGAAAACCGCCAGTGTTATTCATTGTGTTTGATGAGGAAAGGATGAGGAAGATGGAAGAGGTGTGATTGAAATGGTGGTAGGGATGGGGGTATTTATAGGTGTGACTGAGATTTGGTGGTGGGGGGGAAAGTTTGAAATTCAAACTTTGAAATTTAAACGTTTGGAGGGAAACCGTTTGAAATTCAAACGGTTTGGAACAGTAACCGTTTGAAATTCAAATTTTTTTTTTAAATATTAGTTTTTAAAATTAAATATTTTTTTATTATTTTATTAATTTAATAAACTTTCAGTTTAAATTTTTATTTTTATTATTATTTTTATATTTAATGAAATATTAAGTATTTAATATTCTTTATTTAAATAAAAAACAATAATTAACCAATCATTACCAATCATTTATAACCCCCCTCATAACCCCCTTCCCACTACACACTCTTTTTCCACAACCCCCACATAACCCAACTTTTATTACTTTTTAATATTTTAATCCTACAACCCCCCATAACCCCCTACCACTACACATGATTTTATGAGGCTTGTTTTCTCCATAAATATATTTTGCTCCAAGGTGTTGTCTTATGTCCAATAAATGTTTTAACTTTTCAATCACTTTTTTTCCCATGTAAAAAAATTAACTATTGACTCCGGGCTGACAAAAAAGGAGGATTAATTAATCAAACAGTAACGTATTAACATGACCAGACCAGACCAAAACAAACCAAACCAAAAGTTAAATAAGCAGGTTATGCTGTTCTTGCGGTGGTACAAACTTAAGCAGGTTATGCTGTTCTTGCGGTGGTACAAAGAGGGATTGTTTCGATGTCATTTGGGTTGGAGTCAAGGCCTACTGTTTTGGCAGATCGTGTGAGGGTGGAAAATGGGGTGTGTATGTTTTGGATCTATGTTGGAAGCAGGCGGCGGAAAAAAGGAGAAATAGAATGCCTTTCTGCCATATTATGTATGGTAGAATTTACAAATGAAGAGGATAGATGGATCTAGTAGATACACGCATCAGAAGTAATCACAGTTAATAGCTTGCACGAACACATAAAATCGGCTACAAACTCGGGTATGACTTCGACGTTCCTGTGGAATAAGTGTACTCCGATTAAAGTTAAATTCTTGTCTTGGAGATAAATCCAGGTACCGGCTTCCCACCCGTGATTCGTTGGAGTGACGGAATATATATATCCCATCGACATTATGTTGTATGTGTGAAATGTACGACGAAACGGCGGACCATGTGTTTGCTTCCTGTCCACTCGCTCAAATGGTCTGGGATCGGGTTGCACACTGGTGCAGAGTGGGAGCTTGGTTCTTCTTTGGGGTGGGAGATGTGCACACGGTACATGAGCACAGCCGCAGATCAAAAAAGTGGAAAAAGTTTATCTACACAGTTATCCAGACAACAATATGGAGTATTTGGAAAGCACGAAATAATACAGTTTTTAATCAACATCAACCCGATTTGGACAGGGTGGTGGAGGAAGTAAAGATATTGGAGTATCATTGGGTAAAAATTGAGCCAAGCTTTGGGATCTGTCATGGTACAACTAGTGTAGTTTTTGTTTAAATTGAGGGCAGTTGTCTTTGTTGGTGATAGATCTATATATTTGGTGGATGTAACTGTTGGTTTAACATGTTGTTAACTTGTCATTTAATGAAATATGTTTGTTGGCCATTAGAAAAAAGTAATGAAATCTTATGAGGCTGAGATTAGTAAACTATTAATGATTATTACTATAAACTACAAATAATACATAACACATGGAGTTTTTCTAGTTAGATTGCATGCTAAAAGTCTCTTATTTTTATACATATATATACTAGTTTTTATCCCGGGAGCGTCCCGGGTTAAAATATCTAATATGACATAATAAAATATTATTATTATTATTATTATTATTTTAAACAAATCTCCGCCATAAATTATCATATTCAAATATAAAAAATACGAATCTCGGCGCCGGTGTATAAATCTAGTGCCATTACAAATGAATTCGGAAGTTTGTAATCGATCATTCTAAAAAGAACTAACATGAAATAAGAAAAAAAAGTTAATTATTGAAATATCGAATGCATTAGTCTAAGAGTTATGTGATGCGTTAAAAAATTCATAAGTATATTGTTCGGGTATTTGGGTATGTTGTTTCGGGTAATCGGGTCGGGTATCACCTAATCCCAGTCCGGACCCAAACCCACAATTTTCTTAAACTAATCCCAAACCCGACACAATACCTGTCGGGTTACAAAAAATAGGCATTTTTTTCTCCGTTTTTTATATAGCACTATGGTACTCGTTGGAAAGATAATAAAACGCTCGTTAATTTGGTGTAATTTTTTTCTTTAAAAAATCTCGTATATAAAAGATATTAACGTTTAAAAGTTATGGGAGGAAACATGAGAGTAAAAATAATAAAGTTTTAATATTTAGATTTAGTAGATTAGGTATTTAATAGATTAGGTTAAAGATTATAATAGATTAGGTTAAATCATATTTATTCTTTTTTTTTTTAATTGGTTTACACTTGCCACATGTGGCATCTCTCAAATGAGACATTGCATAAGAGTATGACATGTAGGATAAATCCTTTGCGATATATCTATATCTTATAATAAAAGAATTGAATATTGATGAGGTAACATTCAATGGAGGCCTCAACCCTTTTTTGAATGTGCCACGTGGCACGTTGAGGTGAGAGTTTTTAATTTATTTTTTTATTTTTTGTTCATCTATTCTCCTACACTTATCTAACCCTAATCTCTTTAAAGAATTTAAAAACAAATTTAAATTTTTCTCACTAATGTTTCCTCCCATCATTTTTAAACGTTAATATCTTTTATATACGAGATTTTTTAAAGAAAAAAATTACACCAAATTAACGAGCGTTTTATTATCTTTCCAACGAATACCATAGTGCTATATAAAAAACGGAGAAAAAAACGACTATTTTTATGGGGTTTCGTTCATACAGTAAAAAAAACACAAAGTGTTCAGGTTATTCATTAATCATGTTTTTTCAATGTTGAAATTTAGCCCAATCGCCATGCTATCATTGGAATTTTACTCTTCTAAAGATGGATAGGTATACTTCATCAAGAGAAGCTAGGAGAAAGAATCGCGCAACACATGGTGTCACCTTATAGCAAGGTTATTTTTTTATTTATTTAATTACAAGAGTAATAATTATTACTATTAGTATTAGTATTAATAGAATGATTATATTTTTCAAGTCCGGGACACTGCCGGGATAAAAGCTAGTATATATATACATACATACATACTAGATTTGTGTTTGATAAAAGTACATAAGGCAAACTGTACATTGGGCCATTGGGGAATCGATTTTGTAGGTGGTCTCTTGTGCGTACTTTTTAAATTTACTTTATCTATATCTATATCTATAATCTATCTATAATCTATCTATAATATATAACTATTAATAAAAGAATTGACTTATGATGATGTGGCATTCAATGGAGGCCTCAACCTCCCATTGAATGTGTCACGTGGCACGTTGAGGTGAGAGTGTTTAATTTTTTTATTTATTTTTACTAGCTTTTATCCCGGGAGTGTCCCGGGGTTGAAATATCTAATATAACATAATAAAATATCTAATATGACAACATAATTAATGATTTGCCAATACATGATTAATGAATAATAATAATAATATTTATTTTAAACAAATTTCTGCCATAAGTTATCATATTCAAATATAAAAAAAAAATCTCTGCCTATGAAGTTATGTTTATCGTTTGTGATTTATTAGTAGAGTAAAATATATTTGAAAACAAAACCCCACAAAAATAGTTGTTTTTTCTCCGTTTTTTATATAGCACTATGGTACTCGTTGGAAAGATAATAAAACGCTCGTTAATTTGGTGTAATTTTTTTCTTTGATGAATCTCGTATATAAATATATTAACGTTTAAAAGTTATGGGAGGAAACATTAGAGAGAAAATTTAATTTTGTTTTTAAATTCTTATCTTTTCCTAAAATAACTATAATATATATAGATTTATTAAAAAAACTCAAAAATTAAAAAATCATACATGATGCCACGTGGCACATTCAAAAAGGGGGTTAAGGCCTCCATTGAATGCCACATCATCAAAGTTCAATTCTTTTATTATAAGTTATAGATTATAGATTATAGATTACTAGATTATACCCCGGGAACGTCCCGGGGTTGAAAAATCTAATATGACATATTAATTTTACATATGAAATAGAATAATGTTCTTTACAGTTACATGCATAAAAGCTTCGGGTAGCAGCTAACCTAAAACAATTAAAAATATATCTCCAATGTTAACGCCTAACCTTAAACAATGTATAACTCTAATATTAATATCTAACCTAAAACAATGTATAACTCCAATGCTAACGCATGTTGAAAATAGAATTCATATTAATGATTTGAACATAATTAGTGACTTGCCTATACATGATTAATGATTTACCTGAACACTTTGTGTTTTTTTTCCCTGTTTGAACAAAACTCAACAAAAAATAGTCATTTAGTTTTCTCCGTTTTTTATATAGCACTATGGTACTCGTTGGAAAGATAATAAAACGCTCGTTAATTTGGTGTGATTTTTTTCTTTAAAAAATCTCGTATATAAAAGATATTAACGTTTAAAAATTATGGGAGGAAACATAAGAGAGAAAAATCTAATTTTGTTTTTAAATTATTTTTTTCCTAAAATATCTCAATGCCACATGGGATGACACATGGCACACTCAAGGAGAAGAATGCCTCTTTGATTGCCATGTCATTAAAATGGCTTTGGTTTATTATATGTATAGATTATTAAATCTAATTAAAACCCTATACAAGATATGCATATCTTAGAATTTAAAATAAAAGATTTACTTTACCAATTAAAAATAAAATTGGATTTTTATACTCTCATGTTTCATCCCATAATTTTTAAACGTTAGTATCTTTTATATACGAGAGTTTTTAAGGAAAAAAATTACACCAAATTAACGAGCGTTTTATTATATTTTCAACGAGTACCATAATGCTATATAAAAACGGAGAAAAAAAATGACTATTTTTGTCGGGTTTTGTTCATACATGAAAAAACACAAAGTGTTCAAGTTATTCATTAATCATGTATAGGCAAGTCATTAATTAAGTTCAAACTAGTAAATATGAATTCTATAATATTAGAGTTATACATTGTTTAAGGTTAGGCGTTAACATTGGAGATACATTGTTAATTGTTTTAGGTTAGGTGTTACCCGAAACTTTCCTCCATGTACTGTAAAGCGCATCAGTCTATTTTGTATGTAAAATTGATATGTCTTATTAGATTTTTCAACCTCGGGACGCTCCCGGGATATAAATCTAGTGGATATATATTACTTAGTTCTATGCCTACATAATTATTTTACTCAGTGGTATGTTTAAGTTATTTACTCTTTTTGTTTGTTTACTAATATTAGATTTTCAACCCCGGGACGCTCCCGGGGTAAAAGCTAGTATATATATATATATATATATATATATATATATATATATATATATATATATATATATATATTACAAAGCTAATAATCCTACATGTCATAGTATTGTGCAATCTCTCATTTGAGATATGCCACATAGGATAGGATGTGATGTGACAACTCTAGACCAATTAAAAAAATTAATAAATATGGTTTAAATATGGTTTAACCTAATCTATTAAATATCTAATCTACTAAATGTAAATATAAAACCTTTATTATTTTCTCTCTCATGATTCCTCCCATAACTTTTAAACGCTAATATCTTTTATATAGGAAATTTTTTAAAGAAAAAAATTACACCAAATTAACAAGCGTTTTATTATCTTTCCAACGAGTACCATAGTGTTATATAAAAAACGGAGAAAAAAAACCGACTATTGGTGATACCCGACCCGATTACCCGAAACCACATACCCAAATACCCGAAATATATACCCGATCATATAACCATGAATTTTTTAACGCATCACATAACTCTTAGACTAATGCGTTCGATATTTGCAATATACGTGCACCATCAAAAACTAAAAACTTTATAGTATGTAACTAAAATATATGTATGGTTATTATAATATTATTTCAATAAATAACTTTTTTTTCTTATTTCATGTTAGTTATTTTTAGAATATCGATTACAAACTTTCGAATTCATTGACGTTATATAATATTTTGTAATGCCACTAGATTTATACCCCGGGGCAGAGAATCGTTTTTTTTATATTTGAATATGATAACTTATGACAGAGATTTGTTCAAAATAAATAATAATAATAATATTATTATTATTATTATTATTATTACTATTATTCATTAATCATATATTGGCAAGTCATTAATTATGTTGTCATATTAGATATTTTATTATGTCATATTAGATATTTCAACCCGGGACGCTCCCGAGATAAAAACTAGTTACTATATATTGAAAACTGCATGTTTAACTTATCTTTCTTTTATTGATGTTGAAAATGGCACATTTAAATTATCTTTTTAACATCTATATGAAAAATTTGCATATGTTCCTACTAGATTATACTCCGGGAACGTCCCGGGGTTGAGAAATCTAATATGACATATTAATTTTACATATGAAATAGAATGATTCGCTTTACAGTTACATGCAAGAAAGCTTCGGGTAGCACCTAACCTAAAACAATTAAAATTATATCTCCAATGTTAACGCCTAACCTTAAACAATGTATAACTCTAATATTAATATCTAACTTAAAACAATGTATAACTCTGAACAAAACCCCACAAAAAATAGTCGTTTTTTTTTCGTTTTTTATATAGCACTATGGTACTCGTTGGAAAAATAATAAAACGCTCGTTAATTTGGTGTAATTTTTTTTAAAAAAAAATCTCGTATATAAAAGATATTAACGATTAAAAGTTATGGGAGGAACATAAGAGAGAAAAATCCAATTTTATTTTTAAATATTTTTTTCCTAATATCTCAATGCCACATGGAATGACACATGGCACATTCAAGGAGGAGAATGCTTCTTTGAGTGCCATGTCATTAAAATAGTTTCGGTTTATTATATGTATAAATTTTAAGTTCAATAATTACGCTTATCGCCATATCGGTTCAATATTTGTCACATATTTCCTCTTTATTTCTTCAACTATCCATAGGTAAATACCATAATGGGCCACTAAAAGCTAAGGCTCAATATAGGCCATTTAACACATGTATTATTTCTTGTTGCCATTATGATCTAGCATTCTAGTGTGTCTTTCTACAACCAAATGTAAGAGAGCAAGGCCCAATATGACATAATAACGCTATCATGGCCCATTTAGACATTAGACAATTATAATCTTTCATTGCCCATTATTCTAGCATTACTTACAACAACCCAATTTAACCAATCATATAGGAGTTAATAAAGCCATACTTCTCTATCAAGAGCAATCATGATTAGAGGTGCACAATAAAACCGTACCTGGAATTAGACCTGAGAAAAAACGGGAACCGGTTATGTTTACACTCGGGTATTCTATACCCATAACCGAACCTGACTCTACCCGTGTGGTATGGACATGGTATACATTTTGAGCTCAATACTTGTATCTGAAACCGTACTAGGTTTATCCCTAAAAATACTGGAATCGGTTATACCCTATATCCAAACCGGTTATACCTATATCCAAACCTGGTTATACCTTATATCCGATAGAATACCCGAATTTTTAGAGAATATTTTTATATTTACTTTCCAAGTTTTATTTTTAAGTTTGTTAGAAATGCATATTATAAAGCAAATAATTTACGCATGAGTGAATTTTGTTATTGTAACTTATTAATTTATTTATTTTTAAAACGGGGTATTAATACTAGGACCCATACCCAGTTATACCAGAAACCTATCACACCCTCCCCAGTTACATAGGATATGGTTTTTTCTCCTAAATACCCGTACTCGAACCCTACCCGGTTTCTCTCAATACCCGATTTTTTAATACCCAGAACTGGTTCCATATCAGCAACCAGGTATTTAAAAAACCTGATTTGCGCACCTCTAATCATGATTATTAAGGCATATCATGTCCTAGACATGTATGATCTAATATTATTGATGGGTACAATTTAGACACACTTTATTCAATAGGTTAATTGTTGAATAAATGCATTAATATAATAACAAAATATATTACTTTGTTCATGTTTATATTTTGTAGGTGGCAAATAAAAATAACCAACATGATGCAATTAAGTTAAAACATGAGATAGTTTGTGCTAATGATCAACTTTCCGAGCTTCAAATCGTTCTTCTACTATTATTCTATTTCTTTACAGTGATAATTATAAGAAAAAAATCTTGAATTTTGGCTTCTGTCAAAATATCCATCTGGCTAGCATCGTAATTATTTGGATGTGGAATAATTACTTAAATGTGGACTTGGCTTCATAAATGAGTTGTTATAATGAGACACCGGCTAAAGTGACTGGGTCGCCATTAAAAGAAAACATGATGGGCCATGAGTTAAACTGGCATAGGCTGAAAGAATTAAAAGGAAAACTCAACAACAGTTTTTCTTATTCTTTTTTATCAATTCCAATCGCACAACGTAGGCAAGCGGCACGACAATTGAGAAGGTGGCAGGAGCTTCTGCTGCGTGTTGTTGTGGATATTAGGAAAGCCATAGTCAACAGCGATATTGTCACACCACGCCAACGGCGGAAACACGTGGCGCAACGCTCGAAAAGTATATCAAAGTCAAGATTAACACAAACAATAATTATTTAGAAAAGATCATATTATTAAGACGTCGTAAGATGTTTTCGTTGTCCCAAACGTTCACATCCACACAAGTTCAATTTATACAAAAGGGTTTTTCGACTATATTCCGAACAAACGGAAAATAAAAGTAAAACCCCCAAAAGACCGACGTCCCCGATTCCCCCGCACTAGCCATTCCTTTCAGCAATCTAATTACCTGAAAGATATGTTTAAAAGACACGTCAATATATACATATTGGTGAGTTCACAGGTTTTAATTTCACAAGCAAAACATTTCAATACCGGCATGTAACAGAAATATAATATAAGTAGTGTCATATATGTGGAGTAGCTAGCTCCTACATGACGATGGCGACTACCTCCCGGGCCCATAACCAAACCAAGACTATACGACAGATTGCCCCGCGAGTTGCTTCTTGGACAACAACTCAGTTCAGAATACATGCACCTCTTGTCTTTACCGGGTTGACGCTATCAACCAGAGGTGGGCCTTGTCAGGCACCGATAGTACTACCCAGATATCCCTTTGGTTTCATTTCCCTGAATTAATGGTTACAGTAAACAGCGAGGTCTTACCCCAAGTGGTTTCCAGTTACCCAGGTACCCATCGTGCTAAATATTATATTCCACATGTTACAGCAATTTAACAAAACATATCTTTCCCCCGAAACGTAAAACAGTTTAAAATGGGGCCGTGAAACTCACCTCAAACTCAGCGTGCACAAATACCAGAGAATAGCAGATATCCAAGGTCAAATACCTACAGGCGTTCTTAGACGTATAAGTCACTAAGCCTATCATGTGTGTTTTACCGGCAAGTTGTACACTCAACTCCCAACAACACAATTGTTATACAATTCCCCGTTTAAAACATGTGTCTAGGTCCGTTGGTGATGGATTACCCCCGTTATAAGTTTCACTTAACTTATGTTTAATAAACATATCAACATTATCCTTGAAGTTAGTTAGGTTCGTCGCCGCGAACTAAGATCATTTCCCGATTTTATCACATCATGATCTTATTATTTAATATATGTGTTTTCAATATATTTACTAACTCGGATAAACTTATCTCCGACTCGACTCACTTTACCGCATAACTACTTTCCCATTAAGTAGTTATACTAGGATCTTGTCGATCGAGATTTCGTTTTATAACTTTCGACTCGACTCACTGTTCCATATATTCATTTTCCCATTCAAATAAATATACTGAGGTCTTGTCGATTCGATTTTATATTTTTAACGCCCGACTCGACTCACCACACCGCATATTTACTTTCCCATTAAGTAAATATACTAGGATCTCGTCGATTCGGTATACATATATATATGTATTTTCCTCGTTAAATCCATACGTTCGTTTAACGTTTAATCGTTAGATTATTTACGTTACTTTTCTCCCACAAATATTTTTCAACACTTAGGAAAGTGTTATATATATATTTTTCACCCATGATAGTTCATATATTCTATCTCATAAAATATATATTTCCTTGACGTATTACATACTCGTATCTCGTACGATATATATATTCTCGTCCATTTTACATCTTTGTCCGATAACTCGTTGTGTTAAAACATGCTTATATCCGAACGTTCAACTTATATATTTTCGCTCCAAGAATAATATAAGTTACGTATATATATATTTTGTAGAAATAAATACTTCACGTCGAATATTATTTTCCTACTTTCGAAAATATATATGTCTTTAATTATTCATACCAAATTTCCGACAATATGATTTACTCAAAATTAATCACTATTAATTTCACCATATTTTTACTCGGAAATTTATAGAATAACTTTTGTATCTTTCCAAAAACCAAGACTTAGTCGTTTTAACTCCAAAACGCTCCAACATTTTTATACTCCCATAAATATAAAAATGTTCATTTTTATAAAACTTTACTAAGTCTTTAAAATTACCAATTTTTTTGTAATAAAAACTCTAGTTTTTATTCTTCCCACATCTTTGGTAATTTATATTTTTATAAAATCCCATTTTATAAAAATGACTTTTAATATCAAAACACAATATTTTGTAAGTCTTGGAAATCATTTTCCATTAGTCACCCTTGACTATCCAACTTTACATTTTTAACACCAAACTTTAAAATGTCACACTTTTAGACTTAAGTTTCTAAAATGACATTTTACACCCCTTAACTCTTAAAGTTACCAAATAACACCCTTAACTTTTAAAAGTTACATTTTCATCCTTAATCTTCCAAAAGTGACCATTTCTACTAAATTTAGTAATCTTGGTTATGTCCACTTTGTCATGAAAGATTGTTATTATGATCTAATCTTGTCCATAGTCTATAATAACTTATTTAAGGATAATAATAAGTGTACTTTGTGTATTAAGTCCATTTTGCCCAAAATGCTAACATTATGTTGTTTCTTATGTCATGTAAACTTTTTATTTCCACTTTTCTCATAAGATCAATATGATATTAAGCTTTAGATAATTATTTTAAGATGATCAACACCACTTTTAAGTATATTCAAGTTACATTAACAATCTATGCTTTGATCATCATTTTAAACATGATTATGTAACTTTTTATAAACCTAAAACATCATCATCCATCATCACATCCCATGGCTCACACACACACACACTTTTAGCATCCATTTTAACTTGCTAAAACATATTACATCTTATATTAAAAACCTTGTTAAACATTTGTGTACAACTTGCTTTAAAAACATCAAAACATAGACTTTTAAAAGCAAGATCAAGAGGGAAAATACTTACAACTAGCACAAGGCTAGGGAAGACAAAACCACTTGTTTTGGATGAGGTTTAGTGTGTTCTTCCAAGGGGTTAAGCTCCTAGCTTGATAACACACACTTAGGGTATGGAAATGGATGATTTTTATGTATGATTTAATGTTAATAACTTGAAAATGGTTTGTTGTTTGGCATCTAGAAACTCACGGCCATCATAAAGAAAAGAAAGGATATGTGTGGTGCAATGAAGATATTTCACATATGCTAGATTAAATATACATCCAAAGATTACATTATCTAATTTTATAATACTTCACCATACCTATAATCCCATTACTTGTAAGACAAAGATTTGAGGTATGGTGGAGGGTGAGGGCCGGTCATCTTGGGGGATTTTGTGGGGCCCAAGTGCCTCACAATATCTCCCATTTTTCCCAAGGTTGTACCGCGTATTTTTCGTGTTTCGTTCGGGTTTTTATCCACGAGTTATCCGGACATTAAAATGCCTCTAATAACCCTTAAACATAGCCTAGTTTAAGTGTTGGTTAGTTATTTAGGCTTTGGTTGGGTGAAATTATAATTTACACGCGTATCGGGTGCGACACGCGCACTTTATTCGTTACCGGGAGATTTGTATTTAGCGTCTTCGTTTATGGTTTTGGAGTTCCAAAACACATAATATTTCATGAAAGTACCCTTTATTTTATATCCTGGGTATCCGAGATAATTTTGTTTATTAAATTTAACCGGGTAATCACCAACGTCCGTTCCAACACAAGTTAATTTGCACGCGATTTCGCCGTGCTTCAACTTAAACACATGCATTCCTATGCATCTTATGGGGAATTTGCTATTCTCTAAATGCCAAATTAATATAATTAATTCAAAATTGCACGTAATTAAGTTAATCACTCATAATTAATTTGTACGGAATTACCTCATTTTTGCCGTTTGTCACATTCTCCCCCCGTTAAGAGGATTCCGTCCCGGAATTCAATTCAAATCCCTCGGTACTGGGGTCTTCTTGAACAGGTCAGGATACTTCTGCTTCATATGATCCAATCTTTCCCATGTGAACTCCGGTCCACGTTTGGCATTCCAACGTACTTTGACTAACCTGATCTTACTACGCCTAAGCTTCTGAACCTTCCAATCAGTCACCTCGATTGGTTCTTCGACAAAGTGAAGCTTATCGTCGATGTGGATCTCGTCCGCAGGTATAATCAGGGTCTCGTCGGATAAACACTTTTTCAAGTTTGATACATGAAATGTATCGTGTATTCCGCTAAGCTCTTGTGGCAACTTGAGCTTATAGGCCACCGGGCCTACCCTTGCCAAAATTTCGAAAGGACCAACATACCGGGGATTCAATTTCCCACGCTTCCCAAAGCGTGCAACACCTTTCCAAGGTGAGACTTTAAGCAGAACTTTATCACCGACTTGGAATTCCAAAGGCTTACGCCTCATATCCGCATAACTTTTCTGTCGATCACGAGCCGCTTTCAAGCGCTCCTTGATCAGAAAAATCTTATCAGTAGTTTCTTGAACAATCTCGGGTCCCGTAAGCTGTTTCTCCCCGACTTCAGCCCAACATAGCGGAGATCGACACTTACGCCCGTATAATGCTTCAAATGGTGCAGCCTGGATGCTCGTATGGTAGCTATTATTGTACGAGAATTCCACGAGTGGCAGGTGCGTGTCCCAATTACCACCGAAATCAATTGCACATGCTCGCAACATATCCTCCAAGGTTTGGATGGTTCGTTCACTTTGACCATCGGTTTGGGGGTGATAAGCAGTACTCATATCCAAACGAGTACCTAGAGCAGCATGCAAGCTTTGCCAAAACCTAGAGGTAAAATGGCTATCACGGTCTGAAATTATAGAGACAGGCACACCATGCTTCGACACCACTTCCTTAATATACAATTGGGCCAATTTTTCCGTTTTATCCGTCCCGCGGATTGGAAGGAAGTGTGCCGACTTCGTCAAACGATCCACGATTACCCAGATCGTATCATGGCCACTCGATGTCCTGGGCAATTTAGTAATAAAATCCATGGAAATTTGTTCCCATTTCCACTCTGGAATTTCTGGTTGCTGAAGCAAACCAGATGGCCTTTGGTGCTCGGCTTTAACCTTTGAACACGTTAGACAACGCGCAACATAAGCCGCTATATCTCTCTTAAAATTCGGCCACCAATAATGTTCCTTTAAATCATGGAACATCTTATCCGCCCCGGGATGAACCGAATATCGAGAATTGTGAGCTTCAGCCAAAACTAGCTCACGTATACCACCATACAGAGGTACCCAGACTCTATTCATGAAGTACAAATTCTGATCCGTCTTAGACTCCAACGAGTCCAACATGCCTCGTAGTCTCTCCTTCCTGAAATTCTCGGGCTTAAGCGCATTGCTTTGGGCCTCACGAATCCGATCCGTCAAATTCGTGTGAATGGTCAGACCCAAAGATCGAACCCGCAACGGCTTAACCCGTTCCTTGCGACTTAAGGCATCCGCTACGACGTTCGCCTTTCCGGGATGGTATTTTATTTCACAATCATAATCATTCAATAATTCCACCCATCTCCGTTGTCGCATATTCAAATCCTTTTGGTCAAAAATGTGTTGCAAACTCTTATGATCTGTGAAGATCTTGCACTTAGTGCCATAGAGATAATGCCTCCAAATTTTGAGAGCGAACACCACTGCACCCAATTCCAAATCGTGTGTAGTGTAGTTTTTCTCATGAATTTTCAATTGCCTAGAAGCATATGCAATCACTTTGTTCCGTTGCATCAACACGCAACCCAACCCTTGATGCGATGCATCACAATAGACTACGAAGTCTTCAGTACCATCAGGAAGTGATAAGATAGGCGCTTCACATAGCTTATCCTTCAGTAACTGAAACGCCGACTCTTGCTTTTCCGTCCACTCGAACTTTCTATCCTTTTGGGTTAATAGGGTCAAAGACTGCGCTATCTTGGAAAAATTCTTAATGAATCTCCTGTAGTAACCCGCAAGTCCAAGAAATTGTCGAACTTCAGTCGGAGTCTTAGGCACTTCCCAATTCTTGATTGCCTCGATCTTGGCAGGATCAACGTGTATACCTTTTTCATTTACCACATGGCCTAAGAAATGAACTTCTCTAATCCAGAATTCACACTTAGAGAACTTGGCATACAACTTCTCCTTACGTAATAACTCCAAAATCAAACGAAGGTGATCTTTGTGTTCTTCCTTGGTGCGAGAATAGATCAAAATATCATCAATGAACACGATTACGAATTTGTCCAAGTAGGGCTTGCACACACGATTCATCAAATCCATGAAAACTGCTGGAGCGTTGGTCAATCCGAACGGCATCACCAAGAACTCATAATGACCATAGCGAGTACGAAAAGCAGTTTTCGGTACATCCTCCTCTTGGATACGAAGTTGATGATAGCCAGACCTTAAATCAATCTTGGAGTAATAACTAGATCCTTGGAGTTGATCAAACAAGTCATCGATCCTGGGAAGGGGATAACGATTCTTGATGGTCAATTTGTTCAACTCACGATAATCTATGCACATACGAAAGGTACCATCCTTCTTCTTCACGAACAAGACTGGAGCTCCCCAAGGTGAGAAACTCGGTCTTATAAAACCTTTATCCAACAATTCTTGCAATTGATTGGACAGTTCTTGCATCTCTGATGGAGCTAAGCGATACGGCGATCGTGCTACAGGAGCGGCTCCAGGAACAAGGTCAATACGAAATTCGACTTGTCGAGGGGGTGGCAACCCCGGCAAATCTTCAGGGAATACATCAGGAAAATCTTTCACAATCGGGATACTCTCGAGTTTCTGTTCGTCAGCCTTTTTATCTACCACATGTGCCAAGAACGCAACCTGACCCTTCCGCAAGCACTTCCGGGCCTTCATGCAAGTAATAATTCTCAATGGCGTCCCACGCCTTTCCCCTTGAATCGAAAGAATTTCACCATTCGCAAGAGGGATTTGAATTATTTTATCATTACAGATAACAATGGCGCTCTGTGTAGATAACCAATCCATGCCCACGACTATGTCGAAACTACCCAAAGTAACCGGTAAAAGATCAATGTTAAACTCATGCCCACAAAGATTTAACTTACAATCTTTCGCTACTTCACCCGTTTCTATTGTTTTACCATTGGCCAACTCTATGGAGTAAGGTGTATCTAATTCACTAGTCTCCAAACCAAGAGCTCGCTTAAAATCTATAGATACAAAACTAAAATCGGCACCGGTATCAAATAATACTGAAGCATAATGATTGTTGAGTAGGAACGTACCGGTGACCACATTCGGGTCTTGACGCGCATCACCAGCACCAATGACAAACGCTCTTCCATGAGCTTGGTTGTTCACTTTAGGACAATCCTTCCTCCAATGATCGAAGGATCCACAGCCAAAGCACGGTCGTTTTTCTCCAGCCTTAGGCACTCCAGACCTACAGTCTTCGCCTTTGTGGCCAGTACGGCGACATTTCCAACACGTTTGATCATTTTTCCTTCCCTGGGCACCAGTTTTCTTTTCTCCTGACTGTCCCGTAGCAACATAACCTTTTCCCTTTTTCCCCTGAGATGCTTGATTTTCAGAAGTACCATTCTTTTTACCATCACTTCTCTTCCTCTTCCAATACCCAGAGCGGTTTGAACGCTCGCTTGAACCAGTACTAACACTAGACACTTTCCCGTCAGACGCTTTCTGTTCAGCATTCTTAGAAGCAGACCCTTTGCGCACGAGCGTACCCATGCGAACTGCATCTTCAGTTAAGCTTAAAGCTAGATCAATGGCCTCACGCATGGTTGTTGGTTTAGAAGAGGTAACCATGCTTCGGATCTGTGGGGCCAATCCATACAGGTATCGCTCGATTCGTTTGTTCTCTGGAGTCACTAGCCGGGGAACTAAACGTGCAAGATCGTGAAAACGAGAGGTATAACCCTCTATGTCAGCACCAATCATGGTATGCTTCCAGAATTCTGTCTCGAGCTTCTGAACTTCACTGGCAGGACAGTATTCACGAACCATCAGTTCTTTGAGATCCACCCAAGACAAGGCATAAGCAGCATCTTCACCTAGTGACCGCACCTGATCATTCCACCATGTCAGTGCCTGATCCAGGAGTATGTTGGTGGCATACATAACGGCTTGTGGGGCAGTACAGCCGCTGATGCGTATCACAGCTTCAGTCTTTTCGAACCACTTAATCAGGCCAACCGAACCTTCAGTTCCACTAAAGTTAATAGGCTTGCAGCCTAAAAAGGTCTTGAACGTGCAGCCACGCTCTGGAGTGGTTGTTTCTGCAATGACGTAAATGCATTTAGTAATAGTTGAAAATGTATCGGGACAACATCCCGACGTTCCACTTATTGAAGCTGCTTACCAGTGGGAGACCGTTCACGTCGGTCGCTTCCACCATTTCCGCCAGATCCGCCCTGCCCGCCGCTGTGACGAGTGCGGTTAGTTTCCATTTCTGCTACAGCAATCGCGACACGATCCGTGATGATTCGCTCGAGTTCGGCCTGCGAGGTAGGCAGACCGTCCAAATTTCCGGTACTTCTTGTTGCTGGTGCCATTACTTAAACTTCAATAGTAAATATTAAAGGTTAGTCAGACAAATTTTCCATCAAAATATTGTCACATCCAACGCACAAGTAAGCATCACAACAGAAAATACAACTCATCAAACCACAACATCACAAACTATCTCCATAATCACAATATTATGGAATACCATGGCATACAATTATCACATCAATACACAACCACAAGAAGTAAATAGAGAATGCATAAGATAACGACAATATATTTTACCATAATTTACAACATGATTTTCATTAACTTTCAATATAACGAGTACATCATTTGTTCATATGACAACAAAAGTGGGTCATAACTTCCCAATACATCGTTTGAAACTTAACAACATGTCATAACCAAAAGCTGGCACATCCCATAAGTGCTAGGCAAAATACAAAAGTCCATCATCTAATACAAGCGCTATAACTAAGACTGTCATTACATGCTGCTGCTACTACTACCATACTGCTGTGCTGCTACATAAACCAATCACTGAGGAGGTGGGGGCTGGTAGGAGTACTGTGGGGCATAGAGACTGATGGCGATATTGATCGCCGTGATGCGATCATACAAGTACTGCATGTGAGCAAAGTGATCATCGCCTGTGATGCCACGGAAGGCATCCATCCTCAGAAGCTCATCAGCATAGTGTGTCAAAGCTGAGCTCGCATCAATGATGCGGGCCCACATAACCCGTACCTGGTAATCCATGTGTACGACCGTACCATGGATCATATCCGATAAGCTCTGAAAATCATGCTCGAGTGAAAGTAGGGTGGTCATAGCCACAGCTGGCAAACGGGCCGCCTCGAAGGGCTGTGAGGGCCCAGCCATATCAGGAACAGTAGGCTGCGATGGACCAATAATATCTGGTACATGATAAGGTATAGGTGCAAATGGCTGGGGCAGGCCTGCCGCCCCATGAGCAATATGTGAACCAACCAAATAAGGGTCACCCGCACCCAAGGTATATAGCATAGGAGGTGGGGTCATAGACACAACAGGAGCAGTGGTAGATGTAGTGATAACAGGACCAGCAGGTGGGACTGTGGATGTGAGAAAAGGTAGCAGGGGCTCCTCAAGTGGTGAAACAGTGGTATGAGGTGGAACTGTCACCTCAGGTATAACAGGTGTATCAGTAGTGGGGGCATCCGGACTAGCAGATGGGTAAGCACTCATACCCGCTCGTCTGAGGTCTGAGCTACGAGCAGAACTCCCCTCAAGAATAAAACCAACGTGACCGTCGGCTACAGGCTCAGTCACAACAGGAGGTGTGGGGGATAACGGTGGTAAAGTGGTAATAGGAGGTAGAGGTGTAAACGGCACCTCAGCAGAGACTGGAGCGATAGGCTCCACGGGATCAACAGGTGCAACAGGCTCGTCCGAGCCAAAAATGCTCTCAGGAACAACAGGTGCGATAGGCTCAGTAGGTGCAATAGGCTCAGTAGGTGCAATAGGCTCAGTAGGTGCAATAGGCTCAGTAGGTGCAATGGGCTCAGTAGGTGCAATAGGCTCAGTAGGTGCAATAGGCTCAGGCTCTGCAGGAACAGCTGCCAGGCCAAGGACAACCCGAGGTCTGCTGGGACCACGGTGCCAAAGAGAATCACGACCACAAACTGTAGGCACAACTGACGCTATGGACTCCTGACCGTCAGATCGACCACCACGGAGCGCAGGGTTCCTGGGCTCCAGGAATCCAGCAGGTAGTCCTCTCACAAGAGGTGCTAAATATGCGCCTCGAGGAACATGGATATGTGGAATAGGAACAGGTGTGTGATCAACGGGTACATGCGGATCAAAGGGAGACTCGACTGACTCGGAAGTAGCAGGGACAGCCCTGCCCCTGGAGGGACCAGCAGGATCCTGACAACCAACAGGAAAATCCCTGACAGCAGGGACCGGGGGAACAACTGGTGAAACAACTGGAGGTGTGATAACAGGCGGCTCGCTGGCAACAGCGGCCGGAGCGGTAACAGACTCTGACTCGGACTCGTCCATGGACGGGTCCTCCTCCTCCTCAGTATCAACCATAACATCGTCCTCATCGGCTACCTCGTCCTCTCCGCCATCCTCGTGATCATCATGGCTCTCAGGCGCATACTCGGAAGACATCTCCGCATGATCCTCGTCCTCAATCGGGTCAAGGTCTATGATCTCCACATCATCAGGAATAACCTCAACAATCTGCAAACTACTGTCAAAGCTGGGGACAGGTATCGCATGACTGGCGCGCGACATATCCTGGCAAAGAACCGTACTATATATATATGAGTCACTGATTAACTTAATGTTAGAAAATTAGATCTACAAATAGCACATATTTCTATCTTTTATTTTCTAACACTTCCTATATTGACGACATGGCTAGTCGGTCGGAATTTCCCCTTGCACATCCCATGTACAATTTCTTTCTTTTCTAAAAATATTTTGTTGTGTTTTAGTTTTGAAAACTTTGTTTTCGAGCCAAAACCGGTTATAGTCTAGATTTTTCAAAAATGCTAGTTCGCTATAACCTTGGCTCTGATACCACTTCTGTCACACCACGCCAACGGCGGAAACACGTGGCGCAACGCTCGAAAAGTATATCAAAGTCAAGATTAACACAAACAATAATTATTTAGAAAAGATCATATTATTAAGACGTCGTAAGATGTTTTCGTTGTCCCAAACGTTCACATCCACACAAGTTCAATTTATACAAAAGGGTTTTTCGACTATATTCCGAACAAACGGAAAATAAAAGTAAAACCCCCAAAAGACCGACGTCCCCGATTCCCCCGCACTAGCCATTCCTTTCAGCAATCTAATTACCTGAAAGATATGTTTAAAAGACACGTCAATATATACATATTGGTGAGTTCACAGGTTTTAATTTCACAAGCAAAACATTTCAATACCGGCATGTAACAGAAATATAATATAAGTAGTGTCATATATGTGGAGTAGCTAGCTCCTACATGACGATGGCGACTACCTCCCGGGCCCATAACCAAACCAAGACTATACGACAGATTGCCCCGCGAGTTGCTTCTTGGACAACAACTCAGTTCAGAATACATGCACCTCTTGTCTTTACCGGGTTGACGCTATCAACCAGAGGTGGGCCTTGTCAGGCACCGATAGTACTACCCAGATATCCCTTTGGTTTCATTTCCCTGAATTAATGGTTACAGTAAACAGCGAGGTCTTACCCCAAGTGGTTTCCAGTTACCCAGGTACCCATCGTGCTAAATATTATATTCCACATGTTACAGCAATTTAACAAAACATATCTTTCCCCCGAAACGTAAAACAGTTTAAAATGGGGCCGTGAAACTCACCTCAAACTCAGCGTGCACAAATACCAGAGAATAGCAGATATCCAAGGTCAAATACCTACAGGCGTTCTTAGACGTATAAGTCACTAAGCCTATCATGTGTGTTTTACCGGCAAGTTGTACACTCAACTCCCAACAACACAATTGTTATACAATTCCCCGTTTAAAACATGTGTCTAGGTCCGTTGGTGATGGATTACCCCCGTTATAAGTTTCACTTAACTTATGTTTAATAAACATATCAACATTATCCTTGAAGTTAGTTAGGTTCGTCGCCGCGAACTAAGATCATTTCCCGATTTTATCACATCATGATCTTATTATTTAATATATGTGTTTTCAATATATTTACTAACTCGGATAAACTTATCTCCGACTCGACTCACTTTACCGCATAACTACTTTCCCATTAAGTAGTTATACTAGGATCTTGTCGATCGAGATTTCGTTTTATAACTTTCGACTCGACTCACTGTTCCATATATTCATTTTCCCATTCAAATAAATATACTGAGGTCTTGTCGATTCGATTTTATATTTTTAACGCCCGACTCGACTCACCACACCGCATATTTACTTTCCCATTAAGTAAATATACTAGGATCTCGTCGATTCGGTATACATATATATATGTATTTTCCTCGTTAAATCCATACGTTCGTTTAACGTTTAATCGTTAGATTATTTACGTTACTTTTCTCCCACAAATATTTTTCAACACTTAGGAAAGTGTTATATATATATTTTTCACCCATGATAGTTCATATATTCTATCTCATAAAATATATATTTCCTTGACGTATTACATACTCGTATCTCGTACGATATATATATTCTCGTCCATTTTACATCTTTGTCCGATAACTCGTTGTGTTAAAACATGCTTATATCCGAACGTTCAACTTATATATTTTCGCTCCAAGAATAATATAAGTTACGTATATATATATTTTGTAGAAATAAATACTTCACGTCGAATATTATTTTCCTACTTTCGAAAATATATATGTCTTTAATTATTCATACCAAATTTCCGACAATATGATTTACTCAAAATTAATCACTATTAATTTCACCATATTTTTACTCGGAAATTTATAGAATAACTTTTGTATCTTTCCAAAAACCAAGACTTAGTCGTTTTAACTCCAAAACGCTCCAACATTTTTATACTCCCATAAATATAAAAATGTTCATTTTTATAAAACTTTACTAAGTCTTTAAAATTACCAATTTTTTTGTAATAAAAACTCTAGTTTTTATTCTTCCCACATCTTTGGTAATTTATATTTTTATAAAATCCCATTTTATAAAAATGACTTTTAATATCAAAACACAATATTTTGTAAGTCTTGGAAATCATTTTCCATTAGTCACCCTTGACTATCCAACTTTACATTTTTAACACCAAACTTTAAAATGTCACACTTTTAGACTTAAGTTTCTAAAATGACATTTTACACCCCTTAACTCTTAAAGTTACCAAATAACACCCTTAACTTTTAAAAGTTACATTTTCATCCTTAATCTTCCAAAAGTGACCATTTCTACTAAATTTAGTAATCTTGGTTATGTCCACTTTGTCATGAAAGATTGTTATTATGATCTAATCTTGTCCATAGTCTATAATAACTTATTTAAGGATAATAATAAGTGTACTTTGTGTATTAAGTCCATTTTGCCCAAAATGCTAACATTATGTTGTTTCTTATGTCATGTAAACTTTTTATTTCCACTTTTCTCATAAGATCAATATGATATTAAGCTTTAGATAATTATTTTAAGATGATCAACACCACTTTTAAGTATATTCAAGTTACATTAACAATCTATGCTTTGATCATCATTTTAAACATGATTATGTAACTTTTTATAAACCTAAAACATCATCATCCATCATCACATCCCATGGCTCACACACACACACACTTTTAGCATCCATTTTAACTTGCTAAAACATATTACATCTTATATTAAAAACCTTGTTAAACATTTGTGTACAACTTGCTTTAAAAACATCAAAACATAGACTTTTAAAAGCAAGATCAAGAGGGAAAATACTTACAACTAGCACAAGGCTAGGGAAGACAAAACCACTTGTTTTGGATGAGGTTTAGTGTGTTCTTCCAAGGGGTTAAGCTCCTAGCTTGATAACACACACTTAGGGTATGGAAATGGATGATTTTTATGTATGATTTAATGTTAATAACTTGAAAATGGTTTGTTGTTTGGCATCTAGAAACTCACGGCCATCATAAAGAAAAGAAAGGATATGTGTGGTGCAATGAAGATATTTCACATATGCTAGATTAAATATACATCCAAAGATTACATTATCTAATTTTATAATACTTCACCATACCTATAATCCCATTACTTGTAAGACAAAGATTTGAGGTATGGTGGAGGGTGAGGGCCGGTCATCTTGGGGGATTTTGTGGGGCCCAAGTGCCTCACAATATCTCCCATTTTTCCCAAGGTTGTACCGCGTATTTTTCGTGTTTCGTTCGGGTTTTTATCCACGAGTTATCCGGACATTAAAATGCCTCTAATAACCCTTAAACATAGCCTAGTTTAAGTGTTGGTTAGTTATTTAGGCTTTGGTTGGGTGAAATTATAATTTACACGCGTATCGGGTGCGACACGCGCACTTTATTCGTTACCGGGAGATTTGTATTTAGCGTCTTCGTTTATGGTTTTGGAGTTCCAAAACACATAATATTTCATGAAAGTACCCTTTATTTTATATCCTGGGTATCCGAGATAATTTTGTTTATTAAATTTAACCGGGTAATCACCAACGTCCGTTCCAACACAAGTTAATTTGCACGCGATTTCGCCGTGCTTCAACTTAAACACATGCATTCCTATGCATCTTATGGGGAATTTGCTATTCTCTAAATGCCAAATTAATATAATTAATTCAAAATTGCACGTAATTAAGTTAATCACTCATAATTAATTTGTACGGAATTACCTCATTTTTGCCGTTTGTCACAGATATTGACTAGGCACATAAAAAGAAGGCCAAGGTTCGTGAAAACTAGTTTTTATTTAGTTTTGGCACAGAAAGGTTGCCTCTATTAAATTAGACCAAGGGATGTACTGGCACGGAGAGGTGGCGTGAAATGATGTGGCACCCAACCATGCCTTGGAAAACCGCGCTGCCATAGTGTGGTCATGGCGTGGAGGGGTTGGCTTGGAAATCTCAACTGGAGTGGAAATATGACATAGAGAAGCCACTGACTAATTTAAGAAATGGCATGGAGCAATCAGATGTAGACACATGGCATTTTGATTGGGAGTCGAAAGTGAAAGACCACGAAACACGTTAGGCCAAGAGTTAGCATGGTCTAGGCCCAAAAGAAAGACAAAGTAGGCTGAAAGAATTAAAAGATAAAAGGCAATGGAAATTTTCTTATCAGTTCTCGCACAACAGAGATAAACAGCACGACAGTTCAGAAGGCAAATGGCGGTATCGGCTTCTGCTATGTGATGTCGTGGATCTTAGGACAACCATAGTGAACAACTATGACTAGGCAAAGAAAAGGAGGCAAAGGCTTGTGAAAAAAAAAAAAAACCAATTTTTGTTTATTTTGGCATAGAAAGGTTGCTTTTTTGAATTAGACGAAGGGGCAATGGGGAGTTTTTTTTCATAAATAATGTCATTTTCCTAGAGTTTTTCACTTCTAATGCCACTCTCTCTAATATTTCACATCTAATGCCATTGCCATTCATAATGGCGATTTCTGGAAAAAAAAAAGTTGAACTTGTACCTATTTATGACAAATTGCCATTATAAATGACGATTTATGACAATTGCCATTACAAATAGTGATTTCCTGTCACCATCGCGATTTCCTAGTCATGTTTTATGTATATTATAGATTTTTTTTTATTATTTTTCCCATTATTATTATGCATTATAATAAGGTTTTTTTTGAGTTTTTAGGGATGCCTTTGCGAGTCACAAACGCGTTCTGCCAACATAGACATTCATGCCTTGTCATTATTTCACCTGAGCTCTTTGAACGGAAACAATCGCCGCACGTAACGCCGATTCTACGGATGAAATATGGTGGCCGAAAATGGTCATCTTAGTCATTTTTGTGTAAACTATAGATTTTATCATTATTATTATGCATTATAATATGTTTTTTTTTTAGTTTTTCGGGACACCTTTGCAAGTCGGGAATGCCTTCCACCAACGTAGACATTTATGCCTTGTCATTATTTCACCTGAGCTCATCGAACGGAAACAATCGCTGCCCGTAACGCGCTTCCGCGGATGAGATATGGCGGCCCAAAACGGTCATGTTATTTTCTTAAACTCTTGCATGTTATTTTTTTTGCTTCAAGCCTTTCTTTCACTTCTTCTTGTAGTATTTATAGGGGATGTGTATCATTAGTAATTCTTGTTGTGTGAGTGAAGACCTGTGACAAAATTAATGAATACCAAACTTTGTTGAAATCAAAATCGCCATTTGTAATGGCAATACGGCATAAATGTCATAAATCGCCATTTCTAATGACATTTGGGCAGAAATCGCCATTTGTAATGGCCATTTCTCATAAATCAGGTATAAATGCAACTTTTTTTCTTCCAAAATCGCCATTAGTAATGGCAATGACACTAGAAGTGAAATATTAGGGAGAGTGACATTAGAAGTGAAAAACTCAAGGGAGATGGCACTATTAATGCTAAAAAAAAAAAAACCCTCACTAAAGGGTGTACCGGCATGTGAATGATGTGGGTTGGGCACATAGTGGAACACAGAGCCGCCCAAGCGTGGTCACGGCATGGAGGGGATGGCGTGGAGAACTCTACGGGAGTGGAAATGTGGCGTAAAGAAGATGATTGGTTCAAAATGGCATGTAGCATCGGGTGTAGTAGATACATGCCATTTTTCATTGGAGTGAAAAGTGGAACATAGGTATGGCGTGATGCCAACATAGTTATTTCCACACCCTGTTTCGGCTTGCGATGTACCTCATGGTCTATTGGTTGATAAACTAAAAGGAGACCTTTAGTTAATTTATTTTTAATAAATGATCTTACATTGAAGTATCTAATTTCTTAATTTCTTTATTGTTATGATTAGCTAACTTGTATTGTATACGAATATGCTTTTGTTATTTTAGTTAGCACATAATTTGTGTATGTTCATGTGTATGTGGTTGTCTAAAAGCATATTGACTTAGATCACTTCATTTATCTTTTATGGGAAAATGGATTTAATTACTCCCAACTATCGCCCGTTGGCGGATAATACTCCCAACTATCACTTTGGCCATTAGCACTCCAAACTTTCAACATATTTTCCATCATCACTCCCAGACTTAACACCGTTAGTTTTAATCCTACGTGGCTAACGGAATGTGATGTGGCATTTCATACGTGTAAAAAAAATTACTTAAACCCTAATTTACACATCAGTGTCACTCACTCTCACTCTCACTCTCATACAATTACACTCATTCTTCACAATCAAACCCTAATCTCTTCACAAACAAACAATCAAACATACATTTCTTCACAATCGAACCTTTCAATGGATGAAATCGCCTTCGTCTTTATTTTGCTTAGTTATATGTTGAGTCAAAAAAAAAAATCCAAAAAAAAAAATTGAAAAAATGTCCCTGATCTTTTGTGCATTTTATATGGAAAATGATAGTAAAATTGGGATTTTTGGTTTTCAAAATATTATATATATATATATATATATATATATGTGAGAATATAAAGAGACTGAAAGCGTGTTTTCTTAAGATGTGTCGGTAGGCCCAACTGGCTTTGAAAGGTCTCAGGATTGTCTGAATATACCTTAATAAATCATGATATCTTGTGGGTTCTCATCTTAGGAGAAACGGTAGAACTGAAACCGCTGATAATAATTAGAGGTACCACTGTAGGTTGAATGCCCATATGTATTAGTAATTAAATGGCACACTTGATCCTTTTTATGTGAATAAATCCGGTGAAAAGTGGCGCCTGAAAAAAAAATCCACATGTCCATCAATTGAGCTAGATAATATAAATAAATAAAAATAACTGAAGCCTATGGAGTCTCCTTTGAGGATGGTGACTCTGGTTGAGACAACCTCTGAGTTAGGTATGAAAAAAAGAGAAAAATATATCTAAGCTCATACACATCATCCATCATCAATCATCCATCATAAATTTAATTTCTAATACATTAGGGAGTTTGGTTTGTAGTGGTTGGTAAATCTATATGGTTTAGCCTTTGCCTTGAAAGCTTGAGGTAGGATTAGGTGAAGCTGGATATCTTGAGTGTGAGACCCATAGATTGATTGTGAATATGAACTTAATTGCTTCACATGATTGGGGCTTGATTATCTGGTGGTTAGGTTTAGGTGGACAACAATACCAACAGTTTTGGTTGATGCGTGATTAAATCTTAATTAATGTACCTATGAGTTTTTGAAACCGAGAGTCCTGATTATGATTCCATTGCAGTCTTTTTCGGGGACGAAAAAGGTTTAAGTGTGGGGATGTTTGATGTGTTGCAAAACACATATCTTTTCCTATGTATTTTGTATATTATTTGCTCAAGTTTTTATTCGTTTCGTGTCATTTTTATTATGTATTTATTATTTTAATTATTTTGTAGGTGTTCGTAAGAAATGAGTTTAAAACGGTGAAAAATAATCAAGACGCGGGCATCTGGTTCGAGCAAAGGCGATTACTAAAATAATAATAATAATAATAATATAATAAAAAAAAGGAAAACAATGAGTTATGAGACAAATGTCTCGTGCACATAGAAAAAAAAATAATGATATAATAAGGCCTGGTCTATTTCAACCCCCCACTTCTATTTTCACCCTCGTGAAAGCGCCTCGCTTAGGCCTAAACGAGGCGCTTTCTTTGCTTTTTAACTACCTCGGTACGAGGTCAGAAAAAGCTGATTTTTGACTCGAAGCGCCTCGCTTAGGCCTAAGCGAGGCGCTTCGAATAAATTTTTTTTTTTGACTTTTGAGTTAGTTTTTTTTTTTTTTTTTTGCAGTCAGACTTTTTTCAAAATAACATTTTTTATGTCAATGGGAGGGTAAACAAAATCGTCGATCCGACTGTTGAATTCTTTCTGCAACAAGGAACAAAATGTCAGCTTTTTCCTGCCACCTATCAATCTCACTGTCCAACAACTGAATTTTACTTGCTTGCATGAAAAGTTTATTTTAATTGTTCGTTTGACAAACGCCTGGCTAACCTGTCCAGTTATCAATCTCACTATCCAACAACTGAATTTTACTTGCTTGCATGAAAAGTTTATTTTAATTGTTCGTTTGACAAACGTCTGGCTAACCTGTCCAGTTATCAATCTCACTGTCCAACAACTGAATTTTACTTGCTTGCATGAAAAGTTTATTTTATTTGTTCGTTTGACAAACGCCTGGCTAACCTGTCCAGTTATCAATCTCACTGTCCAACAACTGAATTCACTGTCCATCAACTGAATTTTACTGTAATGATCAGGAACATTCCAAATAACTGTTCAATTTCAGCTTTTGTTTAACTATTTTAGCAACTTCCATAGAGAAGTTATCAATCTTACTGTCCAGTTATATTATCACTGTCCAACAACTGAATTTTACTTGCTTGCATGAAAAAGTTGTTTTTAATTTTTTTGGGAATATATTTTCTGATCAAAAAAATGCATAACTGTAATGATCAGGAACATTCCAAATAACCATCCAATTTCAGCTTTTGTTTAACTCATGACAGATCCACCAAATCATTTCTTCAAGTTCATTTCACCAAAAAAAGCAAAACTGTAAATATCAGGAACATTCCAAATAACTGTTCAATTTCAGCTTTTGTTTAACTATTTTAGCAACTTCCATAGAGAAGTTATCAATCTCACTTCTCACTGTCCATGTTTACCTTCAACGATCAACGATCAACACACACCGCTAACGTCCAACGGTAATGAGTAACCTACTAACTTCTATAATAGACTTCATTTATTCTTCTTCATCTTTTTCTACTTGAAGTGCAGAGTAGTAACCCTTCATCTTCTCTTGTCGGAGAGATATCTGTCAACGATGAAAGAGGTATATGTACAATGATGTGATTTGTTTTTAGATAAGGAGGTATATGTACGATGAACTTTTTACGCTAAATAAACTTACACACAACTTTTTGCTCTAGTGGTGTGGTCTACCTTTTTGGGACTTCTATTGTTTCGGGTTCCCTTTAATCGTTGACAGATATCTCTCTGAGATGATAAAGGTAGATCATGGAAAGTTCAACTCAAGAAAACAAAGATGAAACCAATTAATGTTCTAGTGGTGTGCTCTACCTTTACGCAGGTTTGCCAGAGGGTTACTATTCATACACACAACTTTTTGCTCTAGTGGTGTGGTCTACCTTTTTGACAAACACCTGGCTAACCTGTCCAGTTATCAATCTCACTGGCAATCATCGTTGGTATTAATGGCAAGATATGTGGCTTTAGTCCTTTACGCAGGTTTGCCAGAGGGTCACTATTCATACACACAACTTTTATGTTCTTTATATATGAACAGTGACCCTCTGGCAAACCTGTGTAAAGGACTATATGTGGCTTTAGTCCTTTACGTAGGTTTGCCAGAGGGTCACTATTCATACATAAATGACATTAATCGGTTTCATCTTTGTTTCTTGAGTTCAACTTTCCATGATCTACCTTTACCTTATTATTATTATTATTTACATTATTATCGTATTTGCAACTTAGTTCCTTTCTCTCGAAAAACAAAAACGAAGGTTTGCGCGTTAGCGCCGATCCGATTGTTTAAAGTATCAAGACTATGAAATTAGTAAAACAACTGAATTTTACTTGCTTGCATGAAAAGTTATTTTTAATTGTTTGGTAATATATTTTTAAATGTTTGGTAATATATTTTCTGATCAAAAAAGGCATAACTATGATGATCAGGAACATTCCAAATAACAGTTCAATTTCAGTTCAAACTTTTCAAACACCTACAACATCTCAAGAGTCGAGGTCCTCTGAAAAAGACATCGTACAATGATTTGGACTTGCAATATTTGAAAATTATCATTTCTTGACATGCTTGGTAACACCTTGATCTGCAATATTTGAAAATTATCATTTATTGACATGCTTGGTAACACCTTGATCTGTAATATTTGAAAATTATCATTTCTCTAAAAGTAATTAAAAACACTTAAAAATGAATTAAAAACAATTGTTGCGAGTTAGGTTTAGTCGGAGGACCACGTACAATGATTCATCAAAGTTGTACAAAGCTGGATGTTTTTACTGGAAAACCAAAACGAGCAATAAACGAAGCGAAACGGAGAGATATAATTTTCTTGGCTTGGAAACAACTTAAAAGAACCAAAAATGAATTAAAATTATTTTTTGGTGATTAACAGATAATTTAAAAGAATTAAAAGAAATTCAATTTTTTTTAAAAAAAGGCCAAAGCGCCTCGCTTTGGTCAAAGCGAGGAGCTTGTGGTCTAATCAAACCAGTCAAGCGCCTAGCTTTGGCCAAAGCTAGGCGCTTTGGCCTTTTTTTAAAAAAAATTGAATTTCTTTTAATTCTTTAAAATTATCTGTTAATCACCAAAAAATAATTTTAATTCATTTTTGGTTCTTTTAAGTTGTTTCCAAGCCAAGAAAATTATAGCTCTCCGTTTCGCTTCGTTTATTGCTCGTTTTGGTTTTCCAGTAAAAACATCCAGCTTTGTACAACTTTGATGAATCATTGTACGTGGTCCTCCGACTATACATTCGATACCCATATTTTTTCAGAACATAATTTTTGCATGTTTAATTGATATGTTTGACTTCCGGACTATATTATAATTGTTCGTTGGTGGTTTTCATAGCACCTTGTTTGATTACACTCGTGTTTAGCCTTTATCAGGTTGCCTTCATCGTTGACAGTTATCTCTCCGATAAACAACTGAAAAGTTGTTTTACTAATTTCATAGTCTTGATACTTTTAACAATTGACTTTTACTTATGGAATCTTTGTATGAAAATCGAAACCATCTCATTCCATGTTCTCCATATCCATACCTTGTTCCAACCACTAATACCAGATTGATGATACTCAACGTAATATTATTGTAATATAACATTCATTGACTAGACAATAAAATCATCTTCTTGTAATTACTTTCAAGTTTCTTTAGAATCATTGAAGACAACTTTTCAGTTGTTATCCGAGAGATAGCGGTCAACGATGAAGACAACCTGATAGTGGATACCATGGATCAGAGAGATTTAAGCTAATCAAACTCATATCTCAAGCCGGTGCAAGTTATGTTGTAGCATCTTTGATCATCTTCTTGTAATTACTTTCAAGTTTCTTTATAATCATTGAAGACAACTTTTCAGTTGTTATCCGAGAGATAGCGGTCAACGATGAAGACAACCTGATAGTGGATACCATGGATCAGAGATATTTAAGCTAATCAAACTCATATCTCAAGCCGGTGCAAGTTATGTTGTAGCATCTTTGATCATCTTCTTGTAATAACTTTCAACTTTCTTAGAATCATTGAAGACAACTTTTCAGTTGTTATCCGAGAGATAGCGGTCAACGATGAAGACAACCTGATAGTGGATACCATGGATCAGAGAGATTTAAGCTAATCAAACTTATATCTCAAGCCGGTGCAAGTTTTGTTGTAGCATCTTTGATCATCTTCTTGTAATTACTTTCAAGTTTCTTTACAATCATTGAAGAAAACTTTTCAGTTGTTATCCGAGAGATAGCGGTCAACGATGAAGACAACCTAAAAGTGGATACCATGGATCAGAGAGATTTAAGCTAATCAAACTCATATCTCAAGCCGGTGCAACACACACCTTCAACCCATTCCTGGTAAACCAGGGAAAAATGGCTATATTAAAAAACTTCAAGATTATTGTTTTGTGGTGTGGATCAGACGAGGACTTGCCTGTGTCTTGGAAACACAAGGATGACACACGAAGCTTTAGACTCCAACCGGATCCCTTGATTGCCGCATTTAATGAAATTTAACGCGCATACCGCATTCGGAGTCTGATTGCACCGAATCCAGTTTTCAAGGTGGACTTAAGCACCTGAACGGGAAGTTGAAATTTTGAATGATGTTCGTCGACTGCACCGAATCTAGTCTTCAAGGTACCATGGATCAGAGAGATTTAAGCTAATTAAAAAAATTGGAAACACAAAGATGGAAAAACCCACTAAAAAGCCTAAAATTTCGGACCCTAACACACACAAGACGAATGTTGCAACATGAGTTCGACCAAGATGACACACGAAGCTTTAGACTCCAACCGGATCCCTTGATTGCCGCATTTAATGAAATTTAACGCGCATACCGCATTCGGATTCTGATTGCACCGAATCCAGTCTTCAAGGTGGTCTTAAGCACCTGAACGGGAAGTTGAAATTTTGAAGTTGTTTTGTGGTGTGGATCAGACGAGGACTTGCCCGTGTCTTGGAAACACAAGGATGACAGATGACACACGAAGCTTTAGACTCCAACCGGATCCAAGTATTGCCGCATTTAATGAAATTTAACGCGCATACCGCATTCATTGACTATACGTGGTTGATGATGTCAAGTTTAAGTCATTGACAATGATTAGGGTTATTACTTTGTTTTTTAAATTTTTTTAACTTTTTATAATTATTAAATTAAAAAAAATAAAAAAACCAACTCAAAATATCAAAACAACTACCAAAATAAATTACCCCCTCGAAGCGCCTCGCTTAGGCGCTTCGAATTTAAAAATCAGCTTTTTCCTGCCTCTCGTACTGACCTCCTCGAATTTAGATCAAAGCGCCTCGCTAAGGCCTAAGCGAGGCGCTTTGAGGGGGTAAAAATAGAAGGTGGGGGGTTTAAATATAACCACCCTATAATAAAATAACAAAAGCTAAAAGAAGAAAAGATTAGAAGTGGTGCAAGCCCATCTCGTAAGAATTGCATCAGGAGCCCAATTGTTTCATGAATATACCCTATTTTTTTATGTATTATTGATTCGTGGACGTCATATATTATATGGGAAATGGAGAGAGAGCATCATTATTCTTCGAAGCGGATATTTATATATATATAAACAAAAGACGTAGACTCTTAGGAACAGTACATAGTTTAGGCAAGTTCTTGATGCTATTTACAGTTTTGCCATGCCCTTTTTTTTTGCTTTACCTATCAATTAAATTAAAGGGATGATTCTCACACCTATTACCCCTGCTATCTCCATCTGCGCACCGAAGATCGACTCCAGGAAGCATACGGGGTAACTTTGCAACCATTTTTTTTGTGATTATTTCTTCTAATCGTTTTTAGGGTTACGATTTCGGTGTGATACAACAACAAACAATTATGATGATGATGGTTAATAATCAAATTTACTAAACAGAATCTTCACTTTAGATCATGAACTTCGAAGTTAGGGTTTCAAATGATTTATATTGAACCTTCTACCTGAGCCGATAATCATGATGAATTCGATTGATTATGGTTAGAGCCACTGATATTGTTCTATTGCAGCATGCTTTTTATTGTGATTTTTTGGAACTGTTTACAGATCTGCCAACACTGTTTGATTAGGCCTCCAAGGTGGTTTGATTTCATATTGCATGCGATTTTTGAGATGTAATTTGGATCTTTATTAAAGTGACTTTCTTTTACTGTAGTTATTTTCTTTAACTTTCATATTACTTTGATGTAAAGTAGGTTGCCCAATTTGATGGTAAATTGATGTTTTGTGAGAGATGCATACTTCTTTTCTCCTGTTAGTATATTTTGTTCATTGACACACAAATGTACAAAATATAAAACCACAGTTACATATCACTTTTCCATCATAATAATAATAATAATATTGGCATTGAGTTTTTACCACACTTTAAGAATTCTGTTGTTAATATGTTGGAATAGGCATGCAAAGACATTTCCTAATTGATTCTATTATGATATTGACATTCGGTGTACGGTGACAGGACCTGCATTTATGGAACATGGTTCCAAATTTTAAGTAGAAAGCTACAAGAATCACTTAACTAATCTACATATTGCAAGCAACTCCCAACCAATATTGAATATTACAGTATACCTAAAGCACTTATTTAAGCATGTATTCCTATATCTTCTTTTAAAACTTGAAATTGGTGAATGTTATTTCAGGATTGAAAGGTTGTTTGGAGAAACGCCTGGTGCAGGAAAGATCATGGGAACCGTCTTAGGGGTTGATGGGGCCATGTTGTTGACTTCCTCTAAGGAGTTGACCTTTGGTTATGGAAAACCAATGTTAGCCTTTTGAATGGTCATCATCATCACATATCAATATTCAATCATGGGTTCTTTGTTGGCCATCATTTAGCGCTTTTCGGTTTATTAGTGGAAAGAGGTTGTTAACTTGAGGCAAAAGTTTATTCACCAAGTGTTGACTACATGTCAAATTCCAATGGTTATAGCAATCATCATATGAAGTAACATCAGCCAAGTAACAGGTATAGTCATACAACATATGCAACAATAGTACCATTTAATATCATGTAATTCACTTTGTTTAATATATGATATCGGCGGATATCAAGACAGACAATGTCAGTGCTGTGATGGCTAATATATGTCTTCAACCAACTTTTTGTTTACAGTTGTTGTAAATGTGAATGGCACACATTTTGTAATATTTGCAAAGTGTTATAGTTTCTTATTTTATGTATGTGTATATATAAGCTTATCCAAAATTTTAACAAAAGTTGAAGTCTATCTAGATAGAACACATGTTGCAGGTTCAATGCTTCATTCAACCTGTTCGTTCGCTTTTCATTTTCACTTCTTACCAGGTCGCCTATAACATGGAATAAAACCCGCCGCGAAGCGCGGGGTAATTTACTAGTTATAACAACAATTGACAGCCGCCACATATTATTAATATTCGAAGAGAAGGGCCATCAACAACATCGAACCAGCAGCCTTTGGCAAGAGGAACAAGCAAAGGGTAGAAGGCACTGGTTCAAGATTCAAGCTACGGGTTCGACTATAATAATTTTTGGCTTTATATTTATTTACTTCGTGTTCATAAATATTGGTACCATGATTATGTGTTATTTTGAACCTTTGTTTTTATCTTGTTCAGTTGTTATGAATAGCTAAACTTTTTAGGCTACCTAGGTCGTTATGATGAATACTTAGCATTTTTATGACTTTCGGATTCGTTTAATTATATAATTGGCTTATGTTTTGGTAAAGATTTAATTGTGTTTGGTTATGATGCGTATGCGTATTTAAGTCTAATTTATTATCTTTGATAGTTCCACATGTGTCTTGTTGAATGTCTTTCAGTTATAGATGCATGTTAGGTCACCTGCTTTGTGCTTGTGACTAGTTTATGGTTTTTGAGGTCCAATTCCATAGGAACTTGATTTGAGAGTTTAGAGGACTTAGGTATTCAACCATTCCTTGAGACCGGGAGGTGATAGGGTGTCGGGTTGTCTAGATCTTTAGGTATCGGGTAGAGGTGAGACCGGGAGGTGATCCTTGCCTAGTGTGTCTTTAGATTCTTGTAATTCCGAATTATTTCCAAGCCAATTAGATTACTCCTTCACATTTTTGGATGTGTTGAGATTAGCGAGACCGGGAGGTGAGCGAGTCTTTCGAGTACCTTAGCATTCCCTAGTGAGGTGAGACCGGGAGGTGATCCGAACTAGTAACCAGTGATTTACACGTCCCTTAGGATTTTCTTTGAGGTGTTAGTGAGACTGGGAGGTGATTTAGCATGCTTTAGGAGAAATGTCACACAAATGTAACCAAGTTTGCTTGGTGTTCTAATTAAGTCACTCAAACTTTTTTTGTCTCTCTAAAGTCACTCAAGTTTCATTTGTTGTTCTAATACTATGTAATTACCAGGTCATTAGGTCACCTTCTTTTTTTATTTTTATTTTTTCTTTCATTTTAATGCTTATGTGGATATTATTTTTATTAGGTGAGTTTTATAAAATGAAGATTTAAAAAAATATTTTTTTTTTAATTTTACATGTTTAAAAAATTTATTAAAAAATATTAAAACCTGACACATCATCACTTTTACCTGGAAACCTGATAATTACATAGTATTGGAACACTAAATGAAACTTGAGTGACTTTAGAGAGACAAAAAAAGTTTGAGTGACCTGATTGGAACAATTAGCAAACTTGGTTACATTTCTACAAAGTTACCCCCATGCTTTAGGGGTTTCTTGGGTCGGGCGTATCTTTAGAAAACCTGCTAGCCAATCCATTATTCGATTCCGAGAGTTGTAAGTCTGCGGGTAGGATTCTAGACCTAGGTAGTTGCCTTCCATATTATTTGAGTTCGATCTAGTGTTCTTAGCTTCCTGTTTTCGTCTCTGTGTTATTTATTTTAATTGCTTTTATTTTATTTGCATTTAGTTTAAAATTATTTATCAAAAATCCAAATTATTTGGCTAGGAGTCGATGGAGGTTTAGTACCGAGAGTCGCCATATTGTGTCCACGGTTCGATATTCCGGACTTACTTGCTCTGCTACACTATGACCGGTACACTTGCCGTTAGTGTGTGGTTTTGTAGGTTTTTCCATTTTTAAAACTTGACAGATTTATTTACTACACATTTCACACATCATGGAGCTTCTAGGCACATGACAGGCGACTTATCCCTGCTATTTGACATCAAGAATATCAACGGGGGTATGTTGCTTTTGCTGGTAACAAAGGGGGATACATCACAAAAGAAGGCAGTATGGGAAATGGAATCGTAAGCTTTGAGAAGATAAGATTCGTGAAACAGATAGACCACAATTTGCTGAGTGTCTCACAGATCTGTGACAAGAAATACACAGTGTTCTTTGATGACAATGCTTGCTATATTCTGAAGCCTGGCTTTAAGATTCCGAAACAATGGATTATGATCTCAGCTCCAAGAGTCAACAACTTGTATGTTCTGGATATGAGTCAAGCCATAACAGCTAAGGGGGAGGTCACTTGTTTTATGTCTAAAGCTACAGAGAAGGAGTCTATTATGTGGCACAGACGAATGGGGCACATACACTTGAGGAAGATGAATCATCTGGTTCAGAATCAGCTTGTGGAAGGTGTCTCTATCAAGAATTTCCATCTGAATGGCGTCTGTGTCTCATGTAAGAAAGGGATGCAGAAGAAGAAATCTCACAAACCTAAGAAGGTCAACTCAGTCAGTATGCCTCTCGAGCGGTTGCACATGGATCTGTTCGGCCCAGTCAATCGTAAAAGCAAGAATGGGGATTTATACTGTCTGGTTGTCACAGATGATTATTCAAGATTCTCTTGGGTTGTGTGCATGCAGCACAAAAGTGAGACATTTGAGTTTTTGAAAGATCTGTTCGCCAAACTAGAAAACATCTATGGGCTGAAGATCAGCAGGATTCGAAGCGACAATGGAACAAAATTCAAGAACAATGCTATGGAGTCGTTATGTGCAGAAAAGGGTATTCATCACGAATTCACAGCGCCATACACTCCTCAGCAAAACGAGGTTGCAGAAAGAAAGAATCAAACTCTTATAGAGGCAGCCAGGATAATGCTCGCAGACTTAAACTTGCCTGTCATGTTTTGGAACGAGGCAGTTTACTGCGCGTGTTACACTCTAAATAGGGTCCTTACAGTTAAGAGGTTTGGTAAGACATCTTACGAGCTTCTGAACCGGAGGAAACCGAACTTAGAGTTTCTGGAACCTTTCGGAGCTCCATGCACAATGTTACATCCCGATGGGAAGTTTGGTGCGAAGGTAGAAGAAGGTTTCTTTGTTGGATACAACACTCCTAACAAGAGAGTATACAACAAAAGAACAAATAACGTTGAAGAATGACTTAATGTCAATGTTCAACGTTACACTGTCAATGCGCCCGGTGTTGGACCTGATTGGTTGTTCGACTATAAGAGTTTGTTTGATTCTTTCAACGTGGATAATTTGGTAGATGATGCTGTAGCGCAAATGTATTACGAGTGTGAAAACGCAGCTAGCTCATCGCTAATGCGTCCGATCGTGGTTAATGCGCTTGCGCCTGCCGCATCAAATACCTCTGCATCCACGGGTCCCCCTGGTAAAACCGCAGCAGTTGAAGTTGAGGAAGTCTTTCAGGAAGCTTCAGAGATTATGGAATCTTCTTCAGATGAGGAATATGCAGAATCTCGGGAAACTATTACTGAAGATTTAGCTGGAAATGGTGAATCTACCGCTACAGCTCCAGTTCCTCCTACAGGGAATGATCAAGCCGGTCCTTCTACTTCAGCAGCTCTTGGAATCGGTCTACAGATTGATTTCACCGGTTTTAATTTGCAACCCACTGCTCCCTCTAGTTCAAGTGCAGCAGAGACAAATATTTCCCAAGGACTTGAAAATCTCAATCTGCATTCGGATGATCCAGTGCCGGCACATCCGGAATCTCGGATTCACGACACTCATCCACTGTAGAATGTGATTGGTGATCCGGCTGGCAGAGTGATGACACACAGTCAACTCAGAAATGCTAGTCCAAGTGACAACGCAACTACCCTGGCTCTCTATTCGGAAATCAAAAAAGCAGGTCACCAGAACGATTGGTCTTTGGCTCTATATGTTTCTCAGATGGAACCAAGAACCGTCCAAGAGGCTTTAAGAGAAGAACCATGGATTGATGCAATGCAAACAGAGCTTCAGCAGTTCCAAAAGCTAGGAGTGTGGGACTTAGTTGACTTACCTCCAGGCGCGAAGAAAATTGGAACAAAGTGGGTCTACAAGTGTAAACGGGATGACCGCGGGGTAATTATTAGAAACAAGGCTCGATTAGTTGTCCTCGGCTTCTGTCAAATCGAAGGAATAGATTACAACGAAGTATACGCTCCAGTTGCTCGCCTTGAAGCTATCCGAATGTTCTTAGCTTACGCTTCGTACAAACGGTTTAAGGTGTATCAAATGGACGTGAAAAGTGCTTTTCTGTATGGTATCGTGAAGGAAGAGGTGTATGTTGCTCAGCCACTGGGTTTTGAGGATCCGCTTCATCATGATAAAGTTTACAAACTGAACAAAGCGTTGTACGGACTCCATCAAGCACCACGTGAATGGTATCAAATGCTTAGCAACTATCTTATATCCAACGACAGTGAATCTGAAGATGACATCCTTATCCACAGACAAGTATTCAAAGACGATGATATTATTGGAAGACCGACAGTAGAGTTGGAGACAATACTCCGGGCAATACTGCTGATGCAGAACTTACACACGATGATGATATGTTTGATCCGGAGTCTCTCGATATTAGTGAACCCTCCAGTGCAGCCAAAGGAAAGACACAGATTGATGAAGAAGGCCCTGTTAACATCACTGATGAAGATGATGATGACTCTGAAGATACTGATGATGACTCTCCTGATACGTTTGGTGAGAAACAAGAGAGGATAAAGAGAAAGTTAGTTGTGGAGAAAGCTCGCGCAGCTGAGGCGAGGGCTCTTGCTGATGATCCCATGTTTACTATGGAACAGGGCGATATAGTTGCTGAAATAGATGCAGAGCTCAGCACTCCTCCTCCTCAAAAGAGACAGAAGACAAAAACAACTAAAGAAGGTCGGGGAAGGAAGAGAATGGCACACAAACAACCTCCTGCTGAAAAGACTCCTAAGAGATCTATGTCTAGACGTGCTACTCTCAGGCTTTCAGAAACTTTTGTAACCCCTTCCTCCCTGGTAGTAGCAACAACAGTAGCAACATCAACAACAACAACAACAACAGCAGCAGCAACCACATCTATTCCCACATCTGTTAGTGCAGCTATGCCTGCAAGAGTCACCATGTCAATGCCTACTTCAGTAATCTTCACTGAGCAAGTCTCAGTTACCGTAGCAGCGACAAGCTCTTAGATTGTTTCAAATCCAATCGGTGACAGGATTCGAAAACTAAGACAAGGAGCTAGACCGTCGGCATCTAAGTCTACTGATCAGCCTACGTCTTCCTCAGCATCTGCATCAAACGAACAACTTCAACGCCAAGTCAGCGAACTAACTGCTATAGTTGCTGCACAAGCACGTGAGATGGCTGAGTTAAGAAGCAAGAATGCTACGATTGAAGAAAATGAGACGGCAATGCTAGAGTTGATCGGTGAAACTATTCAGTCTAACAAAGAGCTGCAAGCGACTGTCGACGCGCTTACACTGTCAAATCAGCAGATCATTGAATCAAATCAGCAGCTCATGGAATCACACCAGCAGCTGATACAGTCAAACCAAAGCACTTTGAAGAGACTTACAGGTGTTGAATCCAAGTACAACGAGCTTCAAATTGCTAATGTCAACAATGAGCGAAGAATCACTAGGTACAAGAAGCAGAACACAAAATTGAGATCTAGGGTGAACGAGTTAGCTGGAACTCAACCCAGACTCACTGGTGGTGCAAATTCAGATGCTGGGGCTAGTGCTAGTGCTGGTGATGATGATGATGAAGAAAGTGACGAAGAAGAAGATGATGACGAGGACGATGGTGATGATGAATCGGATGATGATGGTGATGATACTGGTAAAGGTGGTGATGGTGGTGATCCTGGAGCCACAGGTGGTGGCGGATCATCAGCTGGATCTAGGTCTAGACGTACCAAGAAGAATCATGACAGACAAGGCAATGATCCCGAAGCAGGTTCTTCTGCTCAGGGGGAGCCAGGGCCTGTGAAAACCAAGATTCAGCAACTCCAGGACTCAATGAAGAAAGCCGTAGTTCAAGTCGAGTTTGTTGAGCCTTTGAATTGTTATTTCGCGTATGATGATGAAGGTAACCTACTCCCTCCTCCTGCTATGCCAGAATATGACTTAGAAGAAGGCGAGATACCTCCTGAGATGACATCAGATGACATGGAAAAGGTGTATGGCTTTACACGCAGAGAATCTTCCGGTGCAAGTCAAAGTCCTCCACCAGAGATGCATCCAGAAAATAATGAGGTTAATCTAGAAGAAGGAACCAGTGTGCCAACTCTAGAGTATGTTGTAGACGATTCGGGCACTAGGATTCCTAATATTACTGAGGAGATGATACACGAGGCTTAAGAGAAGCTAAAGTCTGATTCTGCTCCTGTTCCTGATGAAGTTAAAGTGAGACAGGACAAGATCAGGGAGAAATATCCCAAATGGTTCAAACCTGAAGAAAAGAAGAAAAATGTCGAACGGGCGTCTGTCTTCAAGAAGCGTCTATCAAAGATGTCAGGTAACGTGATCAGTTGGGCTTATATCAGTCACACCAGGATGCTTGGAGTTAAATGGCAAGAAGGTCTGTTGTACTTTGAACCGTTTCAGAAAGTTCTCAGTCTACCCTTCTGGTATATTCGTGATCTGGTTCGACTCGATTATCCTTTGTACAAAGAGAAAGCCCCTCCTCTTCAAGGTTTCTACATCAAGTTGAAAAGAGAAAGTGAGAAGGGATGGGATGAACTCAAGCCTCAGTATCCAAAGTCCTTCAAGACAGACAAGATTCATCCAACCACCAAGAGTCCGATTTGGGAACATAAGATCAAGCCACCAAAATGTGTATCGAAGATTCCAATCGTCCCAGTTGAACAAGACTTCTCCTCAAAGCTCTACTATTGGCACTATGATGCAGCTACTACTGAGGTAGTGATCGTCTTGAGCAACTCTCCTAAACCTTGTAGAAGATCAGAATTTGGGACCCGATGTGGCTTATCAATTGTTCGGAGAAAGATGTGGAGACGCTGTACCTGTATCCAATCCAGCACTTACCAGACGAAGCAGATCAAGCAATGAAGTTTCAAAGAGTGATTCACTTCTGTTATGCCAACAAAGTTCATGCTGGATGCGACTGGTCAAGACTTACGAGGATCAGGACAATGTCAAGCTAAAGTGAAGACTGAAGATGCTGTTTGTTATGTTATGTCTGTTTTCTATTTTTCGAGTCTGTAAAGTTGTTTTGCGATGTTATAAACGTTGTCTTTTGCAATCTCTGTACGTATACTAGCCTGGTCCAAGGGGGAGTCTGTTAGTACATGATGTCCCTGGGCTAGTATATAGGATGTTTGGACGTGTTTCGGGGTGTTTGGAGACGTTTATACGCGTTTTTGGGTGTGATTAACACTGAAGGCGATTGCAGGGATGTGGTAGGCGATTAGGCCCTATCCACCATCACTGTTCATGCGATTGGAAGCTTGTTATAGGCGATTAGGCCCTAATCGTCTATAGCAGCATGTGGTATAGCCTCCTAATTGCCTTCAGGGGTCTGTACGTATCCGGGAGGTATAAATAGGCCCAATCATGACCCTAATGATCAGTTCTTGCCACACACACTCTCCAAACACCCTCCCCTGGTCTGAGATTGCTTGGTTTGATCATTGTGACACTCGCGCTCTGTTTAATGATATAAACGTTAATCTTTTGACCCGTTTGTGTGTGATAATTACTCGTTTATCTTAGTTTCAAGTTTGTTTCTGTTGTTAGAACATATTCAAGGGATTCCGCACCTTGAATATAACCCTCGTGATTGTCGGTAGACACGTTCGTCGATCCTACAGAAACCAAGGATAATAAAAACAAATAAACGATCGTTAAGCTCACACCGTGTATAGATGATTCAATGTTTTGAAATTATTGTAGATTGTGAATTGTGTGACAAGTGGTTTGGTTTTATTGGTAGTAAAATAACATAATAAAGTAACCCTAAGACTAAGACCATATACATTTTAGTTTACAAATTACATGTATTGAAAAGCAGTTCAGGTTCTATTGTAACACGAGACGGTTGATAAAAATAAACTATATCAAGTTGAACTTGAACTTGGTTGAGTTTGGATGCAACTTGCCTGTAATCCTAGTTCATATCTATTACACTAAATCGAGTGAAAGGTGAGGGTGAAGGGAAGGTGTGACTTTAAAGGAGAGATGAATCTCTTGTTTGAGTTACAACTACCCTTTATCTTTGATCAACTTTCAAAGGTGTCGTCTGCACAATCTGCTCTATGATGGGACAAAAACCAAAAAAATTACATTTTAGAGGGTGAGCAAGGCCCCTTTTCTCTAGTTTGACCCCTTTTCATCAACCCTTTTAGAAACCCTTGCAGCATGCAAAGGCATGTTGGTTCCTGTGAAAAAGAGTAAAAGAAACACAAATTAAAAGCCTAAAATGGGTCTGAATCATTTGGGTAAAGAGAAAGTTGTGACCGAAAAACCTTAAGTACATTTCAATTTTATCTTAAACATGATACATGGGTAAAATAAATATAAAATAGCTTTAAAATAAATAAAATTTGAAGTTAAAAATTGTAGGTAACTATAATAAACAAGAAAGAAACATGTGAGAATGATAACGTTTGAAGTTCATAAGAGTCTACTCATAGATCACGATGGTTTAGAAAATCGTATGAAATTGCACATCGAATGACCAAGATTTATGTAACCTCGCATCATTCCCCATGATTATTATGTAATGCAATTTCCAATTTATGTAATAAGTTTTTGTTTATTGCTAACTATTTCATTTACTTAATTTAATGTTAACGTCTTTTATATTTCTTCTTAATCATCGTAGCTTTTGCCAAGATAAATACAACATTTTGAACCCTTAAAAGATAAACCTTTCACTTCTCCCAAATTCAAATTTTAAGTTATCGAAAATAATCATACTTAAATGAGAAATATACTAGTTATTTTTTTTTTACTATTTCCATATATATATATATATATAGAGTAAAGATCAAATACATATAGTTTTTTTGTAAGAACTGTGAGAATCAAAGGGGGTAAAAAAAATTTATTTTTTTTTTAGAATTTTTTTTTCCTATGTGCTTAAGCATTCTTTCTAGATGAATAATACAAAAAAAAAATTAAAAAAAATTTTTTTTTTAGTGTAATTACGTCATTAAAGTAAATACATTAGTTTACACTAGAGTAATTATGTAATTACTCTACACCAATTTTTTTTTTTTTTTTTTTTTAGTTTTCAATACTATAATACATGTTTAACAATATGGGGAAAAAAATTTAAAAAAAAATAAAAAAAAATACCCTCCTTTGATTCTCACAGTTCTTACCAAAAAAGCTATTTGTACCGGATCTTTCCTCTATATATATATATATATATATATATATATATATATATATATATATAGGCTAAGTATTCACAAGAAACCCCCTAAAATGAAGAAACCCCCACAAACCCAATATGTGGCTAATATTGTTCCACATCATCACCTCCTTTAACATTTGTTTATTCATTACAAGGGTAGAAGAGTAAATTCCCACATAAAAAATCTCTCTCTCTCTCCTGCCATGTTGTACTCGACCTGCTGATACCAACTTGCCATAATTACACTACACTTCCCCATATCTTTCCCCCCATTTTAGTTTTCTTTCAACCCATTTTGCTTCAACCCTCATTACTCGAGTTCATCTTCCACCCTCATTTACTTCTCTGCAGCTTCTTCTCCCCTCATTAACTCTTCATGTTATGGAATCAAATCAAGGAGATCCGCCTCATTTATTAAGCCCTGATCATGTGTATAATGATGTGTCCTCTGATTTTCAAGAAACTTCTCCTATTGCATCAGAATCTGAGCAACACAGTGACGATTATGGATCAGAAGGTTTATACCTTTTTTTTAACATCGTTTATTTTTTTTTTTAAACTTTTCGTCTGATCATGTTCTTTAGTTATGTTTATATGTTTTCTGATCATGTTTTTTAGTTAAAAGTGTTTATTTTTATGTAAAAAACTTCGATGTTGGTATGCTTTTTAGATAATAACTTTTTCTTTCTTTTCTACAGCAAATAATGTTGGATCATCATCTGTGTTAATGAACGTTGAAGAGAATCACTATGAAGCAGTGGATGGAATAGGTACGTTATTTGTTGAAAACTTTTGAATTTTTGTTTTTGTTTGTTGTTTTTGAATGCATGACTTTTTGTTTTGATGAGCCCCCTTACGTGTTTTTATTTATAGTTTTTTGCATTAGTCACTTTTTATGGAGGTTTGAGTGTTAGCCTGAGTGTTGAATCCTTTATAACCTAATGATTATCGTTTTTAGTCGTACCTATTGCACCCCAATATTAAAAGTAGAATTGCGAAAGTTAACGTATGTAACACACGTTTATTGCCCCTGCACCCCCATCAGTAGTTGTTAATGTGCTATTTTATATTTGTTTTCATTTAACTTTTGTGGTTATTGTTTGCTGATTTCTTAAAAGTTTACATAAAAACATTTTCCTTTTAAAGCTTTTTAACTCAGAGTTTTTTGTACAGGTGAAGGTGAATATACCGAGCCGTACTATGTTATTGCAACACCTAATGGAACCCAATTCTGGATCCCGAATGTGAGCCCACAGTTGGTGCCTGTTGTTGATCAGACTTTTGAGACGTTCGAGGCAGTAATCGCCATGTACAAGGAGTATGCGCAACAAGCTGGGTTTTCAGTTAAGAAGGGGCAAACTAAGCAATGGTTGGGTACCCCGACACACAAATACTTGCGTTGTTGCAAATACGGTAAACCTCAGGTTAATAAAACCTTTGACACTCATGACGAGTCTTCTGTTAAACCCCGTAAAACTTCATTCAGCCTTTCCAACTGCCAAGCCCACTTGTTAGTTTCAATCACTTGTGGTGGTTCGTGTTTTAAAGTTATTCGTTTCAATGAGGTTCATAATCATCAGCTTTGGGATAAAGATAACCTTGATCTTGCTAAGATTTCTCGTAAACTTTCTTTCTCGACAAAACAGTTTATTCATAGTATGAGTCTAAACCGTGTTGGCCCCGTGAAAGCTCATAGGTACTTAGTGGCTCTTAAAGGCGGTCACCATAATGTCAATGGTACTGCGGTTGATTTTAAGAATTTTAGTAGACAACTAAGGATTTTTATTGGCGAAAGGGATTCGTCATTGTTTCTTGATCGCTTGCGTGACCGGCTTGAAAATTTACCAGATTTTTTTTATGACTTTGTTGTGCGTGATGGTAAATTACACTCTGTTTTCTGGGCGGATGAAATCTCGAAACTGAACTATAAGGCTTTCGGTGAAGTTTTAGCCTTTGATGCCACATACAACACAAACAAGTATGTTATTTTTCTTCCTGGCTTAACGTGTGTTACAACTTTCTGGCATGTGTCTTTTTGACTTATTAACATACATATCCTTATATAATGTTTCAGGTACAACATGGTGTTTGTTCCTTTCACTGGTGTGGACCACCATAAACAGTGTGTTACCTTTGGCGCAGGCTTGATAATTAACGAAACCATAGATTCGTATGTGTGGTTGCTTGAAAGCTTTTTAAAAGCTCATGGTTCACAGCCTCGTCTAGTGTTGACTGATCAAGACCCTGCAATGATGCAGGCTGTACCACAAGTGTTTACTGAGGCTCGCCATCGGCTATGTATGTGGCATATAATGAAAAAACTACCCACAAAGGTAATGTTTTGTATTATATTATTACCTCTATTTTAATCATAAATACACATGTATTCGGGTACTAATTTGTCAGTTTTCTTTTTCTTTTGTTTCCTTTTATTTTTGTTAAAAATGCACCTAGGTTTCTGGAGCTGTTTTAGAGAACACTGAGTTTCGGTCTTGCATTCACAAACTGGTGTGGAACATTTTCATCAAACCGGCGACGTTTGAAGCTCGATGGCATGCGTTGATAGAGACATTTGGTCTTCAAGAAAATCAGTGGTTGAACGATATGTTTGCGATCAAGGAGTTATGGGTGCCAGCTTATTTTAGGGAGATTCCAATGTCTTGCTTGATGAAAACAACATCAAGAAGTGAGAGCTCCAACAGTGCGTTTAAAGTCAATTCAACCAGTGCAAACACACTTGTTCAGTTTATGTTGTGTTATGAATCGCGTCTAGATAGTCAGCGCTACCGTCAGCGGGTTGCTGAGTACAAAACCTCATCGACAGTCTTTGTTCCATCTACTGAATTGCCAATTGAGCAGCATGCCTTTACTCTATACACCAATAATGTATTCAATGAAGTTAAGAAGGAGATAGTGAAGGGGAAGTTTGCCTGCTACGTATCAAATGTTGACGAACCCGATAACATGCCTGCCATAATCTCTGTCACACAACTTGACAAGCGTCGTGATGTCACCAATGTTTACCAGGTACCTATATTTCAAATCCTGGTACATAGTGTACTGTCCACTATGATTATATTGTTTGCTACATATGTTAACATATGCTGTTACATGTGTAACATGGATGAGGTTTACAGCTAAAAAAACAATATTATTTTGGTTCTGTTCCTTCTGTGTATTCCCCCAGTCTAGCTTTTTTATTCTGTTAATCCAGTTTACACAGCAGCCCTAGTTACATATGTTAACCTTTTTTATGGGTTGCAACAGGTGCGGTTTGATAGCGAGGATGCAACGGCAGAATGTTCATGCAGATGTTTTACCCGTCTTGGCTACCTTTGCCGACATGTCTTTGCGGCTTATATGATTAAGAAAGTCGACCGCATCCCTCAACAATATGTTGCTGATAGATGGTGTCGTGATATTCTGCCAAAGAAAGTCTTCTCCATTTGTAGCCGTTATGGTGTTGACACCCATCCAGGTTCTTTGCTTAGAAATGAGATTCTTGAACTCATAACTGAATGTGTCGATGTTGCTAGGACAGATGAAACTACGTTGGCCGACTTGGTTGAGCAGCTTAAATCCATCAAACTCAACTTGTTATCAAAGGAATCTATTACTGTTGGGACCCCGGAATCTAATGAAGCTGACGTGGAGGACCTAATTGGCCAACCGGCTGATGTTGACATTGTGGTTGCCAATCCTGACGTTGCACGCAACAAGGGTTGTGGGAAGAACCGCAGACTTTCTGGTCCGGGTGAGAAGGCCGTATCCAAGCGTCCCAAAATGCCCAAAGCGCCGCGTCTATGCAACAACTGCCACCAATATGTCACGGATCACGATGCAAGGAACTGTGAGAAGGTTGCCGCGATGAAGAGGGCAAAGGAGGAGGCCGCACGCGGTCGCAAAGCCTAGTGGACAGTTGGTACTATGGGGGGGAAGCATACATGATCTTTGCTTTTTTGAACCAGGTTATACACTGGTAACAATTTGAACCTGATGCTGTTAGTGTTTTGTTACGTGTGTAACATGGTTGTCATTTTCCAGCCTTCACCCCCCCAGCTACTTCTATGTCTTTTTTTAAGTTATGGTTATGTATGACATTGTTCCACCCAGACATGCCGTTTTGTGTTTTATAATATAGCATGTAATGTGGTTTCTATGATAATGATCTTTTGTTGCCTAGCTTAGAAATATAATAAGGAGATAAACAATTGTGCATACCATCTTGGAAGTTGTGGTATGGTACATTTATAATATAAACAATAATATGTGACAAGTACAAAGTACAAAAAGAAGAGAATATAATATTAACCTAACTTCTATCACCCCCTTCTATCACTATCACCCTTTTAAAAAGTGATTTGACATAAAGGGAAAATACACCACTAACCACACATTTAATTCTTACCAACTACCCACCTACCCATACTTAAATATACTATTTATATCCATCCCTATTTGACCTTCCACTCCTTACATGTCAACTTTGCCTAATAAGTCTACAAATTTAATGGAGAGCCCTTCAAACACTCATGCAGCCAAATGTCGAAAGATTGAAGATGAAGACGAGGTAACTTCCAAAAAAACGGATGTGCCAGGCTTAATGCACCATAGCGAACAAATAGGTGTTGATGCTACTCCACATGGTCCTACTTCCATAGATAGTAAGGTATGTAAGGAAGGCGTAGACGACACCATGCTGGTTGATGATTCTAATAACAATGTGAGCTATAAACAGGATGCAGATATGGAGACTGATGGCGAAGGCTCAATCAGGACTGCATACTCGGTAACCAAAGAGGACCTAAAACCACCGGGTTGGGATTGTATAGGAGCTGAGTACAACCATGAGTTTTGTGGTTGTCCCTTGTGTCCAAATTCCCCAAATACTCTCGCTCGCTGGGCAAGCTACAATCCGTGGGAAGGTGAGGACAGTGAAGAGTCTGAGTTGAGCTTTGGAGCTCAGTATGGTAAGTTTTCGCCATGATAGTGGAGAAGAAGACAATGTTTTATCTTTTGCTGTTTTAGTTTATGTGTTGTTCTCTATTTACTTTTTAGGGTCAAGTCAGTTTGATTTTGTGTTTCTTTTAACATAGGCACGTTATGGAAGTGCCCCCTGTAACTGTTCGGCCCTCGAACTATATGTTATGTATGTAACCTAATCTTTAACTGTTATCTTAATCTTTAACTGTGTGTTTTTTTAGTATCCTCAAGACTATCCACAACCCTTCTCAAATTAGGGGCCACATTTTTTACACATTAACATACGTAACATTCATATATTTTGTAGCTGGTAAACAGTAAACACAAGCAAGTCCAATCGATTCAGCGTTCTTAAATTACGGACACACAACGTTGTATAGGTTAACATATGTTACAGTCATAGTTAGTATCACCAACTAAATATTATAATGTACTACAGACACAAACACTGTTTGTCTGCCTAGGTGTACCATTCACAAAAGACGTACTACGGTACTAACAAAATAAACACCCTACCACCTGCGGCACCATCCAACCGCCCCGGTTACTTCCTAAGTGCTGCGGCAGCCTCCACTTGCCCCTTCTTTGTATTAACCGCTGAACGCAAAATATGTGCCGCATACTTCGTCCGCAGTTTCTTTATCTCACCTTCCTTTGCGCGCCCATGTCTACTGAAACTGCAGTCAAAAGGCACATTAAGCCCCATGAACTTCTCCATGTGCCTCATCAGGTATACACCACAATCTGTGCCATTGCCAGCCGTAGCCCATTCCACATCCAACCTGTGTATCTCTGCCCCTCCAATCACAGCCGCCTTCGGATGATTTATGCTCTTTAGAAACTTCACAAACATGTGCTTCTGCAATAAATGTGTATGTTGTTAGAAATACACAGGCTAACAAAACAAAATTCACAGCTTACAAAAACCACTTACGTATTTATACGCCGTATCTTTCTTGTGGAAATCAATGTGATCCTTGCATCTACGCCTTCCTCTCTTTTTGTCACTATCAATGAGCATTATGGCAATGTTTTTCAACTCGAATACCAACAAGTAGAAGTGAGCCCTTTCAAGTATAGGGAAAAAGACGATATCAAAGCTCTTGAAGTCCTGCTTCTTCTCATAAGATGGCACCGCAGCGACCATAGCTGACGAAAACCTTGCCATCCGTGTATTCTCATCACAGTTGTCATCATTGAGCATCCATGGAAACTATTTTTTTTTTTAACAAGCAGCATTAGATAGATAAATATAACAACTTGAAAAAACGAACATACATGAAAATATGAATACTCATGAAGTTAACATACCACTGCCTTTGTGCTCACAAACAATCGAAGAGATGACCCTTCTGATTTCAACCTCTCTTCGTAGTTTAATACTTCAACCCAACAATCTACTATCGCATCTAACACTTGCATACCCGGCTTCAAAGATTTGAACATGATACGCGTTGCCTCCACATTAGATAAGCTTCTAAATAACACCTCACTGTAAAACGAACAACAAAGACAATGTTAGAATGCTTTTTTTACATACTTTACACAAAAATATATGTAATGCACAGGTTATTAATTCTGTTACTTGGCAAGTGCGTTATCTACTTCTTCTTGAGGTATTTCTACGTTCTCTACGCCTTCCCCACGTTCTATCCTGTATAAACACAAACAGAATAGATATGTTACGCATGTTACAAAAGACAAACATTGTTGTTAAACATATTGATGAATAACGTTACCTATTCTGTTTCGCCACCCTCCTTCTGGCATCACCACCACACAACATATTCAGCCGTTCCTCATCCATGTAAACATACTTCCACATAGCATCGTCATCCTTTGTCACCCCCTCGGATAAATCGACCCCCCTTATATGAAAAGGTGACTTATGAACATAAGTCACATTCCTCTCGCGTAACGGGTTTCGCTTCTTTGCATCAATGTTTGCAATCATCTGTTGACGCATTGCCAACGTCATGTGGTCATCATCAAAATCCATATTGCCACCCAAATCATATTCATTGTATATATTCTTTTGCGCGTCATATGAACTAATAGGGGACACCATTGGATATACCGGTGTGCTATGGCTTTCTGAGGTACCAACTCCATCCGCATATGTATATGGATAGGTGTTTCTTTTTATGCTAACACTGATGTATATGAAAGGGATTATTAAATTACAATTAGTGGTGTGGACTTACCTATACTACTATCAGCATTCTCCTTTCCACGCCCCTTGCTTGCATCCATTCGTTGTTCCACAGACTTATCTACACACTCTGTAACACATGCAACACTGATATTAGTATGCATGTTCGTCCTTTGTATGTTTTAAAAACCAATCCTACCCCTACCTGGCTTAGCTGGCAAATCATTGATATTTGATTTTGCCTGAGGACCACCACTGGCAGACCCTGTAACATACGTCATAACCATTGTTAGATATAACTCGGTATCTGTTTCTAGGTTTGAATCATCCTATCAGAAACTGGGGATGGTGTACCTGATTCAACTGGTAGCGCGGTCATACCGGATCCCATTTTTGGAGAAGGAGGCACAAATTCTGTATCATACGTAACAGTTTTATATACTTTGTTTAGAAACATAACTTAAACCTGATACAAGCTGACCTGCTTCTTCTGGCTGTGTTAGGCCAAAGCTAAAACTTGGTGCATCATTCCCATCTGACTTTGTCATATATGGAAGGACCCAGGAGCATCCTGTAAACGTAATTAAAAACCGATGTATTTAAATAAAAATAATTTATATGCAACAGACTATTAGCGGTGTGGACTTACCTATACTATCATCAACCTTCTCCTTTCCATGCGCGTTGCTTGCGGGCAATCCTTGCTCCACAGACTTATCTCCACACTCTGTAACACATGCAACAGTGACATTAGTATGCATGTATACCATTTGTATGATTTAAAAAACAAACCATTAAAACCCTACCTGGCTTACCAGGCAAGCCTAGCTCTACAGACTTATCTCTACACTCTGTAACACATGCAACATGTACAGTTAGTAAGCATGTGTTACCATTTGTATGGTTTAAAAACAAACCATTAACCCCCTACCTGGATTATCAGTCAATCCTTGGTCCACAGTCTTATCTCCACACTCTGTAACACATGCATCAGGGAAATTTAGTATGTTTGTGTTTTCCATTTGTATGGTTTAATAACAAACCCATTAACACCCTACCTGGCTTATCAGGTAATACTTGCTCCACATACTTAACTCCACACTCTGTAACACATGCAACAGGGAAATTTAGTATGTTTGTGTTTTCCATTTGTATGGTTTAATAACCAACCCATTAACACCCTACCTGGCTTATCAGGTAATCCTTGCTCCACATACTTATATCCACACTCTGTAACACATGCAACAGGGACATTTAGTATGCATGTTTTTGCATTTGTATGGTTTAAAAACAAATCCATCACCCCCCTACCTGGCTTCGCAGGCAAATCCTTAACAATTGATTCTTCCTGCGCAATCTCCCGCTGACCTGCTTGTTCTGGCGGTGTTAGGCCAAAGCTAAAACTAGGTGCATCATTCCCAGCCAAATTAGTCATACTTGGAAGTACCCAGGAGCATCCTGTAAACAGAACTTAAAACCATATTACTTGACCATGCTGGCAAAGGTAGAAATATATTTCATTTGTTTTTAGCGTACCCGCGATTGGGTCTTCGGTCTTGTCCGTTTGCGTTTCGGTAGGTGTTATTCCCACAATGCCTGTAAAACAACAACTCCCTGGTTATCATTATCTATCTACCCAGTTGCATATCCTAACATGAAATTAACATTTACTATACCTGTTTTTGCTGCTTGTTCATCTTTCTTCCCCGTATCTACAACCTGACTTGGTGCATCCATGGTTTTGGGCACAGCCTCTGCGTTTGTCTGGGAGTCTGTTTCACATCATGTAACAACATAGGTAAAACACGTATCATTCTATATGATTGCCTGTACTAAGGGACTCTAAAAAATCATACCTTGCTCATCAGTATTGTACGTTGATGCTCCTGCCTCTGCTGTCCCAATTCCGTCACATTCTGAAACTAAGTATAACATTACCAGTACAATCTGATCATTTTCTCACTCTTTTTTACTACTGTCAAATACTGAAATGTCACAATCATACCTGTTTTGTCTTCTTCCATTTGCACATCTACCGGTGTGCCCGCAACAATAGTGTCATCTTGAATTTCTTCAACCGTCCCTTCTTCGTTTAGATCGCCGCCTTAACATAATGTAACATACGTCACAACAAACGAAAAAGCACACACTTAAATATTTAAAAACTTTGTTAAACGGACACCTGGCCTGTCGTTCTTGGTGGGCAACTCAACTTCCAGTCCTGCAACATATGTAACAAATATGAAAAACACTTTTCCCTGATCTTTGTTGTATATGTTCTACAGCTTTTTATTAAAAACAATATCATGTATACCTAGTTGATCGTTTTCTGTTTCTACCACTGATTGTGTGCTCACTAAATCCTGTTCCCTAGCATTTGGTGCCACATCGTCTAACGCATCGAAGCGAGTAAGGAAATATTATTAGTAAACAATTCCTACATTTATTTGGGTTCTACCTGCGCGTATTTAACATATTTAGACGGCTTGTCTTATGATTACCTCTTTCTTGTGTCCCATCTCTTCCTGCTAACTTCTTCTCATCTGTTCCATCTCTTTCTGACACCTCTGCAAATTCACTTGTTAAATTCTTTGCAAGATCATCATTTCCTGTTTAACACATGTTAATTACATAAGCATCTCCTGTTAACATATGTTAACCAAATGTCCATTTTTAAAACCACTTTTCCTTACCAAGTCCTGATATACCACCAGGATTGTTCTTAGCACTGTCATGCAGAGTCTTCCTGTATTGGCTTAGAATTGGACTTTCAAACGCCCCTCCCTCGTCCGACGTGCCCTGATTTTTTCTTGTTTTTGACCGTGTCAATGGCGACTTGTTCATTGGCGAATCACCCAAGTTCAAACAATCATCCTCCTCTACACAATATAAAAGACGGATGCTCAACTAATTTCCTAGTTTAGAAAATATTTTAGAGGTCAGAAACAAGTGACTTACCTACTGCAATGCTTTTTCCTTTACTTATTTCTTCTAACACATTGCCGATTTGTGCATCAGCTGTTACACGCTCAACAGACGCTTCCACATTCATCTTCACCATTTCGTTAATAAAATCATCGTACCTTGCCTTCACTTCCACATTCATCTTCACCGTTTCTAATCATCACATCGACCAAATCCCCTACTGCTGATACCCTTTCCTGTTTATAATAGGATGATTAGCATACAATCCAATGTAGTTCATCAATTATCCGTTTATAATACATTAAATGTTACCAACCTGGACGCTTGGTTGATCTAACCCGACCTTCACATCGTCGTATGAATACAACGCTTTTAGCCTTCCCAGTCCAAACCCCCCTCCTTTTATTTCAATTTTTTCTCGGTCTCTTAACCTTTGGAATGTCCAGAAACTCATAGGATCCATGGAAGTATCAACATCAAGCCCTTTGCATTTAAAACTATCCACGTATAAAAGCTACAAATATAAAATCGCTTACGTAGTTAGTAACAAGTAAACAAATAGTGTCATTAACAGGCAACTAATTAAAATTTAACATGCGTAAATTGCAACATACCGTTAAAAACGTAAGTGGCCCGGTAAAAGGTGGATCCAAACTGTCTCGTCTCCAACCAATCTTACAACTCTTTAGTACCTCAACTACTAACTCACACCAGTCCATACCAGCAAAATCCAAGTCATCCGTAATATACTCGAGTATGTTATCCTTAAGACTGCCTTGTTTTTGACAGTCAATCATGATAGTATAGAAGCACATAATAAAATCCATACGGAAATCACAATCGCCCTCACCATTTGACCTTTTTTCAATCATGTCCACCATTTGCTTAGCAGATATAAATCGGCTTGGTGGGTACCTCTCTCTCCATTTGGCTACGCCTTCATCATGCGCTTCCCTACGCTCTAATGCGTTGAAAGACACACCTCCAATCGGTATGCCAAGGACCTTATGCACGAGCTCAGCATCAATGCAAAGTGTCCCGGATGGCACAGTCAACTCTAAAGTTTCCTGGTTGAAGTTATCTACAACATAATGCCCTAATTTCGCAGGTATCCCATCCATTTTAAGATTTAGCAGCCTGCCCAACCCCATATCCTTCACTGCTAAACGTTGTTCTTCACTTAGTATCTTTATGCATCTTGTTAACTGTGCTGGTGTTGATCTAGTACGTATCCCCAGCCACTCATTCAACTTCGATCTTTTGCGTTTCCTACAAGGCTCGAGGTCGCGGTCATCATTCCATGTCTTGTCTACCCTCTCCCGTTTTTTTGTCTTCACTGCCTTCTCTTTTTTCCCCTTGTCTATTTTCGCTGAAACTTCTAATGCTCGTGTTTTTGCTCTTGTTATCCTAACTGATGCAGATGAACACAGATCATACACAGGGATTGCCTGCTTACCTGTTACACATGTAACCACTATCAGTTCAAACTAACTTTCCCCACGACATCAGTGTAAATAACTATCTATTTGTTGTATCATCGTACCTTTTTTATTTCGTGTGTCAACTTCACCAACTGCTATATCTTGGTCTGATTTTACATAACATACACACACACAGCCCAAACACACAATGTAAGCAATTCAATGTTTACACCTGATTTTACACATATAACACCAAAACAATTTGCAAAAGCACAAAACACCTAACCTTTGTTTTTTGCCAATAGACGACGACGTCGGTTACAAAAAAAGGACAACTTCTCTTTCTGTGGTTTCACACTTTCATCATCATCTTCAGACTCTACACCACTTGACTCTCCTGAATAATCCTTATCAGAACCTTCATTAAATGATGGTCCTGCATCCTCATTATATGAACGCTGCACATTCGACGCCACTGGATCATCATTATGAGCCGAAGGTTTGGCAGTTCCTTTACGCATCCTCTTTAGGTTGATAAGTGGCGTATCCGAGTCATACTCTACATATTTTAAAAAATGGCACTTTAACTAAATTTACAGCAACCTAAAATTACATTGGTAAGATTAAAAAAGAAACTATTTTCATCACTATCCTACCTAGATGACGTTTTACATCTTTAAATCCAGTAGCTGATACTCCAATCCCCTTACCATGCCTGGTTCTTGTGGTGTCCTCCGACAAAACCACCAATTTTCTTTTCCTCCTGTCTCAAAACATCATTTTATAAATTACAATCTACTTTTCTAGTAATTAAAATATAAATTATAACAACGATAATTAACAAACCCGTCCAATTCCCCATTTTTTGTCTGTTTTACACCATCAATCTGCTTATCCACTAAATAAAATACAAATGACAACAACGGTTCTTAGATGCTCATTCACGTTATGCCATAGACGAGAAACCCCTAATTTATACAGTCAAGAGACAGAAAACAACGAAGCAAGTACCTTTTAGATGATTTCTTCGAGGCCAATCGTCGGCTAAACTTAGATAACGACCACATGAATGATTTCATCGTTACCTCTGCAAAATCAATGAGGCTTTCGACGTTTTTGGAACAAGAAAGTAGGTTGATGCTTCAAATGGAGAGAAAACAGGGATGAAAATTTGAATTTGTGTTATTGTTTACGAGTATGAGAGAGGGAAAGAAGTTATTTGATGGAGAGAGAGAATGAAGTGACTGTTATGGCAGAGCCATGCAGTTACCAAGCTTTCCCAATTGTCAAATTACCCCTTTGCCCTTTTTTGTACTTCTCTTCATTAAAATATAGAGCATTTAATCTTAACCATTGATCTAGATTGATCAATGGTTGAGATAGGGTTTAATGGGTTTCTTCAATTTAGGAGGGTTTTTATTTAAACCTTCCCATATATATATATATATATATATATATATATATATATATATATATATATATAGGGGAGGGTTATCTTGAGAACGCTAAATATCGCGAGAACCGTGAGAACAAATGAGAAAACCAATCAAAATCATTTTTTTTCAATACAAACCTAATTATAATCAAAATACAACATTAAAAAACAAATTTTCTTTCCAAATAATTCATCTTTTCTTGCAAAAACACTTTCAAATTAACTTTTTACACATGTGTAAATGAAACAGTTTACACATGTACAAACAGTAAATTTACACATGTGTAAAAACAATTTATTTCCGTATATGTTTAAATTTTTACGCGTAAATTGCGTTTTTGGGAATGCATTTTAGTAATAAAGATAAGTGTAAAAAGAAATTTTTGATTTGAATGGTTTTAGATGGCGTTCTCACGGTTCGCACGAAATATAGGTGTTCTCAAATTAACTTTCCCCTATATATATATCTAAATAAAGTTATTTCTTATTCAACCATCATAAACACATTATTACCTGTTACTTTACAAAATCCTATCATTTATTTAAGTTCTATAATGAAATTAAAAAAAATTGTATTCATACGTTGCCTAAATACAAAAAGGATATTTTTAACCCAAACTAAATTAATGTCAATTACCCAAACTCCCCTGTTAAGCCAATATCCCTTTGGTTCAGCACCCATCTAGATTATTTAAATTTTTTTTTATGTATAATAAATAAATAAACTCAACCATGAAACTATTTGGTGCAAATCGTTAATATCATCACATTTAGCTTTATCTTAAAGTGATTATCACAAGCTTTGTTCTTAAATCTTGAATAAGTTGTTACGATTTAAACCGACTTTAACATATATCCATTCCAAATTCAACTTCAATCTTTATCACAAACACCCTATATAGTGATCTTCTTTCCTCTAATTCCTCATTCCATAGTAAACACAAAGAAATATCCTCTATTCATCGTCGGAACCTTGTTCCCTCGTTGCCGCATCAAGATCGCTTGCTCTATTTCGCGAAAAAAATCCCGAATCGTATCTATTGTTGAACGACCGTTCCTCGCTTCAATCGATTTAATCAGGTCAGTAATCATTCGATGTAATCTTGGTTAATGGTCGATTGGATTTAACCGTAGTTGATAAATGGCGGGTCTGGGTTGGGTTAAGTCTGTTGGGGAAGATGACAACAGAAGCGAAAGGTTTTAAATATTAATTTCAAGATTTTAAACAGCGTGATCAGTAGATAAGCTGGTCTTTTTGCTGCTTGTTGAAACAGGGTACACGGGTTCGATTCTTGTTAAAACCGACTACCCAATTTTTTTTTTCTTTTCTTTTGCTGTTACAATATATACATATTATACGTATTTGTATAGATTTAAAGTCTGTTTTAATTAACTATTATAATAAGCCATTAGTAATCAAATTTTTTTTTTCTTTAAAACTATCGTCATTCATTATGAATGAATATACATACAAACTAACTATATAAATTTATCATGTTTTAAATTTATGGATTTTTTTTATATAAAAAATCAGATTAAATAAATAAAAATTTTAAATTAATTATTATTACTTTTAAATAATAAATATTTTGTTTTATTCATAACTAATTCATAAAAATTCCGTTTTTAACGATTCAAAAGCCAAAATTTTTTCTAAAATCTATTCTATCTTTTGAGTTAATAATATGCTTTGTTTTTATTAAGAATATTACTTTTTGTTTTAAACACATTGATTCACTTAAACTTTTAAGTTATAAATAGATTGTTTTAAATACAAAATAAATTGAAAATATTTCCCATACTTTCAAGAGTTATACCTTTTAGGATATGTAAAAATAACAATATTTTAAGTATTATTATTATATTTTAACTAAACCATTAGCATTTAAGCGTCTTTCCCAAATACTAGAAAACCTTAATCGATCGACCTAGAAATCTTAGACTTTTAAGGCATTCGTATCCTTAGACTTTGTTTGTATCATCTAGGTTGATTCCTCGTGAATCATATTGCTAGCTGTCTGTTGCGTTGTGGATACTTATTTTCTTGCCAAGGTGAGTTTACATATCCCCACTTTTTACTGTTTTCAATGTTTTTGGGGTGAAACATGTTTGAAACTTGTGCAATTACATTTTCGCATCATACTATAAACTCATATACTTGTGAACTGGTTGTGGTATATATAGTCCGACTCAATACATTCATTAACTTTGATCAAGCCGCCTGTGTAGATTATAGCGCTATAGGTCTAACAAGCCCATCCCCCGCATAAATTCAGGGATGATCGAAACAGTAACAACATTTAACTAACTTACGAGTTAGGTCTCAGTCGACACAAGGGTTGATTGTACAAAACAATGACTTGAGCTACCAGTAGATCATGTTCACGTATCTTTGATTGTTTTCTATCACAGTATTTGCTATATGAATCTTATCACTATTTTATTTAAATTAATGTATTCTCACCAACTATTTATAGTTGACCCCCTCCATTTTCCAAAACTTAACATGTTTCAGGTATTCATTTTTGCTTGGAAGTTAACATTGCTTGTGGATCGCATAGGAGCTGAAGCCTTAGATTCAATTAAATAAACATAATATTGTTGTTTGAACCTATGTTATTTGTATGTAAAGGTTTGTAATTTAATTTATTAATTTATCGAAACTTTATTTAGTTGCCATGAGCTATTGAACAATCGTCACTACGTGGCACCCCGATGTTTCCGCCATCGGTTGGGGTGTTACAATTTACCCTAGCACTCTAGCAGGTTCAAGAAAACAGCCAACAATATTATAAATATCCCTGGACCATTTGAACAACAACAAAATAATGAACTCAAATTCTGCCACTGCTATACATACTTGTTTATAATGCAGTCTCAAGCACCCATCCATTTCTGCATATGTGTCTCAAATCATCTAACCTTTCATCCGAAACCAGGAATTGTACTTATGTTATTTGTTTTCAAAATCAAAATTATAACGGTGGCTAATAGGCGGGTCTTGAGGTAGCCATCTAACCTTTCATCCGAAACCACGTTTAATGAACCTTAAGAGCACGTGGTAATTATCATGTTTAGAAGGTAGCCATCTTGAGGTAAAGCTTCAATCGTCTCTAAATCATCTGCATCATGTTCAACCTCAAAAACTTTGATCACTCTCTGTTTTAAAGAGTTACGCCTAGCCATCTTTTCCTCCCCGGGGTTCTCCAACTCGATTCGTTAGAACATGCATGGAAAATTTGGTTATACATCTATTTTCTCCCTATTTTAGTGGCATTTCAACAATTAACTCCAGGTTTATTTTAGGTTCTTATGCCCTTGTGCTTAAATAAAACATTCAATCATCATGAATTCAATAACAAAAATGAAGAATATTAGATAAAGTGTAAACATACCGGGTCGAACCGGGTATTCAGGCCAGACTCACGATTAAAAATATGCACGTTTGTAAACAGTTAAATTTAAACAGACGTAGCTGCAAATTCCTTCACGACTTTTAATTATTGAAACTTCAACTTTATGGTTTGCAAAGAATCCCCACTTATTCTTCCTGAGAACTAATAGGATTCATAATTTTCTTATTTGTTACTGTCACTTGTTTAGATGTAGCCAAAAAGTTAATAAAAATCGCAAATTACCTGAGCATACATTGAAAAGAATAACATGAAACTCAAGTAAAATCTCCGTTAAGAAAATTTGCAAACCAAAAGTATCTTGAGTATCATCACCAGAAGCATGTAAATCATGTAAGAAGTAAACTTCAAATGAATTACCTATCCACATTTTATACTCAAATATCAAACATGAAAAATGCATGAAGCATACGCCTCTATGTATTCTCATAAATATACAGCCTCAAAAGCCACTTTATGAAACAAACAACACCTATCTAATCAAGAGCTACTGATGCAATATATCTCTCTATATGTCTCTCATTCCAACATACACACACATCATCTACGGAAACAAAACATTTGAGATCATAATCCATGAAACAAACACATTTATCGAACTCGAACTTCAAAAGCAATATGCGACTTCGAGAATAACGATTCAACCTTTAAATACCTAAATCAGATCTGAAGCATAATTTGGAAACCAAAATACAAAATTAAAACTGAATAATAAGTACGTGACGGCAAATAATGTTTGATAGAGGTCACTGACGTTGTCCTTGTTTATGTACAAGTTCATACGCCTTAAATGTTTATAATTTGGTAAAAGTGACATTTTTTATTTGTAGCGGGTCAAATGGATAGAATCACTAAAATGGGTCGCTTGATGTGTATGTTTTATGCTTACAATCTCCTAAGGTACTTTATTAAAGAATAATAGATTGGTATGTTATGAATTTATGATAGAGACTTTGTTATCAAGTTCAAAATAATTATCTATTGTGGCTTATCTATGGTATATTGATGCATTAATACACCACTATTTACCGTTAAATGATGTGTTCGCATTAAACAAGCTCGTCCAACCCGCAACTTAAATCTATTTGGACTATTTACCCATCGTTCCAAACTACAATGAATATTAGGCATTTAAACCCAGACCCTTTTACACTCTTAAATCAATTTGGACTACTCTTGGACCATGTTGCAAAACTTCCTGGTGAACTGTACATGTTGCAAAACATGTAAATTTCTTGTTTACCTTCAATCCAGATCAACCTTTCAGAGCTAAAGACATAATGAGTTTTTTTCAGACTTACATTATCATTAAAACTAACTGTGATTATGTAGTTTTTAGTCATGTTCAAAACATTATACTTCATAACATCCAGCAAATATAATGCAAAATAGTTTTTGTGGGTGGGCATGACCCAAATTGACATTTGCACAAACCCATTGTTCAACTGACTGTGCCACCCCTAACTAACTATAACGAATTAACGAGTAACCAGATCATGGCGGGACTCTGTGGCTCCCACGACAGCATGGCGATTGGGCTACGTGCACTTCAACATCTTAGGTAAGACTCTAAAGGAAAAAAATACAAATTATAATTTATATTGATTTGACTTATTTGACCCATTAACCCGTTCCCATGTAAGAAAAGAAATGCTTAGTTGCTTACTGTTTTGGACTCGCATATAAGAATCGTTCACCCTTCCAGCATTCCAGTGGTCACTTATTCGACCCATTGACATTTTCTAACTTTCCAGCATTGCATACTTTTTACATCTTTAGACCCCGATGAATTTAACCTTTTTTGTGAACTTTAAGCATTGTTAAACCTATAAACAACCAGCAGGTAGAAACATAAGATGAAATTAAAGCACATCTCATTGCTAAAGATGTCAAAACGGACAGGTCAGTAAGTCAGGTAGCAGGCACAAATGGGTCCGAGTAAAAAATGTCTCTACTTCTACATAAAATGTCTTTTTTTGTTAATTTCAGCTACTAATATGACATTACTGTTGGAAGAATAATCTTTGATTAATCATATTATCATAAGTTATATTATGTTTATTAAATAAGTGTGACAATTGTATTGTTTAGTCACACATGGGTCAAATATGTAGCAGTTATGATTGGTTATGTTTAGGCTGAGTAGGACAGCAGTTATAGGCAGTTATGGGTCAAGGGTTGTGATGTTTCATACTCACACCTTTTCGTATTGTATTTATAGGGCTGTTCACATCAGAATTCAATGTATCGATTTCTGTATTTTCTTTCTAGAACTCTCTCAAACTTCCTGCACATTATTATTACTTCAGTTTATTGTTTTATAACCGCCCAGACATCATATTCTAACATGGTATTAGAGCCAAATGATCCGAAGACCTGTGAAGAGAAGAATAACCGAGTGATTTGGTTAAGAAAGAACCTGTTTGCAGTCAAGAAAGAAGAAGATATCAGGAATGATTACAAGGCACAGGGGTGCAGTCTCTCACCCAAGTTCCAGACCAATTCTCAAAGGCGTGAAGGCAGATGATCGTGATGATTATCAATGGAAATTCGGCCAGAAAGGTAATCTATATCTCTCTCCTTTCATGGACTCTTCAAGAGAGTATTTGCTGCAGAAAGAAAAAGAGCATCAGAAATATGGCGGTTATATGTACAAAAATTATGGGAAGAAGGAGATCGATTGGCACTATCCTAAAGGCACGTGTTGTTCATTCTGTAACCAACCGTTCCACTACAGAAAAGATTGTCCACAAAGAATTGGGAAGATAGAGTTTATGGAAAGAGGGGCAGAAGGAAAAACATGGAACGACATTTGGTATGGAAGTATTAATAGGCAACAACACGCAACAGGGTACAAGCATTTGTTTACAGATCTGGAGAAGACATTCGGTATAGGAAGTAATCCAGAGGGATTCAAAAGAGAACTCTACAAAGGTAAGGGAAGTGTGGAGTTTATCAGCGAAGGGCAGAATCATAAGATAGGGAATGTTTATTTTATTACATCCCTACACTCAAGAGGAATGTATTGAGTGCAGAAAGGTTAATCATGGACGGTTACAAGATCTGTTATGAAGGTTATGTGTGTTTCATCACAAAAGATCATAAGAAGCCCTTCTCAATCGAACCGAATGTACACTGTTGGAGTTGCAACGAGTTTCACGAACCATATTGTTGTCCAAACATCGAAGACTATAAAAAGAATAATAAAAGAAAGATGAAAGGGAAGGACAAAGAGGAAGAAAGTTCGTCAATGGATAAAGAGTATGAAAGGATGGTCGTGAAACAACATCATCAACAAAACCATACCACAAAGGGCAGAAGTGCACAAGAAACAAGTCAGGGAAGAGAAGCCGAACTGTATCCAAAGAATTCAGAATTGGAAAGTTGCACAACCTTTATGGATATGATCCATATCGCTACTCAAGTTAACAGGCATAGGATCAAATTCAAAGGAGAATTTGAAAGAATTTTGGCATGGTTTCTAAGGGATTTTCTGGAAATAAAATCCAACATGCCAATCCTACCAAGAGATCAAATGGGTAGGAAGATTGATCTCTTTGACCTCTACATGATAGTAGACACGTTCGGTGGAATAGATGCAGTCAACAAATACGATTTATGGGTTCAAGTAGCAGTCAAGATGGGTTATGGGTATGGAAGGTTACCAAGGGACATGAAAGATGATGAGATTGTGGAGGAATTGAAGATCACGTATAACCAGTATTTGGAGATCTTAAACTGGTACCATCAGAAGTTTAAAGGGAAGGAATTGAAGGTTGAAACTGATGAAGACAATATAAACTTCAGGATGAGTTACAAGGCAATGAAGAACAATGATCTTCCTCCCAAGAAAAGGTCTAAAACATCCAGCAGTGAAGAATGATCCAGCAGAAGAATCCAGGTATGATAAATCAAAGATTAGAGGGGAGAATGTTGGAAGAATAATCTTTGATTAATCATATTATCATAAGTTATATTATGTTTATTAAATAAGTGTGACAATTGTATAGTTTAGTCACACATGGGTCAAATATGTAGCAGTTATGATCGGTTATGTTTAGGCTGAGTAGGACAGCAGTTATAGGCAGTTATGGGTCAAGGGTTGTGATGTTTCATACTCACACCTTTTCGTATTGTATTTATAGGGCTGTTCACATCAGAATTCAATGTATCGATTTCTGTATTTTCTTTCTAGAACTCTCTCAAACTTCCTGCACATTATTATTACTTCAGTTTATTGTTTTATAACTGCCCAGACATCATATTCTAACATGGTATTAGAGCCAAATGATCCGAAGACCTGTGAAGAGAAGAATAACCGAGTGATTTGGTTAAGAAAGAACCCGTTTGCAGTCAAGAAAGAAGAAGATATCAGGAATGATTACAAGGCACAGGGGTGCAGTCTCTCACCCAAGTTCCAGACCAATTCTCAAAGGCGTGAAGGCAGATGATCGTGATGATTATCATTGGAAATTCGGCCAGAAAGGTAATCTATATCTCTCTCCTTTCATGGACTCTTCAAGAGAGTATTTGCTGCAGAAAGAAAGAGAGCATTAGAAATATGGCGGTTATATGTACAAAAATTATGGGAAGAAGGAGATCGATTGGCACTATCCTAAAGGCACGTGTTGTTCATTCTGTAACCAACCGTTCCACTACAGAAAAGATTGTCCACAAAGAATTGGGAAGATAGAGTTTATGGAAAGAGGGACAGAAGGAAAAACATGGAACGACATTTGGTATGGAAGTATTAATAGGCAACAACACGCAACAGGGTACAAGCATTTGTTTACAGATCTGGAGAAGACATTCGGTATAGGAAGTAATCCAGAGGGATTCAAAAGAGAACTCTACAAAGGTAAGGGAAGTGTGGAGATTTTCAGCGAAGGGCAGAATCATAAGATAGGGAATGTTTATTTTATTACATCCCTACACTCAAGAGGAATGTATTGAGTGCAGAAAGGTTAATCATGGACGGTTACAAGATCTGTTATGAAGGTCATGTGTGTTTCATCACAAAAGATCATAAGAAGCCCTTCTCAATCGAACCGAATGTTCACTGTTGGAGTTGCAACGAGTTTCACGAACCATATTGTTGTCCAAAGATCATAAGAAGCCCTTCTCAAGGGTTGTGATGTTTCATACTCACACCTTTTCAGATTGTATTTATAGGGCTGTTCACACCAGAATTCAATGTATCGATTTCTGTATTTTCTTTCTAAAACTCTCTCAAACTTCCTGCACATTATTATTACTTCAGTCTATTGTTTTATAACCGCCCAGACATCAAATTCTAACAATTACATTATTACTTTACAAACTCATCCAAAGTCCAAACAATCCTTGTGTCATTTAAGTTATATGAGATATGGTATTTGAAATATCTCAAATGTTTCATAAAAAGGAACATGCACATACCTGGATATTGAGTTTTCACAACAGCCTTCTGGATAAGGGCTGCATAAAACAGCACAAAGCGATCAAAAAAATTGGATATTTGTAATAATTTGGTTTGCATTTCAGATCTTGTAATTTTTAACACTACAACTTCTCTTGGTGCCTTTAATTTTAACCTGAGAATGTAATTTCTTTATGAGTTACCCAAGATCACAATAGTACATTTAAATACTCAAATGCTCGTGGAATTTACTTCAACAGAGAATACATAAACAAATGTAAATTAAATTAGAATTCTTCATAAATCACAGTCCTATAGATATTCATTTGCTTTATACACTGAAGAAACACCAATATAACAATACGTTTGTAAGAGAGTACAAGTAAAGATATGATTCTTATTAATGATTAAACGGACATTACAAGACTCTTGACACAGGATTGTTACAGCGCTACGACTATAATCTATCATTCACAACTATATAAGAATTCTCCCTGGGATGTTGGATATCCTTCTCGTCTAACGAAGGAGGGTATTTATAGACCTCTAGGGTGGCCTATGATTGGCTAGAGAAGGAATGATAGCTGGCTGTATGTTGGATCAGTGGTCTCTTATATCAGTTTAAGTATTAGAACACTAATGTGTTTGCAGTTATATCAAAGTTATTTGCACAGCGGAATGATAAGTGTTCTAAGTTTAAAGTATCACTTTTATAGGAGTTATTACTCCCCCTTTACTAAGCAATTAATGAGAATCAAAAGCAATTCAAAGTATAAAGCAGTAAGTGCAAGTATTGAATGATTCTCAGATGTGAAATGGATAATAAGTTTATAAAAGCCTTGAAGGATTTTCAATTAAAATCAAAGTAAATCACATGTCTAAAATAGATGAATAAACTCATCTATTTATAGACGAAGTTACAAGACTGTTGCACTAAGTAATACAAGATATTTAGCTAAGATATTATACTTAGGATAATGCTTACAACAGGCTGTAGCATTGAAACTTGATCCAAGACTTTAACAAAACACTATTATACTAAACTACAGATGTCTAAGTCGGTTCTGAAGATAAGATTAGCAAACAACTGATGAGTAGACAAACTACTGATGAGTAGTTTTGTCTTCAGTAGTTCTGAAGTGAAGTGTCTGGTTAGACCTTAGAACTACTGATCAGTTTGTTCTTCAGTACTTTGTTCTTCTCTTCTTCAGTACTTGTGTTTTCTTCTTCAGCAGTTTCTTCCATACTTATGAAGAATATGATTTGGACTAAGGTTATCAAAAGTGGTTTCTTCAATCCTCTTTGTCCCAACAATCTCCCCCTGGATTGATGAAGCCAAAACCTTATCCAATCTTTATTTTTCTTCATTCTTTCTCGCTTCTAATATCCCCCAGACTTCTGCAGCCCTTTTGGTAGTAAGCGTATCTTTTTGTTGCTTTGACAGAGATCCTTGTTCAGGTTCAAGATGTTGAATGGTGAGAAGGTCTTTAGTTGACAGTATGCTCAACTCCTTTGAATTCTTGTAGACCTTGCTTGAACGATCTCTTCTGGTCACCAACACTGAGTTGGAATCAGTGAATGACCACTTGACAATATTCACCTTAGACCTGTCAAAGTCTGAGGCATAGGAAACCAAGCTAGTTTCCTGGGTTTGTCCTGAAGATTGAGGTATGTCTTCTATTTCAGTGACCTTCAGGTGGGATTCTCTGCTACCTTCTAGATCAACACCACTTTGAGTTGCAAATTTAGGTAAGTGATGTGTTGTTACAACTTTGGTGTGAGATTTTTATTTGATTGTATGTTGTATCTGGTAAGCATATGTAGCAGGATTCCTGAATTGTGTAAGCAGAGGTTTTTCTTCTATATCAAAGTCTCCATGTACTACCTGATTTCCTTCTAACAGTACCATCTTGAAATCAGTCTTTACATTTTCCTCTTGCTTCCTTTTTCTTGTAGCAGGTTTCTGAAGTGCACCAGATGATCTTTTGATTATTGAAGTTTGTTGGACTTCAGGAGTTTTAAATCTTTCTGGATGTGCAGCTTTGCTGGCCTTGAATTTCTTTTAAGTGTCATAAAGAGTGTCTTTTTTCCATCTTGACACTGAGGCCCTTGAACCAAAGTCATTTGCTACAAGTTCATCAATTATTTCTGCTCTCTTAGCTTTTCTCTCCTTCTCAGTTGCCAACCTATCAGCTATAAGTTGAGCTCTTCTTGTCAATTCTTCTGTGGAGAGTCTGTTCAAAGAAGCTTGTTTAGCCTTTGAGTTCTTTATAATCATTTGAATCAGCAGTGCTCTCTTGTCTTCTTCAGCAGCAGCTCCAAGTGCTCTCTCTTCAGCTTCTAACTCATTAAGTTTTTCTTGATACTTAACAAGTTTTTCTTCATAGCTTAGATCATCCCTTGCTTCCAGGCTATTCCATACTTTATCTTCCTTAGCCTTCTTTTGAGCCTCTTTCAAACTCTTCTCTAAGTATTCTTTGGATACTGAGATTGGAGAAGGGTTTAAAACAGTTGTTGTTGTTGTATGCACAGGCTTTGGAATTTGAGTTGGTTCTTGGTCAGTTGCCTTGGAAGACTGTCCTTGATCAGTCTTGGAAGTTGAAACTTCTGAAGGGTTGATTGTACTGGTTCTTGTCACAACTACTGAAGGATTGTCTTCAGCAGTTTGAATAAAGTCTTCAGGAGTTTCATCAGTTTGCCTTGGTGATGGTCTAAACTCTTGAAGGATCTCTTTTCCAGGTCTGTGAGTTGGCTTTTCAGCATCAAGAGATACTTCAACTGGTTCCTTAATCTTCTCCCCCTTTTTGGCTTCATCCACTTCTGGAAGCTTCAAAGTTTGAGAAGTTGCAGCAGATAATAATGCAAGCTGTCTTGAGTTGTTGTCAATTTTCTTGTTCAGCTCTGCAAGTTGATTGGTCAGCACCTCAAATTGTTGATTAGTCTTCAACTCCCAAGCAGTTGAGAAGTTTTTGAGTTGCTCAGATATAATAGAGGTTATTATTTGATGCAGGGGACCATCTGGGCTGCATAGCTGGTTCAGGTCTATGCTTGAAAGCCTAGGGAATTGGGTAGGCTGTTTAAGTGAAGGGGGTGTTTTTAAGTGATCTTCAGAGTGTACTGAAGATGCCACTTTAGGGGAATCAGGGTTTAAGTGATCTTTAACCTGATCTTTTGTGACCAGCTCTTTGAGCTTAGAGACACCAGAGTCAGGACCTTTAACATCAGCCGTCAATTCATTTTTTGGAGTATGTGAATCATCATCCAAACTAATGGAATCATCTGAATCCCTCAGCATCAGTTAAATCATGAGCTAGCTCCAAACTAGTCTTCTCATGAACCTCTTTGTCTTGGTACTGAGGATTTCCTACTTCAGGCATTAAGCCTTCATCAGTAGTTGCCACATTTGAGGTCTTAGGAATGTTACTACTGTCCTCAGGTTCACCACTGGGTGATAAGTGAGTAGTAGCAGCCTCAAAAGTACCTAAAGTTTCTAAGTTTGGGCTTAGATACTCTGGTTCATCCTCATCTCGCTGGTTAGGACCAAAGATGTCCACATCCATGTCAAAGTCTAAAGGCATCTCCCATGTTTGATGTGTTATTTGGGGAGTGACATGTGTTGGATGTGATTCTTTTAGACCTGAGAGAAGTTGTGCAATTTCAATGGTTGTGTGTGATGGTTCAGGTTCAGTAGTTGTTAAGGGTTCAGTAGTTGGTAAGGGTTCTGGTTCAATAGTTTCAAAGGATTTGTCAGTAGTTACAGTCTTTTTAAGTCTTTTTCTTTGAAGAATGACTGTAACTGGTTTTCTTTTGGGTGGTGGAGATGGAGTGGACTGAGAGGATGTTTCAGCCACTACCTTTTCAAGTGCAGATTGCACATCAGTAGTTTCAGGGATCTCCACTTCCTGAACTACATTTTCCTTTGGGTTGGTGGGTTTTTGTTTTTGTTGTTTTGGCTTTTTGGCTTTCTTAGTCTTGGGTTTTGAAGATGTGGGTTCCTCAGGAACTGTTTCTTCTTCCCTTTGGTCATCTTCTGGCAAAAGTGCCGGTTTATTTTTGAGAATACTTGTGAAGTCAATGGATTTAAGGTTTTTGACTCCCCCACAAGTACTCCCTCACCAAGTTCCTTTATTATGCATTTCATAACAAATCTTGGGTATAACAAAAACTTTTTCTTATCATTTTGGTGATGTAATACCAACTCATTGAAAAATAATGAAGATGCCTTAAAAAATGTTCAGTTTTGGGACTTAAACACATTATAATATAATGAAATAACAGTTTATATTGTGGATCAAAAAATTTCTTATAAACTGTTGCTTGTGCTAAAGTACCTTGATAACCACACTCAGTCGTGGTTAGATGAATATCAGAAATGGGAATATGCTCAGGAGCATCAGTATCATTAAGGCCAAGCTTTATTCCCAGTGACTCTTGTGTGATTGCCATGTGCTTCCCTTGAATTGTTGAATTGAGGGAAATCACCTTGTTATTCACTGTGACCGCCTCTGCATTTGCCCAGAACTCATTAAGAGTTTCTATATGAATGGGAGGATCAACGGTGAAAGCTTGATAATATTGGGATTTGACGACCAAATCAATGATTTCGTCGTATTGGGACCAGGCTTCATCTTTCTCAAAGTAGCCTCTTTGATTGTGTCCCTGTTTTAGAACAAGAGCCATAGTTTCTTTGATCGGACAATAATTTTAGGTTAGAGAAGGGGTTTTGGTTTTGCTTTGAGAGAGAGAGAGAGGGAATTTTGCTTTTTGAATGGATAAGTGTTTGAAAAAGGTATTTATCAGAAGTTTTTAACCGACTAGGTCAAACTTCTGATGAGTGAAATGTCAGTTTTACCCTTTTTAATGAAACTACTGATGAAGCAGGTTTCTTCATCAGTGGTTTTTGTCATCTCTTCAGTAGTTTTGAAACAGCTGATGAGAATGGCTTTCAAAACACTTGAATAACTTCTGATAATCATCAGTAGTTATTTCTTTTTTGAAATTTCCCATTTTGATGTTTTTCAAAATATCAGTAGTTTCTCTCTCTTTTAATTATTCGTCAGAGGTTTTTGTGACAGATAAGTATGTAAGTGAAAACAAAATATGTGCAGAACTAAACAGTGAAAACACTTACAGACTTTCTTCTAAATTTAGCATTCAAGCATGGATACTAACCTCTGAAATGTTGTTGAATCAAGGGGTTTGGTGAACACATCAGCTATTTGATTAGCAGTTGTGACATGTTTCACCTCAATCATGCCTTTTTCATAGCAATCTCTTATGAAATGATACCTGATTTCAATATGTTTAGTCTTTGAGAACTAAACAGGATTTTGAATGATGCTAATGGCAGATTTACTGTCTACTAAGAGTGGAGTCTTGGTCTCTTTGATTCCATAATCAAGAAGTTGATATTGGAGCCATTGTATCTGTGATGTACAGCTTGCAGCAGCAATGTATTCAGCTTCAGCTGTTGAAGTTGCCACAGATGTTTGTTTCTTTGATTGCCAAGACACCAGACCGTTTCCCAAGAATTGACAACCACCAGATGTTGATTTTCTTGACATTTTACACCCTGCATAGTCATTATCTGAAAAAGCTTTTAACTTGGTATTGCTTGAAGCAGGATACCAAATTCCTAAAGTAGGAGTTCCTTTCAGATATCCGAAGATTCTTTTGACAGCAATTAGGTGTGATTCTCTTGGTGCAGATTGGTATCTAGCACAGACACAAGTTGAAAACATAATATCTGGTCTAGAAGCAGTTAAATATAAGAGAGAACCTATCATACATCTATACATGGTTTGATCAATCTGTTTTCCTTGATCATCTAGTTCAACTTGTGTGGTTGGTGTCATGGGAGTGGAACATGATTTACAGTCTTGTAAAGAAAATTTGTTTAATAATTCTTTAACATATTTTGATTGATGTATAAATGTTCCATTTAATTGTTGCTTAATTTGCAGTCCCAAAAAGTACTGCAATTCTCCCATTGTACTCATTTCAAATTTTGATTGCATGAGTTTCAAAAATTCTTCACACAATCTTGTATTTGTTGAACCAAAAATGATATCATCAACATAAATCTGAACAAGTAAGACATAATTTCCAACATGTTTTCTGAAAAGTGTTTTATCAATGGAGCCTCTTGTGAAGTGATTCTTAAGTAAAAAGTTGGAAAGTGTTTCATACCAGGCTCTTGGAGCCTGTTTTAGCCCATAAAGAGCTTTTTCAAGTCTGTATACCCAATCAGGATGAGAAGGATCCTCAAACCCTGGAAGTTGACAAACATACACTTCCTCTTTTATTTTTCTATACAAAAATGCACTTTTGACATCCATTTGATAAACTTTTATGTTGTTGGAAATTGCATAAGCTAAAAATAACCTGATAGCTTCAAGTCTTGCAACTGGTGCAAAGGTTTCATCATAGTCAATGCCTTCTTCTTGAGAATAGCCTTGTACCACCAATCTTGCCTTGTTCTTGATGATCATACCAGCTTCATCTGATTTATTTCTGAAGACCCACCTAGTACCAATTGGTTGCTTGTTTGGAGGTAAGGCACAGATTTCCCAAACCTGTTGCTTCTTGAATTGAAGCAGTTCTTCTTGCATGGCTTGCACCCAATTGTTATCTTTGAGGGCTTCTTGATACTTCTTTTGTTCCAACTGAGAAATAAATGCTGAGAAAAAGCAAAAGTTGGAGAGCTGGTTCTTGTAAGCACCCCTGATGCAATATCACCCATGATTTGTTCCAATGGATGATCCTTGTGTTCAATCAATTGTTGTAAACCTGTACTTGAGGATGGCTCTGGTATTTCTTCAAATAAACCACTGAGATTGATAATATCTGGCTCAGCTGTTGTTTGAGGTTCAGGAGTTTTTGGTTCAGCTGAATCAGTAGTTTCAAGTTGTTCATCAGCAGTTTTTGAAGTAGAAGCTTGTGAAGCTTCTAAAGGTTTAAAAGTTGATTTAATGACTGTGTTTGGAGTCCATGGTGTAGAACCATCATCTTCAAATCCTTGAAAACAATTTTGAGGAGGTTTGGATGATTCAACAGTCTTTTCAGGTCCGAAATGAAAATTGTCAAGGTCAAAGAGTTCAGCAGGGTTTGCTGGAATAAGAGTGTGTTTTGATTCATTGAACTTGACATTCAGCGTTTCTTCAACTATCTTGGTTCTTGAATTAAAAACTTTGTAAGCTTTTCTCATTGGAGAGTAACCAAGAAAATAACCTGTATCAACTTTAGCAGCAAACTTTGAGATAAGTCTTTGATGTTGTGGATAAAACATTGACATCCAAAAGCCCTGAAGAAGGAGATAAGGGGCTTTATGCCATGAAGAATTTCATAGGCAGTCTTGGTATGTCTCTTGTTGATAAGAACTCTATTCTGAACATAACAAGCTGTGTTGACTGCTTCAGCCCAAAAATACAAAGGTAGGCCTAAATCAGCTAACATTGTTCTGGCTGCTTCTATTAATGTCCTATTCTTCCTTTCTACCACACCATTTAGTTCAGGAGTTTTGGGAATGCTGAATTGTCTAACAATCCCTTTAGACAAACAGAATTCATCCAGAGTTTTGTTCCTGAACTCTGTCCCATTGTCACTCCTGATGACTTTGACAGAGAGAGAATATTGCTTCTCTACTTGTAGAATTAAGAACTTGACTATTTCAGCTGTCTCATCCTTGGAATATAAGAAGAAGACCCATGTGAATCTTGAGTAGTCATCAATGATGACTAAGAAGTACTTCTTCTTACCAAGGCTCATGATTTTTACTTGTCCAAATAAATCCATATGGAGTAGTTGAAGACATGCAGTTGTTTTTGATTCTTCAATAGACTTATAGGAGGACTTATGCTGTTTACCTTTAAGACAGGAAACACAGTGTTCTTTACACTGATATTCCTTCAAAGGTAGACCCCTGACCAAGCCCATTTTTGTGACTTTATTGATGGTTTTAAAGTTCACATGGCCAAGTCTCCTGTTCCAGAGATCAGTTTCTGAAGTTGATGCCTTTGAGAAGAAACAGGCAGTATTGTTCAATACTTTGTCTTTTTCAATGTCCACTGCATAGACATTGCCACATCTTTTGGCAATCAGCAAAGTATGATCTTCAATGATCTTCTCTATCAACTTCTGGCCTTCTGGTGATATGATCTTGCATGCTGGCTTTGTGAAAAAGGAAGAATATCCTTTATCACACATTTGTGAGACACTCAACAAGTTGTACTCAAGGTTTTCAACCAGATTGACCTTGTCAAACTGCATTTTGCCTGAGGATACATTGCCATATCCTAGCACATATCCCTTTGCATTGTTCCCAAAGGACACAGATCCTTCTCTTTGGCTGATAAAATTGTTTATCAGGTATCTGCATCTAGTCATGTGCATTGAGTCTCCACTATCAACATACCAAATGCTATTCAAACCTCTGGAGACCCTCTGCACAAAATAGCAAATTAGTTAGATTTGGCAACCCAAGCCAATTTGGCTTTGGGTTTGCTCTTGAGAACAGGTGCAGCTTGTTGAGGACCAATTTTTGAAATCCATGTCTTTTCGGCAAAGGATTTTTCATTAAGGACAATGGTGGTATCTTTTTGGTGACCACCATCAACTTTGGTCATCAGAAGTTTAACCAAATTTATCAAATCTTTAACTTCAGTAGTTTGTGAAACTACTGATGGGTTAGGTGTAACTTCTGAAGATGAACTTTGAGAAAAAGACTTTTGTTGAGATAAAATCTTTTTCTGAGAAAGGTTTTTACTTGGTTGTTGTTTGTTGGGAAAGAAGGTGTTTTCAAAATCTTGTCTAATTTGTTTTCCCACAACCAGTTGTTGATTTTTCTTATTGAACTGTTTTCCCTTTCTATATCTACAAAGTTCAGTTATGTGGTTAAACAGACCACATATTTCACATGCATTTGCCTTCTCTTTCCTTTTTGATACAGCAAGAGAGTTGGAAGGCAATTTACTGACAATATTAGTATTTTGCAATAGGTCATTAGTAGTTTTCAGGGTCTCAACTCCTGATGTAGATGAAACTACTGATGGCTTGTTGTCAGTGGTTTTAACTTCTGCAGTACTTTCATTTTTGAGAAAGTTCTGATGGTAGGACGTGCATTCCTCCATATCAGAAGTTTGAATCAATTTCTTCCCATCATTATCAGTTTTGTGGGTGAAATCTGTTGGTGATTCAGTGTGGGTATACCCTATGCCAAACTTAACATTTGCTGCAGTTTGCTTGTTAAGCAGCATTTGATACCCTTTACAAGACTCAACCCATTTTTCACAATCAACCTTAGTGTCAGCAAGCTATTTTCTGACATTACCTAGGTTGTCTATCATGCTTTTAATTTGTGCCTGGGTTTCAATGGATTTATCAGTTAATTTAGAAATTTCTTTGTTTTTCAAAGCAATTTTTCTTTCTAAATCACACTTTATTTGAGTATATTTTCTCTCCATATCATTTGATTTGCCTTGTAAATGCACATTGGTTTCTCTTATTAAAGAAAAAGATTCTTTGCAAGATTTTGAGCAAAGCTTTAAAAGAGATTGTTGTGATACCTGAGTTAGTGCAGAATTCGAGGAGTATCCCTCAAAAGCCATTAAGGCAAAGTTCTTTCTGCCATTGTTTGTCTGCATCCTGACTGCATTCAGATGTGTCAAACGGAAGACTGCTCCAGTCAACATACCCTGATGTAAATTGTTGCTGTTGATGAGGGGGTTGTTGAGTTTGTGCAGGTTGTTGAGCAGTTGGAAAAGGAGGCATTTGTTGCTGTTGATGAGCAGGCATTTGAACATATTGTACTTGTGGCACATATTGAACTTGTGGAGCTTGTGCCTGTACAAAATGAGCACTCCCTTGAGTTCCATTATTCCTATTATAATTGGGGTTAAATTGATTTCCAGACATGGGTTGGTTATAGCTAGAGCTTCTACACTCTCTAGCAAAGTGTCCCAACTTCTGACACTTATGACATCTAAGTTTAGATTTGTCAAAACCAACTTTTGTAGAGTTGTTTAATCCTGGAAATTTCCTTCCTGACCTTTTGTAAAATTTTTTAGTTTTTATGCTTAACAAGGCCAGTTGGTGTAAGATATCCATTTCTTCTAAGTCATCACTGCTAAAATATTTTAAGTCATCCATGATAAAACACATGTTATCAGCAGTTTCACTTAGATCTTCATTGTCATAAGCTAGGAAAGATCCATCTGATGAGATGCCAGCAGTTATGTCAATGTGATCAAAAGATCCAAAATTATTAGAACAAGATGGTTAGTCATGTCCTAATAAAGCTGTGCTACCTGGAGTATAGTCATCAGCAGTTTTACCAGATTCTTGCAACTTTTTCTTTTGATTGATCTCTCTTTCAAAAGTTAGTAATTTACCATGTAACCTGGTTAGGTTCAAGGTGTTAAAATCTGAACTTGATCTGAGGACTATTGAATAAGTTTCCCATTTTGAAGGTAAAGACCTTAAAATCTATGTAACATCGATGCGTTTGAAAAGGTCTGAGTATTAATTTTTAACTCAGAGATGAGTGATGAAAATCTTTCAAATTGTTGAGTTAATGTTTCACTATCAACATGAGTAAAAGTTTCATATTGTTGAGCTAGGATTTCTCTGGTGCTGGCTATCACCTCTTTAGTTCCTGCAAACTGTTCTTTTAGGCAGTCCCACAGCTCTTTGGCACTTTCACAATGTAAAAGTCCAGCATAAATTTCATTAGGGAGAGCCATAGCCAACATTGAAAAAGCTTTTGCATCTATCTCAAATTTTTGGAAATCTTCTTCAGCGTAGTCTTTAGGGTCTTTTGGTCTCTCAGTTTTACCTGCTGGATTTGTTACTACTGGTTTGTGAGGTCCAAAGATTACAGACCTCCAACACCTAGTATTGGTCTAAGATATGGTGTGTGCCAACCTTCTTTGCCAGATATTATATTCATTTCTGACTAGCATAGGAGGTTTATTGGCAGATCCAGTATTGTAAGGGTCCATTTTTAAGAAGTTTGGATTTGTCAATACTTCTTTAAAGTGATGGATGAAAAAGTAAAAGTGAACCTTTTAATCCTTTATTGGATATCAATAAGAGCCTGTGTCCGATTCTCAATTTGTTAGATTGATATTTGATCAGATAAACCAGTTGCTCTGATACCAATTGTTGGATCAGTGGTCTCTTATATCATTTTAAGTATTAGAACACTTATGTGTTTGCAGTTATATCAAAGTTATTTGCACAGCGGAATGATAAGTGTTCTAAGTTTAAAGTATCACTTTTACAGGAGTTATTACTCCCCCTTTACTAAGCAGTTAATGAGAATCAAAAGCAATTCAAAGTATAAAGCAGTAAGTGAAAGTATTGAATGATTCTCAGATGTGAAATGGATAATAAGTTTATAAAAGCCTTGAAGGATTTTCAATTAAAATCAAAGAAAATCAAAGAAAATCACATGTCTAAAATAGATGAATAAACTCATCTATTTATAGACGAAGTTACAAGACTGTTGCACTAAGTAATACAAGATATTTAGCTAAGATATTATACTTAGGATAATGCTTACAACAGACTGTAGCGTTGAAACTTGATCCAAGACAATAACAAAACACTATTATACTAAACTACTGAAGTCTAAGTCGGTTCTGAAGATACGATCAGCAAACAACTGATGAGTAGACAAACTACTGATGAGTAGTTTTGTCTTTAGTAGTTCTGAAGTGAAGTGTCTGGTTAGACCTCGGAACTACTGATCAGTTTATTCTTCAGTACTTTGTTCTTCTCTTCTTCAGTACTTGTGTTTTCTTCTTTAGCAGTTTCTTCCATTCTTATGCAGAATATGATTTGGACTAAGGTTATCAAAAGTGGTTTCTTCAATCCTCTTTGTCCCAACACTGTACGATCCCAGCCGTTGTCATCCGTTGCGCTGTCGCTCTGTCATTGGTCCACGTGTCTCGCGACTGTCCTTTCTCGTACTATTCTGTACCTCGTACCAGCAGGTGATCATGGGGCAGGGAATAAACGCCTCTGGTTGGCTGGATGTCCTTTTCTTTGTCGGGTGACAGCTGTCATGTACGAGGTCTCCTGCGCATGCTTCTGGAAGTCGACGTCAGCGCCATGTGTTGGCTTGTGTGGAGATGTGGGGGCGTGCGCATGCGCGGGTACATATCTCTACAAGTCCCCCTAGTGTAGTATGTTTGTATGCGCAGCATGCAGGATGCTACACTTAAAGAAAAAGAAAAAATTGTAGTTGCATAGTTATTTGTTCTGTATGGTAAGTTTATGGCGCGCGTTGCGCAGTGTGTTTGCAAGTGGGCAGGTGGTGCACGTCAGTAATTAATGCAGGCATCAATACTGTCAGGGCGCGTGGGTGATGTGACAGGTTGGTAGCCGAAAAGTCTCTGACGGTTGTACTATTGCAGAGACTTGGTGGGGCCATGCTATCGTTTCGCATGCGTCATGTTTTCTCTCTCCCTGACGTGTACCCCTCTTATTGGTCGGTCGTGCCACATAACTGTAACCGTCAGTGGCACTTGCCCCTTCCCTATTTAACCCTTTGTTTCTTTTCCTTCTTCTTCACTCTTTCATCTGAATTTCGAAAATCTTTCTTTCGGCTGTCTGCAAAAAAACTTTCTCCTTTTTTAGAAAAATTCATAGTTTTGTGAGATGGAGAAAGTTGTTCAGATTCCTAAGAAGAAGCGTAGGAGCTCTAAGAAATCAGATGACGGTTCGAAGAAAGGCCCTCCGCATGCCAATGAGGTAACGGCAGTGTGGGCGAACGGTGAATTTAGGAAATTCCGTAAGGAATATGCTTTCCCTTCTTCATATGGTGTGGAGGCTCCTGCTCCTGACAAGACCATTTTGGAACCCCCAGTTGGCAAAGTTGGTTTATACGCTTCCTATTTTAAGGATTGCAATTTCAGGGTTCCGGTGACCAAGTTCGTGCGTACATTCATACAGACAGTTGGTGTGCACATCAACCAGATTCACCCTGGGTTGATGTCCCGCTTGATGTTCTTCGAGTTTTGTTGGCATGCCCAGAAGATTGAGCCTTTGGTGGACATGTTCTATGTTTTCTACTCTCTGTGCTTCGTAGAAAGCTGGCTTTCTTGTCGGCCGCGCTCTGGGGCGTCTCCCTGCGCGAAGGCCGGTGTGAAGAGTTTCCGTGAATGGAAACCTAAGTTTTTCTGGATAAATGAGGGTGTTATCCCCATAGAGATGGGTCGATTGAACCTTGATGAGGGGGTTGCCAAGGTCGTTTTGATTGACTACAAGGATCAAGATTGGTTCAAAACTTTGACCAGCCACCTGGTTGACTTGTGTGAGATTCCTGAGATTGCGCTTGTGATGGCAGGGATGAGCATGAAGTATGACATCCAGGGTCGTAATCCTCATCTCACTGAGGATGGTAAAGGTAAGTTTCTTTGCCTTACACCTGCTTATTATGTTTCTTGGATGTGTTGCTAACTTGTTTGTTTTCTCATTTTATGCGCAGATGTTGAGAATTTGTACAGCCTTTTGTTGGGCGGGGACAACATGGGCTTTGTCTTTAGGGAGCTCGCCGATAATGAGCTTTACATCTTGGAAAAAGCTTGGGATACCCTTGTGCGCCCTAAATTGGAAGCTACTGCGCAGGAAGGGGTTCAGCGCAATTGTTAATTATTGAAGCAGGTGAGTCCTCTCCTCCTTTTGATAACCCTTCGCCCGTCATCATGTTCATGCGGACGGGTTATCCTTTTGTTTTTATATCAAGTGATGAGTCCTCTGACTCGCGCGCGTCACCTTCTCCGCATTTGTCGTCCGCAGGAAGGTGCCATCGCCTGTGTTGGTGGCAGACGACAGTGGTGAACAGATGGAGGTGGGGAGGGCTCTGGAGGTGAAGATTATGTTTTTATTTTGAACCACGAAGTGGTTAATAGGTACCTTCAAAATTACAACCCCATCGAACGCAGCTACGTTGAACTTTCAGATGCTTTTGTACATGGGGATGCTGCTGGTTTGAAGGAAAGGGTGGAGAATGTTGCTGTGCAGAAACCGTTGACCGTTGAAACGGTGGGGTCCGAGCCTACTCCTAAGTTGACTCCATAGAAGAAAAAGCAATCAAGGCGCTCCAAGTCTCGGAAGACTTCTGCGGAGAAAGATAACGCGGGGAGTTTGTAGTCCCCCTCTGGGAAAAGGTTGAAGTTAGATGAGCTGGTCCATAATGCTGAGGACAGTTTACTTGGTATGTGTTCCTCATCGTTTTATTGTTTGTTTGCTTTGTTTTGCCCATCTCGCTTACTTATTTCGTTGTTTTGCGCAGCTGATCTGATGGGGGAGGGGGCGCAGGAAAATGTTATTGTTGCGTCGTTTGCTGAGGGGTTTTCAGTGAACCCTGCTGAGGTGGAGAAGACTCCTACTCCAGATAGGCGTCCTGTGACCCCACCTGTGCAGTCCCCCATACTTGATGCTGCGCCACTGCCATCACCGCCTCGCCAAACTGCTCAAGCTACTCCACCACGCCAGGTTACGCCGCCTCGCGAGCCTACACCCCCTCGCAAAGTCACAACTGTGCAACAACCCGTACCCCAAGCTTCCTCTGCCCTGTACATTTAGGTTATCTTAATTTGTCAGGTGGGTTGGAGTTGAGTATTGGCCGGGTGTCGCCGCCTGATGTGAGCGAAGGTGACATGCGGGGTGTGCAGATTATCGATGACGATTCAAATGAGAAGAGGGTGCAGCCGGAGTTTGAAGGTGGTTTTTCTGGGTCTTCCCCACAGAGTGGTGGTTTTATTGTTGAAGACATTTTTATTCCCGGGTGGACATTGACTCCGGGCGCTCACTTTTTGGACATTAATAAATGTCGCGAGCTGCTGGGGAATGATATCCCACCCGTGGAGCGCGAGCATCAAGCCACTCGCCCACGCCAGCAGGTCTTAGAAGACAATATGATGAGCATGGCTAACCTTCTGTCTATGTCGGCCGAGATTGCCTGTCAATGGGGGTTCTTTTATCCTCTTTTGTTGTTACCGATGAATGTTTTTGTTTATATATTTGCAGGTTGCTCATTACGTCAAGAATTGTGATGAGGTGCGCAAGGCTGTGGCTGCGGTCAATGCCGCTGCGAAGCTGGCTGGGCGCAAGGCTGGGTTTCTGAAGGTTACCATCATGCGAAGGATGGTAAGGCGCTTGAGCAGTTTCCATTGCATGACAAGAACCTGGATGCTATGTTTGAGAAGAAAACTGCTGAGTATGATCGCCTGAACCTGGAATTGGTTGACTTTGTCGTTAGCCATCGAGATCAACCGACACGCTATTCGTTGCGGCAGTCATTTGAGAAGCAGGGTCTTATGCACACAAGACGCAAATATGCGATGAAGAAGGCTCCTAAACAGCCCAAGGTTGGGGATGACCAACCGGAGGCAAGTGAGAGGTTAGATCTGTCGGATTCAGAAGAGGAGTTCAGCGATGCGTCCTCTGATGGAAAGGCTTGATAGATTTCTGTCCTCTTCATGTTTTGACTTGTAATGTTTTAAGACAATGCTAATTTGTGTTTGTTAGAGTCGTATGTACGGCTCTTGTTTTGGACCTGGATTTTGTGACATGTCTTTATTTATTTCAGCATGTCTTGCTCGTTTTATGTTTATCTAATTTTTGCATAGCATGCGCGGTGTGTTGTTTTATATATTTTGTAGTTTAGGGCGTCATGTTATGATTGTGCGCTGCATGCCTTAAGCATACAAAGCGTAGTTTAGGAATTGCAAATGAACAGTGCAATTTTTGGTTTAACATTGTATCTTAACCATACAACGTTTAGGGTGCGTGTTGTATGTTAACCATGCAACGCGCTTTTTACGGAATTGCAAATAAAATTTGCAATTTTTAGTTTTTTGACATTGTATCTTAAGCATACAAATGTTTGGGGTGCGCGCTGTATCTTAACCATACAACGCGCTGTTTAGCGAATTGCAAATTAACATTGCAGTTTTTAGTTTTTTGACATTGTATCTTAACTATACAATGTTTAGGGTGCGCGTTGTATCTTAACCGTACAGCGCGCTGTTTAGCGAATTGCAAATTAACATTGCACTTTTTAGTTTTTTGACATTGTATCTTAACCATACAATGTTTAGGGTGCGCGCTGTATCTTAACCATACAGCGCGCTGTTTAGCGAATTGCAAATTAACATTGCAATTTTTAGTTTTTTGACATTGTATCTTAACCATACAGCGCGCTGTTTAGCGAATTGCAAATTAACATTGCAGTTTTTAGTTTTTTTAACATTGTATCTTAACCATACAATGTTTAGGGTGCGCGCTGTATCTTAACCATACATCGCGCTTTTTTAGATCGTTGTTTCTTTACGTGTGTGGTGATGGATACATAATGGAATAGACGTTCGAGGTAAGAAAAAAACAGTTATCATATTAAATGGCTAGGTAGCCTTCATTACAAACACGCATTACAACTACATGTAGCACTTTCTCAATTGCGCTGCGTTCCATGTGCTGATTCTGAAGACAAAGTCTCCTGCCTTGTGGTAGCGTCCCGCTGGCCTCGTTGTTTCTGAAGACAAAGTCTCCTACCTTGAAAGTGTTGAGCTTGACCTTGGCCTCGTTGTTTCTGAAGACAAAGTCTCCTGGCCAATTGCCTTTTGTAGTTGGCTTCTTATATCGCCGCCAGGTTGCGACGTTCTTCGAGCAGATCTAGGTTGAAGCGCAGCTGCTTGTTGTTGTCAGTGTGGTTTGCTGAGAGGACTCTTGCCGATGGGCACCCGATTTCTGCTGGTATCATTGCCTCGGAACCATGAGTTAGGGTGAATGGGGTCTCACCGGTGCTCGTCTTTGTTAAAGTTCGATTGGCCCATAGCACGCTCGGTAATTCCTCTGCCCAGGCTTTCACTTTCTTTCCTAGCCTTACCTTGATGCCTTCAACAAAGCTTCTGTTTGCGCGCTCCACTTGGCCATTGCCTTGTGGGTGTGCGACTGGCGTGAAGACAGGTTTTATATGTAAATCGGCGTACCACTTCAGTAGTCCCTTATCAGCGAATTGGGTCCCGTTATCTGTGACGATTTCCATAGGCAATCCGAAACGACAGATAAGGAATTCCCAAATAAACTTTTTCACGTGACTTGTCGAGATCTCTGCTAGCGGTGTGGCTTCCACCCACTTTGTGAAATAGTCGATGGCGACTATCAGATATTTCCTTTTGACGGTGGTCATCGGGAACGGTCATACGATATCTATAGCCTACTTCTGGAATGGCCATGCGGAGGTCACCGGTATGAGGTCATTTTTTGGGCGCATGGTGTTTGGAGCATGGCGCTGGCAAGAGTCGCAGCGGCGTATGACTTTCATCTCGTCGAGGTGCATGCCAGGCCAGTAATAACCTGCATTCATGATCTTTGCCACCACTATGCGTGGTCCTGCATGTATCCCGCATATTCCCTCATGTATTTCCCTTATCAAGTAATACGCATCAACCCCATCGACGCATCTCAGTAATGGCCCCAGATAAGATTTTCGGTACAGCACTCCGTCTTGCATTTGGTATTGTAGCGCTTTGTGATGTACCTTTTTGGCTTCCGCGCGTTACTCCGGGAGTGCGCCGGCGGTGAGATAGGATATTATTGGGTTCATCCAGCTGTCAACACCCGTTTGGATTACGTGAAATTCTTTGGGTGGAACAGACGGCTCATTCAGGACTTCGACTAGGACCTCTTTTGCTAAATGGCCAAAGCTTGTGGATGCCATTTTGCTTAGAGTGGCCGCCGGCTTGTTTTGACTGCGGCTGATGTGGTCGATCGTGCAGCTGGAGAAATTGTTCATTAACTCTTTTGTGTGTTGAAGATACGTTACCATGGATGGGTCTTTGGCTTCATACTTCCTGGTGATTTGCCCAGCAACTAACATTGAATCGACATGCGCAAAGACGTGTCTGGCGCCTAGCTTGTGCGCTATGCGTAATCCCGCAAGGAAGGCTTCATATTCGGCTTCGTTGTTTGTCGTTTTGAACTCTAGCCCGATTGCGTAGGTGAATTCTGCGCCTTCGGGATTAACGAGTCGGATGCCGGCGCCGACGCCATCCTCATTCGAAGCTCCACCTGTGTAGAGGTTCCAGATAGCTTTGTCATCACATGTGGGCTGCAGGACTTGCTCTGCTTTGCATTCTTCGACTTTTTCTTGAGGAACTTCGGCTATGAAATCTGCCAGGATCTGCCCTTTTATGGCTGGTCGTGTTTTGTAAAAGATGGTGTGTTCACCTAGCTCAATAGCCCATTTGGCCAGCCTTCCTGATAGTTTCGGCATTGACAAGACATTACTCCGCTTGTAGTCAGTTAGTACATTTATTGGGTGGCCCTGAAAATATCTATGCAGTCTGCGCGAAGCATGTACAAGTGCTAACACCAATTTTTCCATGGTGGTGTATCTTGTCTCTGTGTCTGTTAGAACTCTGCTGATATAGTAAATTGGCGTTTGGACCAGCTTTCGATCCACCATTAGTACCGCGCTTACTGCTTTTTCTGTTGCGCAGAGATACATTGTCAATGGTTCCCTTGGAAGTGGGGCAGTCAGCGTCGGTAGGTCCATCAAGCATGCTTTCATGTCTTGGAATGCTTTTTTCTACCTCGATTGTCCATTTAAACTGGTTCTCATTTAGACAACTCTTCAATGTCTCGATGAATGGGATTGACTTACTTGCATGGTGTGAAAGGAATCTGTTGATTGCTACCAAGCGCCCATTCAGTGTTTGAACCTCTTTCAGTGTTGACAGAGAAGGCATCTGCGCTATGGCTTGTATTTTTTCAGAGTTTGGACGGAAGCCATCTTTGGTAACAACCACTCCTAAAAATTTTCCCTCTTCCATTCCGAATGCGCACTTGCTTGGGTTGAGCTTCATGTGTATTTCTTTCAAGTGCTCAAAGGTCTCTTCGATGTCTTTCAACATCTGATCTTCCTCTTTGCTTTTGATGACTAGGTCATCCACGTACACCTCTAAGTTCTTCCCAATTTGCTTTATGAATGCGCGATCTATCAGTCGTTGATATGTGGCACCCGCATTCTTTAGGCCGATTGGCATCTTGGTGTAGTAGAAAACACCTTTGTCTGTCTTGAAAGCTGTTTTATCTCCATTCTCTAGCGCCATCTGGATCTGATGGTAGCCTTTTTAGGCGTCTAGGAAGCATTTGAATCTGAACGCCGCGAGGGAGTCGATTTTAAGGTCGATTTCCGGGAGAGGATAGCAGTCTTTTGGGCAAGCTTTGTTGAAGTCTGTGTAATCCACACACATTCTCCAGCCCCCATTGCTCTTCTTGATCATTACTGGGTTGGCAACCCATGTTTGGTACCTTGTTTCTCTCAAGATGCCGGCTTTCAATAACTCACCTACCTGTTCGTTCATTGCTTGTGTTTTTTCCGCGCCCATACTTCTGCGCTTTTGCGCAATGGGTTCGACTGAGCGGTATGTGTTAAGCTTGTGTTGGGCAAGTTCGCGTGGAACCCCTACCATGTCCGATGGTTGCCATGCGAAAACATCCATGTTTTTTTCTCAGGAGTTGCTTGAGGTGTGTTGGGTTCTGTTGAGACCACAGTTACCAGAACGAAGACTTTTGGTAGCTTATAATGTAGTTTGTAAGTTAGAGGGCTGATTATGTAATTAAACCATAGTTTTATGTTTGCCCTAGCTGTTTGCGCACTTATAGACGAGCCCTGCGCACTTAGCTAAGTGCACAGGCCCATCAGTCCTGTCTATATAAAGGAAGCTAGTGTGCAACTCTAGGGTTAGGGTTTTGGTTATCTTAATAGCACAAGTTCACAATTGGTGCGTACTTAATCTTTATCCATGGTGTTTCAGTGTTATTATCAGTAATGGAAAGCATCTTTGTGTTCATCTTGTGTGTCGGTTTTACTAGTTTATCTAGTATCATTGTTTTTCAAGATTAATCACTTAAAACACCTAATCAATAGGTGTTTCTAAGTGATAACAATCTTTTGTACTAACAAGATATAGTATTTGGGACTTACAATTTGGTATCAGAGCCTCTGTGCTTTAGATTGTATCTGTTTAAGATACTAAAACCCTCATCTTGTTAGTTTTTCTTAAAAAAATTTATAAACCTTTGTGTTTTTATAAAAAAAAGGGTGTTTTCTTATCTAGTTGCTTCATATTTGGTTTGGTGTTGTGTTTCTAAGGTGTTAAAAGTTCTTTCTTTTGAGTAGAAACATTATCCAAGCATTTCAGATTGATTGAAAAGGTCTTGGATAGGATCCAGCTGAGTTTTGTGCTTTTTATCAGACGTTTTTGCGCACTTATTTCTTGGTCTGTGCACTTATTTCTTGTTTTTAGCACTTATTTCGTGTTTTGAGCACTTAACTCATAAGCTGCATACTTGTTTCTTAGTCTGTGCACTTAATTCCAGTCTGTTTGTGCGCACTTGTTTCATAAGTTTGCATACTTATTGCTTGGATTGTGCACTTAAATCTTCAAAAACTTAAAAGCTTACTTTGTCTCCGGGCACACAACTAGGGTTTCTGCGCACTTAATCAGAAATCACTAGTTGTTCTGCGCACTTACTGAAAAGGCGTAGTTTTGAGTACTTGGCTAGGGTTTTTGCGCACTTAAAATCTTAAACGAGATTTTAAGTGTCTGCGTACTTTATTTAGTACGCAGACTGATCTGTTAAGACTGAGCACTTACCATGCCCAAGTCTGAACTGATCTGCGCACTTATCAAAGAAACACTAGTTCTCTGTGTACTTGTCAAAGTTGCGCACTTATCAGGAGACAAGATCTTGACAGTGTTGTTACCTTTGTTTCAGGTTGCTGCATACTGTTCCCTGCGCACTTATCTGCGCACTTAAGGACTGCTTACTTAAATTAAGGACTGTGGACTTAATTCTGGACTGTAATCTTTAAAATCAGAAAACCAAACTTATAAAATTAACATTAATCAATGACCGGTAACAACGACAACTTAACCATGAATCCTATAACCCAAGCTGAACTAGAAACTGGAACAATAACTCGAATTCCTAAGTTAAAAGGTGCAGATGATTATGGAACCTGGAAGGGCCGAATGAAGGCGTTTTACTACGTCAACGACTTTACCCAGTGGACGTCTGTACAACTTGGACCTCACATTCCAGTAAGGATCACTGAAGCAGGGGAGGTGTTTAACACTGATCCTACTACCTACACTGACCTTGATAAGCAGTTGCTGCAGAGGGATCACAAGGCTTACGGTGCTCTCACTATGGCTTTGTCCAATGACATGTATAGCATGTTTGAGGAATATGGATCTGCTCATGACTTGTGGTTTGCATTAAGTGAATATTATGAAGGAAATGCTGAGATGAGACAGAACAAGCAAGATATGATTCAAAAGGAATATGATACGTTTGAGAGTGTTCGAGGTGAAAGCCTGTCGTCTCACATTGACAGATTCATGAGTCTGTTAACAAAGATGAAGCAAGCAGGAATTCCAGTCAACAACCGAAACTAGATCATGAAACTGCTCGACTCTCTGCCCAAGGAATGGAGTCTACAATGCATGCTGATTAGAAAGGAGTATTTGGATGCTCAATCCACCTTGGCTGATCTCATTAATACTCTGAAGTCATTCGAAATGGATATCACCAAAAGGGATATGAATCAGACTGTCCCAAAAGTCGTTCCCAGCACTGCTATGAAGAATCTGGCGTTAGTGGCTCCAACAGGTGAAATGGGTTCAAGCTCATCACATGTGTATGTGGACTCAATTGGTGGTGGAAGTTCTAGCTCGGGTAAAGCAGCCTTGTACTCAGAAAAGGCAGCAAAGACACTCAATCCATAGGTTGCTAAGCTGGCCACTGAACATGTGGAACTCTTCAAATCTTTCATGAGCAGCTTCAAAGCTCTGAAGACTGGTGAGCTTAAGAATGAGATAATGACTCCTGAAGACATGTACCAGGTTGATCCGGATGATATGGAAGAAATGGATCTCAAATGGCAAATGGCTATGATCACGCTGAGGGTAAAAAGGTTCCAAGACAGGACTGGAAGAAGAGTTGGAATGGGTAAAGCTGGCTTTGACAAGTCAAAGATTCGATGTTACAACTGCAAAACTCTTGGGCACTTCAAATATGAATGTCCCACTTTGAATCAAGCTGAGATCAAACCGGCTAAAAGATTGGTAGCTATCACTGATGGAAATGATGGAAATGATAAGGATCCACAGAAAGCTTTGGTAGTTGAAGATTTTGATTGGGGAGAAGAGGCAGCTGCAGCTGAAGCTGAAGTGAACAAAGCCTTGATGGCCAAGATTTGCACCAAATCCACAAATGGCGTGAATTCACTGGAAGGGTCGTCAACTGAAATGCCAAAGGGTGGAATGCTAGAAAGTGCAGGTCTGAAGAGTGTGTTGATTGCTGAAAAAGGAAAAGAAGCGACCGCTGAGGAAGCTCTGATAGCTGAGAAGACACCCACTGCCAAATCTGCTGAGATGCCGCAGGATGTGCCCAAGAAAGCTGAGGAAAGAGATCTGGTAAGTATTCCTCTTGAAATAAAATCAAAGCTGTGCTCACCAAGGTGTGCTACAGCTGTTGCTTACTGTTTGTTACACAATAGGAGAGTTTTAAGAGAAATGGATGATATCCGGAAAATTAATGCTGAAATGAAAGAAAACGAGTTGGCATATCAGCGAAAGTTAAATGCAACTCTAGCTGAAATGCAGACTCTAAAAGAATTTGTTCTCAAAAAGGATTTTCTAATAAATGATTTAACCTCAAAGCTAGAAAAATCTAGAAATGAAACAAATCATCTTCAGATCATTGTTGACAAATGGAATGTAAGCAAACAGGCTCATGCTGATATCATTGATTGTTCAAGGCAATCATTCGTCAAAGATGGAATTGGGTATAAGGATAAAAATGGGATTGAAAAATCTCTATTTTTACCCTTGAGCCGAAGTGAATATATACCCATTCCTAAACCTCATCCAAAAAATGATCTTTTTGAAAGTGAATGTGTCATATCTGAGTCAAATGCTAATATAAGTAAAAGCGATGCAGATGTGACCCAAATGGCTCAGGTGGAAGATGATGGGAGTTGTGGTGGGCAGACGTTAGGGTTAGGACATCCGGGTGCCAATTACTCCACAGTAAATTGGTTCATCTGGAATAATGAAAAGACTAAAACTGTTTTGAATTCAGATGACTGTAATATTTTAACTAAGTTGGATGACTGTAATAGTTTATCTAGGATGGATAACTGTAATAGTTTATCTAGGCCGGATGACTGTATTAACTTAACCTCTAAACTAGACTTAAAGGGTGCTGTGGCCCCTGATGATAGTAAGAATCCTATCAAACGCTCTAATGTTTGTGTTGACAATGTCATGCAAGTGTGTGTTAATCTTAATGCTGCGTTCTCTGATGATAAAAGTGCATATAGGCCATTTGTGTTTGTACCAGAACTAAAACAGAACAGGTTTGAGAAATTTCCCACTGAAGAAATTCAAGAGTTTATTCCATCATCCACAGATATATCATGTTCTGAAGAATCACAAAGTGAAACAGGTAACTCAAGTTCTGAAGAATCACTGAGTGATACAGAAAGCAACATCATCACTCCTGACTGCAACACAAATGAAGAATCAAGTGGTAACAAGGATGAATCATGTTCAAGTGAATGCTCTTGCTCAGACAAGTTCAAGAAAAGAACATCACAACTATCATCATCTAGATCTTCTCCTAAGATCAAGCCTAAACACTCAAAATGCTTCAGATGTGGAAATGAGGGACATATGGTCAAAAATTGTCATTTGAAACCTAAACCACAAAATGAAGTCAAAACTCAAAACTCTTTTTCTGATCAGATCAAAAATCTTCAAGAAACAGTAAAAAGTTTTGTTAAAACCACACAAATCTGGAAAAGACAAGAGTCAATTTTGGGTGAAAATCACGATAGATCAAAACTAAAACAGATTTGGATTCCCAAAGTTAACTAATTAAATGTCTGCGTCGTGATTGTCCATAGATTTTCTTTTATTTATCTTTGTCCTTCCTTTGTTTTTGTATTTCAGAATAAACTACAGAAATGGTTGATAGCTCTTATGAGATATCTATGGCATGTTGATAGCGGCGCTTCAAAGCATATGACTGGGCTGAAGGAACTTCTCAAGAATTATCGATTCATTGATGGAGAGTTTGTAGCGTTCGCTGGAAACGAAAAGGGTGGAAAGATTGTTGGGATAGGAGATGTGGTCTCCGACGCCTTGACTCTAGAAGATGTCAATTATGTTCCAGAGTTGTGCTACAATCTGTTGAGCGTGTCACAAGTCTGTGACAAAGGAATTTCTGTGTTATTCAATGACATGGAATGCATCTTTCTAAAGCCAGGATTTAAACCACTCACCAACATGATTATGTTGAAAGCTCCTAGGTAGAACAATACCTATGTGATAAACATGAGAGATGCCAAGTCTGAATGCCCAATGACTTGTTTACTATCAAAGGCATCCGAGTCAGAGTCACTGTTATGGCACAGGCGATTGGGACATGTAAACTTTAAAAACATGAACAAACTTTCTAAACTAAATCTAGTTAGAGGTCTTCCTTCAAAGGAATTCCCTTTTTCTGAAAAATGTTTAGCATGTGCCAAAGGAAAACACCACAAGAAATCACATAAGTCCAAAACAGTGAACTCAATTGACTCTCCCCTTCAATTACTGCATATGGATCTTTTCGGTCCAATTAGTGTTAAAAGCTTGGCTAAAAGATCTTATTGTTTGGTGATCACAGATGACTTTTCTCGCTTCACATGGGTGTACTTCTTAGAGTATAAAAGTGAGGCTGCTGAGACCCTGATGCTGTTTGTTCCTCTTATTGAGAACATAATCAAATTGAAGGTAAAGTCTATCAGAAGTGATCAAGGGACAGAATTCAAGAACCAAAGCTTCATAACATTCTGCAGCAGCAAAGGAATTCATCTTCAATACAGTGCTACAAGAACTCCTCAACAAAATGGAGTAGCTGAAAGAAAGAATCGCATACTAATTGAAGCTGCCAGAACTATGCTTATTGACTCAAAGTTGCCGATCATTTTCTGGGTAGAAGCTGTGAATACCGCCTGTTATGTTCTTAACAGTGTCTTGATCGTCAAGCCGCGTGGGAAAACTGCTTATGAATTACCCTTCAAAAGAAACCTCTCATCGATTACTTCAGGCCATTCGGATGTTCATGTACTCTTCTAAACAACTTTGAGAATATAATGAAGTTTGATGCAGTTGGAGATGAATGCTTCTTTGCTGGATACTCTTCGAGTCAAAAAGCTTATCGAGTATACAACAAGCGCACCAAGATGGTACTTGAATTGTTCTATGTAGACTGGCAAGAATCTAACTCCACTAATACAGGAGCTGGTCCTGACTGGTTCTTTGATGTGGATGTTGTTTTCAATCATTTTGTCGTACCAGAAGATCAAGCACCTCCAGATCAAACTCATGAAAACCAAGCAGCACATTCATCTCCTTTTGGCAATATCCTCTACTCTTCTGATGATGACATTGCACCGTTCACTACCCATCTTTCTCCTCTTGTCGCTGATCCGATTGTTCCTCTTCAACCCATAAATGGTGATACAACTGCTCAAACTACTCATCTTCCTGAAAGTACTCCAATTTCAGAAGGAACATCGTCAACTCAGCAGTCTGTAAATGATCCATCCAACTCCTCTGTACCTGTAGATCATCTATCAAATCTACCCCCACAAGTGCAAGAACAAGAGAACATGGGATACAAATCTTAAAGGAATCATCCCATTGAAAATGTCATCGGACCTATCACTGAGGGTGTTCTTATAAGAAATCAGACAGACAAACTCAACACAGCTCTCTCAGCATTCTTGTCTCAGACAGTACCATTCAGCATTGAAGATGCAGTCAGAGATTCAAGCTGGGTAGAAGCCATGCATGAAGAGCTCTTTCAATTCAGAAAACTCAAGGTGTGGGAGCTCGTGGATCTACCTGAAGGAAAGTATCCTATTGGAACAAGATGGGTCTTTCGCAACAAAATGGATGAACGTGGTGTGGTGATCAAGAACAAAGCTCGTCTGGTTGTTCAAGGTTTTCGTTAGCAGGAAGGGATTGATTATGAGGAAGTCTTCGCACCAGTTGCTCGATTTGAAGCCATTCATATCTTCTTGGTATACGCCTCATATAAAAACTTCAAAGTCTTTCAGATGGACGTGAAGAGTGCATTCTTATATGGGAAAATCAAGGATGAAGTCTACGTATGTCAGCCACCGGGCTTTGAAGACACTCATTATCCAAACAGATACTACAAGTTGGACAAGGCTCTATACGGTCTTCATCAAGCTCCTCGAGCTTGGTATGAGACCTTGTCCTCATATCTGTTGCAAAATGGATACACCAGAGGGAAGATCGACATGACTCTGTTCACCAAAGAAGTCAACAAACACTCTATTCTAGTTCAAATATATGTTGACGATATTATCTTTGGTTCAACTGATGTTAAATTTGTGCAGGGAATTCGAAAGCATTATGAAGTCTCAGTTCGAAATGAGCATGATGGGAGAATTGTCATTTTTCTTAGGTCTTGAGGTCCAGCAGAAAGAAGACGGAATTCTCATTCATCAAGCAAAATACACAAGAGACATCTTGGCAAAATACAACATGTCTGATTGCAAGCCGTCCAACACTCCTTTTGCTGCTCAAACTACACTTGTACCGGATCTTCAAGGCCTTTCAGTGAACCCTCACACGTATCGATCAATGATTGGATCCTTGATGTATCTAACAGCTAGCAGACCAGATATTATGTGGGCAGTTGGATGCTGTGCTCGTTTTCAGACAAATCCCAAGCAATCTCATGAAACTGCAGTGAAAAGAATCTTCCGCTACCTCAAAGGAACACCAAAACTCGGTTTATGGTATCCGAAGAGTGATAATTTTGATCTAATTGCGTACTCTGATAGTGATCATGCAGGTTGCAGGATTGACAGAAAATCTGTCTCTGGTGGCTGTCAATTTCTGGGGAATAGGCTTGTGTCCTGGCAGAGCAAGAAGCAGACAACAGTGTCTATCTCCAACGCTCAGGCTGAATACACGGCTGCCTCCAGTTGTTGTTGTCAAGTGTTGTGGATTCAAAATCAGCTGTTGGACTACGGTTTGAATGTCATGAGAATTCCTATTTATATCGATAATGATGCTTGTCGTGACATCGTGAAGAATCCAATTGATCATTCTAAAACTAAACATATAGAAATTCGGATTCATTCTATTCGCGATGCACACGAAAAATGATATATACAGGTGTTGCCAATAGATACTGCTGATCAAAAGGCAGATATCTTCACAAAAGCTTTTGACAAAACCCGTTTCCGCCAACTAGTAACATGGCTGGAAATGATCAATTTTGAATGATTTAAAAAAAAGGTGTATATATTTTAGAAAATTCTTATTTTTAGTTAAAACAAGATTTTTGGGGGAGAAAGCAAAACCGGTCGATCCATACTGCAAAATTTGAAATTTCAAGAAATGATAGGAACTAATCATATTTTGTCAGCATGTGAATAGGATCCAGAGAATGTTGCGGCTTCAAGCAACGATATGTTGGTAGATTCAGCTTGGAATCGAGTAAACTGCTAATAGGTGATTAACAGTAAAGATCTACACAGAAAGCTGGATTCCCACTGTGTTATGGGTCTGCACAAGCTGAGTCCGGTCATACATAGGTTGAGAGATCAAAAGACACAGAAAATTTTGTGCATATATAATCAAAAGACACCTAAGAGTGCAAGCTACCAATGCGGGGCTATTCAAACAAATGAGCAACAAAAGACACGCAATGTTAGTGACGTGCAAACAAATAGAGATAGCTCAACAAGCGATCAGATGATCATCTTCTCTGCTTATGGAAACATAGACCTGAAGCTCTCATCATCTGATTGACATAATGATCATCTTCTCTGCTTATGGAAACATAGACCTGAAGCTCTCATCATTATATCTCAATAAACCTTGAGGATTGGTAGGCTTACACCTAGCACAAGTGGGTTCCACAAAATTTCCGTCAATATTACCAAAAACATTATAAAGCTCATCACCAAACGTATGTTGAAAGACGAAAGGCATGCATTTAAGTGGACAAATATACCGACAGTTTTTCTTGGGCTGCAGCTATCCAACGGAAAGTTGAAATGTGATCTGGCAGGTATGGTTGGTATGATCTTGAACGCAAAAGGTGAGAAACGGTTAACCCCCACTCTTTAACTTCTATACCTTTTTGTTACTTAATAAAAGGGGGGGTTTCTGCGCACTTATTGAGCCCAGCACACTTATCTAAGTGCGCAGGCCCATATCTTGCATATAAATACCCAGTAAATTTTTTTTTTTACAAACAGTCATCTGTTATTTGAAACCCTAATCAACGAATCATCCCTTATCATCATCATCATCGTCTTCATCAACACCATTAAACCCTAAAACTTTCTAATCACCCCATATATCACCTGTTAATCCTCTTCCTCATCTCCATTTTAACTGTTTCTGTTTCGTTTTTAAGGTAGATTATGTTCTAATTGCTTCGTTGTTACGATTACAGGGTTTAAGTGTCAGTTTTGAGGGATTTCAGTTTTGGTTTTTGGGGTTTGTGAACCTGCGCACTTGTTTCTTGAGGATTGCGCACTTGTATCATAGTTCTGCGCACTTGTATCATATATTTCAAAGCTGATAAACCCTAGATCTTTGCGCACTTGACCTGCGCACTAAAATCTTAAACGAGAGTTTAAGTGTTTGAGCACTTATTAAGTGCGCAGACTGGTCTGTGAAGACTCTAGGGTTACCATGCCAAAATCTTAAGTGATCTGCGCACTTGCCTTGTGCCTTGCCAAACCTGACTTGCGCACTTGATTACCCCATGACTATGATTTGGACTGTGTACTTAGGCTTGTTACCTGCGCACTAAACATTGAAATTGTTAATCAAATCTGCGCATTTGTCATACAAGTTTTAAAACCAAACCAATCAAGCATGATAATTAGTCTAACCATATCACAAGTCAGTTTTCAACTTAAATTGGTCTAAGTCCGTCGTCCGTCTAAGTCTGAGATATCAGTTGTTGGTCGTTTGCTTAAAAATCAGAATTCTAACTTGCTTTTCATGCACGTGACCTGAAACAGATGGCACTTCCATGGGATACTAGAGGCATGCACAACCAGGCTATCAATATGGAGACCGATGATCACAATTTCAGAGACGTTGTAGCTTGGATCAGGCAAAGCAGAATTGGATATGCAATGGACCATGATCTGACAGTATACATAGACCACATTGAAGATTTTTGGAGATTCGCGAAATTGGAAGTCGTCGATGGTGTCAAAAGAATCAAAGCAACTGTCCGAAACAAACCCGTAACTTTCACAGAAGACACAGTCAGAAGGGTGTTAAGACTAAGAGATCAACTTGGAAACGTCAAGCACTTAGCCAAAGCAGATCTGCTCAGTGAATTCAAGAAAATTGGGTACAAAGGAGAGTTCGACACAAGAATGGATGTAAAGAAAAGTGAATTAACACGAGATTGGAGACTCATCTGCCACGTATTCACCATGTCTCTCTCACACAGAAAAGGAGGGTACAATGCTCTTAGTCCGGAGTGGTCCAGTGCTATGATCAAAATTTGCAAGAATGAACCAATCAATGTGTCCGGAATGATCCTTGATTTCATGATAAAGAACACCCAAACAAAGTCAAAGTGGGCCATGTATCCTAGATTTGTGCAAATGATGATAAATGCACAACACGAAAACTTGCCTCAGAACAGAGAAGAAGTGTACCATTTTGCCAGCACTGGAAGATTCTTTACTGAGTGCAACACTGTTGACTGGGAACCATTGTTTGAGTGCATGTATCCAGCTCAAAGATATTCTGGAATTAAAGCACTACATAACAAACTTAAGCAAAAGAAACGGGAAGCTGAGGAAGCAAGACTCAAAGCTGCAGCCGAATCTGTCCCATCTGAAACTGCTCCATCAACCGCTCCACAATCGATTGAAGAAAGGGCTCGAGAAAAGGCTAGAGGTAAAAGACTGGCAACTGAAGAAGCCCCCACTCAAGTGTCAAAGAAAAGAAAGCCCAGGTTGATGACAGAAAGCAGGGAAGCACAAACTGAGGAACAGCTCGAACTTGCACGAGCATTACATGAAGTTGCAAAAGCTAAAAAGGCAGAAAAGAGAAAAAGAAGAGAAAGTCTTCCTGAATTTGATCTTCCTGCTGTAGTGATTGAAGAAGAAATAGAAGATCAGGAAGTTCTAGAATCGATGCTTGGTGGTCAAGATCGACCGGGGCCATCCACTGCTAGGGCTCCTATCCCTAAGGCTCCTACAAAGAAACAAACCGAACAGTCCTCTTCAGCTCCTGCTGCATAACGTCGCAAACCAGTGCATCAGGAACTGTATGAGAGTTTAGCGAAGGATGTGGGAAAGACAGCTGCCAAAGAAATTTGCACTCTGAAAAGCTCGGTTCATAACAGTCTAGAACTCAAAATAAAGCTAAAGAAGTTGAAACACAAGAACAGAAACCTGGAAATGATTGTGAAAGATCAGAGATACCTCATCAAGTTCCAGAACAAGGTGCAGATGAAGATGTTTGAGATGATCCAGGATCTGAAGAAGAAACAAAATATTGAGCCAAGGATGTCATCTGATGAGCTGTTCTATTTTGGACAGTTTCTAGAAGAAGAAAAAGAGAAAGAAAGAATCGCTGAGGAAAGTGACGTGGATGAGATAAGTGAAGATGAGATGCCCGAAACATTTGTAGAATTTGGTGAAGGAGAGGCAACAGTGTATGAGACAACTGATGGTCACCAGGTCAGCCCTGAAAGGCCCACATGGTTCCCTAGAAAAGAGATCAAGATTCCAGCTTTCCATCAGAATATTCACCACACTAAGGAAGCTCATCAGGAAAAGATTGTCTCGTGGAAGTACGATGAGACTAAGAGGCTGTTTGTGATAAAGCGTCCAGGGGGAGTTATTCAGTACTTTCAAGGTCAACATGACTTGCAGTCTCTCCCTCGCTGGGACATCCGAGAGCTGAACAGGGCACACTTCATCAATCGCACTAACAACTCTATCGGAACCATGCTTGCAAGAATGATAGAGAGAGAGAGTGTGAATGTGATTTCAAAGTTTTCAAGCCTCAGAAATGAAGACGTCGCATGTCAAAGAAAAGAATTGATCCGGCTACTAGATAAGGTAGGATTACCTATGTGATAGATCCTCCCAAGGTCGTCACTAGGGTTCCGATAAGTGAAGAGTTTCCGGTCATGATAAAAGATTTCAAGAAATGGCACTACGACAGTCTGACTGGTGAAGCAGTAATCAAGTCCAAGGATGATGCAGAGATAATGAGAAGTTTTGATCCAGTGGATGTCTTCGCTCTAAACTTGTCCGACCTGAACATGTTATTTGCTAACCAAATCAATGTGGGTGCGGGACATGTACTCTTTGAGGAAGTTGTCCTATTCAGAAGAGCAGTAGATCGTGCAATGAAGTTGAAGCAAGAGCTGCTAGATTTGGTGAACAGGATAAAGGCAACAGACATTGCAAAAGAACAAGCTGAGAAAGATGCAAAAGAAAAAGCTGCTAAAGCTGCTGCTACAAAGGAAATTGAAGCTGAAGCTGAAACTGCTCCAGAGGTGCCTACTCAAGAACCTGCATCAGTTTCTGATCCTGAACCACCTGTTCACGAAGAATCTGCTGCAGAAATCATTCCAGAACAGCCTGTTGCCCAAGAAGATCCTGCTGCTGTTGTCATTCACGAACCCCCCGTACAGGAAGAGAGAGAAGAGGGGGAGGCAAGCGACGTGTCTATTGATTAAGAAAGAGAAAGATCTGGTAGCTGTGGTCTAGGGGGAGTATTGTTGGGTTCTGTTGACACCACAGTTACCAGAACGAAGACTTTTGGTAGCTTATAATGTAGTTTGTAAGTTAGAGGGCTTATTATGTAATTAAACCATAGTTTTATGTTTTCCCTAGCTGTCTGCGCACTTATAGACAGGCCCTGCGCACTTAGCTAAGTGCGCAGGCCCATCAGTCCTGTCTATATAAAGGAAGCTAGTGTGCAGCTCTAGGCTTAGGGTTTTGGTTATCTTAATAGCACAAGTTCACAATTGGTGTGTACTTAATCTTTATCCATGGTGTTTCAGTGTTGTTATCAGTAATGGAAATCATCTTTGTGTTCATCTTGTGTGTCGGTTTTACTAGTTTTATCTAGTATCTTTGTGTTTCAAGATTAATCACTTAAAACACCTAATCAATAGGTGTTTCTAAGTGATAACAATCTTTTGCACTAACAAGATCTAGTATTTGGCACTTAAAAGGTGGTCTCGGATATTTTCGGAGATAGCTGGTCCCAGTGTTATTGTTTACTCTGGGAACATAGGATTAAGGATCCATTTCTCCGGCTCTGTGCGCGGACTGGCCTTCAACATTTTTGCGGGATGCGGTTCCTCTGTCATGGCGCATTCTCTGTTGGCACATACGATTGCCACACCCGTTGGGGTGGGGAAACCGATAGCGCCATGGGCTGGTAAGGGAACCATGTTGTAGGCAGCCATGGAATCGCGTCCCAAAATGATGTCATATTTTGATTTTGCTGGAATGACGAGGAAGGTGACGTCTTCCGTTCTCGAGTGGGTCTTGTCTCCCATTGTGAGGCGAAAAGAGATTTCCCCCAGTGGGGTTATGAGCTCATTCGAGAAACCCATGATTAAAGAGTTGATTGGGCGCAGGCGCTGTTTGTCCTCATCATCTAGAAGGTTAAAGAACTGCTCATACATGATATCGGAATTGCTTCCTGTATCCATGAATGCGCGAGTAGTTCTGTAATGGTCGAAAACAGCGGTGACAATTAGGGCGCGGGTGGATGAAGGTCCACCTTTGACCACTGGGAAACGCACCTTTTGTTCCCTTCAATCTGCGAGTTGCTCTAGTTTGCGCTTTTGGTGTTTTCTCCTATCGGAGTGTATCATCATGCTGACATTTTTTATTTACTTTGGAGGTGGCCATTCATTTTGTTTACGCTCGACATTTTTCCAGTAGGTGCCCGAGTTTTCCTGATTTTAGGGCTTTCTCGATGGCTTGTCTTAACTGGTAGCACTTGTCTGTGTCGTGCCCAATATCTTGATGATACGCGCAGAAGTTGCTCGGATCAAGGTTATCCCTTATTTTGATGACCTTAGGCTCTGAGAAGGTGACATTCTCTGTGGCCAAAACTTTCGCTGGCGTTTTTGTCAGTGGGGTCAAGTTATTTTGGCTTCTTCTTCCTGATCTGTGATCGTGCAGAGTGTTGTTTCTGTGCTCATGGGCTTCAGTGGGTTTGGTTTCTGTTTGAGTGGCTCCTTGGAGCCTATTCCAAACATAACCTCTTCCCCTTCTGTCCTGCCTGTTGTGCTTGTTGTGCGCGGCTTGGGCTTAGACATCCGTGTAATGTGAGGTCTGCACTCGATTCCAGACGGATAGTAGGGGTGTTCAGAGAAACCGCAAACCAAATAAAAACCGAAAACCGAACCGTAACCGTAACTGAAAAAACCAATCCGAACAACAAATTTGGTGTTTGGTTTGGTTTTAACCGAAACCGAATTGCTTATTCGGTGTTTGGTTTGGTTTTTGGTTCTACATTTTTTTTATTTGGTTTATTTAGATAACCGAATAAACCGGTAAAATAATTAATTATTAAATAAAAATAATAATATTTAATAACTCATATCTAATATATAAGCCCAAAATATTAAACCCAACCCAAAATAAATAAAGCCCACCAATTTATAGAGGTAATAATATGAGTATAAACTAGTAAACTAGGGTTCATTTTACTATTTCAAATTTTTATGATGTTTCTGTTTGCGTGTTTTGATTTTTTGGTTTATATTTATTGCAAACTTTCTTTTCGGATTTTGGAACATATAGGTATATAAGTTAAAGAAAAAAAAACTTCGTTTCAATTTGGTTTGTTTGGTTGAAATTGGTTTGTTTGGTTTAAAACCGAAACCGAACCGAATTCAATTTGGTTGAACTTGGTTTGGTTTTCATATTCCTAATTTTGTTTGGTTTGAGGTACAAAATTTTTAAAACCGAATAAACCGAATCGAATAAACCAAATAAACTGTAAACCGAACCGATGAACACCCCTAACGGATAGTTCTCTTTCGGTTTTGGCATAGGTTTTTGCGCCTCGCATGATCTCGTCCCATGTGTTGGGCATTCCTGTATAGCCAGCGAAGGTGCGGATTAAGGAGTCACATCGCACGCCTTGTGTGAAGGCTGCTTTCATAAGTTCGAAACCGATGGGTCCGATTTGGAGTGCTTCGCGATTGAACCTCGTGATATAATCTTCAATTGACTCATTGTCGCGCCGTCGCACTTATAGGATGTCAGTTGAGTCACGCTCTATGCGCTTGTTCTGGCTGAAGTGATCTGAGAATTTATCGGTCAATTCTTTGATGTTGTCAATTTTTCCATTTGGCGGGCTGTCGAACCATACCCGCGCGGTGCCCGTAAGCGTCTGTGCGAACATGTGACACCATGCTGGTAGGCTCCACCGCGCACATTTCCCTGCGACCTCAAAGGTTCTTAGGTGGTCGTCTGGGTCCCCGGTGCCATCAAATTTTCCCAGGGTACTTGGGATCATTGTCTTTGGGGGTAGTGGAGCCAGCGCTATGCGCGGAGTGAATTTGACTTTTCCATGAACGATGAAGGGTAATAGGGTTTTGTGAGGTCGTCATCACCGGTCATAAAGTGCCCTCGATCAACAGTGTTGTTCAAAGGCTGGCTTATGTCGCGGGTGAATCGGCTATGGGACTCGTCTGAGTCCTCCCTCCACGTTGGATCCGTGTCATTGTTGCTTCCGCCATTATTTCTGGCAGCTCCGGCTGGCCCTTCAGACACGCTGATGGGTCTTCCTTCGCTGTAAGAAAGTGTGTGGGCGGTGTCTCTGAGCTGCTGCTCTTTCATTTTTTGGATGTAGACGCGTTTCAGGGCTTCCTTTTATTGAGCGTACCACACCTCCGGACTAACCATCGGCATGGGGTTGTCAACTGGGGAAGCCTGATTTGTCTCCCTGATGAATTGAAAGGATGGGGTCCGTTTTGTTTCTGAGGATGGAGTGACGTTCAGACCCGTGTTTGTGGCGTTTTGTTGGATTTCTGTGGTGTTCCCAGACTGGTCGGTACCTGCCTGAGCAGCGTCGGTGCCTGGGTTGCCACTGAGGAAATCCGGTAATGGAGGTAGAGAAGTCATTGTTGTTGTTTAGAAAGATAGAAGTGTTTTATTATTTTGCTGTTCTTAGATGCTCAAAAGACGGATGGCGCCAATGAAGAAACACCAATATAACAGTACGTATGTAAGAGAGTACAAGTAAAGATATGATTCTTATTAATGATCAAACGAACATTACAAGACTCTTGACACAGGATTGTTACAGCGCTTTGACTATAATCTATCCTTCTCAACTATATAAGAATTCTCCCTTGGATGTTGGATATCCTTCTCGTCTGACGAAGGAGGGTATTTATAGGCCTTTAGGGTGGCCTATGATTGGCTAGAGAAGGAATGACAGCTGGCTGTACGATCCCAGCCGTTGTCATCCGTTGCGCTGTCGCTCTGTCATTGGTCCACGTGTCTCGCGACTGTCCTTTCTCGTACTATTCTGTACCTCGTACCTGTAGGTGATCATGGGGCAGGGAATAATCGCCTCTGGTTGGCTGGATGTCCTTTTCTTTGTCGGGTGACAACTGTCATGTACAAGGTCTCCTGCGCATGCTTCTGGAAGTCCACGTCAGCGCCATGTGTTGGCTTGTGTGGAGATGTGGGGCCGTGCGCATGCGCGAGTACATATCTCTTCATACACTTTCACTATCTTTATTTATCTTCTTGAAATTTAAGGGTGTACAGTAAAAAATATACAAAAAAAGAGTTAACGTACAACAACAAGACTTGAAGATGCCTTGACACTTTGTGAAGCCTTCAAAGCAAGGAGACCTCCATCATCAAGACCAACAGAAGAAAACTCAAGATCTGATAATAATGCAATAAAAGCCCTAAATTGGAACCAACTTAGTACATCAGCTTACACATCTAGTAAGCGAAATCAATCAGGACTACTGCAAGTCTTAAATTAGTTCTACAACAGCAAGGAAAGTGTATAACTGAAAAAATGGGGATGAGGAATTACCACTCACGACCACTTTGCAAAAAACCCAGGAGAGTGAAACGACCACTATTGTTTCATTGATCTGTTGATATATTCTCTTCATCATCGATCTAGTGACATCTTCTCTTAATCATTGATATGTGATCTTCTTTTGTTGCCAGAGAGAGAGAGAGAGAGAGAGAGAGAGAAAGAAAGCAAATGGGGGCGGATAAGAAATGTGAGTTGAGATGAGATTGAGAAAACCCTAACCCTAATCAATGTCCGTAGTTTTTTTAGTGGACATAAGAGGTTTGTGCATTAATAGTTGTACAACAGGCTTTTCAAAGCTTGTATTTTAAGAGAGAAATAAATGATTTACTAATATAAACGCTTATTCGGGTTACAAAGATTTCAGATTCATAAGCACGATCAACAACAAAGAAGAAAACAAATCGATACCTGAATATTGTGAGTAGTAAGGTCAACTCTAATTGTGGATTTGGAGGTGATGGTTGATGCGTGAATTGCCACCGTGCTTGCTGAAGACCATCTGGTCTCTCATCTTCCCTAATGTTTGTGATCTCCAAGATTCTGCATTGAAATGGGGAAGAAGAGGAAATGGTAATTAGATTTATGGGGTGAAGAAGGGTGAAGAAGAGGAAGAGTCTGAAACGAATGTATTGAATGGGAGAATTGAAAGGGATCGATTAGCCTAGACATAAAGGGCAAGGATGGAAGGGTAAGAAGGGACCGGGATGGGCAAGAATGGAATGAAATTTTAGGTTTTAACTAATATCAAAAGATAAAATTACACTAATAACCTTGTAAAATATAACTCTAGGTGACTAATTTACCCCTATCAATTAAGCTTTATAAGTTGTACATGTAGCTACAAAACTTGTACCCATAACAAAATTACTATCTTAGCCGTCACTCTTCCTTAATAAGATAATATAGATAAACAAAACAAACTCCTGCTTGAAATGTTCCATGTTCTCCTGCTATCATGCAGCGATTGCTAACATCTATTTCAGGTCCAATAAACTCAATCAATCCTGATCAATTCTTTACCCATGACTCATTAACCTTTTTGACCCATTTAACCGGCTACTGCTGACCCGAATTCATTTCCTAACACGCTAACCTGCTAACCCGTGTGACCTGCGAACAAAAAGATTAACCCAACATGAGCCATATTTGGGACCCATGTCAGAATTATTTTGAACAAGATAATCCATTCTGGCCATGTATGGTTCAAGGGGTTAGGGAATTGTTAATATTTAAGCCAGTACTGAATGCCTGATTGTATAAGGACAATTCAAATTAGTTTACAGTGGTCAGGACTTTAGGGGATATGTGCCGGGATAGGCTACTGGCCTAAACTTTCGCATTTCCTTATTAATAAAACTTCACGGGAGCACTGTCCCTTCACCTAAAAAATGTCCTAGCCTTTCAGAAATGCCTCAACACTGAGCTCTTTTGGCAAGAAAAAGAATCCATACATTTTATATGTGACGATAAGAAGTATTTTACTGTATTTTCAACACAAGATTTTAGACCCTGACAACTCACCAAACAAACACATACAACCAAATTTAGGACACATCAGGATCTGTAGGATCGATGAACGTGTCAACCGACAATCACAAGGGTTATATTCAAGGTGCGGAATCCCTTGAATATGTTCTAACAACAGAAACAAACTTGAAATAAAGATAAACGAGTAATTATCACACACAAACTTGTTACAATGATCAAACCAAGCAATCTCAGACCAGGGGAGGGTGTTTGGAGAGTGTGTGTGGCAAAGACTAATGATTAGGGTTATGATTGGGCCTATTTATACCACCCGGATACGTACAGACCCACGTAGGCGATTAGGAGGCTATACCACATAGAGGTATAGGCGATTAGGGCTTAATCGCCTATAGCCTGCCTTCAATCGCATGAATAGTGATACTAGATAGGGTCTAATCGCCTGTTTGTATCCTGTAATCGCCTACAACCTCAATCACACCCCAAAACGCGTATAAACGTCTCCAAACACCCCGAAATACGTCCAAACATCCTATATACTAGCCTAGGGACATCATGTACTAACAGACTCCCCCTTGGACCAGGCTAGTATACGTACAGAGATTGCAAAAGACAACGTTTATAACATGGCAAAACAACTTTACAGACTCGAAAAACAGAAAAAAAACATAACAAAACATAACAAACAACATCTTCAGTCTTCTCTATAACTTGACATTGTCCTAATCCTCGTAAGTCTTGACCAATCGCATCCAGCATGAACTTTGTTGGCATAGCAGAAACGAATCACTCTCTGAAACTTCATAGCTTGATCCGCTTCATCAGATAAGTGCTGGATTGGATACAGGTACAGCGTCTCCACATCTTTCTCTGAACAGTTGATAAGCCACATCGGGTCCCAAATTCTGATTTTCCTGCAAGGCTTAGGAGTGTTGCTCAAGACGAACACAGCCTCAGTAGTCGCTGCATCATAGTGCCAATAATAAAGCTTTGAGGAGAAGTCTTGTTCAACTGGGACGATTGGAATCTTCGAAACACATTTTGGTGGCTTGATCTTATGTTCCCAAATCGGACGCATGGTGAACGAATGAATCTTGTTGGTCTTGAAGGACTTTGGATACTGAGGCTTGAGTTCATCCAATCCCTTCACACTCTCTCATTTCAGCTTAGTGTAGAAACCTTGAAGAGGATGAGCTTTTTCCTTGTACAACGGATAGTCAAGTCGAACCAAATCACGAATATACCAGAAAGGTAGACTGAGAACTTTCTGGAACAGTTCAAAGTACAATATACCTTCCTGCCATTTAACCCCGAGCATCCCGTTGTGACTTACTTAAGCCCAGCTGATCACGTTACCAGACATCTTCGACAGATGCTTCTTGAAGATAGATGCCCGCTCAACAGTCTTATTCTTCTCTTCAGGTTTGAACCATTTGGGATATTTCTCTCTGATCTTGTCCTGTCTTGCTTTAACTTCATCAGGAACAGTAGTAGAATCAGACTTTAGCTTTTCCTCAGCCTCATGTATCATCTCCTCAGTGATATTAGGAATCCCAGTGCCCGAATCATCTACAACATACTCTGGAGTTGGCACACTGGTTCCTTCTTCAAGATTGACCTCATTGTTTTCTGGATGCATCTCTGGCGGAGGATCTTGACTTGCACTGGAAGATTCTCTATGTGCAAAGCCATACACCTGTTCCATGTCGTCTGATGTCATCTCAGGAGGTATCTCGCCTTCTTCTAACTCATACTCTGGCATAGCAGGAGGAGGGAGTAAGTTGCCTTCATCATCATACGCAAAGTAACTATTTAAAGGCTCAACAAACTCGACTTGGAATACAGCTTTCTTCATTGAATCCCTCAGTTGCTGAATCTTGGACTTTATAGGCCCTGGCCCCCCCTGAGCAGAAGAACCTGCTTCGGGATCATTGCCCTTTCTGTCATGATCTTTCTTGGTTCGTCTAGGACCAGATCCAGCTGATGATCCGCCACCACCTGTGGCTCCAGGATCACCACCATCTCCACCTTTACCAGTATCATCACCATCATCATCCGATTCATCATCATCATCGTCCTCATCATCATCTTCTTCATCACTTTCTTCATCATCATCATCACCAGCACCAGTACTAGCCCCAGCTTCTGAACCACCAGTGAGTCTAGGTTGAGTTCCAGCTAACTCATTTAACCTAGTCCTCAATCTCATGTTCCGCTTCTTATACTTAGTGATTCTTCGCTCATTGTTGACATTAGCGAGCTGAAGTTGGCAATACTGAGATTCAACACCTGTAAGTCTCTCCAAGGTGCTTTGGTTTGACTGTATCAGCTGGTGGTGTGACTCCATAAGCTGCCTGTTCGACTCAATGATCTGTTGATTAGACAGTGTAAGCGCGCCGACAGTCGCTTACAGCTCTTTGTTGGATTGGATTGTTTCATCGATCAGCTCTAACATTGCCGTCTCATTCTCTTCAATCGTGGCATTCTTGCTTCATAACTCAGCCATCTCACGTGCTTGTGCAGCAACTATAGCAGTTAGTTTGCTGACTTGGCGTTGTAGTATTTTGTTTGATGCTGAAGCTGAAGAAGATGTAGGCTGATCAGCAGGCTTGGAAGCTGACGGTCTCGCTTCTTGCCTTAACTTCCGAATTCTTTCACCAATCGGATTCGAAACAGTCTGAGAGCTTTTCGCTTCAATGGTAACTGAGACTTGCTCAGTGAAGATTACCGAAGAAGGCATTGACATAGTAACTCTCGCAAGCATAGCTGCACTGACTGAAGTAGGAACTGATGTGGTTGCTGCTGCTGTTGTTGTTGTTGCTGTTTCTGTTACTGTTGTTGTTGTTGCAGCCGGGGAAGAAGGAGTACCAAAAGTCTCTGGAAGATTCAAAGTCGTACGTCTAGACTTAGATCTCTTAGGAGTCTTTTTAGTAGCAGGTTGTTTCATTGCCATTCTCTTCTGTCCCCTACTTTCTTTTGTTGCTTTTGACTTCTGTCTCTTTTGTGGAGGAGGAATGCTGAGCTCTGCATCTATATCAGCAATAATATCACCATGTTCCAAAGTGAACGTGGGATCCTGTGCAAGATCTCTCGCCTCAGCTACGCAAGCTTTCTCCTCAGCTAACTGTCTCTTAATTCTCTCTTGTTTCTAAGTAAATGTATCAGGAGAGTCATCATCAGTATCTTCAGAGTCATCATCATCTGCATCTGTAATGTTAACTAGGCCTTCTTCTATCTGTTCCTTTCCTCTGGCTGAACTTGAGGGTTCACTAACATCGAGAGACTCCGGATCAAACATATCGTCATCATGTCTCAGTTCTGCATCAGCAGTATTCCCCGGAGTATTGACTCCCAACTCAGATGTCAGTCTACCAATATTGTCACCATCTTTGAAAACCTATCTGTGAATAAGGATATGATCTTCTGACTCACTGTCGTCGTGTCTCCACCTGTTGCCTGGTGGTGACTCATAATCCTCTCTAGCTAGAAGACCGTACAAACGTCGACTTGGAGGATATTCAGACTTTGGCTTGTTCATGTATGACGGCATTCTTCTTATTTCTACTTCATCTATGTCTTTGATCGTGATAAGCTCATTAGGATCTTTTACCAAATCAGGAATCTGACTATCAAGGATCATATGTAGAAAACGAGGATAGACGATGAAAGGTTTCTTAGTCGTCTTCTGCAGAATCACTTCCTTTAAATGATGCATGATCATGCCGGAGAAGTTGAATGGCTTGTTCAGTGTTAAGGCAACGATTGCTGAAGCTAGAGTGTCTCGGATCCCCTCAAACGTTCCCTTGCGAGGACCGATGCACTTTAGAACAACATGCGTTAGGTACTTCAACTCTGGCGGTAGATTCCCTTTCTGCAGCATCTTCTGCGCTCTCACGTCACCAGCATACTTCATTCTAAGAAATCCCCCACGAATCAAGATCGAATCAAATACAATCGGATCGTCTTTGTCATCTCTGAACTTGAGAATATCACGAACCATCTCTTTAGTGATCATCACGTCATTTCTTTGCACTGTGCTTCTGATAACAAAAGGATTAGACTTGATGTCGACCTTCGCGTTCTAGTAGAATTCGAGTAGAGTATTCTTGTACGGCGCATGTCCTTCATATAGCAAAGTTAATCTTGGAGCGCTTCAGAAACTCGATAACGCCTTCAAACTTCTTGCAGTTTGCCTTCTTGATGGGTCCAAGGAAGGCACGGCAGTTATGGCGATCAGACGTTTCATACTGCATGTTTCTTGATAGTGTAGAATCAGATTCTAAGATCAAAGAAAAACGGGCAACAAGGTTTGGATAGGAATGGATTAGAGGGAAACGGTTTAACTGTTTGGAGGTTTTTGAAATACTGAAGAACAAGTCACAAGTGCCCCTTTTATACCCAGTTCCTAATCGCATCTACAGTAGCGCGATTGGGACTCCAATCGCTTATCGTGACACACGATTGGCTGTAATCGTTTAGAGTGACGAGCGAATAGGTCTAATCGCTTACAAGTACATACGAATACACAGTTGGATATACTTAGGGGCGATTAGGGCTAATCGCCTATAGATGAACACGGTTAGAGCCCAATCGCTTGAAAAAACCACACCATTAGGCCTTAATCGCTCATAGACATAGGCGATTAGGCACTAAATGCATATCCCTTTTCACACAAATTACCAAATTGCCCCTGCAGCACCAAATCTCACATTTTTGACCCGTTAAGGTTCAAAACATGTGTTTTTCAACCCGTTTTAACACACGACTCAGATGATGACTCAGATACTTGAAAATATTTCATTTTCCACCCCTGTACTTAAGAGAAAGTACGGTTTTGACCCGGCAAAAACACAAATTTCAATTAGTTGATTATCGACGTTTTATTCTTGAAGAAGTAAGATTACAATGGATTCGGTTTTCATCATCGGCAATCAAGAATGATGAAACTAATAAAACTATACAGAAAATAACCAAAGACATGAAATCAACTAACTATACACTATCATATTTTTGCGAGTTTCAACAGTTAGGGAATCATATCAGTGTACAGACCATACTAGAACCCTTATATGTTCAGTTTTAGATTAAATTACCGAAAAGCATCCTACAATAACTGTCAGTATTGTTGTCCACCTAAACTCAAAAGCAAGTTTTATCGCTAGGCACTTTAGATACGTTAAGGTAATATTAATACTGATTAAAGGTGTTCCCCGCACACGCGACATATTCCCGCGTCAAGGCATGCACAAAGCTTCCTCGTAACCGGTGAATAAGCTGTTGTCATCCGTATTTACAAGGAATGGACTCGGTGGTGATCAGGTCTACAAGAACGCTGCAGCAGAGAGACCAGTGAGATCCAGACCAGGGTTCAAGACAAATACCGTATATTTTGATTTTTCACGATACGATGCTTTAGGTATATGATTTGATACCTTAGAGCGATTCTCTTTGAGAATAGGGTTTTGGCATTCATGATCTTTTTGCTCTTACAGGATTCCCAGATGTCTCCTAATCAGAATTTATTCTATTTTTGCTTTTTATTTTCTTTTTCTTTGGAAATGACAAAGAGGTGTCTCAGTTGTAGGCTGTGAACCCAACGTACGTCACTTATGCCACCCCATTTTATTCTGAGAGACGTCCAGTCCACCCTGGATGTACCAACCTCTTAAAGACCAGAAACCTCAGATTTTGGCATTCTATCGACAAGATTTAGGTTTTTAGACCATATGCTAACGCGACGTTAATCCACACAATTCTCAGTTGATTTAGGTTTATATCGCCGTGCCGAGCTTGGAAATGATTTCGAGCCTACCAACACATCATTGTAGAGGCTACTTATCAGATCCAATATTTTTCAGATGATAAAGGTCCAGACAGTCCGACTGATAGGTTAATATCATCTTCCCCATTTTCACCAAAGAAACTCATTTTTGCATTTTTCAATTTTTTTGATTTTTGGATTTTCTCTTTTTTTTTTTGCATTTTCTGATGTTTTTGTATTTTTCTGAATTTTCTCCCCCTAAAAATCTAAAAATTTGCGAAAACACAATATTTTTGGATTTTTCTGATTTTTTTTGAAGAAAAATATTTACAAAAACGATTACCGATGAGGATCTAACCCTGCTTTTCTTTAATGCCGTTTAAGATTAACAGATACTCAAAACGAGGTCCATCAAAAGCTTTGGTGAATAAATCGGCACGTTGGTAATCCGTGTGGAATGTTTAACTGATTCTTTAGCGAGAGCTATTGCGGACTCACTATCACAGTGAATGGGAGTATTTAGAAATTTCAAACCGTAGTCTCTCATTTGTTGTTGTATCCAAAGAACCTGGGAGCAGCAGCTAGAAGCAGCTACGTATTCCGACTCGCAGGTGGATAAGGCGACTGAGGCTTGCTTCTTGCACTGCCACGAGACTAGTCTTGGTCCCAAAAACTGGCATCCAGCCGATGTGGATTTCAAGTCTTGTTTGCATCCGCCATAGTCAGCATCACTAAAGGTGACGAGGTCAAACTTATCGTCATTAGGGTACCATAGACCTTTGGTCGGACAACCCTTTAGATAACGTAAGATCCTCTTCATAGCAACCAGGTGGGACTGTTTCGGCCTTGACCGGTATCTGGATAGTAGACAAGTCGCGAACATAATGTCAGGTCTTGATGCTGTGAGGTACATAAGTGAGCCAATCATCGCTCGATAAAGAAAAGGATCAACGGCTTGTCCTTTCTCGTCAGGTCCAATCCCGTGACTGGTCTAAATTAGGGTGCCTACTGGAGTAGAGTCTTCCATCTGGAACCGGCTCAAGATGTCAGCAACGTATTTGGTCTGGTGGATGAAGATCCCCGACTCTTGTTGTTCTACTTGTAGACCTAAGAAGAATTGCATCTCCCCCATCGAGCTCATCTCGAACTTTTCCTGCATAAGTTTTCAAAATCCCTGCACATAGCATCATTAGTAGACCCAGAAATAATATCATCGACATAAACCTGTACCAGAAGACGGTCACCACCCTTTTCCTTGGTGAATAAGGTGCAATCCACAAGTCCACGTTTGAACCCGTTGGATATAAGATAGTTGCTAAGAATTTGATACCATTCACGCGGTGCTTGATGGAGTCTGTACAACGCTTTGTTCAATTTGTAGACTTTATCACGATGAAGCGGATCCTCAAAACCGAGTGGCTGAGCAACACACATCTCTTCCTTCACGATACCATACAGAAAAGCACTTTTCATGTCCATTTGATACACCTTAAACCGTTTGTACGAAGCGTAAGCTAAGAACATCCAGATAGCTTCAAGGTGAGCAACTGGAGCGTATACTTCGTTGTAATCTATTCCTTCGATTTGACGGAAGTCGAGGACAACTAATCGAGCCTTGTTTCTAATAATTACCCCGCGGTCATCCCGTTTACACTTGTAGACCCACTTTGTTCCAATTTTCTTCGTGCCTGGAGGTAAGTCAACTAAGTCCCACACTCCTAGCTTTTGGAACTGCTGAAGCTCTGTTTGCATTGGATCAATCCATGGTTCTTCTCTCAAAGCCTCTTGGACGGTTCTTAGTTCCATCTGAGAAACATATAGAGCAAAAGACCAATCGTTCTGGTGACCTGCTTATCTGATTTCCGAATAAAGAGCTAGGGTTGTTGCGTTGTCACTTGGACTAGCATTCCTGGGTTGACTACGTGTCATCACTCTGTCAGCCGGATCACCAATCACATTCTGCAGTGGATGAGTGTCGTGAATCCGAGATTCCGGATTAGCCGGCACTGGATCATCCGAAGGCAGATTGAGATTTTCAAGTCCTTGAGAAATATTTGTCTCTGCGGCGCTTGAACTGGAGGGAGCAGTGGGTTGCAAATTAAAACCGGTGAAATCAATCTGTAGACCAATTCCAGGAGCTGCTGAAGTAGAAGGACCAGCTTGATCATTCCCTGTAGGAGGAACTGGAGCTTTATTGGTAGATTCACCATTTCCAGCCAGTTCTTCAGTGAGAGTTTCCCGAGATTCAGCATATTCCTCATCTGAAGAAGATTCTATAATCTCTGACGCTTCCTGAAAGACTTCCTCAACTTCAACTGCTGCGGTTTTACCAGGGGGACCCATGGATGCAGAGGCGTCAGATGCGGCAGGCGCAGGAGCATTAACCACGATCGGACGCATTAGCGGTGAGCTAGCTGCGTTTTCACACTCATAATACATTTGCGCTACAGCATCATCAACCAGATTATCCACGTTGAAAGAATCAAACAAACTCTTATAGTCGAACGTTGAACATCGACATTAAGCCAATCTTCAACGTTATTGGTTCTTTTGTTGTATACTCTCTTGTTAGGAGTACTGTATCCAACAAAGAAACCTTCTTCTGCCTTGGCACCAAAATTCCCATCGGGATGTAACATTGTGCATGGAGCTCCGAAAGGTTCCAGAAACTCTAAGTTCGGTTTCCTCCGGTTCAGAAGTTCGTAAGATGTCTTGCCAAACCTCTTAACCGTAAGAACCCTATTTAGAGTGTAACACGCGCAGTAAACTGCCTCGTTCCAAAACATGACAGGCAAGTTTGAGTCTGCAAGCATTTTCCTGGCTGCCTCAATCAGAGTTCGATTCTTTCTTTCTGCAACCCCGTTTTGCTGAGGAGTGTACGGCACTGTGAATTCGTGATGAATACCCTTTTCTGCACATAACGACTCCATTGCATTGTTCTTGAATTCTGTTCCATTGTCGCTTCGAATCCTGCGAATCTTCAGCCCATAGATGTTTTCTAGTTTAGTGAACAGATCTTTCAAAAACTCAAAAGTCTCACTTTTATGCTGCATGCATACAACCCAAGAGAATCTTGAATAGTCATCTGTGACAACCAGACAGTATAAATCTCCATTCTTGCTTTTGCGATTGACTGGGCCGAACAGATCCATGTGCAACCGCTCGAGAGGCATACTGACTGAGTTGACCTTCTTAGGTTTGTGGGATTTCTTATTCTGCTTCCTTTTCTTACATGAAACACAGACATCATTCAGATGAAAATTCATGACAGAGACACCTTCCACTAGCTGATTCTGAACCAGATGATTCATCTTCCTCAAGTGTATGTGCCCCATTCGTCTGTGCACATAATAGACTCCTTTTCTGTAGCTTTAGATAGAAAACAAGTGACCTCCCGCTTAGCTGTTATGGCTTGACTCATATCCATAACATACAAGTTGTTGACTCTAGGAGCTGAGATCATAATTGACGTGTGCGGATATACACATAATTTTGCACTGATTTTAACACACGTTTTGCTTTAATATTTATAAAAATGGTTTCGACCTTCATATTAAAACACACACAATAGGGCAAGTGTACCCTGTCATGAGAATCCGGTTACGGACCGAACTCGCGGATCGTATATGCGTAAACAACTCGGTTTCAGACGGGGAATTCGAGACGAGACAGAAATATACGATAACAACGTCATCACAGATTCGTATTACTACAGAAACGGTTACAGACACTGTCATCAGTAGGATAAACGTCTATCTCGTGGCCGGGGGAGGTCGGGCATGACCTCCCCCTTGAGAGCATTCAAAGTACCAACTCAAATCACCAAATGAACAATAACACATGAGATTGCTATTTATAGTACAAAACCCAAGTTCCAGGTTCGCCCCTTTTGAATGGTCGAATGTGGAGCATTTCCACATTCGCCCATTTGTAATGGTCGAATGTGGAAAGCTTCCACATTCGCCCAGTGTATATTAGGTCGAACTTAGCTTTGGTATTGTCCTATATTTTACAAATGCGTCAGATCCATAAAATGCCCTTATGGATCACCACAATCTCATGTAACACTATACCTAGACTCAACCCTAGTCTATTCGACAGTGACGTCCACAGAAAGTGCATCAACAATCTCCCCCTTGGACGTTGCTGGCGAATCCACAAATCTCTTGCACATCAACAGTCAGAATCACAGGTCTCCCCCTCAATACATGCACCATTGCATTGAGTTAGAAATACAACATCCTTCGTGAACCGACCATGTAATGCACTACGGACCCTCAGCATCAATACGCAGGAAGTCAACTAGACCACGTATATCATTTGCGAATTCAGCAGGTCGCTGAATTACAACCAGATCACCTGGTTACGCCAATGTGAAGTCGACAAAGTAACGCACTGCAGTCTCGTAGCATCAGTACCCAGGAATGTCATCTTGACCAAGTACATCACGCGCAACCAAACTAGCCTGATAAGACCCCTACTAGAAGGATTCCATACTGACCGATCAGATATTCAACGTAACATGTAGGTACCACCACTAATTTACGTCTCATATCTGCACTTAACCTTTGCATCACCCTTCACATCAACTGGAGAAGTCTAACTGCCAGTACCCAATTAAACATCTCAAATGTGACTATGTGCAAAACAATCCACTCGAACATCAGTATTTCTATGAAATTCTTCATCTGTGCTGACTGTGATTGCATTAACACATTCTTCTCTTTTCCTAGCATTTTTAGTCAGTAATTGTTGAAGTATCAGACACTTACATCAACAATCTCCCCCTTGACTGATGCTTCACCAAGTTTCTCTGAGATCCCGTATAATCAATCAATCATGTTCTTGAGTAACTTCATCTGTTCGACAGAATACAAGCCGTAGACGAGTGGATCAAGCCATCAAGAGTTTTCAGCACTTGAAACTTTCGTTGAACCTACGTGCCACATGACTCCTACTAGGATACCTCATTACTTTCAGAACATTGAGATCTCAAACTTGATTTCCTTCTTCATAACAATTCTTCAGAACAAGTTCCTTCAAACATACAGGAACTGGGTTGACTGTTCTTTTCATGCGGAATAAAATCTGTTCTGTTTTGGCCCATAATAGTCATTTGAATCTGATTATCATACTTGTTGATTCTCATGACTACCCCACAATAAAACTGTTTCATCATCATCAATTCTTCAACAAACTGGAAAGAATAAGGCTAGACACACTGAGAGTGATTCGGACAATGATGATCCTCTAGTGTATGCAGATGCAAGCACAAAGAGAAAGAGACAGGTTGTCAATCCTGGAGCCAAAGGGAAGGGTAAGGGAAAGACATACCAAGGAAGCTCTAAGCAACAAGCTGTGAGGAGAAAGAAAACAACTGCAAAGAAGGGAACAGGTTTGGTTGATGAAGAATCTGTTGATTCAGAGGAAGCTGAGAAGAGTAAGAAGTCTGTGAATGTTGAAGATGAAGGTTTAGGCGTTGATATGGATGAGCTAAATGCTGGAGAAACTGTTGTAGTAAACTTGCCAAAACCAAAGCACAAAACAATGGCAAAGAAGACAAGTACTAAACAGTTGAGGGAGAAAGAGATTGCCCAGCTTATGAAAGGTAAAAGAGTACCCGATGCTGGTACATCATCAAAGCTGTCTTCACCAGTTTCTAAGAAGCAGAAGAAGTCTAAAGAGGCAGAAACATTACCAGTTGATCAATTCAATGTTGCACTGGACAATGTGTTGGACATGTTCAGGAAGCCTCAGAAAGAAAAAGCTGTAGAAGTTGAGCCATCTAAATCCAAGAAAGTCACTGTTGTTGATGACGTGATGAAGCAGGTGAATAAGAAAATGGATGAGATGATGAAGATGATAGTTGCTCAACAAGCTGAAATAGCCAAGTTTAAGCAGAATGAGGAGAAAATGCTTCAAATTGTGGTTGCTTCAAAGTCAAATCAAGATGAGATTGACGAGAAGGTTAAGAAGCTCGAAGCTAAAAATAAGAAGCTTGAAGGGAAATGTTCAAGGAACAAGAATAGGTTAAAAGCGATCAAGGAGGATAACAAAGAACTAAAGGCTGAGAACAAACGCCTTAGTGATTTGATTGATGATTTGTATAATGTAGCACCCAAGTTGAAGGACGGTGAAGAAGATAAGGAGAAAGAAGAAGAGCAAGTTGATTTTGAGCCTTCTGAATCGGATAAAGAAAAAGATGATGATGAGGAAGATGAAGAATCTGAGAAAAGTGATGATGAGGATAGTAAGAAAGATGATGATGATGATGATGATGCAGAAGGGTCTGGGAGTCAGAAAGATGATGATAGTAGTGATGATAGTGATAATGATGAAGGAGGAGATGACACTTCCAAGTTCACTTTTGAGAAGAGAACACCTAAGAAGAAAGATGCTGGAGAATCAAGTTCAAAGAAGAAGAAAGGTGAGAACACAGATTCAGATGAAAGTATCTTCTGGAATGAGAAGGTGAGATCTCTGAGTGACGATGCAAAGAATGTTTACAGAGATATGTTAGAAAGAAGAGAATGGACGATTGAGTTCACAGGACGTTTTGCTGAGATATTCCAGACGGATGATATGAGATATGAACTGGAATACAACGATCCTGATCTTGAAGAAGGAGAAGTACCTGCTACTGTGGCAAAGGAAATTCTTGATGGCCTTGCACAGAGAGTAGGGAAAACATTTGAGGAGTTTGTAGTGGATGAGTCGATTCCAAATATTCCTGAAAAGGATATTGGAAATCACTCAGATGATAAAAATACTCCAGAATTTGATGAAGTGGAAATTGAAGATATAACTCATGAGGAATATCCACAGTACTTCAGACAGACTGATGAAGATGTGATATTTCCTGGTTTTACTGAGATTCCAAACACTTCGGCAAAGAAGAAGGCAAAGAAAAGGAGTGCAGAGTTTGTAGAGAAGGTGTTTGGAGCTGATAAGCAAGAATCTTTAAGTCAATCTGATGAATTGAAGAATTACTTGAAGAAGTTGAGAGAAATGGATGAAAACCGACCAAAGCCTGAAGCTCAAGGAAGTTTCTATAGATTCCACAATGCTAAGTTTAAAGGCAGAGCTCTCGGGTGGACATATTTGAGCAGACTGAAGTGTCTAGCTGCTAAATGGGAATCAGGAATTCTGTACTTTTACAGATTCATTGATTTACTAACTCTACCGTACTGGGCGGTCAGAGATCTGTGCAGATTCCCTATGTCTGGAGCTTCAGTTAACAACACTCATGTCGGTTGGTGTGCAGATAAGTTGGTTTGGAAAAGTAGAACGAAGTGGAATAGATTCAAGCCTCAATATCCCAGAAGGAAAGTTCATAGGGATATTGATCCTAAAACCAAGCTGAAGAGGGTTACTTTGATTTACAAAGCACCTGAAGTGATGAGGAAAATACCTTTGATGCCCATGCCACAACATTTCAGTGCTGACTTTATATTCTGGTACTATGATTGGAGGAAGGCTGAAGCGGTGATAGTTTTGAGAGATGGGAAGGACAAATACAAGCATGTTCATGTATTTGATCCGATGTGGTTGATTAATTGTACTTTTGAAGACATCATCATGCTTTTCTACAATCCGATTCATCATGAGCCGAATGATGCTGATCAAGCAAAGAAGTATACTCAGGTGGTAGGAGTTTGTTTTGCTTATGATATAAACTCGGGGAGTAACTTGGATAATAAACTTGGCAAAATGGTGAAGATGGCGAATGTGTCGAAACCGGTGAAGAGAAAGTTGGAGCCTGAAATGACCAAAGAGCAAAAGAAACAGCTCAGAATTAAATTGTTGAACAAAGCAATGGACGAAGACAGAAGACGATCCAATCAATAGTCGAGGGGGAGTTTGTAGGTGCACGTATTGCGACTAGTGATTGGATCTACATGTTAACATACGTCAAAGGTTGCTGATAGATTGAAGGTGGAATTGTACTGGGCGAAGGTGAAGAAAAGTGGGCGAAGGTGAAGACTTCTGGGCGAATGTAGATTGGACCTGAACTGAAGATACAAGTTCTTACCATATAGTGGGCGAATGTGGAAGAATTCCACATTCGACCACATCAACTGGGCGAACGTGCAGTGGCTATATATAGATTTTGTGTATTTGTGATGTAGAGAGAGTTTTCAGTTGTGTGTGTGTTCAGGTTAGGTTCCAGGTTATTTTGAGAAAGTGTGTAAGTGATCTAGATTAACTAAAGTGTCATTGTAATCAAGTATTTTAACAAGTTAATCTATGAAAAAGCATGGAAAATGATATTGATTTTGTTTTGATTAGAGTTTTATCACTTTGTTCAAAGCTAGGGTTTCCGCACCTGGTTTTGTGACTTGTATGATCAATTAATCCTGTTTTAGTCAAAATCTTTCGCTTACAAAGTGGTATCAGAGCTATACGGATCATACAACAACAAATTTGATAAACTCAGCGCTGATTTGGACCTAATCTTGATCAAAATACATCTGTTTTTGAATGAAAATGGTTTTTGAGTGTTTTTGATTGATTTGAAGTTGTTTTTGTGGATAAAATCTAAAATTCCAAGAATTAAAGTTGTTCCAAATCAATTCCGAATCAAAACCTGATTAAGATCATTCAAATCCACAAACTTTTGAAAATCAGAGATCAAAATAACCGTTATTCAAAGTGTAACCGTTTTTCAAACCTGAAATGGGCGAACCTGGAACTTAGTGGGCGAACCTGACTTATTTTGGGCGAACCTGAGTCGTTTTGGGTCGAACCTGAGTAGTTTTTGGGCGAACCTGGAATTTCTTGGTTGAATTTTTCACTTTCGGGTACAATCTTCCACATTCGATTGATCGGGCGGGCGAACGTGGAAAAGCACTGGTCGAACCTAGGATTTTCTGGGCGAAAGTGGAAAAGTGTTAGTGTGTTTTACATTCTGTTAAAGTTTTACTTTCGAGTGATTACTATTTGGACGAATCTGAACCAGAAGTGGACGAAAGTATAGAAAAACGGGCGAACCTAGAACTAAGTTTTGGAAAATTTTCTAAGTGTTGAATTTTTCGAAGTTCGTGATCATGTGGAATTTTCCGACAACCCCGAGACCAGCAACGACACAACCACAACAGCAAGTGATGGACCCATGGACGATGGCAGCCCAAAAGACGAGCACACAGTCTGCGCAACCGATTAACTACATGGCGATGACTAGCTCGATGCCTCAAAGTGTAGCACCTCCAGCACCACAACCTGACTACTGGGGAGTAGCAGCAGCGGTGGTAAACACTCAAACTACAAATGCTATTTCCACACTGATTAATGACTTATCTTCAGGTAGCGGGAATCGGCCACCTAAGCTAATGGAGATACAAGAATATAATCAGTGGCAGAACAAGTTCAAGATTCACTTGGAAGGCATGGGAGTGGAGGGAGCAGAGGCATGGAGTATGATTGCTAGAGGTTACACAGCACCAGTTTTGGAGAATACAGGTGAACCAGTTCCATTGGAGAGTATGTCTGAAGAGGAGAAAAAGAAGTTTGTTGTGGAGAAGAAAGCCTTTTCTCAATTGACTCGGGCAATCACAAATGATCTGTTGCATCAATTTGGGACTTGCACTACGTCTAAGCAATTATGGGATGTGCTTAAAAGGAGGCATGATGGGAATGAGAAGACTAGAAGCTTAAGGATGGATGAATTACGAAAGGAGTTTGAGAATTTTTCTTATATTGGCAATGAAACTTTAAAAGAATTAACTCCTAGATATAGTCATTTGCTAACCGAATTGTCGAGTTATGGTATACAGATTCCTATGAAAGCTTTGGTGGATAAGTTTGCAGATGCTCTACCACCTTACTGGGATCAACATGTGGAAGTTCTTAGGGAGAAGGATGCATACCAATACTGGACTATTCAAGAGTTTATTCAGAAGCTGGAAAACAAAGAAATGGAAGAGAAGAGGAAAGCTAGAAGATCACAGATTCCTCAGAATCCTAGCTTATACTTTGGAGGCACTTCAGTTCCTGTTAGTAACTCAAGTTCAGGAGTAGTAGCACCACATGTTGCTTGCATTTCAAATGTTATGGAACCACCAAAACCTACCATCAACTACATGGCACAAACTTCATCCTACTCACAACCATCATACCCACAACCACCACCACAACAACAACAATACAACAATTCATACATTTCACCATTCTCCCCAATGCAACAAGCAACTTTCTATACTGCTAGCCAATCTCAACAACCAATGAACCAAGTTACTCAACCTAATCAACAACCAGTGGTTTTGGAGACTTCTAACTTGGGAAATGTGACGGTTGAAGTTGCTCAGCAACACATTGCACTAGTCTCTGCAATGGTTTCATCTTACAACGGGTTGGTTGCTAGTCAAATTGGTAACAACAACTTAACCAATGAAGACTATGCACAGATTGACAAGGAAGAGATGGAACTGATTGATATCCAATGGGCCTTTGCGAGCATTATGAGAAGAGCAACGGAGTTTATTGAAAAGACGGGTAGAACGGATTTGGGAACTTCTCCTAATACAACCTACGGGTTCAACAAGGAGAAAGTTACTTGTTTTAACTGTGGAGGTAAAGGTCACTTTAAACGGGAATGCACCCAGCCACCAAAACAAGGTAATAGGAACCCATTCAATGCAAGCTACCAGAACCGTCAACAACAAAACCAAAACCAAGTTTCTTACCAAAATAACAACAACTACCAAAACCGTCAAAACAACTCTAACAACAACCAAAACAGACAACAAAACACTTCAAACCAGACTCAAAACCAATCTCCTAACAACACTAACCGAACAGTCATACCGATCACTACACCTAATGAGACACAACAGAACACCAATCAGAATCAAGCATTGGTGACTCAACAAGATGAAAGGTTTGATTGGTCGGGATTGCAGATAGGTGTTGAGGAAATTACTACTGGTGGAAATGTGGCTTGTGTTGCTTGTCAGGTTGATATTGAAGAGTCAGTGACAGTTGATGAGAAGAAAGAAACTGAGGTTGAAATTGATGTGTCTGAGGCTGAAAAGGAAATGGAAACTGAGCCTGTGGAGGTTAAGACTGAGGATGCTAACCCTGGAGTGGTAATTGACACTGTTTCTGACGTTCCTGAGGAGTGTGAATCGGTTTACTCAGATTCAGACAGTGAATCGGATACAGAAGCAAGTGTTACATCTCTAGATGATGACATTGATCAATTGCTAGCAGAAGCTGATTTTCTGAAGACGAGGAAGTCGTGCATTGCTGATGATGCTTTTACCAAGATTGACTATTCCAAGTTTTTCGCTGGAAAGGAAGCTCATTTTGCTTTGATGGCCATGACTGATCCGCCAAAACCTGTAAGTTCTGAGTGTAGCACTGATATTAAAAGTGATAAATATTGTGGTACTTGTGATAGATTGACTGAGGAGAACAAACAACTCCGTGTTCAACGTGATAGTGCTATCATGAACAGTCAATCTACTCGCAAAGAGTTGAATGGTTTCAACAAGGTACTAGATGGCTATAAAAAGGACATTTCCGACTTGAAAAACACTTTATCATTAAAACAATTGGCAATTAATAACTACATAAATGAAATTGAAAATACCAAGTTGGAAATGGCCGCCATCAAATGCTTTGCTGAGAAAGTAAACAAAAAGTTGGAAAGTTATAAGCACATTGCTTACGTGGTAGACCACATCATTGATGATCAAACCACTAACTACAAGTCTGTGCCATCTCCGGTGCTTTTCGAAAACCATAATTGTCATCAAGTGACACCGGAGAGCTCGGTAAAATCAGACTCATCATTGGAAAATGAATCTAATACTTCGAGTATTGGAGATCCACATTCCGATGTGAGACCGATTTTAGGTTTGAATGATGAGGGTGTTACTGCTGAAAGTGTGGATTCAGACTCAGAGAGTGATGATACTGGAAATGTTCAAAATGTTAATGCATGTGAAATTCCAAAAGAAAATCACATCATTACTACTGAACCAGTTTCATCATCTCAACATGTGCATCCGATGGCAAATGCTCATCGTGAGAAAAAGTCTGAAAAGAGTATTGTTAAGAAAGATCTTGAAAAGAATGATAAGAATGAACCGTGTGACAAACCTGTCAAGGTGTTTTATCGGATGGAAGGATCCGATAAGATCATCTCTGACGAGGAATTTCCAATCAAAAATGCTAACTATGCTAAAATTGACAAAATTTGGCAAGAAAGCACCATTTGGTTCCCAAAACATGAGAGAACAAATGAAATCCCACCTGCCATTTTAAAGAAATTGTATTTGGATGTTCCTCAAGAACCAAAGGTCCATGTCACAGAGTTCATTAGACCCAAAAACAGAGCTAATGGTTTTCATGAGCCTGCTTACTCAAAAGGGCCACTCCCTGAGAGTTTGAGGAATCAACAGTATAATGATCAATATCCTGTTAGATCATTTGCTCAACCAAATGCTCCAAATGTTTTTGAAGAGTACCGTGCGTGCTTTAAATGCGGGGAACGAGGGCATTTACTTGCTCAGTGCCCGTATGTAAGGCATAAAAGGCACGAAGTTGAAGTGAGGAATTCCATGAGAAAACCGATTGATCATTATGTTCCACCACATAGACGAGTTGTTCCTCAACAACAACAGTTTTACAATCAAAACAATTTTCACCAAATGAGGAACAATCGTCCAATTCAATATGATCGAAGAAATCGGATTGCTATGGAACAATCACGGAGAAAACCAGTGGTGAACACAACAAATGATAGGCAAAAGGTTCCACTAAAACCGATTGTCAAGTCAAATGTTGGACCTAAGTCTGTTAAATCAGATAAGGTAACCAAGAAAGTTTCATTTGCAAACAATGTTCAGAAACCGACTGAGAACCCAAAGTCTCAGATTCGCATCTTGAAAAGATCTGAACAATCTTGGACACCCAATGGTTCTCCAGGAGCTTCTACTTCAAAGGTCAATGAGAAAAAGGAAACTGTTTTGAACAATCAGAACAAGATTGATCCAAAACAAAAAGTTGTTGAAAATGTTTCTGAGAATGTTTCTGTGAAAAATGATATTCCAAGACCCAAGACTCAGGCTTGGGTCCCCCGAAAGAACTAAATGATTTACTTTTTGTGTGCAGGGAGCTTCAGCTGGCCCTATTAGCAGTCTTTGGATTGTTGATAGTGGAGCTTCAGGCCACATGATAGGGGATCTTGCGTTGTTGTTCGACGTGAAGAACATCAATGGTGGATATGTCGCATTTGCTGGAAATAAAGGTGGATATATTACGATGGAAGGGAGCGTGAGCAATGGGATAGTGAGCTTCGAGAGAATATCTTATGTGAAACAGATCGATTATAATCTGTTGAGTGTCAGTCAAATTTGTGATAAACAATTTACTGTGCATTTTGATGACAAATCATGCTATATTCTCAAACCGGGCTTCAAAATTCCTAAGGAGTGGATAATGTTGAAGGCACCTCGCGTCAACAATCTCTATATTCTTGATATGTCCAAGGCGATGACATCACAGGGGCAAATAACATGTTTTCTATCCAAGGCGACCGAGAAAGAATCGATAATGTGGCACCGAAGAATGGGGCACATTCATCTGAGGAAAATGAACCAACTTGTGAGAAATGGGCTTGTCGATGGAGTAAACGTGAAACATTTCCATCTGAATGACAAGTGCGTGAGTTGTAAGAAGGGGAAGCAACACAAACAGTCCCACAAAGTGAAGAAAGTTAACTCTGTAGAGATGCCACTTGAGCGATTGCACATGGATCTTTTCGGACCGGTCAAGCGCAAAAGTCATCTTGGGGAGCTTTACTGTTTAGTTGTCACTGACGACTACTCAAGATTTTCATGGGTGATGTGTTTGCAGAACAAAAGTGACACCTTTAACAACTTAAAAGTTCTGTTCACTCGATTGGAGAATCTCTACAATGTGAAGATAAAGAGAATTCGGAGTGATAATGGGACGGAGTTCAAAAATGCTAAGATGGATGAACTTTGTGAAAGCAAAGGGATACATCATGAATATTCGGCTCCGTACACCCCACAACAGAACGATGTTGCTGAACGAAAGAATAGGACTCTAATTGAAGCGGCTAGAACAATGCTCGCAGATTCAAATCTTCCGGTAATGTTCTGGAATGAGGCGATCTATGCAGCAAATTATACACTAAACCGGGTTCTAACAGTGAAGAAGTTTGGTAAAACATCTTATGAGCTGTTACACCGACGAAAGCCGAACTTAGAGTATCTAGAACCTTTTGGGGCACCATGCACGATGTTGAATCCAAGCGAGAAGTTTAGTCCTAAAGCTGAGGAGGGATACTTTGTTGGATATGCAACCCCTCTCAAACGGGTATACAACAAGCGAACTCGTCGGGTGGAGGATTGGGCTAACGTGGAAGTTCAACGATATACACAAAATTTGCAAGGCACGGGTCCTGGTTGGATGTTTGATTACAAAGATTTCTTTGAATCATTCAATCTAGATAGCTTGGTTGAAGAAGCTGTTATCAGATTACTTTACGAGTGTGAAAATGCAACTACTTCACCGTTGGTGCGTCCGATCACCGTGAACCCTCTACCAGCTTCTAATGATACCAATGCTCCTGTATAAGAGGAAGAAGTGTTTCAGGAGGCTTCAACTTCATTAGACTCTTCAGAATCTGAAGATGAACAATTTGAAGAAGTCATTCTTGAACATGCAGAAGAACCAGAGGCACCGCCAGTGAACCCAACTCCAACTCCAGATGTTGCTTCATCATCTAACACGGGTCATGATCTGGATGCTGTAGAGAACTTGACTGTTCAGACGGGAGTTACTGTACCTGAATATCCGGAATCTCGGATTCATCGTATTCACCCGCTGGAGCAAGTTATCGGTGATCCTGGAAGCAGTGTTATGACCAGAGGGCAGCTGAGAAGTGTTAACTCGCCAGAGAGTTTTGGTGCTTTAGCGTTATATGCCAAAATTCAACAATCTGGTAGTCAAAATGATTGGTCGTTTGCGTGTTATGTGTCGCAGGTAGAGCCAAGGACATACAAGGACGCTTTGAAGGAAGATGCCTGGGTTGAAGCTATGCAGGAGGAGTTATTACAATTCCAGAAATTGGGAGTGTGGACGCTCACGGATTTGCCACCTGGAAGGAAGAAGATCGGCACTAAATGGGTGTTTAAGTGCAAAAAGGATGATCGTGGAGTTATTGTTCGTAACAAAGCCAGATTGGTCGTGCAGGGTTTCCATCAAATCGAAGGGATTGATTATAACGAAATCTATGCACCGGTAGCACGCATTGAAGCTATTCGGATGTTCCTTGCGTTTGCTTCATACAAGAAATTCAAAGTTTATCAAATGGACGTCAAGAGCGCATTTCTGTACGGGAAAGTCAAGGAAGAGGTTTATGTCGGGCAGCCACCAGGCTTTGAGGACCCAATTCACCGAGATAAGGTCTACGTGCTGAACAAAGCTTTATATGGCTTGCACCAGGCTCCGAGACAGTGGTACGAGGAGCTAAGTACATACCTCATCACGAAAGGATTTAAGCGCGGACTCGTCGACTGCACCCTATTCACGAGGAAATCAGGGGATGATTTGCTTCTGGTGCAGATTTACGTTGATGATATAATATTTGGTTCAACTAACGAGCTTTTATGCAGGGAGTTCGAAACTGTCATGCAGGAAAAGTTCGAAATGAGCGCAATGGGGGAGATGCAGTTTTTCCTAGGCTTGCAGGTGGACCAAAGACCCGACGGGATCTTCATTCACCAGACGAAATACGTATCCGATATCTTGAGCCGGTTCCAGATGGAGGATTCCAAGCCGATGGATACTCCGATTCAACCCAATCACGGGATTGGAGTGGACGCTAAGGGGGAGCTGACTGACCCATTTACATACAGAGCTATCATCGGATCTCTGATGTATTTGACGGCGTCTCGACCAGATATTATGTACGCAACGTGTCTCTGTGCCCGCTATCAATCGAAGACGAAACAAAGTCATCTGACGGCGGTCAAGCGTATCCTTAGATATCTGAAGGGTTGTCCCTCAAAAGGACTTTGGTACCCTAATGATGATGATTTCGATTTTATTGCTTTTAGTGATGCAGATTGGGGCGGCTGTGACAAAGATAGCAAATCTACTATAGCTGGTTGCCAGTTTTTAGGGAGCAGGTTAGTCACCTGGCAATGCAAGAAGCAGACTTCCGTGGCGCTATCTACCTGTGAAGCCGAGTACATTGCAGCCTCGAGTTGCTGTTCGCAAGTACTCTGGATCCAACAGCAGATGGTGGATTACGGTTTGCAGTTTCTTAAAACCCCTATACACTGTGACAACGAAGCCGCAATCGCATTAACTAAAAATACTGAAAATCATTCTAAAGCGAAACATATCCGGATCAAATATCATTTTATCCGTGATTGTTACGCTAAAGAATTGATAGATATGGTCAAAATCCATAATGACTACCAACGTGCAGATTTGTTTACAAAAGCTTTTGACAGATCCCGCTTTGAATATCTTTTAAAAGTAAACAATATAAAGGAAAAACAGGACTAATCGGCACCTCGGTTTATCGTTTTTTAGTTTTAGTTTTTAATATTTTGCTAATTGGGAATTTCTCTTTGCTATCGTAATCCTCAAAGAAGTTGATGCTTTCGAGGGGATTGTTTAATCCTCAAAGAAGTTGATGCTTTCGAGTGGATTGTTTCTTTCAAATTTTTTGTTTTTCAGAAAAATTAAAAACCCAAAAAATATGTTCTTTATTTTAGGGGGAGCCATTTTATCAGAAAAACCAAAAACATTGAAAATTCAAAAAGACCTAAAAATTAGAAAATCAAAAATGATTTCCTGGATAAAAAGAGGAAATGATAGTACATCAGTGGGGATCTGACACAGGCTAAAGAATTGTATAGTAATATGAGGCGTATGTTGACTACGTGTGATATGCTGATAGGCTTCGTAGACTAAATATTGCGTGCATTAGTGATACAAACATAACGAACTACGCGTTCGTGGCTGAACACCTCATGGGCATATGGTCTTAGTACCGTAATTTCGTTTGATAGGATTGCCAAAATCTGACGTTTCGGGTCGTTATGTTATGGTTATCCGGGATATTCTGATTAAACTTTTGTCGTATTGATTTACGGACCTAGTTTCATCAGAATATTTGCTAAAAGAGCTTAATTGCCAAAACCGGAAGTTACCGAATTGAGGAACTTTATGTTTTAATTGATCAAAGATCATTATTACATCGTATTGACTTTCTGATGCAAATCAGTGGTTAATATCAGCCTCAACCTAGTGTATATGCACATGTTACTCTGCTGCATTCGTTTGCTGACCTGTACACCTCTGTGCTATATACTTTGTAACTTTTACGGATAACTCTGGCATAATCACGCGTTACGACGAAGCTTTGTGCAATTACTTGATACGGGAGTATGTCGTGTGTGTGGGCACCACATCGTGTTAGTCTAATACACCTGACTCGTATCATTTTAAAGCATTGCGTAATTGTCTGCATGTGAGCTTACGTGGACCACAATATCAGCAATTTCCGTGTCACATACTGTTTCTAATGATAATATTAATCAAAAAGATCAACGCTGTGATCAGATTTCTCAGAAAACTGATATGATCCTCTTACCGGACATCACAAAATGTTTACTGCTTTCATTTTACTTTGTTGCATTTTACCTTTATTGTCAAAAAGATACAAAATCCAAAAAGATTTTAGGTGTGTTTTGATAAAATTTCAGAAAAACCCAAAATTTTTGCATTTCTGCTTTATTTTTGATAACCGGGGATGCTTGATGGTCAATTTCCGAGTTTTGTATTATTCAAAAGGTGAAAATATGAGTTTTGGAAGCTTAACAGATTGAAAAATGTTGAACGGGATTCGAATTCGTGATTTGGCAAAATTTTCAGATTTTTCCATTTCACATTCGCCCCTTAATTGGGTCGAATGTGGAAAAATCCTTACTTTCGGCCGTTTCAGAATGGGCGAGTGTGGGAATTTCATTACAAATTCCACTTTCGGGTGGCAGGTTTCACTTTCGGGCCATTAAGTTGGACCGAATGTGAGATTAACCCACATTCGACTGTTCCAACGGGCGAAGGTGGAGTTTATATATAAGCCAGTTTCAGGTTCGAACCTCATTCACTGTTCTTCAAAATTTTCTTTCGATCCTGACACCTTGTTGCTTTGATTTATTTTTCTTGTGCGTTTGATTCCTGCTTGATTACTGATCGTTTCTATACTAAAAACACAGGTAATGGAGCTGTGAAGAGATCAGAATCGTCATTTTTGTTACCGAACCTAGGGTTTTAGAATTAAGGGACTTAGGGTGTTTGATTATGTTTAATTTTGATTACATTTCAATCTATATCAGTTTTAGGGGGAGAATGATTAACAAATTAGGGTTATAACAATGTTTAATGGGTCAATCGATTGTTTGGTTGATAAAACCCTAATTTTCTATTAAAAACTGATATAAATTGAATAATTGGAACAATTGATGATGGACGAGTGTTGTTCGGCCACTTTAGAACATATCCTAATCAAAATCATGTGTTAAAAACAAGTTTGAAAAATTTTTGAATTTTTGGGATTAACAGGTTTCACCTTCGGGTCAAAAACGGGCGAAGGTGAAGCTAAAATGGGCGGGTGAATCTTAAAATGGGCGAATGTGTTGTTAATTCAAAACTTTTTCACATTCGACCAGAAGATTTCACATTCGTACCATAAAAACTCACATTCGACCAGTTTAAAATGGGCGAATGTGAAACTTTAAAATCTTAAAATTTTGAATTTTTGTCGTTTTTGTATTTTGACGAATGTTTCGGATTTTGATGTGCAGTTGGCTGACCAAACTGAGAACATTGAGACTCCAGTGGAGACTATTGTTACAGATCCAGTTCCAAAGAATGTTCAGGAGGGTGAATCATCAAGTGCAAGCAGTTGGCCGTTTGAAAGATCACATAACTGTTGTGCATACCTGGGTGAAGTGGAAAAGAATACTGAGTTTGCTGGGATTATAGAGTTCTTGAAGAGAAGCAGGGTGGTACATGCTTTAGCTACTCCGACTATTATCTACAAGGATATAGTTGAAGACTTTTACAAGAACGCAAAGTATGACTTCTGGGATAATCAGACTATTATCAAAAGCAAGATACAAGATATGGAGATGTTTATAACTGAGTCTGATATCAGAGAAGCACTCCAGATAAAGTTTGAAGTAAGCGAGGATCCCAGAGAACTATCATGGACTGAACAGAAAGCATGTTTCCTAAGAATGAAGTATAAAGGAGCGATTACTGATGGTTCTATGCATAAGGGAAAGCTGAGCGTGCAATTCAAATATTTTGCACACGTCATAATCCATGTGTTTGGATGTGTGAGTGGAGGATATGACGTTATGTGGAGAAGTCTAAGCTCGTTGATGGTTGCGTTGACTCTCAACAAACCATTCAACGTGTCTGGGATGATTTTGGATCATATGCTGGAGATGTTAAAGGGTTTAAAGAAGAAGCAGCTCATGTTATACCCAAGATTCCTGATGATGATATTTGACCATAAGTATCCTAATTTGAGAAAGGATCCTACACAGGTGATAGGTCAAGATCACTTGAACATTCGAACTTTGGTGAGAATGAAAGGTTATAAGGGTGTGCCAGACAATGAAAGGCCACCATACAGAAGATTGTTTGGAGCTTTAGCCAAACAGGATTACACTGATCCTGGAAAGAATAAGGCTAGACACACTGAGAGTGATTCGGACAATGATGATCCTCTAGTGTATGCAGATGCAAGCACAAAGAGAAAGAGACAGGTTGTCAATCCTGGAGCCAAAGGGAAGGGTAAGGGAAAGACAGACCAAGGAAGCTCTAAGCAACAAGCTGTGAGGAGAAAGAAAACAACTGCAAAGAAGGGAACAGGTTTGGTTGATGAAGAATCTGTTGATTCAGAGGAAGCTGAGAAGAGTAAGAAGTCTGTGAATGTTGAAGATGAAGGTTTAGGCGTTGATATGGATGAGCTAAATGCTGGAGAAACTGTTGTAGTAAACTTGCCAAAACCAAAGCACAAAACAATGGCAAAGAAGACAAGTACTAAACAGTTGAGGGAGAAAGAGATTGCCCAGCTTATGAAAGGTAAAAGAGTACCCGATGCTGGTACATCATCAAAGCTGTCTTCACCAGTTTCTAAGAAGCAGAAGAAGTCTAAAGAGGCAGAAACATTACCAGTTGATCAATTCAATGTTGCACTGGACAATGTGTTGGACATGTTCAGGAAGCCTCAGAAAGAAAAAGCTGTAGAAGTTGAGCCATCTAAATCCAAGAAAGTCACTGTTGCTGATGACGTGATGAAGCAGGTGAATAAGAAAATGGATGAGATGATGAAGATGATAGTTGCTCAACAAGCTGAAATAGCCAAGTTTAAGCAGAATGAGGAGAAAATGCTTCAAATTGTGGTTGCTTCAAAGTCAAATCAAGATGAGATTGACGAGAAGGTTAAGAAGCTCGAAGCTAAAAATAAGAAGCTTGAAGGGAAATGTTCAAGGAACAAGAATAGGTTAAAAGCGATCAAGGAGGATAACAAAGAACTAAAGGCTGAGAACAAACGCCTTAGTGATTTGATTGATGATTTGTATAATGTAGCACCCAAGTTGAAGGACGGTGAAGAAGATAAGGAGAAAGAAGAAGAGCAAGTTGATTTTGAGCCTTCTGAATCGGATAAAGAAAAAGATGATGATGAGGAAGATGAAGAATCTGAGAAAAGTGATGATGAGGATAGTAAGAAAGATGATGATGATGATGATGATGCAGAAGGGTCTGGGAGTCAGAAAGATGATGATAGTAGTGATGATAGTGATAATGATGAAGGAGGAGATGACACTTCCAAGTTCACTTTTGAGAAGAGAACACCTAAGAAGAAAGATGCTGGAGAATCAAGTTCAAAGAAGAAGAAAGGTGAGAACACAGATTCAGATGAAAGTATCTTCTGGAATGAGAAGGTGAGATCTCTGAGTGACGATGCAAAGAATGTTTACAGAGATATGTTAGAAAGAAGAGAATGGACGATTGAGTTCACAGGACGTTTTGCTGAGATATTCCAGACGGATGATATGAGATATGAACTGGAATACAACGATCCTGATCTTGAAGAAGGAGAAGTACCTGCTACTGTGGCAAAGGAAATTCTTGATGGCCTTGCACAGAGAGTAGGGAAAACATTTGAGGAGTTTGTAGTGGATGAGTCGATTCCAAATATTCCTGAAAAGGATATTGGAAATCACTCAGATGATAAAAATACTCCAGAATCTGATGAAGTGGAAATTGAAGATATAACTCATGAGGAATATCCACAGTACTTCAGACAGACTGATGAAGATGTGATATTTCCTGATTTTACTGAGATTCCAAACACTTCGGCAAAGAAGAAGGCAAAGAAAAGGAGTGCAGAGTTTGTAGAGAAGGTGTTTGGAGCTGATAAGCAAGAATCTTCAAGTCAATCTGATGAATTGAAGAATTACTTGAAGAAGTTGAGAGAAATGGATGAAAACCGACCGAAGCCTGAAGCTCAAGGAAGTTTCTATAGATTCCACAATGCTAAGTTTAAAGGCAGAGCTCTCGGGTGGACATATTTGAGCAGACTGAAGTGTCTAGCTGCTAAATGGGAATCAGGAATTCTGTACTTTTACAGATTCATTGATTTACTAACTCTACCGTACTGGGCGGTCAGAGATCTGTGCAGATTCCCTATGTCTGGAGCTTCAGTTAACAACACTCATGTCGGTTGGTGTGCAGATAAGTTGGTTTGGGAAAGTAGAACGAAGTGGAATAGATTCAAGCCTCAATATCCCAGAAGGAAAGTTCATAGGGATATTGATCCTAAAACCAAGCTGAAGAGGGTTACTTTGATTTACAAAGCACCTAAAGTGATGAGGAAAATACCTTTGATGCCCATGCCACAACATTTCAGTGCTGACTTTATATTCTGGTACTATGATAGGAGGAAGGCTGAAGCGGTGATAGTTTTGAGAGATGGGAAGGACAAATACAAGCATGTTCAGGTATTTGATCCGATGTGGTTGATTAATTGTACTTTTGAAGACATCATCATGCTTTTCTACTATCCGATTCATCATGAGCCGAATGATGCTGATCAAGCAAAGAAGTATACTCAGGTGGTAGGAGTTTGTTTTGCTTATGATATAAACTCGGGGAGTAACTTGGATAATAAACTTGGCAAAATGGTGAAGATGGCGAATGTGTCGAAACCGGTGAAGAGAAAGTTGGAGCCTGAAATGACCGAAGAGCAAAAGAAACAGCTCAGAATTAAATTGTTGAACAAAGCAATGGACGAAGACAGAAGACGATCCAATCAATAGTCGAGGGGGAGTTTGTAGGTGCACGTATTGCGACTAGTGATTGGATCTACATGTTAACATACGTTAAAGGTTGCTGATAGATTGAAGGTGGAATTGTACTGGGCGAAGGTGAAGAAAAGTGGGCGAAGGTGAAGACTTCTGGGCGAATGTAGATTGGACCTGAACTGAAGATACAAGTTCGTACCATATAGTGGGCGAATGTGGAAGAATTCCACATTCGACCACATCAACTGGGCGAACATGCAGTGGCTATATATAGATTTTGTGTATTTGTGATGTAGAGAGAGTCTTCAGTTGTGTGTGTGTTCAGGTTAGGTTCCAGGTTATTTTGAGAAAGTGTGTAAGTGATCTAGATTAACTAAAGTGTCATTGTAATCAAGTATTTGAACAAGTTAATCTATGAAAAAGCATTGAAAATGATATTGATTGTGTTTTGATTAGAGTTTTATCACTTTGTTCAAAGCTAGGGTTTCCGCACCTGGTTTTGTGACTTGTATGATCAATTAATCCTGTTTTAGTCAAAATCTTTCGCTTACATAGACTATAATACGCCAATCCTAGCACGTTATCTACATATAATAAGAATCAAAGGTATGATCAACATTCCCATTTTCCGACAGTTAGTTTCCCTCTCGGGCATCCTAACATGACAACTATACAGAAAGCTAACACGAATACACACGTTAACCACCTCAAGTTGTTCATTAGCGCGCAGCTGATATAATCTCATGAGAATGTTTAAAGATAGGTTAGTATCACCTTTCGGGAGTCCTCAACCGCACTAGTTAAGGAAAGCAATATCGAATACACAATACGACCACCTAGACTAGCATAAAGTAGAGCATTTCACAACCTATTCCATTTTACCAACTTTGAACACAAATCTGCTAAGATCGCCATTTTCACCAAAATAACTAACAAAGATCATTAACCGTGTCAAAGACTGGTAACACCACCATTAAGCTTTTAAGACTCTTTTAAGTGCCGGTAAACATTCGTAATCGTTATTTAAGTGACTTTAACCAAACCAATACCCGGTTACAGTTTCATGGTGTAAACTTTATTAACAAGTTAACTAGTCTACTATCGGACGATTAAACGGACGGTTTCTTCAACAAGTAATCCACCTAACACATTCTACAATCATCAAAGTCATCCAAACACCACTACAAATCTAACAACAACGAAACAAGGTTGCGCTATTATCATCAAGATTCAAACATGAAAAACGCCAAATTCATACAAAACATGATTTCTTACAAACGATTGTTTTAACTACTAACTAATACTAATGTTCTTGCCCGTAGGCGTACGATTAACTAAAATAACATCAAAATAGCAACAAAATCAGATTTGGATCTAAGAAAGCTTTAAAGGATCAAATGTAGAGGATGTTATTTGACACGAAAACAGGATTATATGATCATACAAGTTACAAAACCAGGTGCGGAAACCCTAGCTTTGAACAAACTGATGTAAACTCAAATCAAGACACAATCAAAGTAATTTTCAATCATTTTCATAGATTAACTCATTCATAAACTTGATTACAATATCCAAACAGTTAATCTAGATCACACACACACTATCTCAAACTGCTCTGGAACAACACCTCAAAACACACACACCTAATGACTCTCTTAACTTTACAAAATCACAAAATCTATATATAGGCACTGCACATTCGCCCATTGTGAATGGTCGAATGTGAGGCTTTTCCACATTCGCCCATTTACATGGTCGAATGTGTACTTCTGATGTAGCTCCATTCCAGTTTCGTCCATATCCTTTCTACCTTCGCCCACTTCTTTTTCACCTTCGCCCAGTATACTCTACATTCGCCCAATCAGCCCTTCTAACACATGTTAACTATCCAATCACTAGTCGCAAAACGCATCTACAAAGTCCCCCTCGACTATTGATTGGATCGTTTTCTGTCCTCGTCCATAGCTTTGTTTAGCAACTTGATTCTGAGCTGTTTCTTCTGCTCTTTTGTCATCTCAGGCTCTAACCTTCTCTTTACTGGCTTTGACACATTCGCCATCTTCACCATCTTGCCAAGTTTACCCTCCAAACTACTACCAGCATTTATGTCATATGCAAAGCAAACACCAACAACTTGAGTGTATTTCTTTGCCTGATCAGCGTCGTTTGGCTCATGATGAATCGGATTATAAAAGAGCATGATGATGTCTTCGAAAGTGCAATTAATCAACCACATAGGATCAAATACATGCACATACTTGTATTTATCCTTTCCATCTCTCAACACAATCACCGCTTCTGCCTTTCTCCAATCGTAATACCAGAAAATGAAGTCGGCACTGAAATGTTGTGGCATGGGCATCAAAGGTATCTTTCTCATCACTTCAGGTGCCTTATATATCAAGGTAACCCTCTTCAGCTTGGTTCTGGGATCAATATCCCTGTGAACTTTCCTCCGGGGATATTGAGGCTTGAATCTATTCCATTTCGTTCTACTTTCCCAAACCAGCTTGTCTGCGCACCAACCGACATGTGTGTTATTAACTGAAGCACCTGACATTGGGAATCTACATAAATATCTAACCGCCCAGTACGGTAGAGTTAGCAAGTCAATGAATCTGTAAAAGTACAAGATCCCTGATTCCCACTTGGCAGCTAGACACTTCAGCCTGCCTAAGTATGTCCACCCGAGAGCTCTGCCTCTGAACTTAGCATTGTGAAATCTATAAAAGTTTCCTTGAGCTTCAGGCTTCGGTCGGTTTTCATCCATTTCTCTCAGTTTCTTCAAATAACTCTTCAATTCATCAGATTTATTTGAAGATTCTGGCTTATCAGCACCAAATACTTTCTCCACAAATTCTGCACTTCTTTGCTTAGCTTTCTTCTTCGCCGAAGTGTTTGGAATTTCAGTAAAATCAGGAAATACCACATCTTCATCAGTTTGTCTGAAGTACTGTGGATATTCCTCATGCGTTATGTCTTCAATCTCCACTTCTTCAAATTCAGGAGTATTCTTATCATCTGAGTGACTTCCAATATCCTTTTCAGGAATATGTGGAATCGACTCATCTACAATGAACTCCTCAAATGTTTTCCCTACCCTCTGTGCAAGACCATCCAAAATCTCCTTTGCCACAGATGCAGGTACTTCACCTTCTTCTAAATCAGGATCGTTGTATTCCAATTCATATCTCATGTCATCTGTTTGGAATATCTCAGCAAAACGACCTGTGAACTCAATAGTCCATTCTCTTCTTTCTAACATGTCTTTGTATACTTGTTTACCATCATCAGTCAAAGACCTCACCTTTTCATTCCAGAAGACACTCTCATCTGAATCAACATTCTCACCTTTCTTTTTCTTCGAACTTGATTCTCCAGTATCTTTCTTCTTTGAAGGTGGTCTCTTCTCAAATGTAAACTTTGATGTATCATCTCCTCCATCATTATCATCATCACTACTACTATCATCTTCCTTTTGACTTCCTGATCCTTCAACATCATCATCATCATCATTATTATCCTCATCATCACTCTTCTCCGATTCTTCATCATCCTCATCATCATCTTTTTCCTTATCCGACTCAGATGGTTCAAAATCAACTTGTTCTTCTTCTTTTTCTTTATCTTCTTCACCCTCTTTTAACTTGGGTGCAACATTGTATAAATCATCAATCAAATCACTAAGGCGTTTATTCTCAGCCTTTAACTCTTTATTATCTTCTTTGATAGCCTTGAATCTGTTTTTATTTCTCAAACACTTTCCTTCAAGCTTTTTGTTCTTTGCTTCTAGCTTCTTTACCTTTTCATCAATCTCATCCTGATTCGACTTAGAAGCTACAACAATCTGAAGCATCTTTTCCTCATTCTGCTTGAACTTGGCTATTTCAGCTTGCTGAGCCACAATCATCTTCATCATGTCGTCCATCTTCTTATTCACCTGATTCATAACTTCATCATCCACAGTGACTTTCTTTGACTTGGACTTAGATCTGGATGGCTCAACTTCAGCTTCTTTCTCTTTCTGAGGCTTGGTAAACAAGTTAAGTACATTATCCAGTGCAACATTGAACTCATCCACTGGTAATGTTGTTGCCTCTTTAGTCTTTTGCTTCTTTGTGGCTGGTGAAGATTGTTTTGATGACGTTCCAGCTTCAGGTAATCTTTTTCCTCTCAAGAGTTGATTCAACTCTTTTTCTCTGAGTTGCTTGGTACTGGTTTTCTTAGCCATGGTTTTGTGTTTAGGCTTGGGCAAGTTCACAACTACAGTTTCTCCTTCGTTCAACTCATCCATGTTTACACCAAACACTTCATCTTCAGCACTAACAGCTTGCTTGCTCTTCTTAGCTTCAGCAATCGATCTGTTCAATGATTCAGACTCACCAACCATAGTGGCCTTACGTTTGGTGGCTCGGACATTCTCAGCATCCGAATCCCATTGTTCTTCAACCTCTGTCTCTTCCGAATCCACTGATTCTTCATCCACCAAACTTGTACCTTTCTTAGCAGTAGATTTCTTTCTCACAACCTGTTGCTTTGAACTTCCCTGATCAGTCTTTCCTTTGCCCTTCCCTTTGGCTCCAGGATTGACTACTTGCCTTTTCCTCTTAGTATTAGCATCAGCGTATACCAAGGGATCATCGTTGTCAGAATCACTATCAGGATGCCTTGCTGTATTCTTTCCTGGATCATTGTAATCCTCTCTAGCTAAGGCTCCAAACAACCTTCTGTAAGGTGGTCTTTCATTATCTGGCACACCTTTATATCCTTTCATTCTAACCAGAGTACGAATGTTCATGTGATCCATAGCAAGTATCTGAGTAGGATCTTTCTTCAGATTTGGATACTTGTGATCAAAGATCATCATCAGGAATCTAGGATATAACATGAAATACTTCTTCTTCAAACCCTTCAGCATCTCCAGCATATGATCCAAGATCATACCAGCAACATTAAATGGTTTGTTGAGAGTCAACGCAACCATTAATGAGCTCAAACTCTTCCTCATTACATCATAACCTCCACTAACACATCCAAACACATGTATGATGACATGAGCAAAATACTTAAACTGCACGCTTAGTTTTCCTTTGTACATTGAACCATCAGTGATAGGTCCTTTGTATTTCATTCTAAGGAAACAAGCTTTCTGCTCAGTCCATGACAATTCTCTTGGATCCTCACTAACTTCAAACTTGATCTGGAGAGCTTCTCTGATGTCAGACTCTGTAATGAACATCTCCATTCCTTGAATCTTGCTTCGTATGATGGTCTGATTATCAAAGTAATCATATTTAGCGTTGTTGTAGAAATCCTCAACTATATCCTTGTAGATAATAGTTGGTGTAGCCAAAGCATAAACAACTCTGCATCTTTTCAGAAACTTGATTATGTCTGTAAACTCCACGTTCCTCTCCACGTCACCCAGATAAGCACAACAGTTATGATTCTTCTCGAACGGCCATTTACTTCCACTTGATGATTCACCTTCCTGAACAGGTTCTGGGACTATATCAGGAACAACAGTCTCAACAGGAATCTCAATATTCTCTTGTTCCTCAGCCATCTGTAACACAAAATCAAAAACAAACGTCAAAACACAAAATCGACAAAAATTTTAAGATTTTAAAATCCACATTCGCCCAAAAATTCTGGTCGAATATAGTTCATTTTGGCCAAATGTACAAAAATTCTGGTCGAATGTGAAATAATATACATGAAGATGTACATTCGTCCATTTTGAGATTCATTCGCCCACACAATTTCACATTCGTCCGTTCGACGGGCCGAATGTAGAAACTGATTTCCCCAAAAATTTAAAAATTTTCTAAACATGTTTTTAACTCTTGTTTTTGATTCAATCATGGTCTAATATGGCCGATAATCACTCGTTCATAGTCAATTGTCCCTAAAATTCATTCTACATCAGTTTTCAAATGGAATTAGGGTTCTTATCGTTCCAATCGATCAATCACTGATTAAACGTTGTTTTTATCCTAATTCCTTGTACACTCTCCCCCTAAAACTGATGTGGAGTGAATGTATAGAAAAATTAAGCATTAACAAACACTTAAACACCATTAACCCTAAAACCCTAGTCCGGTTTAGAAAACAAGTGATTCTGATCTTGTTTCTGCTTCAATACCTGTAAATTTGATACTAAAATGATCAGGATATAGCAGGGATTCAAACACACAATCAAGAGAAACGAAGGCAACAAGGTCTGGTACTTCGAAGAAATTTTGAAAAATTTAAATGAATGGTCGAATCTGCTTTAGGCTTTATATAAGAATCCACCTTCGTCCGTTCTTGGGGTCGAATGTGGGAATTTTCCACATTCGCCCACAAGTTAATGTGCCCGAATGTGAAATGTTTACCCGGATGTGAAAATCAAGTACACAACCCACATTCACCCGGATGTGAAAATATTTAGTCTACGAAGCCTATCAGCATATCACACGTGGTCAACACACGCCTCATATACTATACAATTCTTTAGCCTGTGTCAAATCCCCACTGATGTACTATCATTTCCTCTGTTTACCAGGAAATCATTTTTGATTTTCTAATTTTTAGACTTTTTGAATTTTATAATGTTTTTGGTTTTTCTGATAAAATGGCTCCCCCTAAAATAAAGAACATATTTTTGGGTTTTCAAAAAAAATTTAAAAGAAACAATCCACTCGAAAGCATCAACTTCTTTGAGGATTAACCAATCCCCTCAAAAGCATCAACTTCTTTGAGGATTACGAAAGTAAAGAGAAATTCCCAATTAGCAAAGAGAAATTCCCAATTAGCAAAATATAAAAGCTAAAAACTAAAAAGCAATAAACCGAGGTGCCGATTAGTCCTGTTTTTCCTTTATATTGTTTACTTTTAAAAGATATTCAAAGCATGATCGGTCAAAAGCTTTTGTAAACAAATCTGCACGTTGGTAGTCAGTATGAATTTTGATCATATCAATCAATTCCTTAGCGTAACAATCACGGATAAAATGATATTTGATCCGGATATGTTTCGCTTTAGAATGATTTTCAGTATTTTTAGTTAATGCAATTGCGGCTTCGTTGTCGCAGTGTATAGGGGTTTTAAGAAACTGCAAACCGTAATCCACCATCTGTTGTTGGATCCAGAGTATTTGCGAACAGCAACTTGAGGCTGCAATGTACTCGGCTTCACAGGTAGATAAAGCCACGGAAGTCTGTTTCTTGCATTGCCAGGTGATTAACCTGCTCCCCTAAAACTGGCAACCGGCTGTAGTAGATTTGCTATCTTTGTCGCAGCCGCCCCAATCTGCATCACTAAAAGCGATAAAATCAAAATTATCATCATTAGGGTACCAAAGTCCTTTTGAGGGACAACCCTTCAGATATCTAAGGATACGCTTGACCGCCGTCAGATGACTTTGTTTCGGATTCGATTGATAACGGGCACAGAGACACGTTGCGTACATAATATCTGGTCGAGACGCCGTCAAATACATCAGAGATCCGATGATTGCTCTGTATGTAAAAGGGTCCGTCAGCTCCCCCTTAGCGTCCACTCCAATCCCGTGATTGGGTTTAATCGGGGTATCCATCGGCTTTGAATCCTCCATCTGGAACCGGCTCAAGATGTCGGAGACATATTTCGTCTGGTGAATGAAGATCCCGTCGGGTCTTTGGTCCACCTGCAAGCCTAGGAAAAACTGCATCTCCCCCATTGCGCTCATTTCGAACTTTTCCTGCATGACAGTTTCGAACTCCCTGCATAAAAGCTCGTTAGTTGAACCAAATATTATATCATCAACGTATATCTGTACTAGAAGCAAATCATCTCCCGTCTTCTTCGTAAAGAGGGTGCAATCGACGAGGCCGCGCTTAAATCCTTTGGAGATGAGGTATGTACTTAGCTCCTCGTACCACTGTCTCGGAGCCTGGTGCAAGCCATATAAAGCTTTGTTTAGCACGTAGACCTTATCCCGGTGAATTGGGTCCTCAAAGCCTGGTGGCTGCCCGACAAAAACCTCTTCCTTGACTTTCCCGTACAGAAATGCGCTTTTAACGTCCATTTGATACACTTTGAATTTCTTGTATGAAGCAAACGCAAGGAACATCCGAATAGCTTCGATTCGTGCTACCGGTGCATAGATTTCGTTATAATCAATCCCTTCGATTTGATGAAAACCCTGCACGACCAATCTGGCTTTGTTACGAACAATAACCCCACGATCATCCTTCTTGCACTTAAACACCCATTTAGTGCCTATCTTCTTCCTATCCGGCGGCAAATCCGTGAGCGTCCAAACTCCCAATTTCTGGAATTGTAATAACTCCTCCTGCATAGCTTCCACCCAGGCATCATCCTTCAAAGCGTCCTTGTATGTCCTTGGCTCTACCTGCGACACATAACACGCAAACGACCAATCATTTTGACTACCAGATTGTTGAATTTTGGCATATAAAGCTAAAGCACCAAAACTCTCTGGCGAATTAACGCTTTTAAGCTGCCCTCTGGTCATAACACTGCTTCCAGGATCACCGATAACTTGCTCCAGCGGGTGAATACGATGCATCCGAGATTCTGGATAATCAGGTACTTGCACTCCCGTCTGAACAGTCAAGTTCTCTACAGCATCCAGATCATGACCCGTATTTGATGATGAAGCCACATCTGAAGTTGGAGTTGGGTTCACTGGTGGTGCCTCTGGTTCTTCAGCTTGTTCAAGAATGGCTTCTTCAAATTGTTCATTTTCAGATTCTGAAGTGTCTAATGAAGTTGAAGCCTCCTGAAACACTTCTTCTTCTTGTATAGGAGCATTGGTATCATTAGAAGCTGGTAGGGGGTTCACGGTGATCGGACGCACCAACGGTGAAGTCGTTGCATTTTCACACTCGTAAAGTAATCGAATAACAGCTTCTTCAACCAAGCTATCTAGATTGAATGATTCAAAGAAATCTTTGTAATCAAACATCCAATCAGGACCCGTGCCTTGAATATTTTGAGTATATCGTTGAACTTCCACGTTAGCCCAGTCTTCCACTCGACGAGTTCGCTTGTTGTATACCCGTTTGAGCGGGGTTGCATATCCAACAAAGTAACCCTCCTCGGCTTTAGGACTAAACTTCTCGCTTGGATTCAACACAGTGCATGGCGCCCCAAAAGGTTCTAGATACTCTAAGTTCGGCTTTCTTCGGTGTAACAGCTCATAAGATGTTTTACCAAACTTCTTCACTGTCAAAACCCGATTTAGTGTGTAATTTGCTGCATAGATCGCCTCGTTCCAGAACATTACCGGAAGATTTGAATCAGCAAGCATTGTTCTAGCCGCTTCAATTAGAGTCCTATTCTTTCGTTCAGCAACACCGTTCTGTTGTGGGGTGTACGGAGCCGAATATTCATGATGTATCCCTTTGCTTTCACAAAGTTCATCCATCTTGGCATTTTTGAACTCCGTCCCATTGTCACTCCGAATTCTCTTTATCTTCACATTGTAGAGATTTTCCAATCGGGTGAACAGAACTTTTAGGTTGATAAAGGTGTCGCTTTTGTTCTGCAAACACATCACCCATGAAAATATTGAGTAACCTTTTTCACTTTGTGGGACTGTTTGTGTTGCTTCCCCTTTTTACAACTCACGCACTTGTCATTTAGATGGAAATGTTTCACGTTTACTCCATCGACAAGTCCATTTCTCACAAGTTGATTCATTTTCCTCAGATGAATGTGCCCCATTCTTCGGTGCCACATTATCGATTCTTTCTCTGTCGCTTTTGATAGAAAACATGTTATCTGCCCCTGTGATGTCATAGCCTTGGACATATCAAGAATGTATAGATTGTTGACGCGAGGTGCCTTCAACATTATCCACTCTTTCGGAATTGTAAAGCCCGGTTTCAGAATATAGCAGGATTTGTCATCAAAATGCACAGTAAATTGCTTATCACATATCTGACTGACACTCAACAGATTATAATCGATCTGCTTCACATACGAAATCCGCTCGAAGCTCACTATCCCATTGCTCACACTTCCTTCCATTGTGATATATCCACCTTTATTTCCCGCGAAAGCTACATACCCTCCATTGATGTTCTTCACGTCGAACAGCAACGCAAGATCCCCTGTCATGTGGCCTGAAGCTCCACTATCAACAATCCAAAGACTGCTAATAGGGCCAGCTGAAGCTCCCTGCACACAAAAAGTAAATCAGTTAGTTCTTTCGGGGGACCCAAGCCTGAGTCTTGGGTCTTTGAACATCAGGTTTCAAAGTAACATTCTCACAAGCATTGTCAACAACTTTTTGATCAATCTTTTTCTGATTGTTCAAAACAGTTTCCTTTTTCTCATTAACCCTTGAAGTAGAGGCTCCTGGAGTACCATTGGGTGACCAAGATTGTTCAGACCTTTTCAAGATACGAATCTGAGATTTTGGGTTCTCAGTTGGGTTCTGAACATTGTTAGCAAATGTAACTCTCTTGGTAACCTTATCTGATTTAACAGACTTAGGTCCAACATTTGATTTGACAATCGGTTTTGATGGAACCTTTTGCCTATCAATTGTTGCGTTCACCACAGGTTTCCTCCATGATTGTTCCATAGCAATCCGATTCCTTCGATCATATTGCATTAGACGAGTGTTCCTCATTTGTTGAAAATTGTTTTGATTATAAAACGGTTGTGGTTGCTGAGGAACAACTCTCCTATGTGGTGGCACATAATGATCAATCGGTTTTCGCATAGACTTCCTCACTTCAACTTCGTGCCTTTTATGCCTTACATATGGGCACTGAGCAAGTAAATGCCCACGTTCCCCACACTTAAAGCACGCACGGTACTCTTCAAAAACATTCGGAGCATTTGGTTGAGCAAATGATCTAACAGGGTATTGATCATTGTACTGTTGCTTCCTTAAACTCTCAGGGAGTGGCCCTTTTGAGTAAGTAGGCTCATTAAAACCATTAGCTCTGTTTTTGGGTCGAACAAACTCTGTGACATGGACCTTTGGTTCTTGAGGAACATCCAAATACAATTTCTTTAATAAAGCTGGTGGAATCTCATTTGTTCTCTCATGTTTTGGGAACCAAATGGTGCTTTCTTGCCAAATTTTGTCAATTTTAGCATAGTTAACATCTTTTATTAGAAAGTCCTCGTCAGAAATGATTTTATCGGATCCTTCCATCCGATAAAACACTGACAGGTTTGTCACATTGTTCATTCTTAGCACTCTTTTCAAGATCTTTCTTAACCACATTTTTCTCAAGATCTTTCTTCACAACATTCTTTTCAGACTTCTTTTCACGATTAGCATTTGCCATCGGAATCATAATTTGAGATGGTGAAATTGGTTCATTTGTAATGATGTGATTTTCTTTTGGAATCTCACATGCATTAACAGTTTGATTACAACCAGTGTCCTCACTCTCAGTGTCTGAATCTACACTCTCAGCAGTAACACCCTCATCATTGATACCCAAAATCGGTCTAACATCGGAATTTGGATCACCAATACTTGAAGTATTAGATTCATTTTCCGATGCTGAATCAGATTTTACCGAACTCTCCGGTGTCACTTGGTGACAGTTATGGTTTTCAAAAAGAACCGGAGATGGTACAGACCGATAATTGGTTGTTTGATCATCTATGATGTGGTCTACTACATAAGCAATATGCTTATAGCTTTCCAGCTTTTTGTTTACTTTCTCAGCAAAGCATTTGATGGCGGCCATTTCCAACTTGGTGTTTTCAATTTCATTGATATAGTTGTTAATTGCCAATTGTTTTAAAGACAAAGTGTTTTTCAAGTCGGAAATGTCCTTTTTGTAACCATCTAAAACTTTGTTGAAAGCATTCAACTCTTTGCGAGTAGATTGACTGTTCATGATAGCACTATCACGTTGAACACGGAGTTGTTTATTCTCCTCAGTCAATCTATCACATGTACCACAATATTTATTACTGGTAACATCAGTGCTACTTTCAGAACTTACAGTTTTTGGCCGATCGGTCATGGCCATCAATGCGAAATGAGCTTCCTTTCCTGCAAAGAATCTGGAATAATCAATCTTTGTGAAAGCATTATCTGCAATGCACGACTTCCTTGTCATCAGAAAATCCGCTTCTGCTAGCAACTGATCTATATCATCATCCAGAGAATTAACACTTGGTTCCGTATCCGATTCACTGTCTGAATCAGAATAAACCGATTCACACTCCTTAGGAATATCAGAAACAGTATCAATCACAACTCCAGAATTTGTCTCTTCAGATTTAATCTCAACATTAACCTCAGCATTAACCTTAACAGGTTCAGACTCCACATCCATCTCAACCTCAGACTCATCACTTTCAACTCCAGTTTCTACCTTCTCATCCATCGTCACTGAATCTTCAATATCAACCTGATATGCAACACAAGCCACATTGCCACCAGTAGTAATTTCTTCAACACCAATTTGCATACTCGACCAGTCAAACCTCTCATCTTGTTGAGTCACCAATGCTTGATTCTGATTGGTGTTCTGATGTGTCTCATTTGGTGTAGTTATTGGTATAACTGTTCGGTTAGAATTGTTTGGTGTTTGGTTTTGTGTCTGGTTTGGTGTGTTTGGTTGTCTATTTTGGTTGTTATTAAAGTTGTTTTGACGGTTTTGGTAGTTGTTGTTGTTTTGGTAAGAAACTTGGTTTTGGTTTTGTTGTTGACGATTCTGGTAGCTGGCATTGAATGGGTTCCTATTGCCTTGTATTGGTGGCTGGGTGCATTCTCTATTAAAGTGACCTTTCCCTCCACAGTTAAAACAAGTCACTTTCTCCTTATTGAACCCGTAGGTTGTGTTAGGAGAAGTTCCTAAATCAGTTCTACCTGTCTTCTCGATAAATTCTGTTGCTCTTCTCATTATGCTCGCAAAGGCCCATTGGATATCAATGAGTTCCATCTCTTCCTTGTCAATCTGTGCGTAGTCTTCATTGGTTAAGTTGTTATTCCCAATTTGACTAGCAACTAATCCATTGTAGGATGAGACCATTGCAGAGACTAATGCAATGTGTTGCTGAGCAACTTCAACTGTCACATTTCCCAAGTTAGATGTCTCCAAAACCACCGTTTGTTGGTTAGGTTGGTTCATTGGTTGTTGTTGAGATTGGCTAGCAGTGTAGAAAGCTGCTTGTTGCATTGGGGAGAATGGTGGAATGTATGAATGGTTGTATTGTTGTTGTGGTGGTGGATTTGATGGTTGTGAAAAGGATGATGTTTGTTGATGGTAGTTGATGGTAGGTGATTCCATAACATTGGATATACATGCAACATGTGGTTCTACTAGCCCTCCTGAGCTTGATGTACTAGCTGGAACTGGAGATCCTCCAAAGTATAAGTTGGGATTCTGAGGGATCTGTGCTCTTCTAGCCTTCCTCTTCTCTTCCAATTCTTTGTTTTCCAGCTTCTCTATGAACTCCTGAATGGACCAGTATTGATAAGCACCCTTCTCCTTAAGAACCTCCACATGCTGATCCCAGTTTGGTGGTAATGCATCTGCAAACTTGTCCACCTGCTTTGCCATAGGAATCTGTATACCATAGCTAGACAATTCAGATAACAAATGATTATATCTAGGAGTTAGTTCTTTCAAAGTTTCATTTCCAATATAAGAAAAATTCTCAAACTCCTTTCTCAGTTCTTCCATCCTTAGACCTCTAGTCTTCTCATTTCCATCATGCCTTCTTTTAAGTGCTTCCCATAGTGCCTTAGATGTTGTGCAAGTCCCAAACTGATGCAAAAGATCATTTGTGATTGCCTGTGTCAATTGGGAAAACGCCGTTTTCTCCACAGCAAACTTCTTTTTCTCATCCTCAGCCATGCTCTCCAATGGCACTGGTTCACCTGTGTTCTCCAAAACTGGTGGTGTGTAACCTTTAGCAATCATGTTCCATGCTTCAGCACCCTCCACTCCCATGCCTTCCAAATATATCTTGAACTTTTTCTGCCACTGATTGTATTCTTGAATCTCCATAAGCTTCGGTGGCCGATTCCCGCTACCTGAAGACAAATCATTAATCAGTGTGGAAATAGCATTTGTAGCTTGAGTGTTTACCACCGCTGCTGCTACTCCCCAGTAGTCAGATTGTGGTGCTAGAGGTGCACTTTGAGTCATGTAGTTAACCGGCTGCGAAGACTGTGTGCTCGTCTTCTGTGCTGCTACCGTCCATGGGTCCATCACCTGCTGTTGTGGTTGTGTAGTTGCTGGTGTCGGAGTAGTCGGAAAATTCCACATGATCACGAACTTCGAGAAATTCAACACTTAGAAAATTTTCAAAAACTAGCTCTAGGTTCGCCCAAAATGTTTCAGGTTCGTCCCTTTCTGATGTAGGTTCGCCCAAACAGTGATTCCCGAATGTAAAATCTCACCAGAAAGTAAAAACACACTAACACTTTTCACGTTCGCTCAAAATAAACCAGGTTCGCCCGTTTCAGTTCCAGGTTCGCCCGCACGATCCACCGAATGTGAAAAATGTGACCCGAAAGTGAAAAATTCAACAAAAATTTTCCAGGTTCGCACAAAACTACCTAGATTCGCCCAAAAATTTATCACGTTCGACCAGAAAACTACACCTTCGACCACTATGTTCCAGGTTCGCCCATATCCAGATTTGAAAAACGGTTACACTTTGAAAAGCGGTTATTTTGATCTCTGATTTTCAAAAGTTTGTGAATTTGAATGATCTTGATCAGGTTTTGCTTCGGAAATGATTTGGAACAACTTTAATACTTGGAATTTTGAATTTTAACCACAAAATCAACTCTAAATCTTTCAAAAACACTCAAAAACCATTTTTATGCAAAAACAGATGTGAATTGATCAAAATAATGTCCAAATCAACTCTGAGTTTATCAATTTGTTGTTGTATGATCCTCTATGCTCTGATACCACTTTGTAGAGGATGTTATTTGACACGAAAACAGGATTATATGATCATACAAGTTACAAAACCAGGTGCGGAAACCCTAGCTTTGAACAAACTGATGTAAACTCAAATCAAGACACAATCAAAGTCATTTTCAATCATTTTCATAGATTAACTCATTCATAAACTTGATTACTGTTGATGCACTTTCTGTGGACGTCACTGTCGAATAGACTAGGGTTGAGTCTAGGTATAGTGTTACATGAGATTGTGGTGATCCATAAGGGCATTTTATGGATCTGACGCATTTGTAAAATATAGGACAAAACACATGTTTACCTTCGACCTAAACAAAGTGGGCGAATGTGGAAGTTTTCCACATTCGACCAACACAAATGGGCGAATGTGGAAATACTCCACATTCGACCAGTAACAAGGGGTGAAGGTGGAAACTGAGTTTTGGACTATAAATAGCAATCTCATGTGTTGGTATTCAATTGGTGATTTGAGTTGGTACTTTGAATGCTCTCAAGGGGGAGGTCATGCCCGACCTCCCCCGGCCACGAGATAGACGTTTATCCTACTGATGACAGTGTCTGTAACCGTTTCTGTATTAATACGAATCTGTGATGACGTTGTTATCGTTATATTTCTGTCTCGTCTCGATCATCCCGTCTGAAAACGAGTTGTTACGCGTAATCGATCCGCGAGTTCGGTCCGTAACCGGATTCTCAATTGGTATCAGAGCCGTGGTACCGATTTGAACGATCTAACAGTCGTTTGAATCAATCACAGCTCGTTTTTCATGTTTTCAGACGTTAAAATCAGATTATAATTGAAAGGTTGAAACCCTAGAAACCCTAGATTCTTAATTGGACCCAAAATCATGTGATTTTTCCATGTTTTTGTGAATTCGAGGGTTAGGTTTTCATTTCCGCACCTTTCTGAACAAGTTTCATCATCAAATTCAAAGAATTGGAGTGATTATGGACTGATTCGAAGAAAATTTTGATCAAGAACACATGCAGTCTGCACATTCGCCCCTTTTAGAAAGACGGGTGGGCGAATGTGGAATGTTACTGGGCGAATGTAGCATTTTTTGGACGAACGTGGAGTGATTTTGGGCGAACCTGGAATTGTGTTATGTCAATTTTCACATTCGGGTGACAGATTCCACATTCGGTTCGTCGGGCGGGCGAACGTGGAATCATAGTGGACGAAAGTGAAATTTTTGGGCGAAAGTGGGAAGCTTTAGTTGATATTCTACATTCTGGTTACCATTCTACCTTCGGGTCAATAGATTTGGGCGAATGTAGAGGTACCAGGGGCGAATGTAGAATTTAAGGTCTAAAAAATCACAAAATCTCCACATTCGACCAACACAAATGGGCGAATGTGGAAATTTTCCACATTCGACCAGTAACAAGGGGCGAAGGTGGAAGCTGAGTTTTGGACTATAAATAGCAATCTCATGTGTTGGTATTCAATTGGTGATTTGAGTTGGTACTTTGAATGCTCTCAAGGGGGAGGTCATGCCCGACCTCCCCCGGCCACGAGATAGACGTTTATCCTACTGATGACAGTGTCTGTAACCGTTTCTGTATTAATACGAATCTGTGATGACGTTGTTATCGTTATATTTCTGTCTCGTCTCGATCATCCCGTCTGAAAACGAGTTGTTACGCGTAATCGATCCGCGAGTTCGGTCCGTAACCAGATTCTCAATTACAATATCCAAACAGTTAATCTAGATCACACACACACTATCTCAAACTGCTCTGGAACAACACCTCAAAACACACACACCTAATGACTCTCTTAACTTTACAAAATCACAAAATCTATATATAGGCACTGCACATTCGCCCATTGTGAATGGTCGAATGTGAGGCTTTTCCACATTCGCCCATTTACATGGTCGAATGTGTACTTCTGATGTAGCTCCATTCCAGTTTCGTCCATATCCTTTCTACCTTCGCCCACTTCTTTTTCACCTTCGCCCAGTATACTCTACATTCGCCCAATCAGCCCTTTTAACACATGTTAACTATCCAATCACTAGTCGCAAAACGCATCTACATCAAACCATAAGATTGCTAAAGAGATGGATTGGATAATGACGGATGGATCGGATGGATTCCCGAGCTTGTTCCACGCTTGTGCAGCACTTTGTTATCCCAGAAAATCGCCTCAGATCGTCTCTCCAAAACCCAATAATGAAACAGTGGGTTCTGCTCTGTATTTAAGCAGATTTCGAAGGCGTGCACGGCCATGCGCTTGGTCGTGCACTTTTGCTTTGTGAGTTGATGTGACATCCGGGAACCAAGCACACATTTTTACGTTGGCTTTACCGTTTACTTACTGAATTTCGGGACGAAATTCTTTTCAACTTGGGGATGATGTGATACCCCGCAATTTCAGGTTCTCACTTTAACTAAACTCTAGTTACATTCTATGCATTCTAGTTAACTAGGGGTAGCTACATAAGTCACACGTTGCACAGTTATAGGTTAATAACTGCATGAAGTGGTAATTCGAGGAATTACCAAACTATTTACATGAGTAGTGAACCCCGAACGTTGGTGAAAGGATAGAACTAATAATTGTAGAATAAATTGTTTGACATTATATACAATTATGTGCTTATGCGAATTTATGTGTGAACTTATGTGGCATTACATGTTAATAAGCCAAAACACGTTACTGAGCTCGACACTTGACAGACTGAGGACCGTATATAAGTTATAAAATATTGGGTTAAATGTTTTATAGATTTATTATACTACATGAAATTATTTTGAATTAAGCGAAGCTAATTTTTGTACGCGAGTATACGCGGTTAGGTCCGTAGCCGTCTCTAGTCGGACCGGGAGTCATAAACTAATTATAAAATATTTGGGTTAAATATTTTAGGGATTGATTGTTATATATTAATTAATATATATAAGTAATCGATTTTAGTTAATATATATAAGTAATCGATTTTAGTTAATATATAAGTAATCGATTTTAGTAAAAAAAATATATATATAATAATAATGTGTTGAAAACTTGACGTTGGTCAAGCATCAACAAAACAAAAAGAGGATGCAATGTTTGAAAAGTAAAATGAAAGCATATATGATTTAGAGATAACGACAAAAGAAAAATAAAGAAAAAAAAATAAATACTGCACATTATTTGGTGGGTCAACATCAATAGGAAAAATAAAACGATAAAAATAATGTGGGCTTGGAAAGTGGGACGGACAACAACGCTGGGCTGTGTGGGGGCCAAGCAGATTCGGCCCAAAACGTGTCCTAGGGCCCAAATCGCTGGAATGATTTATATTTACGTGTATTAGTCATATTTTTATAAAAAAACTCAACCCTAAAACGCCTCTACAGCCAGAAATACGAAAATCAAACCCTTACCCTCTGCCATTAACATAACCTAAAGATCCTAGGAGCTCGCGAAGGTTTAGGATCAAGAAGATTAAAGGATTAAGGTATACAACAACTTTACATATGTTTTACTCTCTTTTCTATGTTTTAATTATGATTCTAAGCACCATAAACTCAATTGTCCAGACCTGATGTAAACTTGTTATGACTAAAACATGAGTTTTTAATAAACATTAACGTGTAAAACTATGCGAATAGATGTTGGATTGTGGTATATGTTATGTTTATGCATGATTATGGTTTGTGAACATGTAGGGTAAATAGATATTAATAATTATGGTAGAACTTGCATGTTTGGGCTGCTATATTATATGATCTTGACGTATTACATGTTTAGGATGGTTATATGATGTTCTTGATCGGTATTATGCGACTAGGGTTTGATATAATTAAGATTATTGCATGTTTAAAATCTGGACAGAATGTTAAAGTCGACTTGTAGGGTCTGTAATGTGGCTTCAAAGTGTTTCTTTTGATGATTTCTTTGTAGGAACATGTTATACAAGGTCTTAGCTTTTCGTAATGGGCAAGATCGTTTGATTTGGACTTCGTTTGATTAGTTTTTGGAATTTTAATTGATAATAGGTCATATCAGATTTTCGGAGTTGAAGATTGAGTCAACTTTAAACGGTCATAACTTGAGTTTTACAAAGAGTTAAGCTTTGAAATTTGTACAGTAGGTCGACATGGGAAAAACTCGGCTTTTCCAAGTGGATTCACCCCGTTTGGGTGAATACACAATTTTTGGGAATTTTTCTACTAAACTGACCTGTTGTGGAACTTTTGCGGACATGGCTGTATTGTATGAATTTTAATAATTTTTGTGTTTGGTTTTAAGACAAGACAAAAATATGTGTTAACAACTGAATCCCAATGAATACTCAGTAAAAATTTGGGACTTTAATTCATTCGTTAAGTATTTTAAATAATTCGTTTTTTTTACAGCGCACAATGTGCCTTAAAAATGCAGATTGTGTACGGGATCTTTATGTGACTATTTGGAGTCTTATATGGTATGTATTTGACATGAACTCGTATGGACACTTGTATGGGATGTATATGAAGTGTATGACTGATGTTAATCATAACGTTCACCAACGGGTTCGTAGGGTCTACTTGTGCATATAGAAACACTAGGTGTCATTCACACGATTTTGAACATTTAAACGTCTTGGACAAACGGATTATATGGTGTATTGGTTATGCACATATACTCACTTAGTGACACATGTATTAGGGAGTCGGTAGCACACCCTACTTTGGAGTTTGGATTTATTTGCTTGCAACCTAAGGTGAGTTTCACTACTCTTTTCTCAAAAGCATGCGTCTCGGGTTGAGACAACGTAATTAACTTTTTCTAGTCCGGGTTGGGACTACTACTTTCTAGTCCGGTTTGGGACTACTTACACATCCCGGGTTGGGATGCTATGGATCCTTGTGTGGGTCGGTTTTTGCTAGTTCGCAAACTGTGTCCTTGATGAACTAAACCAACTCTATCATCTGTAAGTCCTTCACATACCGAATGAGTTGCCGGGTTATGGCAAGCGGGTTATTAGTTGATAGCGCTATTAGGTCTGACAAACCTCACACCGGCTCGGGGAGTGCGGGAGTGAACTATAACTTAACAGATTTTATCATTGTTGATAGGCAATGATGTAAGGCATGCGGCTCACATTTGTGGCTACACGTACATTAGCAGTTCGGTATATCGGTGTTAGTTATCATGAATGGGTTAGCTACCCTTGACATGCGATGAACTAGTGTTTACACGGTTCTTGGAACCAACTCAATTACTTGTTTACATGGTTTTGGAAACCAGCGCAGTTACATACTCATTTACTTTACTTAGTGAACTCACCAGCATTGTTTGTTGACCCACGATTTACATGCTTTTGCAGGTAGTTAGCTTCCGGTGCCAGGATTAGAAAGCACTACACACTTCACTGCATTTGGGGTCTCGGGCATACACCTAAACTACATATTATGCCTTTACATTTTCTTTCATATGGTGTTAATCTGGGCGCGTTGTTTTGCGCATGGTTTCTAAAAGGTTTAAATTTTGGTTTACGCTTCCGCAGCTTAACTAAACTTGATTTTTGAAAACGAACTAAATGGTTTGGGCATTTAGATTTCGTTCATATGACTTATGGCTATGGGATCCTGGTATGTCATGCGCCTCGCGGTATAAACCCCGCAGTGGAAATTTGAGGGTGTGACAGTTGACGTGCAAGTGGGCAAGTGGCTGGCTCATTCCTGAAAATATCTTGATTTGGCACGGGGGTGCCACCCGGGCGCACGGCCGTGCGGTCCATGTGTTGCCGAGCAAAACTGTGTGCACTGGCTGGTGCACCTGGCCGTGCACTGCTTTGTTTCCGAGCACACGATTTGACCCGCACGGGGGTGCACAGATTTAGCACCCCCATGCACAACTTCCAGACTTGGTCATTTTTGTAGAAGTTGTCCGTGTTGTCCGTTTTTCGTCCGGTTTCTTCGACTTTGTCTTCGAGGCGCCTTTTAAGACCTGAAATAAACATATGAAGCGGTTAAGTACCGAATTCGTGCAATTAGGGTCGAAAACGCGTATTTTAGGAGTTTAATCGGGGATTTAAATATGTATATTTTAACGTATATCAAACCTCCCCACACTTGAACTTTTCTTGTCCTCAAGCAAACAACAAAACACAAATAAACGAAAAACTCGCCAAGAGGCAACAAAGACAAAAGATAACCTGTACAAACGATAATAATCAAAGCCCACAGAAGATATAAACAGGAGACAAGCTAACTAAAAAGCAACGACTCGCTTCCGATCTACAAAGCATGTTAACCCGTACACGACTCACAATGTTCACACACTCTCGGTTTTATTTATGATACATACGAGTAATGTGTATGTGTAAATCGCTCCATTGCCAAGACAATGAATCGTGTAATATCATAAGCTTGTCAAAAGATCTAGTCTTCACTAACTACCGTGTGAAAAAGCACAAATCAAGAGGTCTTATGAGGGTTGTAATGTCAGGCAAGGGTAAGGGTGTGGAATGGATATATAAACAGTGACGAAATGGCTAAAACTCGGCGGTTAAGTCTAACTAAACTGAAGCAAAAACTACTATACAATACATACGCGAACATAACCGCATTTTATTCAAATCGAGCTAAACATACAATTTCTAACTTTAAAGCTCTAAAAACTGCTCGATTACTGCTAACTCGCCCTATTTTAGGGTGTTCTATTTTTATGGAATTTTCTGAAAAAAAAAATTTCAACATATATCTATGATATAACTGATATTGAAACACGAATATAATCAACATACGGGCTCTAAATATACAAACCCGAACACGAACTATTTACAACGCAAAAACGAGTCAAACATTAACCTAAACCGAGTTTTAACACAAAAGGTTTAAAAGAAAAAGGCTACATTTGGGTAAGTGGCGAAATGGTACGGTAAATAAGAAAAAACACGGGATTGGGTTCAACATGGTTAACTAGGGGATAATGTTTGGGTGCGGGAAAACAGATAGAACGAAAAGAAAAGGCTAAATCAAAAGGTTATCCTAAATGCCTCAATCATGTTCGTACAGTCTCACACGTTTCTGATCTAAACAAGTATGCTAATGACAAGTTCTAAATTACACAAAACATCCGGCTCACTCGAAAGCATGTCAAAGAAATGATAATCTACTTTAAGGCTCAAATGCTCACGTAAGCGGAAGGAAATGGGTGCAAGTGTACGAATCAAATACGCTCGTATCACATCTGTTTGTTGCGCCTCTAGTTATCTTTATCAAAATTTAGTTAGGCTTGATGTTTATATGAGTATATATACATATATGTACTTTAAAAGGTTTTTTTTTAACATATATATATATATATATATATATATATATACTAGTAGGACACCCGCGCGATGCGGCGGCGTGGACAGTTTACAACACGGTACTCGTTTTTTGTTAGCTATTAATGTTCTCGTGATATATTGTATAAGTATATTACTTAATTTTCTTATCCATGTAATGTGTTTCAACTCAATTAAGTTAACTTATCAACCCTCACGTGCTATATTCGACGTGTGTATTTATTCCTATGTAAATCCCAAACAAATAAATAGATGTACGTTTTTATCAAACAATATAAGGAATAGTCTTCTTTCACCGACGACATGAAATTTACCCAAAGAAATCTTCAATAATGTCATGGTCTTCCATTATTGGTTGCATAAAAGGTACCCATAACAAATATGAAGAGCACGGAAATATAAGATGTAACAAATAAAAGGTTCAAAAATACGAGTACAAATGTTTGTAAAAACGTAACGTTAAACGACCAAGTCTAAAAAACACCAGTTTTATATCCTAAAGATGCAAATGAAGCATGCGGTGTTCCTTTAGACAATTTAAACTTGAACTTATTTGAGTTCTGACTCAACTTGCTTATTGCACAAAATTAACTTACTGATTGCAATACTCGGGTCTATATTAACGATTCATAAAAAAAGCAATACATATATAATAACAGATAGAAAATTCATTAGGTTGCGGATATATAATTGCTACTAAAGTTTGTGGAAAGGAGATAACTTATCCATCCACGCATTGACTTAAACTTATTTATACCTAAAAACTGCTGAAATTTAAAAAAAATAGAAATTGTGTGTTTGTTATAGAGTTACTATATTTAGTTCAGATTTACATGTAATTGTATCAAATTCGAAGCAACTGGAATAGTTATTAAAACATTTTCAGTATTTAATAGTTTAATAGATTGGTAATTTTCATAAAACTAAGTAGTAAACAATAAGCAAACATCGGTTTTCATGTTACATACCGTTGCCAATTGTATAAGATTCATAATGTATCAAAAAAAATATGAACTTGTAAGGTATAATATTCAAAATATGTGAACATCGAAAAATTACACACATTGCTTTGCACACATAACACATACACAAACAACCAAATGGTGTAGAAAAATGTGACTTTTGGTACAGCTATAAAATTGATAAGAGATTTTCAAAGTTTGAAAGTCTTTCATAACACATACACAAACATACAACCAAATGGTGTAGAAGAATGTGTGATTTTATAAGAGCTTTTGACCCTATTAAAGCACTATTGTACTGAGCAGTGTAGGCAGACCATTTCACAGTCTGCAGTCTTTCACCACTTTAGAAAATCAGCATGAGGATACCATTGCTACAGCCAGAACTCTTTTACTATTTTGTACCCCTGCACCACTTTAGTCAGCCAACAAACAGTATGATAATTAGATTCATAAAGCCATTTTATAATATATTTATATAAATACAAACCATTTTAATTATTTTTACATTATAATAAAATGTGAAGTCCAAAAGTATACAAACCTATACATTACGTAGGAAAATCATATGTTATGACCAAGATGTACAGAACTCTCTATATGCTAGAAAAAGATATATTAAGGCAAGAACTTACCTTGTTGGGGATTTTTTCTATAAAAAACTAATGAAAGAAATAATTCGCCACAAAAGTCATGTTCCATAAGGGAATATTTTTGTTTAGTAAGCAAGCAAGAAGATAGAAAAGCTTTGAGATCTCTAAATGTATTGCGTGCCACCAGATTATCAACGGCCCTGAATTCGGGATACAACATAGCGACCACACTTTCTACCTGAATTCGGAATACAACGTAGCGACCACCATAGTTGTTAAAAGCCATCGCCTCAGATCAAACCAATCAGCCCTTCTAACACATGTTAAATATCCAATCACTAGTCGCAAAACGCATCTACATCAAACCATAAGATTGCTAAAGAGATGGATTGGATAATGACGGATGGATCGGATGGATTCCCGAGCTTGTTCCACGCTTGTGCAGCACTTTGTTATCCCAGAAAATCGCCTCAGATCGTCTCTCCAAAACCCAATAATGAAACAGTGGGTTCTGCTCTGTATTTAAGCAGATTTCGAAGGCGTGCACGACCATGCGCTTGGTCGTGCACTTTTGCTTTGTGAGTTGACGTGCAAGTGGGCAAGTGGCTGGCTCATTCCTGAAAATATCTTGATTTGGCACGGGGGTGCCACCCGGGCGCACGGCCGTGCGGTCCATGTGTTGCCGAGCAAAACTGTGTGCACTGGCTGGTGCACCTGGCCGTGCACTGCTTTGTTTCCGAGCACATGATTTGACCCGCACGGGGGTGCACAGATTTAGCACCCCCATGCACAACTTCCAGACTTGGTCATTTTTGTAGAAGTTGTCCGTGTTGTCCGTTTTTCGTCCGGTTTCTTCGACTTTGTCTTCGAGGCGCCTTTTAAGACCTGAAATAAACATATGAAGCGGTTAAGTACCGAATTCGTGCAATTAGGGTCGAAAACGCGTATTTTAGGAGTTTAATCGGGGATTTAAATATGTATATTTTAACGTATATCAAACCTCCCCACACTTGAACTTTTCTTGTCCTCAAGCAAACAACAAAACACAAATAAACGAAAAACTCGCCAAGAGGCAACAAAGACAAAAGATAACCTGTACAAACGATAATAATCAAAGCCCACAGAAGATATAAACAGGAGACAAGCTAACTAAAAAGCAACGACTCGCTTCCGATCTACAAAGCATGTTAACCCGTACACGACTCACAATGTTCACACACTCTCGGTTTTATTTATGATACATACGAGTAATGTGTATGTGTAAATCGCTCCATTGCCAAGACAATGAATCGTGTAATATCATAAGCTTGTCAAAAGATCTAGTCTTCACTAACTACCGTGTGAAAAAGCACAAATCAAGAGGTCTTATGAGGGTTGTAATGTAAGGCAAGGGTAAGGGTGTGGAATGGATATATAAACAGTGACGAAATGGCTAAAACTCGGCGGTTAAGTCTAACTAAACTGAAGCAAAAACTACTATACAATACATACGCGAACATAACCGCATTTTATTCAAATCGAGCTAAACATACAATTTCTAACTTTAAAGCTCTAAAAACTGCTCGATTACTGCTAACTCGCCCTATTTTAGGGTGTTCTATTTTTATGGAATTTTCTGAAAAAAAAAAATTTCAACATATATATCTATGATATAACTGATATTGAAACACGAATATAATCAACATACGGGCTCTAAATATACAAACCCGAACACGAACTATTTACAACGCAAAAACGAGTCAAACATTAACCTAAACCGAGTTTTAACACAAAAGGTTTTAAAAAAAGGCTACATTTGGGTAAGTGGCGAAATGGTACGGTAAATAAGAAAAAACACGGGATTGGGTTCAACATGGTTAACTAGGGGATAATGTTTGGGTGCGGGAAAACAGATAGAACGAAAAGAAAAGGCTAAATCAAAAGGTTATCCTAAATGCCTCAATCATGTTCGTACAGTCTCACACGTTTCTGATCTAAACAAGTATGCTAATGACAAGTTCTAAATTACACAAAACATCCGGCTCACTCGAAAGCATGTCAAAGAAATGATAATCTACTTTAAGGCTCAAATGCTCACGTAAGCGGAAGGAAATGGGTGCAAGTGTACGAATCAAATACGCTCGTATCACATCTGTTTGTTGCGCCTCTAGTTATCTTTATCAAAATTTAGTTAGGCTTGATGTTTATATGAGTATATATACATATATGTACTTTAAAAGGTTTTTTTTTAACATATATATATATATATATATACTAGTAGGACACCCGCGCGATGCGGCGGCGTGGACAGTTTACAACACGGTACTCGTTTTTTGTTAGCTATTAATGTTCTCGTGATATATTGTATAAGTATATTACTTAATTTTCTTATCCATGTAATGTGTTTCAACTCAATTAAGTTAACTTATCAACCCTCACGTGCTATATTCGACGTGTGTATTTATTCCTATGTAAATCCCAAACAAATAAATAGATGTACGTTTTTATCAAACAATATAAGGAATAGTCTTCTTTCACCGACGACATGAAATTTACCCAAAGAAATCTTCAATAATGTCATGGTCTTCCATTATTGGTTGCATAAAAGGTACCCATAACAAATATGAAGAGCACGGAAATATAAGATGTAACAAATAAAAGGTTCAAAAATACGAGTACAAATGTTTGTAAAAACGTAACGTTAAACGACCAAGTCTAAAAAACACCAGTTTTATATCCTAAAGTTGCAAATGAAGCATGCGGTGTTCCTTTAGACAATTTAAACTTGAACTTATTTGAGTTCTGACTCAACTTGCTTATTGCACAAAATTAACTTACTGATTGCAATACTCGGGTCTATATTAACGATTCATAAAAAAAGCAATACATATATAATAACAGATAGAAAATTCATTAGGTTGCGGATATATAATTGCTACTAAAGTTTGTGGAAAGGAGATAACTTATCCATCCACGCATTGACTTAAACTTATTTATACCTAAAAACTGCTGAAATTTAAAAAAAATAGAAATTGTGTGTTTGTTATAGAGTTACTATATTTAGTTCAGATTTACATGTAATTGTATCAAATTCGAAGCAACTGGAATAGTTATTAAAACATTTTCAGTATTTAATAGTTTAATAGATTGGTAATTTTCATAAAACTAAGTAGTAAACAATAAGCAAACATCGGTTTTCATGTTACATACCGTTGCCAATTGTATAAGATTCATAATGTATCAAAAAAATATGAACTTGTAAGGTATAATATTCAAAATATGTGAACATCGAAAAATTACACACATTGCTTTGCACACATAACACATACACAAACAACCAAATGGTGTAGAAAAATGTGACTTTTGGTACAGCTATAAAATTGATAAGAGATTTTCAAAGTTTGAAAGTCTTTCATAACACATACACAAACATACAACCAAATGGTGTAGAAGAATGTGTGATTTTATAAGAGCTTTTGACCCTATTAAAGCACTATTGTACTGAGCAGTGTAGGCAGACCATTTCACAGTCTGCAGTCTTTCACCACTTTAGAAAATCAGCATGAGGATACCATTGCTACAGCCAGAACTCTTTTACTATTTTGTACCCCTGCACCACTTTAGTCAGCCAACAAACAGTATGATAATTAGATTCATAAAGCCATTTTATAATATATTTATATAAATACAAACCATTTTAATTATTTTTACATTATAATAAAATGTGAAGTCCAAAAGTAAACAAACCTATACATTACGTAGGAAAATCATATGTTATGACCAAGATGTACAGAACTCTCTATATGCTAGAAAAAGATATATTAAGGCAAGAACTTACCTTGTTGGGGATTTTTTCTATAAAAAACTAATGAAAGAAATAATTCGCCACAAAAGTCATATTCCATAAGGGAATATTTTTGTTTAGTAAGCAAGCAAGAAGATAGAAAAGCTTTGAGATCTCTAAATGTATTGCGTGCCACCAGATTATCAACGGCCCTGAATTCGGGATACAACATAGCGACCACACTTTCTACCTGAATTCGGAATACAACGTAGCGACCACCATAGTTGTTAAAAGCCATCGCCTCTTGCGCCTAGGCCCATTTTTTAAGCGAGGCGATGCGTTTGCGCTTTGAGTCGAGGAAATTGCGCTTTAATTCTCCAGGTGATAGTTTAGGCGCAGATTTCAGCTAGATTCCCAAATTCCGGAGAGTTTCCAGCCAAATTCGTTAAGTTATGGCTAGATTTCTACTTTTATCTAAGGAAAACTACTTCTATACACTAATGCATCAATATTTTAAAACTTTTGACACTAACTGGATGAAAAATAGTATTAATTTAATATACTTTTACTTTATTTTCTTTGTTCGCTTTTTTTTTTATCTCAGGCCCTCGCATTTTTTGCGCCTCGCGCCTAGGCTCTAGGCGAGGCCTATGCGCCTTGGGTGCGCCTAGCGCCTTTGATAACTATGGCGACCACACTTTCTACCTGAATTCGGAATACAACATAGCAACCACACTTTCTAAATTTATGCAGCTAGAACGCAACTAAAATATTCAAGTGCATGACCAAACAGTGGCCAAACCTAAAAATAACATGTTAATCTAATATTTCTATGAAGAGGTCTCCTTAAAAAATATGGTTAGCAAACTATTATTAAGAGATTCGCTAATGCACTCTAAAAGGTTTCAAAAGTAATGTTCACATGAATCGATAATGCATAATAAATGGAACCAACCTGCATCATATTTTTTATGGATCCATGACCAAGGCTCGAAAGCTGAATATGTAAGAAACCATAAATTAAATATAACTGAACAGGTGAGCCTCAAATTTGATGGGGTAATATACCGAAAAGTTGTTCACTTCTTCCACTATCCAAAGAGTTCACAAATTCTCTATTGATATCCTGTGGGATACAAATGTGAAATAATTAAAGTATTATTATGTACTTCATCCTTCAAATAAGAATACTATATGAAAATGAATATACAAATACTTTCTAAATAGTTTAAAACGTAGCATATCCGAGAGGATGACGCAAAATCCCAACAAAGAATTAGACCAAGAGGGCTGACGCAGTAGGTGCAAGTCCGGAATGCGTCACCATAGCTGGTGCAGATTGAAGTTAATTGTTGACCCCATGATTTGGGCAGTTAGTTCAGCATTCAATTTTCATTTATTAATAAAAGATAATTAATTTTGTCTTAATACACACAGGGCTTATACTAACAACTGAATATTTGTTAAATTATTGGTGTTATATTTCTCAATGGATTTAACTCTGTAAATGTTTGTAACATTTAAAGTTAAAAACTCCCATGTGAATGGCAAATAGAAAATTATTTTATACAACCAAAAACCAAAGAGTATTTTGTAAACGATTTACGGATTGATTTGGGTTATTTTTTTCCTAACGGGTCAATCGCGTAAAAAAATGAAAGATACGAGGCTTCATGGGCCAAAAGTCTCTCAAAGTGTATTTTTATTGCATAAAACGTCTCAACGTATGTTATTCATAATAGAATGTCATTGAAATTATAAGACTAACTTTGTTACATGGTTTATTAACTCAGAAATAAATGCCTTTGGTGAATGCAGCCCATATTTACCCATTTTGACCCGTTACCCAACCCACCTGAGTTGCTATGCGGCCCATCTCTAACAAGGCATGGGTACATGGAGATCAAATTTGGAAGTTACATACATCAACAGGAGCAACAACATCACTGCAAGAGTAATAACCGAGCCTTGGCTTGCTGTCACTCAGTGACAATGGCATTTTTTCAGCACCCACTGTTAAAGAGCTAACATGTTTGGTGTTTAATTCTGCACTAAGAGGACCAGATCCTTGACGTTTTACCACGAAACTGTCAAACCCCAATGCTGCAGTACTTGTAAGCTGAAGTTGATAATAATAAAAAAAACATGTTAATGAAATATATGCTCAATAGTTGAATGTTCAAATTATTAGCGGAATATATATTTATGTTTATTACTATGCGCCTGCTCTATTAACATTCAAGTTGCATTGTTTCTTCCTAATGCAACTTGGGAAGAAGGTTAACCAAAGTTTAAAAGAACGGAAACGAGCCTTGAGGCATTTTCCCTTCGCGTCAGGAGGTGTAAGCCTTGAGGCGAACCAAGGCGTAAGCCCGAGTCGTGGAATAAAAAGGCATGGAATGTTTAAAATTGGCACAAAAAGTTTAAAACATAAAAGACAAGCATCCGAACCCCGTGAGGCGCCCCTGAGGGCACATATTTCCTTAACGCCTCAACCCTATGCGGCGCAAATACAAAAAAAAAACCCTCTGAGGTGACGCCTCAAACTCGTTTTCATAGCGAATCGCCTTGAGGCGCGCCTCAGCTGTTTTTTTACCATGGGTTTAACAGCTCTATAAAACTTCAATAGTGGCTGGTTAATGAAATTTCCATTGATGTTAAAACAATAAAAAAAGATATTGAAATGAAATATCATTATTATAAGTTCATAACTAAATAGGTGAAGAATGAGGCGGCACCAGAGGGGGTTATTTTATACATGCGCCTCATAGGACTAAGGTGGTAAAAAAACTGCGCCTCAGGGGCGCCTCACGGGGTTTTGGTGTTTGTTTTTGATATTTTAGACTTTTTGTAATTGCAAACATTCCATATGTTTTTATTGTGTGTTTGTGATGTTTTTGATAAATCTACTGATGATATTAGTTAGTATTGTTTTTTTTATATATTTAAGTTCCCAATTGGGCTTACGCCTCGTAAGGCGAAGATAAAATGCCTAGAGGCACGTTTCTGTACTTTAAACCTTATTCATAAGGATTCCTTAACTATCAAACCCAATCTCCTAATGTAGTTCATACTGTTTCATTTAATCCAAATATTGGTTCACACTTTAAAAATCAAATTTTGCTTTCTATTTGACTTCTGAAAGTCAAACATAGGACTTTTAAACCTTAAGTAATCAAGTAGCTTATGAGGGTTTAATGTTTAGAAATGCTATCACTTTTCAGGTTTTCCAATAAAAATTAAAAAAGCTACTCATATCCATCCAGTTTTTCAAATATATCGACTTTAGACTGCAAAAAAAATAAATTCTTTTTGTTAAAACATTTCATTTTCTGTAGTGTTTTCATGTTCTTGAATAAACACTCGTTTACCGCCTGTGATAGAGTAAACACAACACCATTTATTTTAATCCTTCAAAAGATTAAATGTTACTTGCCGACCGACTTCTATGGTATTAAAATCATTGACAAATGAACCAGATATGACCCATAACTTTGAGCGAAAGACACACAATGAATGACGAAAACAAAAACTGGCAAACAATAATCAATATTAGCTGGATACCTGATTCAATTGACAGTAAACATGGAAATGACCAGGGTAATTAGTTGCAAACCAGTCGATTTCTTCCTGAAAAATAGCAATGAATCAAATAACATTAGTATACAATAATCTCATCTTACAATAATAAGAAGACATTATTAACAGATCAAATCAACTCTAGAGCATACCAGAAACATTGGTCCAGGTTGGAAATGGTTCTCCTAACAACAACAGAGTAACATCAGCAGTCTTCTGTTCTGTATGTTTGATTACCAGCAATAGATCAGGGTGTGCTTAAAGGTTAGTAATGGTAGTGTACAATATGTAGTAAACGGCAACCATACGGGATATTCGTGGTGTGCTTTTTCTAGATTTAATAGTAAGCTAAAACATCAAATTTAACTATTAATCTACTGACCAATAAACCAGCAAAACAGCCCTACACACATTCGTTTTTTATTCTTGTTTTTTTCATTGCCCAAACAAATGTTTAAAGACATATAGGTATGTTGATATTCCAAATTGAGTTCCACACCAGCATTTGTCCGCATAAAAACATCACTCCTTAATAAATACAAAACAAACCAAAAAAAGTAGATTGTAGCATATGACTTACCAGCTCCAACCTTGCATACAACCTACCACAATGAAAGCTAACATAACTGCAAGCAACTGAAAATAATCATCAAAAACAACAAATTATAACAGATGACATAATAAGGTCTCCTAGAATTAGCGTAAAAATATTGTTTAATGTCACTTACATCAAAATCGGTGAACTGTTATGGTATCAACTTTGCTCAACATAACTAATCATGATTCTACGTTCACAATGTGTTGTGATCAAAATCTGCGTATCATAGATTTAAACTGCAAAACAACTAAACCTTAAATTAGTGACTGCAACATAAACGGGTAAAAAAATGCATAAAACAATTTGAAGGATGCCTTTATTAGACAACCTTGTTTCTCCAACACATGTCGAAATTGAATGAAGTTTTCAAAACATCCATCGCTACATTTGACATCTTCATATGCCTAGTTTTCAATTGAAAAAACCACATAAAAGATCTAAGCTAGATTCAAAGGTACATAAGTGGAATAGTTAGCCGAGTAACTTACATCGAGAAGTTGCTTTGAGGCATGGCGGAGGATCCTCTCATGTTGTCGCTGGTCCTACCAGACCTAGCTTTTCTGTAGCTACCTAGCTTTATGCATATAATATCTGACTTTCTGTATGTTTTTAATCTATTCATACATACCAGTGAATATACCTACAAAACCTTTCATCACCAGCACCATATCATGTGTGACACACTAAACACGGGTCCCACGCGATTAGGGTTACATGTTCGTAAACAGGTTAGGGCCACCAGAAAGTGTCTGCATACTAAAAATGACTTTCAAGTTTCAACCTAAACCGATTTTCACTCTTTACCAAACCAGCTAAGCCACCAAAATTGCACTTAACTCCTATATTGCAATTAACATAATCACTTTAATAACCAAGTCACTTACATGGTTATGTGAATATGTGATACACAAGACATATGGTGTACATGAACCAATAAATGCAAATATAATTATAAATATCAAACCCAGAAGACTCCATGGTTGAAAGTCCAATTTTTAGCAGTATTAATAAATGCATCAACACCGTCTTGGGAAACTATCATCTAATTTGCACAAATTATATAGCTAAATTACAGCAGAAACGTCATTTATTAGGGTTTTAGATTTACCTCGGTATAGAACCCCATACCGGCTCCCCCATTGTAGCAAAAACATTACCCTGGATCTACATCAAAGTCGACTTGTTAGTCTTTTTTTAGGGTTTTGAATAACGAAATAGTGTTCAAAATCAAAACAAAGTGTTACTTACCTTGACGAAGGTTGGAATCTTTGTCGATTTGGTGAAATAATCATAGATCTGGTGAAATCATGAAGAAATCTCTTTGATGTTCTTAGAATTGAGAGAGAGAGAGAGAGAGAGAGGAGAAAAGGGGCGGATAAGTTTTGAAATGAATGAAATCATGAAGAAATCACGTGTATCCGTGTTTTTTTCATTTGGCATAAGAGGGTTGCACATGATGCCTGGCAACTTGTACCCTATAGAAGTTTAAGAGATTTTGTGCATGAGGTCATTGTACAATATGCTTTAAGGTGTTGTAAATATGGTAAATGACCATTCATGCCCTTCCTATATGTTTATTAATATAGTATAGATATATATATATACAAGAGGACAAACAAGATATAATCCCTCCCCACAATTGAAATTCACATTGTCCCCAATGTGACGATAGAAAGCGTTTATGAATTAGCTATCTATAGTGGGAAAAAGGAGAATAATACTCCCCTCGTGTCGAAGAAACGTCCGGGTAAAAGGACGGCATGAGCCCCGATAACGGTGCTCGCCAGTTCCCTACAATATCAACATTCTTGACACAAACAAACTCATCAAAACCATCAATCACATCCACAAGATTAAACTAAAATAAACTACTAAAAGCGATAAAAATACTTAAAAGAAATAGTTCAAAAACAAATACTAAAAATACATGGGTACGCAGACCCGGAATTTAAATACTAAAAACGATAAAAATAAACACTAACAACTGAGATGTGCAGATCAGGCGGCTACTGGTTTCCCCTGCCCCTTTGGTGCAGACTGGAGCTTCCTGGCTAGTGGCCAGGAGCATCTCTATAAGGGAATCGGGGAGGGCTGCTGAAGTACCCCGGATGAGCTCTCTCCAAACCTGAAAACAGATAGTCAAAACCAGCACGTATGTCATCCTGCACCTGCTCCAGACCGCTGCGCAGGTACTGCTGCTCCTGCTGGTAGGTCCCCTGTTGTGTACTGATCTGCTGCACTGTCAAATCCATGTTCTGGAACTGCTGACAAAACTCGGGATACGAGGGAATGCCAGGAGGCCAGTGCTGCGGATCGGGACGCGGTGGTGTCTGAGGTGGCGTCCCTGCTGGAGTGTGAGGCTGGTCGCCTCCTTTGTAATTGAAAGATTTTAATTAAAACAGGAAGATATGATCATACAAGTAACAAAACCAGGTGCGGAAACCCTAGTTATGAACAAACTGATAAAACTCGGATCAAAACACAGAAAACATCATTTTAAATGCTTTTTCATAGATTAACTTTCATAAAAACGTGTTACAATCAGTCTCCTAGTCAATCTATTGAACACACACACTATCACAAATTAACCTTGAATCTGACCACAATACACACTCGAACTAAAACTCTCTCTAACACGAAAACACACAAAATCTATATATAGGCTCTGCACATTCGCCCAGTTGATTGGTGCGAATGTGGAATCTTTCCACATTCGCCCATTTCTAAGGTACGAATGTGGAATCTTTCCACATTCGCCCAGTTTGTCTTCTGTGTAATTTCCACGTTCGCCCAGAACTTCCACATTCGCCCAGAACAAGCCACATTCGCCCCTTTTGTCTGGTCGAATGTATCTTCATGTTTAAGTCTTGGTCGTTTTCTGATTATCTGAACCTTCGACATTCTGTACCGGATCACTAGCTAGGGACATATATGAATAATGCACTAACAATAAAACCCTGTTTTTCCACAACAGCAGTTTTACTGTCTCATTGTATTCAAAATACTAAAACCGCCTTCGTCTTCCTCAAAACCCTCAATCAAAGTTCAGTACTTTCTCACCCGAAATCCATTACAATGGATCTTCAAACAAAAGCCACCCACAATTTCCTTCCATATCTGGTGAAAACAGAAGATAATGTTCCATTCCATTCCACCATTGACATCATCAATAACTCAAAATACAAAAACATCCTAACTGCTGATGCTCCCATCCATCTCAAAACACTCCAAGAATTTTGGGCTAACGCTGAAGTCTTGTTTCAAGACAAAAAGCCTACTTCCATTATTTCAAAAATTGGAGCCACCAGCATCGCCATTACACCTGAACTCATATCCACAACCTTCTCACTCAATGACTTGTCACAGAGAGTATACCTCCACAAGTGACCGGGCCTGGGAAAAGTCAATCTGTCAACCCACAAACAGATGAGGAGGTTACACTCCCAGAGTTAAATGTAACTCTTGGTGAGTTTTCAAGTGAAGCAGCCACTACTGATGTTGAGACCATTGTCTCACAAAAGGACAGTGGTTACATAACTAAGACTTCCTTGAAGGCAACAACTGATGAGGCCACAATTGTGTCCCCAAAATCAGTTGGAAGTCCCCAGAACCAAGACCAAGGGGCATCTGGTTCTCATTCCATGGACTCACCTCCTAGGACTGAACCAGTTAAAACTACCACTGGTAGGAATTCAGATGATCCTATTAACTTAGGTGATGGATTAAAACTACAAGAATTGACGGATAGAGTTCAAACCATTGAAACCTCTGTTGCTGACATCAAAACAGATGTCAAGTCAATATTGGAAACCTTGGCAAACTTTACAAAGAGTCAACCATCCACTGCTGATGTTGCTAATGAGCTATGGAAGTCTGTTTCCCCCATCATCATAGCTCACAGAAAATTAGCAGATCAGACACAAGAGACCTACATGAACTTGATCAGAAATATGGTGGATGCCAGGTTTAATGATACAAAGGGTGATAAGAAGGTGATCAAAGACCATTTGCTGAAGACTACTGGCTCTGCCCCTACCACAATCCTTAGAGATGAAGATGATGATGAATTCACAGCTGATGATGCCAAAAAGGGGGAGAGTGGCAGAGATAGGCTGCCAAAACTGAATCCATTTGGTGCACCACCCTCTCAAAAGGGTAAGCCAACTGCTGACAAACCAGAGTCTACCAAATCAGCACCACAAACACAACAACAACAACCAAGTGTTCAAACCTCTGCTGCAACTGAACCAGCCAAAACCAGCAAGGCAAAGGAAGTTGATACCTCTGCCAATGAAAAGGCTGATAAGGCTATTGAAGACAAGCTTAAAAGGGCTGACACTTTGGAAGTCAAAGCAGAGAGGTTGATTCAGCTAAAGAAGGAACAACAGCAAGAAGTAGAAGATGTGAGTTCCTCAAAATGAAAGAAAATATCAACAAAACATACAAGGAAACCACCTTCTAAACTATCTTCTGAAACCACTGATGCTGAAACCCCTGTTACCACAACCACTGCCACTAAAACCACTGCCACCACAACCACTGCTACCAAAACCACTGAAACCAAAACCACTGCCACCAAAACACCTGTTCCAACCAAACCAATCACAACACCATCAACTACCAAACCAACAACCAAACCAAGCACTACACAATCAACAACCAAACCTACCACAACACAACCAAAAGCCCAAACATCTGCTGGTTCTACAAAAGGACCAACAGAGGTTAACCCAACCACTGCTTCTTCTTCACCTTCACCAAAGATCTTGTACAACAGAAAAAGGAAATCTACCTTTGTTGTGCAAGATGAAAACATTCATACCACACCACCTAACACCCCATTCACACAATCCACACCTGTCCCAGCCATTCCACTCTCATCATACTCACCTCACACTTCACAGTTCAGATCACATAGACCACCATCATCCATCACACCATTGGCTGAGAAGTATCCCCTTGAACTTGATTTACTCAAGGGGGAACTTCAATCCTTCTATAATACTGATCAGCCATCAGAAAGATCCTTCCCTTCTCTTAAAAATTTCCCTGTTCCTCTCAACATTGATACCTATCTGAAGTACAAGAGTGAACAGGCAGATGCCATCATAAAACAGAAGTGTAAAGGGAAGGATGACAGGAGTGCTCAGGGCATCCATTCAGCAGAGCTTAGCAAATTGAGAAGGATTGAGGATTTTGCTAAGACCCTGAGCAACTCCATGTCTTCGATGCCTCTCAGCAAAGATATGGAAAAAGAGGTTAGGGATTCTCTTCTAGAACAAATCTTGGCCACCATGCCTTACAAAGCAAACAAGAAACAGTTTGCAGGCTGGACCACCCATGCACTTAGAGAAGAATTAATCAGGATTGAAACCATGGCCAAGAATCCTCCATCAAAGGTCTCTGCCCCTGATTTCAGCAAAGGGAGAGATCAAGCTAGAGCTCTCAAGTTTAAAAGGATGAGACAAGAGATAGTAGCTGCAAAATATGGAAAGATGAGATCTGTGGCTAGATGGTCTGAAATCAGACTGATTGAAACTTACAAGAAACTAGAAGAGAATAGAAAGACAGACCCTACCTTACCAAGAAAACCTATCTATGATGATGAGCCAAAGAGACCTCTACAGGCCTTTACTCTTGACAACCTGCTGGAAACTTCTGATCTCTCTAATGCTGCAAGAAGACAATTCAAAAAGCAGAAGGAGATGACTGAAGAAGAACAAAAATAGTTTGCTGATACATTTGTAAAAGAGGGTCTCATAAACCAGATTCGATATTTCTCTGATCCAATCACAGAGAGATTCAGAGAACTCATAGGAAGACCTCCATCTCCAAACTCATCAAAAATAAAGATGTATCTCAGCCATTCCTCTGGTTCTAAAATTCTAAAATGGAAGTCAAACAAAGACACCCATGAATTGACATTGCTCAGATCAGATGGAAGTATCCAGAAGCTAAGTATGGATGATGCACATGGCCTGTGTGCTGAAGATCTTCAAACACTACTGAATTTAGAGCTGGAAAGAGATGCTGAAGACCTCTTCTCTTTGAGCTTCTAATTACAACTCAAAGGCCAAATAAGAGAAAGTCTGATGAGGAATAAAGATCAAGAATAAAGCTGAGTTTTGGCATCATCTGTTCTAGGGGGAGATTGTTGGGTCTGCTAACCTGGAGAAGAACAGATGATTAGAAAGCCAAAATATTCTATCTTTTGATCCTATGAATAAAACAGTTGTTACAAATAAGCTTTCCCCAAAAGACTGTTGATCCTAACAACTGCTACACCAAACAACTGATAAAGACAACTGCTGCTGCTGATAGGTCTGCTGAACAAACGTCTGATGAACAAAGGTCTGATGAAGAAACAACTGCTGATCAAGTACTGAAGAACAAAGGTCTGTTGAACCAACAGCACTTTGGTTCAACAGATGATAGAGACCATCAGAGCTTTACTTAACAGTGTTTTGTATTATCAGAGTTTTCAATGTAACAGTAGTTATAGTTAGCAGATGTTAGAAGTTGTTAGTCAGTTAGAGGTCTCTGTCTTAGGTGACGTCAGCAGTGATCATCAGAGGTTTAACGTTAGTCTATAAATAGAACAGTGAATGTACTGTTCTATTCATCACTCGTCATTCTCTTAAGACAAACATTCTCTGAGTGATCAGGCTGAGGGGGAGTTTATTTGTACGATTGCAATCTTTCAACTTAATGAAAGCATTCGATTAAAAACAATTATTCTCCATGTTTTGATTTATAGTTTATTCCGCTGCACTTTCCATTTATATTTCACTTCACTTGTTTCATACTTATCTAAACAATCAAAACAAACAGAACTCAGATCCTAACACCAAGGGATATCGCGGAACACAAACTCAACACTTACAGATCTGTGGAGCCAGTCGCCCAAAAGATGCGCAAAATGGGGCCGGAGAAAACAAAGGCGATGAATGAGCAGGTCAACGAGCTTCTCCACGCAGGCATTATCCGCCCAATACGCTACCAAACCTGGGTAGCCAACCCAGTCATGGTAGGGAAAACAACGGGCGGATGGCGCATGTGCGTCGATTACAAAGATTTAAACAAGGCCTGTCCAAAAGATTGTTACCCTCTACCAGAAATCGACTTAAAGGTGGACTCCCTCGCGCCATACCGCTTCAAATGCTTACTTGACGCCTACAAAGGCTACCACCAGATCCAAATGGCAAAGGAAGACGAAGACAAAACGGCCTTCCGCACAGATACAGGAATCTTCTGCTACACCAAAATGCCTTTTGGCCTCAAAAACGCAGGAGCCACATATCAGCGACTCATGGACAGCGCTTTCGTTGATGAGATAGGCGTACGCTTGGAAGTATACGTCGACGATCTCGTCATCAAAAGCAAGGACGAGGACCATATGCTGGAAGACATTCAGAAAACCTTCAATCAACTGCGAAAGGTGCGCATGAAGCTCAACCCCAGCAAATGCTCCTTCGGCATGGAAAAAGGAAAATTCCTGGGAGTTGTTGTTACGCGGGACGGGTTCCGCGCAAATCCAGACAAGGTTCTCGCCATCGAAAGAATGCCTTCACCAACATCCATAAAAAAATTTCAAACACTAATGGGACGCCTCGTCGCCCTCAATCGCTTCCTTTCAAATTATGCTTCTAAGTCTTTTCCATTTATAGACACTCTAAAGAACTGTCTCAAAAAAAGTAATTTCCGCTGGACCCCTGAGGCAGAAAAAGCTTTTCAAGAAATGAAAAAATGTCTTATGAATTTACCTACTCTCACCGCACCATTACCCAAGGAACCGTTAACCCTATACCTCTCTGTCACGGAGAGGGCAATCGGCGCGGTACTCCTTGTGGACCCAAAAGGCGTTCAAACACCCATCTACTATATTAGCAGAACCCTGCTAGATGCAGAGACTAGGTACTCTACAATGGAAAAACTAGTGCTAGCTCTCATTCACGCATCGCGCAGACTGTGCAGGTATTTCCACGGCCACCCAATAAGCGTCCTAACAGTCTACAGAATCAGCGATGTGTTACGAAAGCCTGAAACCTCAGGTCGCCTAGCAAAATGGGCGATCGAACTGGGTGAACACACCATCAATTACAAACCCAGACCCGCAGTCAAAGGACAAGTACTCGCTGACTTTGCCACCGAAATACCGACAGACAAAATTGCGGAATGCTTAGCTGAGCAAGACCCCGCACCACCAACCTCTGGAGATGAAAGCTGGAAACTCTACACCGACGGCGCCTTAAACAGCGACGGCGCAGGTGCAGGTTTACGCCTAATCAGTCCAAACAAAAAAGAATACACGTACGCCATTCGTCTAGATTTTGCCGCAACAAACAATGAGGCAGAATATGAAGCGCTACTAGCAGGACTGCGTATCACACAACAAATGGGAGCCTCCCATCTCGAAGCACACGTTGATTCGCTGTTAGTAGCCGGACACATCAATGGCACGTACGACGCGAGGGACGCCACAATGGCCCTATACCTACAGCAGGCCAAGTTACTCATGCGCAAATTTACTTCGTGCACGGTCACCCACATCAACCGGAGCGAAAACAAACCCGCAGACGCACTCAGTAAGATGGCTTCAACGGTCTTCGACCACATGGCCAAAGACGTTCGTATTGAACTACAAGAAAGACCATCCGTCCCGCCAAGACAAGTAAACGTCATCCAAACAGGTACTACATCCTGGATGGCGCCGCTAAAAGCATACATGACATCCGGAACATTACCCGACAACAAGGCGGACGCAAGAAAAATACAACACAAAGCCCTACACTATGAGCTGACAGAGGGAATCCTCTACCGACGATCATACCTGGGCCCGTTACTGCGATGCGTCGACAAAGAAGAAGCTTGCTTCCTCATCAGAGATATTCACGAGGGTATCTGCGGATTACATGCCGGGCCTAGAATGGTGGTTGCCAAGTTAATGAACGCAGGTTATTATTGGCCAGGCATGCACCCAGACGCAGTGGCAGAATTGCGTAAATGAGAATCCTGCCAGCGCCACGCGCCAAGCACCTTGCGTCCCAAAAACGACTTGGTACCCGTCACAGCGGCGTGGACATTCCAGAAGTGGGCGATAGACCTTGTCGGCCCATTTCCCACAGCACCAGGAAACGTCAAATTCTTAATAGTGGCAATCGACTACTTCACAAAATGGATCGAAGCAAAGCCACCAGCAAAGATAGACGGATCCCACACCAAGAAGTTCATATGGGAATTCATCATATGCAGATTCGGCTTACCGTATCAGATCGTAAGCGACAACGGAACCCAATTTACAGACCAACACTTACAAGAATGGCTGGCGCAAATGGGGGTCCAACAGATCTTCACATCAGTCGCTCATCCCCAAGGAAACGGCCAAGTCGAAAGAGCAAATCGAAGCATAATCGAAGGTATCAAAAAACGACTCCGAACCAAAAGAACCGGATGGGTGGATGAGGTTCCACATGTTCTATGGGCAAATCGCATTCTCGCGAAAACCAGCAATGGAGAAACCCCATTCAGCCTAACCTACGGATCCGAAGCCGTTATACCAGCAGAAATCGGATGCCCCTCCGCGAGAGTACTCATGGCGGATAAAGGGCAAAACAACAAAGAACTACGACTAAATCTGGACCTACTTGAAGAACGACGAGAACTCGCCGCCATCAAAGAGGCCAGATACAAAAATCAGTTGGAGCGCTACTACAACAAGAAGGTCAAACTACACGAGTTTGACATCGGAGATTATGTTCTCCGAAACAACAGTGCTTCCAACACAGAAAAACAGGGCAAACTTGCTCCAACCTGGGAGGGGCCTTACAGAGTTCAGGAGATCTTAGGCAAGGGCGCCTATGCGCTAGAGAAGATTGATGATACGCTCGTCCCGCGCTCATGGAACGTGGCTCAGTTACGTTTCTGTTACATGTAATAACTTTTGTAAACACTTAGGCTACACATGCCTAAGTCCTTTTCTAAAGGATTCTATGAAGTTTTCAAACGCCTACCCTATTGTGTGCACTATTGGATCCTTGGGTCTTCAAGGCATAGATATTAAACATAACTATCGCCGGACTCGATAATCAAATCCAAACACATCACACAAGAAGATCTAACGATATATACAAAATAAACTTGGAAATTTCATAGAACCAAAAAGGGGCGTTCAAGCTGCCCAAAGCTTTACAAAACAGAAACTAAACAAAAACCATCCTACACAACTCTAATCTCCCCCAGACTCCTCAAAATCCACCAACTGCTCATCCATACCCTCTGGAGTTGCCCCGGAAGTCCCTTCACCAGATGCTTGCTTTGCTTTCTTTTGCGCCTCCGCACCCAAACGGTCAGATTCCTCAATAAAGTAACGGAGGGCGCCCGCAGGATCAGCATACTGATTACAGTCCTCCACCGTCTTCAGTATAGGGAATTCGACTTGCTCAAACTTAAGGAGTTCAGCTTCATACTCCTTCTCCCTGGGTTTACCATGGTGCGCACCTTCAGTTATACGCCCTTCATTCAGCGCATGGTAAAACCCAGTGTCGAAACCCTAAGCCTCCCCAACAGCGCACGCAGCAGCAGCAATAGCAGCAACCTGATCGCCGAGATTTGGCTCATTCCAGAACCGCTTAAAAATCTGCAAACAAGGGATAAAACAGTTAAAAGAGAGCCTATACAAAAAATAACACAGAGAGGTAGGAGAATACTTACCCCGGCGATACCCTGAGTCATCACCCAGCGAACAGACTCCTGGGCTTTCTCCTGCGCAACGTTGGCCTCGTCCAGCAGACTCTTAGCATTCTCCGCCTCAGTCTGCGACAAAGTCAGGGACCCCTCTAAGGAAGCCCTCTCCTCCGTCAGCGCCGCCTTCTCCTTCACCCAAGCCTCTTTCTCACTCACCAGCTCAGACAACTGGGTAGACGCATTCACAAGCTCCTGATCTTTGGCATGCAAATCAGAGCGCAAGCCTGCCACCACCGAACCCTTATCAGCTAAAACCTTCTGATGACCTTCAGCAGTCTCTTGCAGCTTGGAATTTTCATTCCTCAGCGCTTGGATCTGCTCTTCAAGCCTCATCATCTTCTGGTTAGTGACTTGGCAGGCTTCCGTCCACCTCTTCTGAGCCAGCGCATGATCACGCTCAAGCGCTTTCACCTTGTCCTCAGACTTGTACGCCCTTTCCCGGTACCTCTCAACATCAGACTTCAGCTTCTCCTCCCTCTGCGCCTGCACTGACCTCCTAGAGTTAAACTCAGCAATATCACGGGCAAACGCTTCATCGCGTCGCTTCAGCGACTCTACAGCAGCAATCTGAAGCGCTTTCCCAACACAGATGTCAGTGATCAGCTGTGAGCGAGGCAAGCTATCCTGATAAAGCCTCTCCTTAGGAGGAACCACTTGGGACACAAATTCCTCAGCAGTAAGAGGATTTGCAAAACGGGAGTTCTCCCGAATACTCCAGTGCAGGCGCCAGATTACATCGCCCGGGGAGTAACTCGAGTCACCCCGTTCAACACTTGTCCTTCCACCAGAAGGCATATCACCCACCACCCCGGTATCACCACCACCAACAGGAGAACTTTCAGGCACCACCTGCTTGGAGGCAACTTTTGTGGCCTCCTCAACAGCCTTAGCCTTGGCCTCCGCCTCGGCTTTCTCCTTCTCTAGACGCAGCTTTTCAGCTACCGCTTCCTCCTCAGCCTTCTTGGCCATCTCCTCCAAACGCAGCTTTTCAGCTGCAACCCTCTCCTCCTCCAGCTTCTTGGCGGCAGCTTCCTTGGCCTGCTTCTCAGCCCCAGCTGCCTCTTTTTCCGCCAGCGCTTTCTCAGCCTCCGCTCGCGCCTTCTCCTCTTCCTGCCTTTTCTTGGCAATCTCCACCTCAGAAGGAGTGGGACCAGAGGAGCCATGAGCTTGCGGAGAAACAACTACAACAAAACAAATTGTAACTCAGAAACATTACTACAACGAAGACAAGAAAGGTAAACTGAAAATCACTTACTGGTCACTTTCTTCACAGTCTTCTGAAACAGAGGACGGCGCTCCGGCGGCGGACTGATCTCCAGCGAAAACGGCGCCGTCCCAGCTCCACCAGCACCCTCAGATCTGGCAGACCCAGACTTCTTACTCTGGGCTTTCCCCAGTTTTCGCTTCTTCTTCGGCGGACTCTCCGGCACATCCACATCTTCACGGGCGGAGGACGACGATTCCACAGTCTTATTGCGCTGCCCAAAGTAAGGCCCTTCATCACCTGCACTCAAAGGCGCATATTTAACTTCGGATAACACCTTATGCTTATGCATACGCGGCGCACTCTTCTTACGACCACGCGGAGGCGGGGGATGAACTAGTTCCACAGAAGACCCAGTTGAATCCTCATCAGAGGAAACAACAAAATAAGGGGTCGTTACGTGTGGAACAGAACATAAAGGATCAGGATTTATAGGATGCTCACGTGAAATAATCATACCAGAGGGCTTGAACTCCGAATATGGGAAATAGAATCTATCAACCATCTGGTCAATCACAGACACCCTACCCTCCGCATGATCTTTCCACTCCAACGGCGCCTTATCCCGCAACAAAAACGCAGCAAACTTTGACATCCCTGAGTCAAGCAAGACAAAACTCAGTCAACAGCAATAATAACACAACTGACGAAGCAGCATGGGGACAAAGAACTTACCAGGTGCAGCAACCACAGGCTCCTTCCCCTCCACAAGCTAAACACGGCTCATACCCAACAGAGCCAACATGGCCTCCGAACACATACCCGTGTCAAATGGGGAGGCATGAGCCACCAGATCTTTAAACCATGCTTGCTCCCAGAAACCCTCCATAACAGGATGATCAGGCACCCTTTGACGTTCAGCAACAACCTTCCATGCCATATCCACAGGTATGACCCCCCTCTTAACATAGAAAAACTTCTCCTTCCAGTCATGAAGAGACTTAGGAGGGATGGTCCCAACCGGTGGTATATGGGGACGAGGGACAAAACTGAACTAAGATTGCTCCATGGTCATCAAATAGAAGACATTGAACCGTTCAAAAGACGGCTCAATGTCCAAAGCTCTACAGCAAGCTTCGAAATGAACAAGACGAAGCATCCCAAACCCACTAACCTGGGTTACATGAACACCATGCTTGACCAAAGTATCCACTTGGAACTTGGTAGCAGGAAGACGGAACCCATAGAGAGCAAAGTGGGCCCAATACAGGCTCATCTTCCCTGGGGGAGGGGCTAGAGCAGTATTCTTCCCAGTTGGAAGCTCCACCTCCCATGAAGGATCAAACTCCATAGCCTTCACAAATCTGGAAAAGGTCTTCTCACTCCATTTGCAGGGTGTGTTATGGATCAACTTCTTAGATTTCTCAACAGCTTTCTCTGGGTTTCCCCCAACAGTAGATCCCTCAGACATATTGAAAGAAGTAAAGAAAAATAAATTTTTTCAGACACAAGCTCGCCGGAAAACTTGAAGGATCACCGGAGAAGACAAGGGTTCTTGAGAGAAGTTGAAGAGCTTTTGTGAAACGGTGAGATAAAGATAAAACCAAGGAGCCTCCTCGAATATATATACCCATCGCATTTAATGCGATGGGAACAGCTGGCAGAAGGCCCTTCACCTTGCCAGACGAGGAGGCATCTGGACGCTACACATGGCAAACAGCTGGAAGGCAGCAGTCATCTGGCAGCACGTGACTCCACGCGTCTGTTAGAAGGACAACCTTTCACCTGCCAAATGTCAGCAGGTACTCTGACAGTGCCCCCACTCGCGCGCGTGTACGGCTACTCGCCTGACACACGAAGAATAAACCACCCACGTGCTGACGTGACTGACAACTGTGCAGACATCCCCTCTGCACCCTGACACGTTCACCAACCGTCTCAGCTTCTCAAGCATGTTTACTAATTTCAAGGAAACCTTTTCATTTCTAATTCCACATTAAATACCTGAGACGCCACGTCATCACTTGGCGCTGGGTTGACATAAAATCTAAAAGACGTTCTCCGCCAGATTTTACTATCTCACACCCAGACTGCCACGTCATCACTTGGCGTTGGGTTGACGTAAAATCTAAAAGACGTTCTCCGCCAGATTTTACTATCTCACACCCAGACTGCCACGTCATCACTTGGCGCTGGGTTGACGTAAAATCTAAAAGACGTTCTCCGCCAGATTTTACTATCTCACACCCAGACTGCCACGTCATCACTTGGCGCTGGGTTGACGTAAAATCTAAAAGACGTTCTCCGCCAAATTTTACTGTCTCACACCCAGACTGCCACGTCATCACTTGGCGCTGGGTTGACGTAAAATCTAAAAGACGTTCTCCGCCAGATTTTACTATCTCACACCCAGACTGCCACGTCCTTACTTGGCGCTGGGTTGACGTAAAATCTAAACGACGTTCTCCGCCAAATTTTACTGTCTCACACCCAACCTGCCACGTCATCACTTGGCACTGGGTTGATGTAAAATTCAAAACTAAAGGGAAAAATCACCACCCGCGCCAAGTCTCTACTTGCCGCCGGTTTTCTATAAAAAGGTGCCATGTACAAAGATAAAGGGACGCTTTTATCTTTCCACATGCCACCAGAGTGGCAAATTTCCCTACGTTAATTTATTATTCCAGAGATGCAACGAGCACTCTTCTTTACAAACATGTTGCAACACAAGGGAGGAACACCCCACTACATATTTAGTCCAGCGCCCCACCAGCACTCTAAGCAAGCACAGGAGACACCCTGGACTTGGGGGACTTGAAGGGGTAGGGTACTATTTCCTAGCGCTTTCAAGCGCACCCTACCCAGCGTCCAGAAACTCCGCCTAAAACAGCCCAAGCAACACACATAAGGAGACAACGCAGCAGCGCCGAAGCGCACCGCTCACTCCGCGCAGAAGCACCAGTTGACAGCGCCAGGTACATCCCCCTTGGAGCTCAACTTGCCACTTCCCATCAGGTGTCAGCTGACAACTGGTCAGCCGCCTGACACTATCTGACAGCAGAAGAAAAGGAGTCCCTTCTGCAGAGCCAGCCACGATGCGCCACGTGTACCAATGGCAGGGCACCGCCCAGCCTTCCAACCACGTAGCGCCACGTGGCCCAATCAAAAGAAGCCCTCCTCAACTTGGATCACTTTACCTAACTAAGGGTAGGGATCCAACTAAATGGGCTCCTAAGCAACCGACCCGGCTCCCGGGCCCAAGCCCATCAACAATCAAAGTGGGCCTGATGACCTCAGGCCCACGCACCTCCTATAAAAGGAGGACTTCACCTCCTTTCTTGGGGTAGCCAATTTAACCAATTAGAATCAATACACTTGTATCATTACTTGTACTTCACATTTATAAAAAATCATCTCTTGTTAGTGGACGTAGGTCTTACGAGACCGAACCACTTATATCATTGTCTCTTACACTACTCTGCTTATTGTTTATGCACATAACCATAGATTAACCATCATCGTGAGCAAAGGATTATACCCTGCAGCGAACACGAGTTATTATACCCCACTCCTATCACCCCTTTATACTCGTTGTTTCTTCAGTATCTCAAGTCATAATGAATACATAAATAGAAATGCTTACAAGTGGAGGAAAAATTATTCTTCATTCATACCCATTGTATTCACGGGTAGCAATCCATAAATATTTATAATTTAGTGATGCTCACGTTTTGTTATTTTCTTCCTAGTGTCTATGTGGGGATCTTGATGCTTGGGTTTTCTATATATTTTTCTTTCAAGAGTACCTACTCTGGATAATAAATAAATAAATAAATAAATAATTGTAGGATCAACGAACGTGTCACCCCACAATCACGAGGGTTATATTCAAGGTGCGGAATCCCTTGAATATGCTTTAATAACAGAAACAAAACTGAAACTAAGATAAACGAGTAATTATCACACACAAACGGGTCAAAAGATTAACGTTTATATCATTAAAACATATCGCGGGTGTCACAATGATCAAACCAAGCAATCTCAGACCAGGGGAGGGTGTTTGGAGAGTGCGTGTGGCAAAGACTAATGATTAGGGTTATGATTGGGCCTATTTATACCTCTCGGATACGTACAGACCCCTGAAGGCGATTAGGAGGCTATACCACATGCAGCTATAGGCGATTAGGGCCTAATTGCCTATAGTAACCTCCCAATCGCATGAACAGTGATGGTGGATAGGGCCTAATCGCCTGCCACCTCTCTGTAATCGCCTTCAGCTTTAATCACACCCAAAAACGCGTATAAACGTCTCCAAACACCCCGAAATATGTCCAAACATCCTATATACTAGCCTAGGGACATCATGTACTAACAATAATAGATATATTTTGTATAATAATTTGTTTAACATATGTAGATTAAAAAGATTAACCATTCAAGTGATGATCAAACCAGAACTTGCATACGTCCCAAAATAAGCATCACTAAGAAATGACCACACCGTTAGAAGCTACAAGACTTGAAATTGCATTCAAGGTCCCACTACCAATGATGATAAGATTAAAGAGGTTTGATTTGGAGAAATTTAATGACAAGAATGATTTCTGGTTAAAACACATGCGCTTCTAGGAGACGTTTGCAGTGCTTGGTGGTAAGCATAGCTTCCTGACACTGTTTGTAGTGCTCGGTTAGTCTTGAAGATTGATTTCTAAAAATCAGTTTGAACTCAATGATCAAACTTAAGAGGACAAAGAAATATTTCGCATGCAAAATTCTAAAACACATTAAACCCCAAAGGCAAGACTAGGGCCACTAAGATGTATGGCAAGGTTTTTGTTAGGGTAGTACTCGTATATACAAGGATAATCTCATTGACCTCATTACACAAACCTACAACAAAGAGGGACACGATTTTCATGCTTGTAATGCAAAAGCACAATAATCTGTTGCCAAAACTCTAGAGTTCCGTGCCCGCATCTTGGATCCAATCTTTAGCAATAGCGGCAACCCATGTAGTGTTAGCGACGAGTTTGTACCGGCGACCCGCATTTGTAATAGAGGCGACAGATGTCGCAACTAAAAGCCAAAATTGTTGGATTGACTTTGTCCAACCCACCATGACCAATATGTAGTTACGGACACCAAAGTTAGTGACTTGGTGACCAGTTTTATATCATTGAGTGGAATTCGAAGGTTGTCAAATTCTTTGGTTATAGGTTCAAGACTAGTATCTAGTATTAACATACTGACCAGAGTTAATGTGTTCTACTTGGTAAATTGTCTTAACTTTTATAATCATTCTTTTTGTAGTGTAGACGGTTATCTAGTACTGGGTTTTAGTTAGTTATTATGTTCTTTTGTCCTTCAAACTTTGTTAGATATATGTGTCAAAATCATGGGTCAAACAATAAGTCAAACTTGTCAAGGAAAGTTGATGGACTAGTTGTGACAAGTTCCAAAGTTCATTTTCTGTTTTATAATAGTTTTGGTTAATAATAAAATGTCTGATAGAGATGAGGGGCTGATCCTGTCAAGAGTGAAAGTCTTAACAGACTTTTAACAGTCACGTTGGGGATTAGGGCTTATAAGTACATCTCTTCAATTCTATTGTAATCAGTCAATTACTTTTCTATTTCTTTGTAATTTCTTCTTTTGTTCATATCAATAATAAAACCCGAAGCTTTTGATTATTGTTCATGATTCAATTTCATAGTTATTTACAACAATTGGTATCATAGCCTCGTTGCTCGAATCTGTGAAATTGGTTAGTGCAATCCGTGTGTAAAGATCAAAAATGGTGTCAACGAAGTTTGAGTTGGAGAAATTTGATGGAAGAAACGATTTTAGTCTGTGGAGGATGAAGATGAGGGCCCTGCTAGTGCATAATGGTGTTGTTGATGCATTGAGGGGTGAGGATCATCTTCCTAGAGATCTCACAGATAAGGAGAAGAAGGAGATGTTAGAAAAGGCTCACAATTCGATCATGATGAGTCTGGGTGACAGGGTGTTGAGGGAAGTTCCAAAAGAAACGTCTGCAGCAGGAATATAGGCAAAGTTTGAGACCCTGTACATGACCAAGTCATTGGCCAACAGGTTGTATCTCAAGAAGAAGTTGTACACGTTTCAGAGGAGTCCTGGTAAGACATTAGATTAACACACAGATGAGTTTAATAAACTTATCTTGGATCTTGAAAATATTGAGGTTGAATTGGATGGTGAGGATCAAGCCATTATATTTTTCACATCATTGCCATCTTCGTATGAGCATTTTGTGGACACCTTGATGTATGGAAGGGAGACATTGACTATGGATGAAGTCTTGGTTGCCCTGAATTCAAAGGAGATGAAAAGGAGGTCTGATGTCGTAGAAGAAGGTGGAGATGGTTTGCTTGTGAGAGGAAAGGTTGACCAGAAAGGTTCAAGATTCAATGGAGAATTAAGATTCAAGAGGAGGTGTTTTGTTTGTCACTCAGAAGATCATTTGAAGAGAGATTGTCCTGTATTAAAGAAAAGGAAAGGTGAACAGAGGTTTGATAATCACAGGCAACAAGATGGTGATTCATTAGAAGATTGTGATGATTCTGATGTTCTTGTGGTGACAAGTGAAGAATTCTATTCAGAAATATGGATTATGGATTCAGGAGGGTCATTTGGAATGACATATGATCAGGGGTATTTCAGGGATTTGAAATATGGGAATCTTGGTGAAGTCAAGATAGGAGATGGCAAAACTTGTGAGATTCAAGGGATTGGAACTATTGCATTCATGATGGACAATGGTGCTATTGTTGATATGCATGATATAAGGTTTGTTCGAGATTTGAATAAGAGTCTTTTGTCATTGGTTGTTTAGAGAAAGAGGGTTACCATGTGTGGTTAAGAGATGGTAAGGCTTTGGTCATGAAAAATCAAGTGATTGTGATGACTAGAACAAGACAAGTGAATAATGTCTATGTTCTTGATGGTCATGTTGTGCCTAGTGAGAAAGAGTTCATGTATCACACAGTTGAACATGAGTTGATTGGAAAGAGTAGTCATGGTGTTGAACATGGAAATGGTTTAGAAATGTGTAAAACTATGGAAGAGATGAATCACAGGGTAATAGTCTCTGATATGGGTAAATTACAGGTTCATGGCGATGTGTGTGATAGAGTTGTCGGATGGATTCTAGGTGGAGTTGTTGATAATCTTTTGGTTAATAAAGATGTGTTTCCAAGAAGGGTATTTCTGAAAAAATGTGATAAGGTGTTAGGCTCAAATGTGTATAGTTGTTCTAGTCAGGTGGAGTTCATCTCAACAACAGGTTGTTAATGTTTGTTCTTCAGAGATCCTGAAGGTGCTATGATGGACAGGATAGAAGGACTAGTTGATTTGAAGTCAATGGTAAAAGATAGCAGGTTGATGCTATGTAGAGATAAGATATTGACTCAGGAGGAGTTTTCACGTGGTAGTATCCAGGTTAAGGTGGAGGTGTCTGATTATTGTGCAGGAAAGGTTGCTCAGTTGTGCAGTGTTATGTTTTGTGAAAGACAGATCTGTGGTGAAAAGGACAGATCAAGTGTGACAGCTGATAAGGTTTTGGACTGTTATGGTGCTGTTGAGTTAAAAGCTGAATTGGTCAAGTGGTGGACTGTAATGAGTATAGGGATGTGTTCATCATGTGTTAATGATGCTTGGACAATGATTGGTAGCACCGGAATGGGAATAGAAGGCAAAACCGAAGATAGGGACAGTTTGGTCATAAGTTTTATTATTTTTGGTTTTGCAGAAAAGGTATTCTGTGAATGGGTCAAAATGGGTGGTGCACATCATGATGAACAAGGCTTTGAGAGTTACAAAAGCAGGCTGAAATGTGCGTCAAGTTTGTAGTGTGAAAAAGCAGTGGCAGAAGCTTTTGAGAGGGGCAAAATGGTCAAGTTTCAGGATGAGATGTGCATAACTATTTTGGTGTTGAAAGCAGTTGTTTGAACAAGGGTTGATGCTTGTTTGGAAGGTTAGTAAGTGGGATTGATCATGATTGTTGACACAAGGTGGAGATTGTTAGATATATGTGTCAAAATCATGGTCAAACAATAAGTCAAACCGGCCAAGGAAAGTTGAGGGACTAGTTGTGACAAGTTCCAAAGTTCATTTTCTGTTTAATAATAGTTTGGGTGAATAATAAAACGTCTGATAGAGATGAGGGGCTGATCCTGTCAAGAGTGAAAGTCTTAACAGACTTTTAACAGTCACATTGGGGATTAGGGCTTATAAGTACATCTCTTCAATTCTATTGTAATCAGTCAATTACTTTTCTATTTCTTTGTAATTTCTTCTTTTGTTCATATCAATAATAAACCCTGAAGCTTTTGATTATTGTTCTTGATTCAATTTCATAGTTATTTACAACAAACTTAACCACATTGATATCACTATGTCAGTAACAAAGCAAGATCGAAGAGCAGTAAAACTAGAACTGCAGTTAAGTGCTACATGTATCTTAGAGAAATTGCAATATACCTCTTTTGTGAAACTAGAATTGAAACATCTGTCTTTCTTAAAATAAGTTTAGAAACTGAACGGCATGCACCAATGTAGGCATGAGACGAAGCAAAAACAAATCATATATTCATAAAAACGAGGTAAAGAACAGTAAGCAAAACAAATCATATACAACAAGTTATATGTCGCCAAACTCATCCAAAACCAAAGCATTAAGCAAAATCATGATCAAAGAGTCATAGCATATCATCTTTATTTCATAGCACACCCCATGAGCTCAACTGTAGATTCTGTACAACTCAACATAAATTTGACAAATAAAATCTAATATTTAACAATATCACATGTGACCACTAAAATTTGTTGTACAACAGGCTTATTAGCAGCTAGATCACAAACTGGGAAAATAAAATAAAGCAGGATAGTAATCATTCGCCTATATAAAACTGAACAGCCATAATGTTGTGAGCAAAGCGATGCTATGTGGCTGATTTTAAGGAGACTGCTAATATTAGTGCTTAATTTATAGATAAACTATAGCTAATAAAATCATAAATTAAACCATTACCTTATTAACTTGTAGTTCATAATAAGTGTAAGGCAAGCATAACAGAATGACCGTATAACATGAATTGCACCTTATGGTCAGCGCAAAGCTATAGTGCCCGAACTGTAGTCCACCAACATCATTTTGTTTTACAGTATTTACCAAGTCACAAGTTACAAATCACTTTTAAATGCAGTAATCACTTTAAAAGCTCCACAATTGAACATAATAATTACTTTCTGTATATATAGCATTTATATGCGATAACATGGGCACATGGTCAAATAAAAAAGTATATAAATAATGCGCAGAAAATGAAAATCTGTCACTTTGTACATAATGCAGACAAGTCCTATAACATATAAACTACTAGGGAGAGATACTGCCAAGTGCCAACTTGGTTCAGACATCCATCACTTGATCCAAATATGAACCATTTTGCATTTGATCAAATGCAATCGACTAATCATATGAACTAATCAACATCAATTGTTAACCCGGTGAACTAATCAAGATTTTCTTTGATAAACAAGTCTTAGGTAGCTCTCATCAAAATTTTCTTCGATTGAAGTGGGTTTCATTCAAGCATTTCATCAAACGGATGGTGTGCATTCTAAGTTATCACTTTAACAGATTTCAAGAGCAATCAATATCTACAAACCAACGATTCAATTCTTAGTATTCTAGTTTGTGTCATCGGATTAAACTGTTGAAAGTAATTAAAATTCCCTCTATTCAAATATAGCTGAAACAAGAAAAGAATTGAAGAGAGATGCTCAGGCTCTTGCAGTGATCCAACAAGGTGTCCATGATACCTTGTTCTCCAGGATTGCTGCTACTGATACAACCCAAGAAGCATGGGATACTCTACGTATGGAGCATCAAGGAGATTCACAAGTGCAGTCAGTGAAACTGCAAGGACTAAGAAGAGAATTCGAGAACCTATCTATGAAGGATAGTGAAGTTGTTGGTGATTATTTCTCAAGGGTGATGAGCATTGTTAGCCAACAAAGGGCATTTGGAAAAGAAGTGCCGGACCAAAAGATTGTAGAAAACATCTTGAGAAGTTTGACTGCCAACTTCGACTATGTAGTGTCATCCATTGAGGTGTCCTATGATCTGAGTAATCTTTCTCCTGTGAAACTAATAGGATCTCTCCAATCACAGGAAGAGAGACTTAACTGCAGATCTGGTGAATCAACGCTAAATGACGTCAAAGTTGGAGAAAAAGAGAAATCAGATGAGCAGGCCCTGCAGGTCTTCCAACCAAATAGAAGATTAACATATGAGCAGGCTGGTAGAGGAAGAGGACGTGGCAATTATAGAGGAAGAGGCAGAGGCAGATCTGGTGAAGACAAGAACAAGGGTCCACAATGTTACCAATGTAACAAGTTTGGACATCTGAAAAGAGACTGCTAGTTTAGTGAAGAGGGACATGCTCGTTTGGCTGCAAATACGGATAAGGAGGTTGCTGCTCAAGATGAAACCCCTTATCTGTTCATGGCCATGGGAACTCATGAGTCTGATAATCCAAGTTTGTGGTTGTTAGACTCAGGATATTCTAAGTGACTAGAAAAATGTTACATATGTATGCGGAAATATAAAATACCATTTCAAATTAAGTCTTTTATGGTAAAGGCTATATAAAGGCAACAATCTCATTATGTCCAAGAAACATAAACTAGTTACCTTGTGGTATTGAATGTGGTTGCCATAGAAGAGCCACTCAATTTAGTACATACACATGTAAAAATCGATACTTTCACATGTAAATATTAAAATTAGAAGAAAAAATTAAAAAAAAAAAAGCTCTTACGAACTTCAAATCATTCTTCAAACAAGATTTTTTAAGCTTGGTATTGTATGTTAAAAACTATATAGAGAATTCATTTAACGCAATCTCTTTAGCCTATCTTCCTGATTTCATCTATATATTAATTTCTAATTACCAATATATATTGCACACAGATAGAGCACATATCTTTGTCATTTTGCTTGTAGCCATAATTATGGTTCAGTAATTCATGCCAGATACATATCTTGAAATTGGTACATATATAACTAACAAATGAAACACATATATCTACCAAGTTGCTACATATGTAAAAACATTTTACAAATGTAAGTAACTAGCATTGTTGCGTATGTATCTATAAATGTTATAAAAGAACAATCATATATACACATTCGATAATTCAGATTCTGTAATGCAAAAGTTTCATTGTATATTTTGATCTTTATAATTTTATGGTTGGTTGGATGTACTTCTTCATCACTAGGGTCAAACCTGATTACCTTGTAGGGATTAATGCACTGGATCTTAGTAAGAATCAAAACAATACTGAACTGGTGGTGTCAAAGCCGATTCCAGGGATTTATGTGCCTCGGCCGAGCCCCAAAAAAAGGCCCTTAAGCCCTAACGGGTAATATAAAAGATTTTTTTAAACGGATGTAAATTATTAGAATGACTTAGCATAATAGCTAAACGATAATTCATAAAGCTCTCCTGGCACTTTTTTAAACAATGATTAATGTAATAACGATAATTTTTGTATTGTTTTTATTGTTATATTATTTAAATTACATTAGATTTTTAGAAGGTTGGGTATTTGGATTATCAATCATTAATTAAATTAGGCCAGATCTAAGTTATAAGATTTTAGATAAATAATAAATGACCAATACATTTTAAGGTTCTAAATTTTTAGAGACGTACCAATGAGTTTTTCATATTCATATTTTATATAGTGATGGAACGTAAACATTTAAATTAAATAGATAGATATAAAGGAAATAGCAGATGATATGCGAGCAAACCGCACGAGAATGTTGCTAGATTTTTTTTAATATTGCTTTATTTGTAATTGAAAATTATAGATAATATTGGGTTTTTAATTTAAACTTGTTCACTAAAAAAACCAAAAAATTATTAATCAATAATAAAGAATATCTAATATCTAATCTAAAAATAAAAGAGTAAATAAATGAAGTATTAACATAAATAAAACAATGCAAATTAAATATATTAATTGGTCAAAATGTTTGTTGTAAAAGTGACTTTCTGACAATTCTCCTTTTCGTATTCCCAATGCATCTTATGGAATGACATTGAGTTCATGAGTTTTAGTAAAAAACAACCCCACTTGTTAACACCCAATTCTAATCATTTGAATACATTTCAACCACAACAATTCTCTTTGCTCTTTTAATTCCGTACACACAATTATCTCAACCCTATTCAAAGAAATGTAATAATACAATCTGAATAACTCCAAGTACCCCTTTTGAATCACAAAGTTATTACCCACATTTTTATCCTATAGTTTTCCAGCGGTCGTTATCTTGTTGGTTTGAACGAATAGATGAATGCTTTCGACAAATCAAACAATCTCAACAAGTCAAATCCAATTTGATATGTGAAACCTTTACCCGAATTTGTTCTTGAAACCCAATGATAACCCACGAATGAAAAGAAGACAATAAGGCTCATTTGACTTGATGTTTCGGAGAATCCCAAGAGACGATGTATATATGAAGAGACCAAAATCGAAATGGTGAAAATGTGCCTGATCGTGAAGATAAACCAAAAAGCGACCAAGAGGGAAAAATGTATAAAATCAAAACTATCTAACCAATCATCTTATAAGGACAGAACAAGAAGTGGCCTTAATGTGGTTAAAAAACTTGAAAAAAGTAATACAAATAAAAATGGTTTGGTATTATTTATTGTTTAATATTGTGTATAGTTTTATTCTATATTAATCAAAAAGTTTTTAATTAACCTGATATATGTTATTTTTAAGTAGCTCCTAAAGTTTTAAAAATTAATAACATATAAAGTATTTAAAAATATAAAAAAAGAGTGAATGATAAGTGATGAGTATCTCATAGGTCGAAAGGTGGATGAGAATGATGAAGGAGATGATGACATGTTTTTAGGAGCAAGTCTAGACTTTAC